>CAMQGK010000052.1:23555000-24755000 GCA_947000775.1 Pterois miles
TGAAACTTCTTCAGTTGATTAAGACCGTTATTTTTTTGTCTTATTTTCTGAAAATGTATGTTTAAATATGCAAATGCACATTATCTTATCAAATGTATGCAAATTTACATAGACTTCCAGATCAGAAATGTGATCATGTGATAAAACCAGGTTCAAAATTCTTGTTTCACTGAGTTGACACATTAGAAAGAAATTATGAATATCTATTTTTATCACCCCATAAATACTGAAAATATTGTCAACAATCTTTATAAAAATACATTTTTGCTATGTTTTTAGGAATAAAATGTCCTATAAATCAGATTATGAATGGGATATGAACAAACCCCTTTCTTAAAACCTTCAGGATATAGATAGGAATGAAACTGGAAAGTTTGGTGAAAACAGTGCTGCTGAAATGGAGATTTCTGTCTCAGTGTTTGAGAAAAAACAACCGTTAGTGTTATGGGTTGTAAAATTACATACCTTTTGAAAGACACTACAGTAATAGGGTAAAAAAAAAAAAAAAAAAAACAACTCATAAATATCACCATGAAACTTCCCCATTTCATTACTTACATTATGACAATTATTTTTACATTACAAGTTTTCTGAAATGTTATGTTTTCATATGTAACAGAGGCATTATCTAATGCTAACTTTGGGTGAATTTAGGAGAAATCTACAGACGCAAATAGATAAAATAGTAAAATAAACATCTAAATGTGTATTTTGGATGTTTTCTTTCCACTAGTCTGGAAGAAGACATGTTATGGAAGCAAAATAGCCCAAAAATAAAAAATGACCAGTTTTTTAGCCAGAGTGTCTCGCATTTACCTGTTTTATATTTATATTATGCCGACTGAACTCACATTTCAAACAAATAAAATTGAAAAATAATAAAAGTAAAAACTCACTAGCTGCTTTGATGAAGCTCCTCTGGTACTGGTACGTCATGAGGGGCGCAGGCAGCACTCTGGAAACAGGAGACGGACATGTCAGCTGCAGAACGTCAGCTTGGAAAATGGAGCTTTGTGGAAATCAGTGAATCTGATGGTTCTGGACGAGCGCTCACTAACTGTGGTCCCCTTCTCATCTTTTATCTCCACCATGCCGGCTCGCACAGCTGGACATCAGTTTATCCCTTCAGCCTGAGGAGCACAATGACTCCCGCTGGTTCTCAATGAGGCCTGACCTGAGCTCCTAATGATGGTAATGTGTATAAGTGTGCGGATGCTTGTCGATTGTGTGAAGCTGTCCATTTATGTGCCAATGAAGTGTGTGTGTGAGGCTACATGTTAACCTGTGTGTTTGTGTTGTGCACACAGAGTGTAGATCCATTCAGGTACAGTAGATTGAGCACAGCTTGAACACCACTGCTCCTCTCCTCCCTTTCATGTGTTGCTCCTTCTACTCAGCCTCCCACAATCCTGATCCTTCCCTCATTACCAGTTGTTGAGAGGAAAATAATTCATTTAACCATCAACTGCTACACAGTGACCAGCATGTAAGACTGGGGTAATTGTGTGAATACAAAATGGGAAAACAGTATTTTTGTGGGACGAATAACTACTCTCTAGCAAAATACAAGTTGATATCATACATAAAATAGGCTTAACAAGAATTAAAAAACAGGAAAATTAACAATTTAATGAGATGGATCCAGGCTAGAGATCTGTTTTACACAAGAGAGACTGAGAGCAGCAATATGAATTTACTGAGAATAATTACTTAATAACTTAATCCTTGAATCCTAAAATGCCGTACAGTAGGGGAATTTTGATAACTACAGAACTTTAAACTTTTTAAAAGTACTTTTACATCTTGTATGTGCATTTCTGTGAGTCTTTTCATGCAAACCTGAGATAGTGCTTGATGGCACTCGTGATAGTCTTGATCTCCCACTCTGAGTTTTCCAGTTCCACGTCAGCACACGTCTTTGGATCTGAAGGACGCAAATATGAAGATAAAGAGAGAGTGATTATTGTAAATGTTATTATATATCAGGAGAGTAATGATATTTTATTTTCAGTTTTTAATAAATATGTATGTTTACCCATAGCGAGGCTCAGTAGTTTTTGTACTCTGGAGTTGACGCCAACGATTCTGTACAAGCCCTGATCATCGATACCTGGAGAGGAGAGGGAGAGGAGAGAAGAGGAGAGGAAAAGGAGAGGAAGAGGAGAGGAGAGGAGGAGGAAGAGGAAAGAGGGGAAAGCAGAGGAGAGAAGAGGAGACGAGAGGAGAGGGACAAGAGGAGGAGGAGAGGAGAGGAAAAGGAGAGGAAAAGGGGGGAAGAGGAAAGGAGAGAAGAGGAGGAGAAGAAGAAGAGGAGGAAGAGAGGAGAGGAAGAGGAGTGGAAAGGGAGAGGGAGAGGAGAAGAGAGGAGAGGAGAGGAGAGGAGAGGAGAGGAGAGGAGAGGAGAGGAGAGGAGAGGAGAGAAGAAGAGAGGAGAGGAGAGGAGAGGAGAGGAGAGGAGAGGAGAGGAGAAGAGAAGAGAGGAGAGGAGAGGAGAGGAGAGGAGAGGAGAGGAGAGGAGAGGAGAAGAGAAGAGAGGAGAGGAGAGGAGAGGAGAAGAGAAGAGAGGAGAGGAAGAGGGGTGGAAAGGGAGAGGGAGAGGAGAAGAGAGGAGAGGAGAGGAGAGGAGAGGAGAGGAGAGGAGAGGAGAGGTTACCTCCTGCTCTAATTTCATTTTCAACCAACAGAAATATAGCCAGCGCTCTGTGTTTAAAACGACTGAAGATGCAGTGGTGATCAGTGTTGTAGTACTCGAGATTGGTCTTGGTCTCGAAACCAGTCTGAGGACTTTTTGAAGGCATTAATGGTAATAAGGTGCCACATCATGCTTACATAGAAGGTTTTTTAAACCTGGCACCACTCAAAGACATTCAATGAATCTGTCAGAGACAATATAATTGCTGAAACAAAATATGTGCATGAAGACTATTACCCAGCATGAGGACCAAGAGCAGAGCAGTGAGGAAGGGTTACTGTATAATTCAAGTAAGCTTAGCATGTGAATACATCTGCATTTGCCTTCACAGTTGATGTACTTGTTCCATTTTTTTATTTCCATACATGTCCCTCATGTAAAGAATAATCCTGGCAGCACATGGAAACACGAGGGCCGTTATCATATACCATTTAAATGTAAATGCGTCTGCTGACGGGTGGAAAACCAAAGATACTCTTAATGCAGCCGATGAAAGGAAAAGGGAGTGATATATATGATATGTGGACCTTTACTGTGACATTTCAGAGGAAAGTCTGTCCCTTCAGGTGCATCAGAAGACAACATAATCAGAGGTCAGAGGTGGGTTTCAATCCCGCTGATGACCTTTGACACCCGTCATTTCAAAACTCCCACTGCCAACATCTTCTGTGCTGCACGAGGTTAGTGGGATAATTATATTTCTACCACACACGCCAAGTCTCTTGAGATAGAAATCTTTCACTGGCAATACTTGTTCTTCATCTTTCTTAATATGACAGCCGTTAGTTTAAACATTTATGGATCCATTTTCCTTGTTTCTGCATCATCTTAATTTTACAATGCCTTTGGTCAAACTTGTTTAGTGAATCTCGTCATTTCTTGATTTGTAATCACCACCGTTTGAATTTGTATCACCACTAGTGTTTTCACAGTTTCACATTAGCTTCCAGTAAAACTGTACTGTGAAGACAATGAAGTAGAAGTGCTGCTGGGTCTTTGCTGTAATCACTTCAATCCTTCAGGTGTATTGAGCTCATTTAATCTTGTGAAGGGCTCACTGCATGGGTGGCATGCCATCTCAAAAGAAAAAGTACAAAATGAAAGGCTCCCTCAAAAATAACCCAAGGGTCTCTGTAGTGTTTGAACACATTTAAAATGCCTCTATTTCACGTGGCAATAATTATAATTAACAATGACCAACGTGTTGCAGCCAACATAGGTCTTCATCAGGGTCACTGCCAGCATGCAGCAGCAGCTGTACCTACATAGTATAGATACACACTGTGTACACAGTCAACTATATATTGTATGTAATGTGGTGTTATACCTTCCTAGCATTCCTAATGTCTCCCTATATTCACCTAATGAGCTCATTACAGGTTGTCTATATGACATCCAGAGCATTAATATAACAGCAAGCAACTATTTGCTATGTAAAGATATAGAGGAGTAATGTCTACCTGAGCAGAGAATGAACACGTCACACGTCACCTCAAGTCACCTCTCGTTGTGTATGTTGTAATCAAAACTTCTCTATGATTGGTTGCCATACCTGGGCCAACCATGCGTGCCATGTAGTGCATATGAGCGTGCTCCACTGGCTAGCTCACAGCCGCCACTCTTCACTGCTGTCTTATGGCGGTAATGATATCGTCATCCTGACCGACAGCGTTATCAACTGTAACGGCTGTAACCGTCATCGTGGAGGCGTAGCCCCCACCCTCAGGTTAGCGTTGTTAGCTGTCAGCAGTGTTGCCATTGTTTGCACCGTTACCATGTTGAGAGTTGTGTGGAGGCAACAGAAATGCTCTGAATGTCGAACAGAGAACCTTTAAAGTTGTTTGTTTTAGCGCAGCTGTAACTTAGAGGTAAACCCATACGTCCACATGTCGATACATCCTTGAGCACTTAACCCCAAAGAGCTCCTGAAGGCTGTGCCATCGGTGTGAATGAGTATTTAAATTAGATCCTGATGGGCAGGTTGGCATCATGTATGGCAGCTTCTGCCATCGGTGCATGAATGTGTGTGAATGGGTGAATGCTGTCATGTAGTGTAAAGCTCTTTGATAGGTCAGAAGTCTAGTCTAGACACTAGTCTAGACACTATATAAACGCAAGTCCATTTACCATTTAGAGTCATGATTAATTTGCTAGTAATATCTCCACATAACTCTGTCGGTATTCATATGAGCTCAGTTTTCAAAGTATGTAGGATTATAATGAGTAAGTTTTGGTTACTTTTCTTTTCTGGTTATGTATCATATATACTTTTACAAGGTGCTCCAAATCAGAAATATTTGGGTATTTTTGTTGGAAAAATCCCTTTAGCATCACTTCATCAAAATAGCTGTCAATTAATTTTCTGCCGATCGAATAACCGATTAGGCGACTAATCGTTTCAGCTCTGCAAAATACTAGTCTGCTTGTGAAGTGCATGAGTACACATGCGTGGAGTATACTGTGTGTATTTTTTAATTAATTGTGATAACAGCTGCAGACAGTAGTCTATACTGTAAAACACTGCTTGGGACATAAAATGTAGAGATCTGAGCTGAATCTAACAGAAACATAGTGCAGACGCAGGAAATCCACACAACAAAAAGAATAAAACAAGAATGTGAACTTGGTTAACATGGTACCTCGAGTCTCCACTGCATAAATGAATTTTTTCATCACGTTGAACCCGATCACATCCAGCTGGGCCACTGATGGAGATGGAGAAAAAAAAGATTTCTAATTTACATTTCCACTAATTTCTAAAACGAGATAAGCATTTGAAAATGCGACCTAACCCTAAACCTGCCAATACAGATAGTCAGATGATACTGCTAAAGAACACTGTGCCCTTGAATAAATAGCCCATTGATACTAATTAAAGCCACTTACTGCCTTCAGCCTGGTTGTCTTTGTTCAGATTGTATACCTGTGAAAAAAAAACGCACTTCAGATAAAAAAGAAATTACAGCTAAGCCAAATATGGACAGCACATATGTGTGCATCACACCTGTTATACTCGGTTGTGCTGTTTTTCTACATGTGCCTATTAGGTTTTGAATGCTTGTTAGCAAATGCTGTTTCTACTAATTATGCAAATGCATTACCTGGGATATATCTGGATATTGAGGAAAGTATACAAAGGTCACATTTATTGTTGGCTTTTCTGTAATCTGTAATCTGTAAATTTCTCCACTGTGGGACTAATAAAGGAATATCTTATCTTATCTTATCTTATAACTTCAGTTACCATGATAATAGTGAAAATATCATGTTTACTGTAAGTTATGGCTCTGTGTACACCATTATAATTTGAAAAAAATACACTAACATCATTACAGCATATCCATCAGTGGTTCAATTTAGAATTCATATGTTTTATTTTACATTAAAACAACAATAAACAAACAGTAAATGCAGTAAATACAAAGTCTGTGACTGCGTGTTTATGCTCGATTCCACCCTGTTTGTTTGGGCTTGTTCAGGATGAACTGGACTTGGAGTTTTTGCATTGTATAGCTTTGGTCAGTGGTGAGTTTATCAAGGGGAAGGCAGACAAAAGAAGAGGGATGCCGTAATGCCAACAACAAAGGCAGGATGAGCTTAAGTGCGACATGAACACTTCTTGTTTTATTACAGATTGCAGGAGCTCAGCAGCTGCTTGTTGGAGCTT
This sequence comes from Pterois miles, assembly GCA_947000775.1. Classification (NCBI taxonomy): domain Eukaryota; kingdom Metazoa; phylum Chordata; class Actinopteri; order Perciformes; family Scorpaenidae; genus Pterois; species Pterois miles. The sequence continues at coordinate 23,561,360 of CAMQGK010000052.1, forward strand.
GTGGTGGCTTTACAGAAGGTGATTACCTTTGCACATTTGAATGTCGACACAAGGATGAGGGAGGTGTTGGGACATGAAAGTGACTAAATAATAGAGTGGAAAGAAGCACCAACACACGCTTCCAGCCTTAAGGTGAAATTAAGAAGGTATCAACCATGAGTTAGGGAAACTGGCTGTCAGTCAACTTTCCTGTTATGAACATGAATATCACTGACAGGATGCAGAGGGAGGGCTGCTGAAGTCGAAAAACAAACATTATTAGCAGACACATTGTCTCGCTCTCTTGGCTTATTTGTCACCTAAGTACAAACTGGTAACCGTGGTAACCTACCGGTTCTCTCCCATCCATGGCCTCCATCCACAACCTGCGGTCTTCCTCTGACAGCGCCTGCATGGTAATTACTCCTGGCCTTCACACACACAAACAAACACACAAAAGGTACATTAGCTTATCAAATCTCAAGATCAGGGGCAAACCGTTTCCATTAAATGCTCAACAAACCTCACAAATGCTGGCCGAACACACATAAAGCTAAACATGCAAATTAGGGCTGTCAAAGTCAACGCGATAATAATGTATTTAAAATTGGTATTAATGCTAATGCGTTAAAGATACTGGTGGAGCAACTTGTGATTTTTAGGTTGTAGCGGTTTTAAAAGCTTGAGTAAAGATACTGACATCATATGAAACTAGAAAACCGAAAGAATCATTGGTAGCAACCATATCATACTAGCTTGTCATGAAAGTGGCTAAGTAAAGCTCCATAGTTACGCACTACTTTGATGAGGAAAGGGGTCAGTCAAAGGGGTCCCTCGACCTCTGACCTCAAGATATGTGAATGTAAATGGGTTCTATGGGCACCCACAAGTCTCCCATTTACAGACATGCCCACTTTATGATAATCACATGCAGTTTGGGATAACTCATAGTCATGTTTTGACATGTTGACAAAAGTATTAAATACTTGACAAATCTTGCTTTAAGGTACATTTTGAATAGATAAAATATGTGCGATTCATTTGCATTTAATCATGATTAACTATGGACACCTCTCCGGGAACCATCACCTTAACGCGATGGAGAGGTTTGTGTATCCCTATGACCCTGAGGGCTGTGTTGTCTGGAGCTGGGTGCTCCTGGTAGGGTCTCCCATGGCTCTCGAATTTCCCTCCGGGGATTAATAAAGGTTCATCTTATCTATCTTATCTTAAATTGGTCTCAGGTGAGGGCCAGACAAAGAATGGTTCACAAGACCCCATGACTGATCGAGGAAGAGAAGGAGAGACCTGGCCCAGAGGAAGCCTGGGGCCCCCATCTGAAGCCAGGCCCATATGGAGGGCCCATGAGTGAGCGCCTGGTGGCCGGGCTTGCCACGGAGCCCGGCCAGGCTCAGCTCGATAAAGCGACGTGGAAACCCCCTCCTCTCCATCCTGTGGGCACACCACCCACAGGAGGATCCGCTGGGGTTGGGTGCACTGCCATACGGGTGGCAGTGAAAGCCAGGGACCTCGACCGACCAGACCCGGGTGGCAGAGCTGTCAACTGATCACCATCTGGTGATGAGTTGGGTCAGAGGGTGGGGGAAGACTTTGGATAGACCTGGTAAACCCAAATGGGTAGTGCGGGTGAACTGGGAATGTCTGGAGGAGGCCCCTATCCGAGAGATCTTCAACTCACACCTCTGGCGGAGCTTTTCTGGCATCCCTGTGGAGGCTGGGGGCATTGAACCAGAATGGGCGATGTTCAAAGCTTCCACTACTGAAGCTGAAGCTGCAGTGGTGAGCTGTAGCATAACGGTCATAGGTGCCTCAAGGGGCAGTGACCCTCCCTGGTAAAGTCTATCTGCAGGGTGCTGGGAAAGAGGGTTCGGCCGATAGCTGAACCTCAGATTGAAGAGGAACAATGCGGATTTCGTCCTATCCGTGGAACAACAGACAACCTCCTGGAGGGGGCCTGGGAGTATGCCCATCCAGTCCACATTTGTTTTGTGGACTTGGAGAAGGCGTATGACCCAGTCCCCCAAGGGATTCTGTGAGAGGTGCTGCAGGAGTATGGGGTGAGGGGGTCACTTCTCAGGGCCATCCAATCTCTTTACTCCCAAAGCTAGAGCTATGTCCAGATTCTCGGCAGTAAATCAGACTTTTTTCCAGTGGGGGTTGGCCTCCACCAGGGTTGCACCTTGTCAGTAATCCTGTTCATCCGTGATATTCATGGAAAGGATATCAAGGCATAGTCAGGGGGAGGAGGGTTTGTTGAGGATCTCATCACTGCTTTTTGCTGATGATGTGGTCCTACTGGCATCATTGGTCTGCAACCTCCAGCACGAGTTTTATACCACCTTACACTAGATGAGCAAAATCACGGGAATGCCCCGCAACTCTAGCAAAACTCTCAGGATTTTATTTCAACATCGGAAATAAGTGTGTGACAGTGAAATCTCTTGAAAAGTCATTTGGTGTAAGGATAAGCATTAGATATATATCACGCTGATACATGCAACCTTCAGCGTGCACGCAGACACTATCACACAGCCTCATTGGCCATGTCCATCCCAGACAGTCTTCTAAAGGTTTCCAATCGGTCCGGTACACTCTGTCACCCTGTCACTGGCAGTACAGTCACCTTCAGCTGTCGCCAACCCCCTGCTCCACACACACAATCAAGACAACCCCATACTGAGTACAATCACACTCAGATGCATGTGCATGGCCACAGTCTGCACATGGCTGCACACACCCAAACCAAAACAAATGTTTGTAAAATAGACTTCATCAAATGTACTCATGACAGCGTGTGCAACAGAAACACACACATTATGTGTAAACACACTATCCATGGAAATACCACTTTATACTACTTTAGACAAACAAACACGGGTGATATAAATAACAGCTGAATGAGGACAAGGTGGGTTGATCTGATGTAGGAAGGCTGAAGCTGAGGAGGTGTAAAAGGGAGGAGTGAAGGAAGAGAAGCACCAGGGGGCCGAGCATGAGAGGACAAACAGCCTCCACAACCCTCTTCAAGTCCAAATCAACTGAGCACCCCCATGTGTCTGTTAGCTGTAACTACACCTCGTAAAATAGACCTGAGGTCACTCACCAAACCGATGGCTGATCAGAGCAACGTAGCTGTAATTAATTACATGAAGACAACATAGATTTAAATAAAGTCAGCATTCACTGGTGTCAAATTCCATGATGCCTCCATTACTTACAACAAACTAGATATTAAACTCTTTCCTGGCATGCTTGTGCATTTTATCAGAAAGGATATTCACTACAGCTTTTGGGATGCGGGGGACAAAATCACATGAAAACCGTGAATTTGATGTACTCATGCATGATTTATTCTCAGAGAACTCATCAAACTTCCTGATGTTTCCTGCTGCAGAAATCCACACTATTCTGGAGATGGAAAAGCTGTAAATAAAATGCCTTGAAAAGAGACACAAGAAAGCATGGTGTCGCATTACACTGGTTATGGCTAATAAAGACTAGGGCTGGGTTGATGCACCTATTTCCCGATTCAATACAATCAAGATACTTGGGTGCCGATTCAATATGTATTGGGATTTTAAAGTATTGCGATTCCATATTGCAATTTATTGGGATTTTTGTTAACTTTTTTTTAACAATGGACCATGGGAAAAGGTTGAATCATACACTTCTAGGGACTTTCACTTTGGAAAATATCGAAAAATCTATATTTAAATATTAATATAAAAAAAGAAATATCTAAATTAATATGGGAAGAATGTTTGATTTCCAGCATGTGCTGTATGTGGGGAAGTCAAATATACTAGTCATTGTCAAGCATTATATATACATATTATGTATTATATAAATTTTTCCCTTCACAAATTAGTGGCATTTTCTTTTTTATTTATAAGGGACATGTAATGTTTTATACTTCTGGTGAAAATAATCCATCAGTTTTATTTCCATATATGTATTTTGTAGACAGTTCCTTTTGTTAACACCTTATTTTGAAAAATGGACGTAGTCACAAGTTAACTTCTCCAAGTCCGTTGCTAGCTCTCCCTTTAGCGCCGTTCTCTTTATACATCCATGGTCAGCTCCATCAGGGGTGTTTGAACGCATTTAACATAAATGTCAGTATATGGGTGCTCTACAGTTGTAGCATCGGCCGATTTGACCACAGAGCTACGAGTGACCGCTGGCTTGACCGCAAGTTACTGCAATACAATAATGCAGCTTTAGTCATAATGTCTAGCTCTGCTTATCCTGCGATGTGCAAAACCCAAAGTGTTTTCATACTCTGCTGTATGTGTAGTGTTTACCACTTTAAATTTAAAACATGAGAGTGCAGGTTGTATCCACGCAGACTCTGCCATTTTCTCTTTTATCTGCCATCGCTCTTTCTTTTTGGCTCACTGCGGCCAGCTTGTTTGTTTTTCTTTCTGAAACAATCTGATTCTGATACCGAGGTGAAATGATTTTTTTTCCCCACCCCTAATAAAGACACCAGTTGGAGGTGGGTCAATGAAAAACCGTGTGGTGAGTCCATGATTTGAACAGGAGACACATACAGTCAAAAACCTCACTGACTGACCTGTCCACAGCCTCCACATCAAAACAGAACCTCTTTTCTATCGAGTCCGTCTTCCTCCTGGTGCACGACTTGAGGGTGAAGCTCTCCTCTTCTCCCTAACAAAAAAAAAACAAAACATGATAGCAGTATGATTTTAATGCAGGCATCACTAACTTCAGAGATCATGGATGTTTTCTTGGACAAGACTAAGAAATATTAAGACAGTAGTTCCCACCCTTAACCTTTTCTCTTTTCTATCATTAAACTGACAAACTCAGATTACAGGTTTTTTTTTATTTCAAGTCAGTTTGATTCTTTATAAAACACTAATGGGCCTGGATCTTGACTCTATGATCCTGTACAGTATACCATATGGTCTTGCTGTCTTACTGTGTGGGAGCTTAAAGGCTCAGCGTTCAGTGTTTCTACTTTTCTTTCCACTCAAAATGCTCTGTGAGAGCTCTCATAGGCCTGAAGACAGGCCTGGACCTGCATCAGCTTTGTGTGTAGGTGGAAAGAGTGATCACAGATAGCACTTTGAGAAAACAGTCAGAATCGCGCTGCTTACTCAAAACATCTTTGGCGATGCCGCACTCTTCATCTAACTGAGGCCGCTGCTGTGGGAGAAATTGTTACCTCTCTCTTCCATAACTGATATTTCCCTTTATGACTGTATGCTGGTGTAAAATGGCAGCGTGCGTCAGAGACACTCCTCATCTCGGTGACGCAAAACTTGACATTTTCTGTTGATTTAAAATAAATTTTAACAGTTTCCTGCTCGCAAAACTTCCAAACGCGCGGTGAGAGCTTGTTATTGTTGGCAGCCCAGTGAGAGCTAACTGCACATCAGACAACATGAGGACAGGCTAAGTGACAGTCTTGTGTCAGTATATGTGTCTAAGCATCAATATAGATATAGATATAAAAGATCAGGTTCCCAAACTGAGGTCCAGGCCCCCTTTAGGGTTGTGCCAAAGATCACATGGGGTGCACCGGGATTTGTCAACTCTGAAGTTGCCAAAACTATATTTGCTTATGTAGATTTAAAAATCATAATAACAAACTACCTAGATAATATATACAAAAAAAATCTGTATATAAAACAATTTAAAAAAAAGATAATAAATAAAAAAATAATAAAACAATTAAAATAAAATAAAATAAAAAATAGATTTTTTATACTTAGTAGCAAAAACTAACAAATAATCAGTCCATATTTGTTGGTGTTTAGCCTTTCAAAAACAACATTTTCACTGCAGTCAAAAACCTGTTTGCTATCCTGCTTGACGCACACAAAGGGAGGCCTGCACCTGTAGTAATGGGATGGCAATCTAACAACACCATAAATTAGATTTATTTAACCACAATAACCAAAAACTATGTTGTCGCTGAGGCTAATATATTAAAGTCCTTACCAAAATAAATATCATATCATGCACCTACATTCACTTGGCATTTCTGTGAAGACATCATCACTTTATGTTGAAGAAACTGATGATTAATTTTCATTCAAGAAAGTTGTTTTAATAAAGAAATACTGACTCATTTAATAAACTGAATCACTTTATTCACATTGAGGATTTTGTTTGAGGACTTGTAATTTCTTAGTGTAATGATGTCGATGGGGCTCGGCTTTTCTTAGATACAAGTAGAAGGGACTTCAAGGAAAATAGGTCGGGAACCACTGATGTTGATACTGTCACCTTCTTTGTATATCTGCCATAACATTATGACCACCTGCCACATATTGAGCAGGTCCAGCAAATCCCACAGATGTTTGATTGGATTGAGATCGGGAGAATTTGGAGGCCAGCTCAACACCTCAAACTTGTTGTGCTCGTCAAACAGTTCTTGAACCATTTGGTAGTGTACAGACAGTTTCTGCCGGCTTGCCTTCTTCCCATAGTGCATCCTGGTGTCATGTCTTCCCCAGGTAAGCGACACACACACACCCGGCCATCCACATGATGTAAAAGAAAATGTGATTCTTCAGACAAGGCCAACCTACTTCCTCCTACTTGCTCCGTGGTCCAGTTCTGATGCTCACATACCCATTTAGGTGCTTTTGATGGTGGACATGGGTCAGCATGGGCACCCTGACCGGTCTGCAGCTACGCAGCCCCATACACATGTTCTGACACCTTTCTATCAGAACCAGCATTAACTTTATCAGCAATCTGAGCAACAGTAGCTCTTCTATTGGATCGGACAACATGGACCAGCCTTTGCTCCCCATGTGCACCATGACTCTGTCACCGGCTTACTTTTTTCATTAGTCATCTCATTCATCAGTCATTCACATCCTTACGCTTTTTCTCCTTCCAACACATCAACTTCCAGGACAAAATGTTCACTAGCTGCCTTATATATCCCACCCACTGCCAGGTGCCTCTAGAACGAGATTATCAGTGTTATTCACTTCACCTGTCAGTACTCATAATGTTATGGCTGTATAAATGGCCAAAGCTACTCACCGTTTTCCCTCCTGATTTAGGGTCAAACAGGACCATAGTGACCCTCTTGGGCTCACGATGGTATGTACAGTAGTACTTCACCCAAGTAGACACAAATGAGCCTGAGGGAGAAAGAAATTGAGACAGGTGAATTTAGAGAAAACCTTAAAAACAAAACCACAAGACAAAAAAGGAAGCAGTGATGTCAAACGGTCATAGAAAAACAGAGACAGGAGGGGGAGACGGGATTAAAACAAAAACAGGATGGAAAAGGAAGGTGTCTTAGTCATGCCTGCGTTGGTGCAAGGTAGGTTACCGTGGTAACTGCACGCCGTCAGAGCTGCTGTCACGTCTCCAACAGATCAGACTTGACTTTGTCAGCCGTAGGTTCATTATGGTCTGTGTGTCCTGCTGCTCTGACAGGCTGTGTGTGTGTGTGTGTGTGTGTGTGTGTGTGCACTTGAGCCAAACAACATTATATATACATCCATCCATTCACACATGCCGCTGCAACACTGTAAATTGTTGCTGAATTGTTGTAAGATGTGACATGTAGAGCCGATACGTACGCTTCTCCTGCACAAACAGGTATCCCTCCATGGTGTGCTGGCTGACACTCTTGTGTTCGTGTGGATTCTCCTTCATCTTCCTCATCAGACTCTCCACCTCCGACCGCGTGCTCTCAAAACGGTTCCTCGTCTGTCAACACAAACACAGAGGAACACGTGTCTTTCACTGAATGGCCTGAGTCAGCTTACCTTGCAACAACAGTGTAACTTATACCAACATACTTTTCAACAAAATAAGAAGGGTTGCAATTCATGGTTATTTTTTATTGTTGATTAATTTGTTGATTGATTTCTTTATCAATCCATTAGTTGTTTGGTCAATATAATGTCTTGTTTTGTCCACAACTCAAAGATGTTCAGCTTACTGTCACAGAGCAGTAAATAAACCAGATTGTCAAAATAGTTTACAATTAATTTAATTGGCTGCATGGTAGTGCAGTGGTTAGCACTGTCGCCTCACAGCAAGAGGGATGCAGGTTCAGACCCGGCTTGGGGCCCTTGTATGTGGAGTTTGCATGTTCTCCCCGCGTTAGAGTGGGTTTCCTCCAGGTTCTCCGGCTTACAGTCCAAAGATAAGCAGGTTAATTGTTGACTCTAAATGGCCTGTAGGTGTGAATGGTTGTCTGTCTCTATGTGATAGCCTGGCGACCTGTCCAGGGTGTACCCCACCTTCACCCAATGTCAGCTGAAATATGGAAACATTACTACCCAAGTAAGTCAGTCCTGTATGGTTCAAAGACTCCTGCATATAATGTATTTTCTTAATAATATGCTGTTTCGGGTGATTTTCAGTATAATAAATACTGAAAAGTGATAAGTGTCCAGTATGTTTCCAATAGTGATAAAATAGAGGTTACATCTGACAGTATCTGTATGGCCCCGGCAACAATCTGGATTTTTCATAATTTCCGACCCGTTATGGAGTGACCTCATGCTTTGTTTCTGTGTGTGTGTGACCTTACGTTCTGTATACTGATGGTGAGATCAGTCTTGAAGTGGTTGAAGTCCTTTGCCAGCTCATAGCCATGGTGATAGTAGGTGAAGAGGCCTTGGAGGAACGCCAGCAGCTGGGGGAAACAAAAACAGCAAGAAAATGAAGTAAATGAGGGAAGATAATGAAAAGGAGAAAGAGATGAAAAGGACAACAAGGTAGATGAGGACGATGATGATTAATAAATGCAGAAAGGGGGGGTGGTGGAAAGGAAACATAAAAATGTGAAGAAGTAGGACAAAGCGAAGATCAAGTGGAGGAGGTGGAAGATGAAGAGAAACTGAAAGAAGAGGAGAAACAGTGGACAGATATGTTTTATCTACCTGATTCACAGAACAAGAAGTTAGTTGCAATGTGTGTGTACCACAAAACAACGACCAATTCTGAAATGTGATGTTGCAAAGGGAAAATTAAATAATTCAAAAGACAAAACTGGCTGTTTTGTAACGAGTTAAAAATCAGGTTTGTGTGGTGTGTGAGCAACAAATAGTCTATAGTTCCTCAGCAGCCACCACTGAAGTTCTTGTGATAGTACTGAGCAGCTGCTGGGTGAGGACATCAGAGTAAGTAAATGTAATACAACTTTGGGGGAAATAATAAAAAAAACAGACACATTGCATAAAAGAGTAAAAAAACAAAAAAAAACAAGTGTCTTACAGGCTCCACAAAGTCAAACATCTTCCTCTCTTGGACCTCCTGCACCTTGAAAACGTATTCCAAAGAAACCTCGTAGAAATGCTGCCGTACGTTGTCCACCTGGTTGTCCGCCTACAAAGAGGAAGGATGGCAGGGGACATATCATATCACCATATCATATCATCATATCATGAAAAACTAACTTTTCAGTGCTTGTGCACATACATTTGGGGGGTTAAAGAGACAGGAAATAAAATGGAGCGTTTCAGAGAGACGATGAATACAGATGCATTCAGGCAGACAGTATGAGAATAAATAATGTGTTTTTTGAGCACTAAAAGGGACTGTGTGTAAGTTTTTACATGTATAAACATGTTTAATATTTTTTATTAGCACTGCGTGAACAGGTTTTATCTAACCTAAAAAATTTGAGCTTCTGTGACTTTCCGGGTTTTCTCCATCAGCCTGTAAACTGCTTTTAATGTGACGAATGTAGGCTGTTTTTTTCTGGGAAAATCCAGCAGATGTCACGTCACACATGCTCTGCTACAGTGCTGACAGTGTGTAATGATAGCTAATGTTTGGTTTGAAATGGAGTCTGCTAACGCCAACAAACGGCCAACGTCAACCACAACTCAGACTCCAACACGAACTCCACGGAAGCACAAAAAAACAAAGTTATATCTCGAGAAACCCGTCTTGCAAAACAGGAATGTGAATGCCATCAGGGGGAAAACTATTACAACATTAGCCGGGCCTTCGATTCATGGAGGGACCTTCGATTAGTAAGCTAACAATACTGCCAAATGTGAAATACTGGATATAGTAATATTGTGGTTTTAGATGCCAAACAGGTTCAGTTTTCAGTCTGTGGCCTCACTGTTTTGACCGATGCTCGCTCGCGTCTACGTAGTGCAAGCAACAGGACACCGACTGTCTAACACAGGTGTCACTGTTAAAAAGCATTCTTATATACAGCCCTTTTTAACGCATGTAAACATGTTCTGGTAGAAAATACAAGCATGAACCTGATAATGAGCATAATATGACCCCTTTAAGTAAACTGACTGACTGACATTCTTGGAAAAATATGAGAAATATCACCAATCAGGTGATACGTCTTACGTCATGTATTTTATTCCCTTAATCTTGATTAAACAATTACAATAAAAACAAAACACATACTGGTACCGGTACATCATTAATAAAATGTATATTAAACTCAAGCTCATTTGAGTGAAAAAAAAAAAAAACACGATAAAGCAAACTAAAAAATAAACAAAATAAAATAAAATAAAATAAAACTTAAGATAAATATCTATACATAACTTAAATTCACATTAAGGGGGTTAATCAATATATAACTTGAGTAAATCAGAGAGTCCGGAGGTCATTTTTAAAGAGTAGAAAGGGCGGAGCAACTTTTTATGAGTTTACCCATAATCAAAACTTTATTACATAAAATTTCGCATCTTTGTTTTCTTACCTCATGTAGATGTGACTCTTTCTTCCTCGCTGAAAGGCTGAGATGCTTCTCCAACACTGCACAATACTTCTCTGTCTCTTTGTCATATTTTTTCTTGGCTTCCTGTGACAGATAAAACAAACAAAATCAACTTTTTGGGTGACACACAGAATAATCAAGTTTCATCTCCGTTAACTCAAAAGACCAAACATCTATTCTAATTCTCATCATATTAACAAGTTAATTGATCAGTGACTACCATCTGCAATCATCTTGTGCAGCTGGAAAAAAAACAGTTTGAGCTCCAAGTTTTGAGAACAGAGAGCAAGGCAAACTTTCTTTCAGTTTTAGCTTTCACATAATATCGTCCATTTTCAGGGAGTCTTATATGAGATTGTTCCTTCGGGGAGCACAGCTGCTTCTTAAACAACAGAGTGTTTCAGCAGAGCTGAGATCACTGACTTCAGAGACAGACAGCAGGGTGTGCAGTTCATAAGACTGCTGGACTGAAAAATACTGAGAAAACCTGAAAAGTGTCCAAGAAGATCAAGAAACATATGAAGGAAGAAAAACATGCGGCAAATGTTTCTAATGTTCTTATGGTCACGTTAGGACCATTAAACTCTAATTTAATTCAAGCCAGTTGAAGGGGGAGATATGGATGTTAGTAAATGGAGAAACAAGAGGGGAGAAGTGGACGTACAAACAGAGGAGGGGTAGATCAGGGTGGGTCTTCCTCTGTCAGAGAGGCCCTGGGGTATTATTACTGTACATCTGTCCCAGCCAGTTAACATTATTGCATTTCTTTATCCCAAACTCATAACGTGAGCAGGCTGAAGCTTCAGACACAAGCTCAAAAACACGGGACAGATTCAGATTTGAAACTTGTCGTTCATTTGTCTTGCCATGAAATACACCGATAATCAACTTTATTAGCTGATAGAAATGAACTTATAAGTCAATGTAGAATTTAAATAATCTATCAAGAAATAACACACAAATACACATTTCAGCTTTTCAAATGTGCTGGTTTTCTGTTTTGTGTCCCTGTAAACTGAATATTTAGGGGGTTTCGGCCTGTTGGTAAAACAAAACAAGCAGTAAAAAGATGTGATTTTGACTGTTAGCCGACATTTTACTCTTATATTTTATTCAGTTAATAGACATGGTGAAAATAATAGCTGTGCTGGTTAAACCAGTATCCACATTGCTATAAACAAATTGCTATACAAACTTACAGATATACCAAATTTATCATCAAAATGATCTATCCCATAATCTATCATGTGCACACCTGAAACTAATGAACCAAACTTCTCTTTACCAATTTATAACAAATTTTCATCTCGGTTTTACTGATAGTGGAAAGAAGGGTTGACAAATATCACAATATATGTATAGTGCATAGTTTAAAGGTGCTAAATACAGAACTGGGAGCATTTCTATTACCTCTCAATGGCTCTCAACATGATGACGGCGAACCACAGCTCGCAGCTGGGATAACAGTGTTTAAATGAGCGGGAACTGGAGGGTGGGTGCTACGCTTCTGCAACGACGCAGTCGGTCGGGACGGTGTTTTCAGCTGTTTACTCCAAATGAGATCAGTGTAGAGCGCCAGCCATAAGCTAGCCAGTGCGGCACGCTCACATGCACTAAAAGGCACGCGAGGCTGGCCCGGTAATGTCAACATAGCGTGGGAAAGCTCTGAATACAACACACACAGAGGTAGATATTACTCGTCTATATCTTTATATGATATATCATTGTTTGATGCTCTGAATACGAATTTAGCCCCTTTAAAGGACCAGTGTGTAGCATTTAGTGGGAATATATAAGTTGAATATAATATTAAAAAGTATATTTTTTGTGTATAATCACCTGAAAATAAGAATCATTGTGTTTTCATTACGTTAGAGTAAGCTGTATCTACATAGGGGGCAGGTCCTCTTCACTGATGTTTCTACTGTAGCCCAGAACAGACAACCAAACACTGGTTTTCATGTTTCAGGTGGTTGCAATCTGCAACCTCACTGCTTGATGCCTCCAAAAACTACACATTGCACCTTTAAATGATACAAGTCAAAATGACTGCTGTAGAAAAGGCCTGCTGGGGGATAATAAGGTTTATGGCATCTCTCAGTTTAGTGATTTTTTTGTATGAATGCGATGAATTGTGCTCATTTGTCAAGTATTTCATTTGCTGGACTCGTCTTCCTGTCTGGTAATTTGTGTTCGTGTGAATTCGTTTTTCCAACTCCTCTTGGAAATAAAACTCCCCGATCAATGACAACAATGAAATAAAGTCATAATCAATAATGTCAATAATGCTGTGATGTCAACGCCTGTTGCAGTCACATGTGTTTCATTGCCAAGCAAGTTTCAACAACAGCAACAGTCCTGCAGGCCTGAGGAGGAACAGACAACAGCTGCAGAACACATCAGAGATGATGAACGTCCCTCTAAACAACAAGGCCTCTGTTTAAAGTCCGTCTCTTTTCACTTTCTCATATTCACCATGTCTGAATGACTGCTGCTGCAGCCTTACGATTATCCGTCCCTCATTATGGCTTTCACGACAGTATTTTTATAAATACATAAAAAAAGCTCTGACTTTTGTTGTGAAAGTAATGTGTGAGAGTAAAACACAAATTGTTTGTTAAAAGTTAGCAGCATTTCTGTGCACTATTTGTAATGTCTACAGCCTAAAAAATTTGACTTGTATATAAATGCTTATCTTATTTCTCATTTTACTGTTGGTCCTATTTCACCTATTTCATCACTACTTGTGTACATAACAGTTGTGCCTGTTCCTCATCTTTAGTTGTCCAGCATTGTTGTCTTTGTCCGTAACGGTGACTTTTTCTATTTCTGTGTGAGTATGTTTAGAGAGCTGCATAAAACCAAATTCCTTGTCTGTATGAACTTGGCTAATAAAGCTGATTCTGATTCATTTCAAATTGGTTTGCTTTCAGTTACTTCCATCCTCAGCCAGCGGGGGGCAATGTCCTCCCAGTATGATTGTTAACTGATGATTTTCTTCTTCCTATTCCAGAGGAGAGATGAAATGTTTTGATACAGGATCATGCTTTGACTCATCACAGACTACAATCCATCATATTAACCGTTACTACAGCAGGAGGTCCCACTGAAACATGAAGCCAGCCGACGCATCACCACTCCCTGCCCGTTTCTGCACACAGCATGAAACTTTCTGTAAACATTCACTTCACTGGTGCTTTTATTTATTGTTGTTTAACACAGTATGAATGTTCACTAAAAGTAATGCTGTACTGTATTATTAAACATATCCTGAACAGAAGCAGCATCTGCTGTGCCTCGCATGAGATACTCTGATCACAACATTTATCAAAATGTAAATGTGTCAAACTAAACAAGTTGTCAAATTTAAATTTACAGAGGATACAAAAGATACACCAATTTATCGTACTGTATACCATGCTCTCACTTATCAATTCATTGCTCTCACTTTATATAACTATGATTATGTCAGTGTTAAGGTATCTGGCTGTGTCAGGGTACATCTATCTATCCATCTATCCATCCATCTATCTATCTATGGAAAGCAAAAATGATAATATAAATCACTAATTTTGCTCATATATGTGTTTACCTAGGCATCTATTCACAGTCTGACCCACTTCATGACATTCATTAATGACACCTCCCCAAAATCACCATCATATCATGTATCATAACATTGGCTTGGCTGGGTCTGCCAGTTTCTCTTTCTGAATGACGAATACACACTATCGAGTGTGTGGAGAGTTAATTCCTGTCATGCAGGCGCAGAACGTACATGACAGCTGTCCACTGGCTTTAGTCTTTGCGGTGCTTTCAAGAGCAACTTTTTGGCCTGTTTCTGCCACAGTTTCATTTGCGTCAGTCCCACTCAGAATAAGATTAGGACCTGGACCTTTAAAGTTTTCTTTAAATAAACATGTTTCTACCGTCCTTTATCCACTTTTTCTAATTCTCTGAGTACTCCTCGTGTGTCAGCTCAGGAGCTTTAGATTGAGGTGAAACTGTGCCAGGCGAAGATGCTGTCAGTTCTTTTAGGGCTAAACTGGGATTAGTGCATCGCTCGTGGTGACCTAACTACACAGATTATGCGTTCACTTCTTAATCTGGGCACCCTGTACAATCAAACAATGACCTGCTATATACAGTAAGGGGATGGATTAGCAGAGTACTCACCAAATACTGCATGTATCAGGGGAACCCCTGTGGGTATTCATTTAAGTCCAATGGCTAATGACTGCACAGGGTGAGTGCACCATAACCTGCTCTAAGGAGATTTAAATATTGAAACATGGCATATTTAAAACACGGGGCAAAGGATTACCCAAACATGTACAGAGAGGTTGAAGCATTTGTTGCTATAAGTCTAAAGTGCAATAAATCGAAATAAAAAAGTCACATGTACATAATATTTATTCAGTAGATCTTGAGTTAACATGCTCCTGTTTATCTAATCGCTTACTGTTTCCATACCCTCCTGTACATTCAGAAAGATTTATGCAGTATAACACAACATGGCTGTGCCATGAGGGAGCCCTGCTGGCCAACGAGACCCCCGTCAGTGATTTATGGCAGGATTATGTATCTAATCTCCTATCCAGGTCATGCAGTGATGGTTCAGACCTTGATTCATGGATAACCATAGGAGAGACCCTGAGATATACAGTCAACATTACATATACGTATTTATACTATAGTTTTTACTGCAAGCCTGTCTTAAATGCACTTTGTCATATTCTTGAACTTAGAGCTGCAACGATTACTAATATTGTTTAGTATTAATATGTTAATATCATGGATTAGTTGGCAAATATTATATCAGTCACCAGCTATTTTGATAATCAATTAATTAGTTTGAGTATTTTCTTTCCATTTCTGTTTTTTTAAAGATAAAATTCTCTGATTCCAGCTTCTTCTTTTCTGGTTTCTTGACTCCTTCATGACAGTAAACTGAGTATCTTTGAGCTCTGGACCAAACAACCCGGGCATCAAACCGCCACCCTTGTGATTGAAGGACGACGCGCTGTAACCCCTGAGCCACAGCAGCCCCTTGGAGCAAGGTCCATGTGTGGCTGTACTGTGCAAACATCTAACCGAGACTTCGTGATAAGGACTGAGCCTTGTACGGTGTCATTTACACTTACAGGTCTGCTGTATGGACAAAATGTAGTATCATGGCATTGGCAAGATATACAGTGTACCTGTATCTGATAGTAGTTGTCTTGTTATTATCTTATTGCTCATATTAAGCCTTTCAGTCAAATACACTGTATTTAGTTATCAATATAAATTCTTAAATTCAGTGTATATACATTTATGATCACTGAAAATAAAAGTGTGTTAATTAAATAATTAATATCACAGTATATTGAACCTTCCTATAACACTATGCAGTACTTATCCTGCATTAAAGAGGATCTCACTGGAACTTTAATAAAAAAGTAGATAGAAGCGCCTTTTTTCTGAAGCTGCTGTGATCAAATCATCTCAAGGAAAATTAAAGAAAACTGTGACTAGAGTTTATAGATAATTTCATCCAGGTGTATATATAAAATAATAAAAAAATAAATGCAGCAACGTCAAAAAGGTGATAGTGAGTGGAGGTCATGTAGAGATGCCTATGGTGCTGAGGCTGCAACTTTTTCACCTGCGGTGACATCGAAGTGTCAAAGGTCACACTATCAAGTCTAACAGTCATCAATACAGAGCAGAGATCCAACATCTACTACTGTATGTTATCAGCTCGGGGGGTGTTGTGTCTGCCAGTTCCCCTCTAAGAGCTGCAGAAGCACTAAAAGGACTTTATTGATTTATGTTTCACTGCCAGCTTATCAATACTGATGCACAGTGCATGTGTTGTAGCCAAAGTAATTTCTGTCACCCGTCCTGTGGCTGTATGCTGTCGTACCTTGGCTGCACTGATCTGTTCTTTCCTGAACCGCTCCAGAGGCATAATCAGCACATCGTTGGCGTTCTCAATCTGAGGGCACACAAACACACACATAACATCACAGAAACATGTACATTACTTTATTACAGACATCTCTCCGAT
The DNA here is from genome assembly GCA_947000775.1 of Pterois miles. NCBI lineage: Eukaryota > Metazoa > Chordata > Actinopteri > Perciformes > Scorpaenidae > Pterois > Pterois miles. The sequence goes on from CAMQGK010000052.1 coordinate 23,578,120, forward strand.
TACAACAGTTACTCATCATTTTCTGTTAAATTATAACGACTACTCATATTACTTCAGATAAAAGGGAAAACTGAAACTACAATAGACCTCTGAATTCAGAGGTTCAACACGTAAGTCAAAACCTATTTGTGAATATTATATGATGTCAGGCATGACATACTTTTCTAGAAATGACTATTTTTAAAAAAAAAATAAAATAAAAATATAATAAAATAAAAAAGGCTTTGTTTCAAGGATTATAGAAAAATCATATACCTGTCCTGAGTCAATTTGACTAAGTACAATTCATTTTGAAAACAAGGTTAAGCATGTGCACTTTTAGAGATTTCAAGATGATGATTCATGCTTATATTTCCTCTTGCCTGGATTACTGCAATGCGCTATATCTCAAAGTCAGTCAGACAACTATGGCACACCTGCTAACAAAATCTAAAAAATCATGCTGTTTTACTCAGATTTCTTTTTTACTTCTTCTTCTTCTTTTACTTTTTGCTTTTAAAGCTTTAAACGCAGTGAACTTTTACATCCCCAAGGTGCAACACTTCAAATCCAGGCTAAAAATCAACTTATTTTCTCTGGATTTCGATGTGTGTTAGATATGTCAACATGTGTTTTTGTCATTGTGTCATTTGTCAATTTCAGCCTTTTTCCTTTTTGCAGTGTAAAGCACTTTAGTCATCTGCAGGTTGCTTTTAAAATGTACTATACTGTATATATAAACTGACTTGACCTCGCACTGACCACCTATAATGTTCCTTAAAATTCATTGGTTCACTCACCATACGTGTCCTCTCGTCCTCCAGGTTCTGCAGGACCGTGGCGAACTCTTGGAGAGACTTGGCTGATGACAGATATGTTGATTGACCGAGAGAGAGACATAAAAGAAAAGAGATGACTACCATGAGAGACTCACAAGCACAGGCAAAGAGAGTTGGCACAAGGTGGCGAGGGTGAAGCTTTGTTTCTGCTCTTGGACTTCTTACAAATGTTTCTAAAACTCATGACACAGCAGAGTAATTGACTGGAAATAAAACATTAATTCAGATGGGCTGTTTCTATGGCGCTTTCACAGCGAGCACAGCTCAGTGCTCGTTTCCCCGCTCGCTGGCAAGCGAGGACCAGCTACATTGTTTTGGGTCAGAGTTTCCACTTCAGTTGCCTCCATCCCTGTCCAACACCTCAGCACACACACACACACACACACACACACACACACACACACACACACACACACACACACACACACACACACACACACACACACACACACACACACACACACACTGAGCATGTGCAGCATGTGTACTGGCATGCCCACAGACAGTGGAGCCCAAGTTTGTTCCTTGATCATCACAGCAAACTTACACTAACTCAGCTTTACAACATCAGACTTCAAGTGTTGGTTCTTGGAAGTTAGAACCAACTAAAAAGGAGCAGAACTTGCAAACTATGCAAGGAATGCATTTAAAAAAACAGTGCAGTCCTTTAATAAAGCTTGTAAAATGCAGTCAAACCTTTCAGTGAGCTCAATTACACATTCTTAATCAATCGCATGGAGTAGTAAAATGTAATACTGACATAATAACAATAAGATATAGACCCAGTAAAACTAACAGACTTGTTAGGGTGGGCGGAAAAAAATCATACAACATAGTATCTTGATATTTTGCATGGTAATATTTTATCAATACATTGACGTCAAGTATCGACCTTTTATTATAGATACTACTAACCCTCTAACAATCTAATGGCAGGGCCAATGGCGGGTATTTCAGAGGCTGTAACAGGCTCAGTCTAGAGTGGAGATAAAGTGAAGTGGTATCATATGAAACTAGAAAACCTAAAGAATCCACTGGTACCAATTATGTCATGTTAGCTTGTCGGGAAGAATATTAATAACGCTCCAATCATGCAAAATTTTGATGAGAAAAACTGGCATGGCTATTTTCAAAGCTGTCCCTTGACCTCTGACCTCAAGATATGGGAATGAAAACTGAGATGAAGTGAGTGAAAACTCATATAAGATATAATAATAATAATTAGAAAGATATAATCTCTTCATAAATAAATTAAATAAATAAAGATAAAACTGATGTTGACAAACTGCATAATTTGCTGTTGAAAAAAATAATAAATCACATAGTATCTCATCACAAAGGTCAGCATATCAGAAAATGTTTAAAATCACAATAAGACCGTATTATGACTAAAGTATCATGATAATATCATATCGTGGGGCCTCTGGTGATTCCCACCCACACTATTTCAAGGATACTTTTCCATTGCTGTGTAAGGATTTTTTTTTTTATATCACCATCAACAAAAGTAGTTTCTTTAAACTGAGATGCTGTCGATCCACTTGGAGTGAAATCATCACTGTATCATCAGAGAGAAGAAACAAGTTTGGACACGAGTATGACGATGAGTATCCTGAAAACAACAGTGCTGTGGTGCAGACCAGTTGAGCAGCAAGCTGTTCAGGAAAGATTGCTGGGGTTAGCTAAACAACAGTAGTGGGTGGGTCGGCCCAGTGAGAAGCTGCAGCCTGCACAGACAGAGCCAGGCAGCATGGAGGGCGTGGTGGTGGTGACTGCTGCATGTTTCACAGCAGGCTGCTCGGACAGCGACAGAAAAAACACTGCCAGGCCTGGATGAGCTCATGGAATCATTTTTACACAGTATTCTCATGTATGTATGAGACAGCATGGTTGGATATGGGAGAGTAGTTAACATTAGACAAGAGCAACATTTAAAAAAAACAGGATATATACAACAAGCAAGAGCTATAAAACATGTCACTTCAAGTAGGATACTTCATCATGTTTCTATTATAGAGGATAAGGCAACATTCACATTTTAATCATGACTGTACTGCATATGTTATGTAAATAAAGCTTTTATTGAGGAGAATCAGCAGAAATCTGTACTGTAACCTGGACTGTAACTCTCATGTTATCTGTACAACAGACGTGTCTGATGCCACTGGAAAAATCACAGTATTGATTGTTACCACATCACATAACGACAGCAGAGAAGCAGTGAGGATTAGGCAATTTGACTGGCTTCACCTTCTGTATTTTGCCCAAATGCAGAGAAAGGTTAATTTCCAGGTAATGATATACATCTATATGTTACATCACATTAGATTATAATGACAATTTCTTAGTTCAAAAGATTAAAAAAAAAAAATCATATACCTGTCCTGATTCGACTAATTTTTGTTGAGTAATGACCACTCCGTTTAAGATAAGATAAGATTAGATAAGATGCACCTTTATTAATCCCTGGAGGGAAATTCGGGAAGCAAGGTGAAACACATTTCTTCTTGCTGGATTATTGCAACGCACTATGCCTTGGAGTTTTGGCTCATCCATTATACTATATTATATTATGCTTAAAGATTCCAACATAGACATGAAATAATACTATTTAGATAAAAGAAAGATGAATAGTACAAACAAATACAAATACATCTAAAGATAATACAATATCTCCAAAAATTCAGAGGAAATGATCACAGTATTTAGCTTTAAAGCAAGCAATGTACAATAATACATTACTGTGTACAATTGAAATGTGAAGTTTTTCTCCTTTTTTTAGACACCAAGGTCAGACAAAGGCCGGCCTGTTATATGACATGACTGTGTTATGTCATATAAGTGTTAAGATTTTTAATGCAGCAACAAATCGGTCAAAATTTAAAGAGCAATTATAATCCCAGTATTTTATGCGTACAGTATATAAACATAGAACTGAACTGAATAGACTGGCCCTATTGTCACCGATACTGATACAGCTACATGAGTCAGTATTGACCCGATATCCTATCCTTATCAGTGCACCCACATTGGATGTTTAAAAGGAAAGAATAATGAATAGATTCAGGTCAACGGCATAATTTGAGACTGACTGTTACAGCTTCCTATATACAGTAATTGCTCTTAAAACCAAGCCGGCCTTTAGATCAGTGCTGATGTGACTGTTTCAGCGAAATGACAATATCGTCTATCGTCTATTTACAGGCTTCCCTCCGCTGGGACAGCGAATATACTGGATTTCATATCAGCAGGCTCACCTATGCATATCTCATCATCCGTCTCTGCGTCTCCGATACACTGGAATTTAAACTCGTTGAGAGAGTCGGCAAACTTCCTCTTGGCTGTTGACAGACCTGAGAAAAGGGAGAAGAGAAAAAGGTTTGGTGTTTTAAGCATTGCATTCATACTTTAAACTTGTCCTACTTGTCCTGATTTGACTTTTTTTTATTATTATTATACAATCACTGAAAGTGAGAGTGAGTGGAAAGAGGTTAACGCAGACAGGCGGACACTGTGAGTGGATCCCTAGTGGTGTCAGTGATGAAGGTTGACAGCTCCTACACTTGTGTGGAGTTTTTTGTGTCTGCACATGCGTGTGTGTGTGCTGAGAAAGCACAAAAAGTTCCATTAAACTGAAGTCATGTTAGCCAAGTGAGGCGGAGAAAAGCCTCTGACAGATGGATGCCTTTCAAATAATACATGAGGCGCTAAGAGCTCCTAGGAGACAGACACTCACAGCGAGTTTGGCTTCCCGTCTGTTTAAACTCGAGGCAGGGTCACCTTCACGATATTTCCTGTCGCCGGACAGGATTGGCGTGAAAGAGACGCTTCTCATAACTTTCTTAGAAGCTTCGTACTTTGAGGAAAAACACACTGAAATCCTGAGTTACAAGATTTTTTAAAATGATGACCATCTCAGTTGATGCTTTGCCTAATTATTCTTTTACTTTCATGGTCAAAGACGAAAGAAACAAATGAGTAACAGAATGATGTGGTCAACCGCAGTCCGCAGCAGGGAGCTCCCACATTTCCAGAGACTGAAACGATGCAAAACCTGCCCAAGCCAATGTGTATTGCAGGGGAGTCTTGAAGAAAAGGATGCAGAGGAATAAAAAGGGAAAGAAGACGAGAGATCAAGAGTCTCAGATGGGAGTCAGGGAAAGGACATGTGGATGTAGAGAGAGAAGACAGACGGAGTGTAATTGACCATGTTCATGTAAATACCACACCATGCAGATATCTGTGTGTGTGTGTGAGAGAGAGAGAGAGAGAGAGAGAGAGAGAGAGAGAGAGAGAGAGAGAGAGAGAGAGAGAGAGAGAGAGAGAGAGAGAGAGAGCGTTTGGAAAGATCTGCTGCAGCTTACTGCCAGTCGACGAAATGAAACACAGACCGAGGAGCTCCTGCATGTGCTGCCAGAAACACACAAACACCACCGTCTCTCCTGGGACGGACTCAGTAAAAACACACAGTCACAGCGGCTTTGTAGCGTCAAAATAACTAAAGTACAACCAAACTGAGACCACACTCCGACCTTGAAGGATAAACTGCCATAACCAGCATAGAAAAAGAAATACTTCAGTTCTTCCAGTAGCACCCCTATACCATGTATACTGTCACAATTCATTTAACAGTTGGGGCTGTCCTCAACTAAAGAGTCACACAGCGGTCTTTAAATCTTGGGTTTACCAGAGAAGTGCTAATAAGATTCATTCAGCATGAAAAAAAAACATTAAAAACTGCCAATTGACTAAGGACATCTTTGTAAATTATGACCAAAATCACCACTTGCAACAAAAGCAGTCTTAGGCTGTGACACACAACATTTTTTTACAATCAAATGTAAAATATAATGTATAACAAAGTTGGAGAGCAATAAAACTACAGTGAGATACAAACATGATAGACTGTGCTGTTATGGAGGTGATATGATTATATATTTTAGATTTAAAAAATGCCTTCTCTGCAGTTAAAAATTAGGTTTTATTAACGCAAATTGTAAATAATGTACATAAATGTCATGTGATGAATAAAAAATATAAAACATACAAATAGCACCTAAGGCTGCAACTAACAATTTTCACTGGTGATTATTTTCTTGAAATCTATAAAATGTCAAAAAATTATCAGTGCTTCCCCAGTGTTTTGTCCACAACTCAGATATATTCAGTTTACTTTTACAGAGGAGTAAATAAACCAGAAAACATTCACATTTAGGAAGCTGAAATCAGACAATTTAGACTATTTTTCCTTAAAAATTACTCAAACCGATAAATCAATTACAAAAACAGCTTCCAATTAATTTAATTTGCTTTCATAGCAACACAGCAGTTTTCGCTCACTTGTGATGTGGTGCTCCCCACTGTCCAACAAATTAAAGTGTGTTTAAATATAAGACGCCATGGTGTTTCTGTTTTAAAAGCACAGTATGGACTACTCATTTTGCAGCTGTGGATGCAAACACACAGCAGCTTCAAAGCCAGAGATGTCAGCACATGGTGAAGTCATCAGTGAGATACAGCAGTGACTCAACAACCCAGAGAAAGCTCTGCAGAGTGACATATCAGGGCGTTATTGTACTTGTCAAAAATTCACTGTAAGTCATTGTTTTGTTGCAGGAAAAAAATAGTAAGGAGAAGGTAGGGATTGTGATTTTGTCCGTTTTTAAAGCACTGGTGCAGTTATCATATCAGACACTTATCACTTAATCAGACTCACTTTTTTCATTGTCCTCTCCTGGTTTCCTTCCAGGGTGACAATTCTCCCGTACTTCTCCCAATTTTTCACACCTTTTTCCATTTTCTCAACCTGTTTCTGGTGCTGTACAGTGTTTAAGTCTTACTGTTTCCACCCAGACAACAACAAAACGACACCAAACGCTGTCTCCCGGTGCCAGAGATGCCCGCCACAAATCGCAGTGTGCAGCACCCAAGGGCACCCAAGTTTACAGGCACAGCTGTGCCAATGTTGCTTTTCTTTCCTGAGAAGTAAAAGTTAAATCAAAAGCAGGCATTTTTAACATTAAAATGCTGTTGCAGTAGACTGGATATTTTATTCTCATTCTTGAAAGTCACCAGAATGCAGAAAAAGAGTCTGAAACTCACTTCTTTTTTTTTAAAGGGAGGACCCACAGACCACTCGCTATGGTTTTGAAATCCTCCCTATTTTTGAGGTCTCAAGGTTGGCTAGTATGACCGACTGAGATTGCAATGACAGCAGGTATAAACACTATTACAACAGCACACTATAAGCAGTATCAAACTCTTTGGATGTGATGCTTTTGTGTTTTCCATCTCACATTTTATTCGTGCTATGAGTCCACTGAGCCACGCAGAACTACATCTCTTTCTACACCGCCCCTCCTCTCTCGCGTTTCTGCGCTCTATTTATTTTTGGCCTCTTTCTCCCCTCCCCTCTCCTTTCGGCCACTGACAGTTCCTCTCAGCACCTCGTGAGTGAAACGTGCCCGTCGTCGTTAATTTCTCCACACTGGCTGCTGTCACACTCCACGTGCTCGCCTTCATAAACATCAAAACCAGCCACAGACCAGGGGTGGGAAAACAGACTTACACTGCTGGGGGTGCATCACTCACCCACCTCTACTTCATTTTTCAGTGTCATACATGTTGTTGTGCCAACAGCGGGTTTCAGTTGAACAGTCTGTTGCCAGTAGCAACCACTACTGGCACAGTTTAACAATGTTACATCCACAGTTTTATCAGGCATCTTTTATCTACTCCTCATGTGCACTTACAGGAGCATTATCTGTTTTATTACAGCTGTTTTGTGATTTGGGGGGCGGTAGTAGCTCAGTCCATAGGGACTTGGTTTATCTTGGTCCCCCATGGACCAAGACCAACTGGTTGCTGGAGAGGTGCCAGTTTACCTCTTGGGCACTGCTGAGGTGCCCCTGAGCAAGGCACCAAACCCCCGACTGCTCTGGGCGCTTGTCAGGAGCATGTATATGTACTGTGTGAAATTAACAACAGAGTGTAAAACTGAATTTCCCTACGGGGATTAATAAAGGTTCATCTTATCTTATCTTATCTTATCTTATCTTATTTAGTAGAATTTAGTTTTCCAATGATCAGCTTGCAGCTAATCAAGATAACCTCTCGATTATCTTTCTGGAGCTAATGTGTTGCTAACACACTAGGTAACTGTTAAAGCTACTGTTGAGACAACTGTTGCACATGTTGTTCTTTTTTCCACTTGTGGACATTATGTTTATGTTTACAAGATGAATTACTGTATTGTACATCCTATTAGAACCATAGACTGTATATAACAAGTGAGCATATGGTGCCTTCAAATCGGGTCGTGAACGTCCCCCTCATGTCGCATTCACGACCTCATAAGTGGAAAGTTTCTGAAAGCTCATAATTCAAAACTTGTGACGTGTTTGGTGCGATTGTGATAAGTTAATATTGTATAGTATATTGTAATTTTTAGGTAATTTTATAATATCTCTGAGGAAAATGTTGATATTCTCAATGACCTCACCTTTCTCCTCTCTCATTATAGATAGATAGATAGATGAACTTTTATTAATCCTTGAAGGGAAATTATCTTTCAGTTACATCCCGTCTAAGAAACCTTTACATTTCCTTCGTTATGTTACCCACTAGCTAGCTTGCTAAACTGTTAGCCTCTGTGGCTTCTAGACTCAGACAGTTACATTAATATTGCTGGAGCTTAGCAGCTGTGTTCTTCGCGACTTAACGACATGAACGCAACGCATGTCCCGACTTCCCATCTCGTCATTTTGGCCGTCACCATCTTGGTTTGTTGGATGTTGCCATCTTGGGTTTTTGCAACCAGAAGTGACATTTTTAGGTTATTACAATTAACAGTCATGAACTGAAAACACACGGTGACAGGGTTGAATCTGTGAGACGAAAACAACTCCCAGATCGGACAACACCGTGGTAGCAACCTGTCAATCACAAGGTAGCCATGTCCTAAAGAATACTTTGCTTTATGGTCTATTTGACTCTAAATGGGACCACGATTTACGAAATGAACATCATGCTGTATTGAAGAGGACTTGAAACTAGCAATTGAGACCATACACTCATATTTACAATGTTTATTGAGGTAATAAATCAAGTGAGAAGTAGGATCATTTTCTCATAGACTTCTATAATTTATACATTATGCTGGTGACATTAAAGACTGAACATCTGATTGCATTATATGGCAACACATTCTGCACTGTGGACAATATTAAATAAAAGGCTGATTGTCCTTCCTTCACATCACATCCCTGTAATAACTCAGCAACAGTAACCATAATATGTTGCATTGTGCAGAAACTATTATGACTGCATTAGTTGCTAACGAAATAATACATTTTCAAACTGTACAAGCTCCAAGTCGTACATGCCACAAGTACTTTCACTGTTGACGGTGAAGTATGACTTTATTCTACTTTGGAAACAATAAGTTCAGGTTGCATCAGTCAAAACTGTGATGAAAAACAAGCACGCATTTGTGTTTAGCTTACTTGCCCTTGAGGGATGTCTCACTGTACATTTTGGCAAACCATGTGATGAGGTAACGTAATAAGTTTTTCTGGCTCACATATGCAGATACATCATGCATGTCGTATCGCTCCCCATGGCTATGTTCCCGATAGATGCTGGCAGCAGCGGCACACGCTCTGACACATGCAAGCAAACACACATACGTTCATGTACATCTGTACACAAACACACAACAGCTCAAAGCGGGGCTCCCAGCTCAGACCGTTTCTAAATGAAAAGCACATTGCTGGCCGACACCACTCTGTAAGATCTCGCCAACACAAATGAATTACTAGAAAATAAAGAAAGAATTACATGCCACAACAAGTACATTATCCAGAGAAGCTTTTCTGGGTAAAAGACTCTACTTACAGATGTAACGAGCAGTACTGGTGCTTTACCATTTATGGTGCTATACCTATTTCATTGCAGTTATTCACAAGTTCAAACCCCGGGTTAAAAGATACTTCGCCAACGTGTAGACAGTAGTAACATCACAAGTATACAGCATGGTGGACAGCGTAGAGCATCATATATTATGTGACGTGTGCATTTGGTTGCCACAGCTGCCATTTGTGTTTAAGTGCTACAGGATCAGTTCGTCCAAATTGTTAAAAAAGAAAAACATCTCTGGTGATATTTTTGTCTAGATACCACAAAGAAAAGATAAAACAAGCTCGTTTTTGGAGTGGATTTTGATGACAACACCTATTAATTAAGACTGTTGTGTCAATTGATTAAAACATTTACCTGTCCATAGTTAATGGAGATTAATCGAAAGTTAATTACACATTTTTTATCTGTTTAAAATGGACCTTAAAGGGAGATTTGCATAAGTATTTAAAACTCTTATCAACATGGGAGTGGACAAATATGCTGCTTCATGCATATGCTTTATGTATTGTCGAAAAACCCTCACAGGTACTGCATTTAGCATAAAAATATGCTCAAATCATAACATGGCAAACTGCAGCCCAACAGACTTGACTATGATTTGCCCCAAACTGCATGTGATTATCATAAAGTGGGCATGTCTATAAAGGGGAGACTGGTGGCTACTCATAGAACCCATTTTCATTGACATAACTAGTCAGAGGTCAATGGACCCCTTTGAAAATGGCCTTCACAAAATTTAGCACTAGTTTGGAGCATTATTTATCCTCCTTCGTAATAAGCTAGAATGACATGGTTGGTACCAACTGTATGGATTCCTTAGGTTCCTTATGTCCTAGTTTCATACAACGCCTGTATCTTCACTCTAGAGAGATTGATTGTATTAATGTGTTAATGCCATTAAAAGGATTTTGCATCAATGTATTATAATCACGTTAACTTTGACAACCCTAGTAATCAGTCATTTAGTAACATATTTACAGAAGTGGGGAAAGTTTAAAATCAGAAGTGGTTTGTAATATTTCAGCTTTTATTCTCCAAAACCAAATGTTCAACACCTTCAACTGATAAGAAAACAGGAAGTATTTAGTTTTCAGTAACAGAAGTTGTTTTATTTCATCAGAGATAATAAACCACAGACTAACAAACCAAACAGGGCATCAGTCTCTTTTGTGTTAAGCATGAATTCTGGCTGTTTAAGGAAAAAATACTCTAAAGCACTTCAGTTTTGTTGAAAAAGCTGATATTGTATTAGTGATTTACTCTTCGTTCCTGAGTGCATTCAGCCCCAGAATCAGAGGATCGGCTTCTCTCTGAAGTGAATGTCATACAGGAAGAAATTCATCACAGACCAATTTCCCTACTCCCTACTCACCGTATTCTGATTTCATTAAAACAAACATTTATTGTTTGTTTATTATTCATAACTGTATTAAAGTGTCTTAGAAAACCTCCTAAACTCCTAAACGATACCTAAAAGATGGATACAATGGTTTCAGTTCCCCTCTGGAAAGGGCTGTCTGACAGTAAGGTAAAGCGGTAAAAATATTCAAAATATAGTTTATATATAAACAGATTTTTTTTTAGGTGAGCCTTTCCTTTAGGTGGCTATAATATGTTTTGCAGTATTTCACCACAGCAGTACATTGCTTTGCTACCATGTGGCAACTCCTGTCTGCTTCTACAAGCTGGGGGTGAGCTGAGTGTCATTTACTGTAGATACTGACTATGGATAAGTATCTCATACAACCCCACTTAAAAACACCAGAACTATCCCTTTAATTTGCACAGCCCATATTCCATCATTGGTTTTGCTGCGTAGGTCTGTTGTTAAAGAGATAAAAACCAACCTCTGGCTGGAAAATATCTGAAATGTCTTGAAGATGCAACATCAGATTTGCAGCCGAATAGGTAAAAAAGCCATATTGTTGGGGGTTCCTACATGCGAGATGCATCCATGATGCTATGCTGTCACTGCTCCTTAGTGTTAGTGTGTCTCCATGTCCGTGTCCAGGCAGGAAGGACAGCTGAGGACAGTGGCAGCTAAAAATAAGTGGCCCTGTTGACACTCGCCTCTCTGTCCTCTTCCCCTCTTCTTTCACACTTGTACGACAGAATTCCCCCCATTCTTCTGCCTTTCACTCCTTCCTGAGCTCTCGACAAAGGCCAGCAGAGACGCACACAAATAAACAAACATGCTGAATGTGGCTCAAAAGAAGTCGTTAACACAACAAACTCTTGTGACTTATTTGGAAGAGAGGCGAACATTAAAACTAATGCACTGTCTGTTGTTTGCATCCAGCACAGTTTACAGACTGACTTACTGTGTTTAACTTTGAGCTTTTTACATCCACATAAAGCTGATTAGAGCACCCGATTTGACTGTTATCCGTCACTATAAGCACCATAGATGTGGGTCATTAGGGGCCTACTACGTAGAAAAAGTGAAAGCGAAACTTCAAAGCAACACGTTGTAAAACCGCAAGAAACATTATGTTTTGAACACAATCAAAAAGGCTTCTTTAGGTTTAGGCAACAAAACTACAACTTCTGGGGCACTGTTGTAGCACTGTTGGTGGAGCAGGTGCACCACGTACCATGCTGAGTCCTTGCCGCTGCAGCCCGGGTTCGAATGCAGCCTGGGGCCCTTTGCTGCATGTCATCCCCTTTGTATCCCCCTTTCAACACTTTCACTGTAAATAAAATGGAAAAACTCTCCAAAGAAAACCCCCCAAAAACTACAACTTCTTTAGGTTTAGGCAACAAAACTACAACTTCTGGGGCACTGTTATAGCTCGCTTGGTAGAGCAGGCGCCCCATGTGCCAAGGCTGAGTCCTTACTAGGCCTCGGGTCCAAATCCAGCCTGGGGCCCTGGAAAAATACTTCTCCAAAAGGAAAAGTGAAGCTTGTGGACACAAAGACAATTACAAGTCGTTGGTTTCACACAAGGCCTATTGAAGGAGGCTGGGACATGGCCGGACACCGGTCTTGCGGTATGGGGATATAACACATACTGAAGCTACAGTCCTGCACTGCAATCAGCTCAGTTTTGGCAAGTGCACACTGGATTTTACTGCGCATGTCTTGTACCTCAAAGATATGACGGGGTGTTGATGTGTGACCCAGCCTCTTTCAATAGGCCGTGTAAACCCCGGTCTCCTGCTCTATACTACATCGTCCGACTTCAGCTTCTGCTCCTCTCTGAATTACTATGGTCTCTAGAGGTTGCTATCGTTTTCTTTTATTCCTTCATTTGTTGATCTATCATGAACAAATGATAAAAACCTAATACTGGGTGTAGTAGACATGTTGCAGTTTAGGGCAAAGGGGGCCATAGGTGATCAGCATGAGGGAAAACAGCTGTGTCTACTTCTTTGTATCTACATCTGGAGCATCACACAGATCTTCCTTAAGGCAGGTTTTCTTGTCATGTGTCTCTGAAGGGAATCCTGTCAGCCTGAAATATGCCAGTCACATGCTCTCTCTGCAGTTTACAATGACATTTGAAGGACAGCAGTTTGGATACTACTGGAATGAGGCTCACAGGGAGAAACACACACAAACATGCACACACAGCACTGTAAGCGACACAAAAGGAATCTGTAATTAACCACAACCATGCAGCAGCGCTGTACAACGGCTGCTATGTGTATCAACTCACATACACAGTCCAAAGAATGGGCCTGTGTGATATCAACAGGATATCCAGCAGTAGCTTGAACTCTGCAGTAGCTTTGTTCCACGAGCATGTGAATAGAAACCCTATTCATCAAGTGGGACAAACACACACATACATGCACACCATTCATGTGTGGAGACAAAGACAGATTTCAGTCTCCCCATCTAGTTCTTTACATGAGCCAGCAGCCAAGCAAGGAGAGGAATTTGTGAAAAGATGATGGATTGACATATTCAAGAGTCCAGGCGAGATGAAATGATCTAGTATAAAGTTTTATTTGTTTGTTTTGATCTAAAAGAAATTAACGGCAGTGTAAATATTGCTTTGAGGTTTCCGTGGTTCACTTCCACATGTGGTTTCAGACTAGCACAATAGGTCCAGCGCCAGTGTTTCATGTTAGTTGAAGTCCAGCCCTGTGGGTGAGAATAATAACGTCTTATAACTGCCAAAAAAATGTGCATCATGTTTTATTATATCCACAAAAAACAATGTCCTTTGTGAGAAATATGGACTGATTGTTAAATGGACTATTTGAAGCTGCAATTTTTCTTCTTGTTTCTCCTTCTTGTTGTTGTTTCGCAAAACAACAAGAAGGAAAAGCCCAAATGTTCTTAATACCATGTTAATTACGTACTATATGTTTGCTTTTCATCTCAATCTAACAGTCAAATAAACAAATAGAGCTCTGTGCAGTCATACAGCAGTATAGCCTGACCAATGGATCCCAAGGAGAGGTACCCTATCAGTAGTAGGGGTGTAAGAAAATATTGAATATGTTTTGTGATACTGTATGTATTCTCATATTGACAAGTAGTTTATTTCTATGTAATAGTTCATAGTACACATCAACCACCACAAAAGCCAAAGCCGGGATCTGCTGTGTAGAAACATGAGCCATACCTCATATTATATCCATATGATTTTTTACCATTTCAGAGAAGCCTACAGTTAATGTTAAATATCTAAATATATGGAAATATAATTAGTACTGTCAATACTACTAATTTCATTAACAAATTGACATACTGTACGTTAGTATATTAACTAGGGCTCTCAATTGTTGAGAAAATGAAAATGTACCTTAAAGGGAGATTTGTCAAGTAATTAATACTCTTGTCATCATGGGAATGGGCAATATTCTTGCTTTATGCAAATGTACAGTATGTATATATTTATTACTGGAAATCAGTTAACAACACAAAACAAAGACAAATATTATCCAGAAACCCTCACAGGTTCTGCATTTAGCATGAAAATATGCTCACATCATAACAAGGCAAACTGCAGCCCAACAGGCAACAACAGCTGTCAGTGTGTCATCTTAAAACTGCGCCCGCTACAACCTAAAAGGTTGTGATAATTTGTTAGAGATAAATGGCATTAAAATTTATCTTTAATTTGAACATGTTATCTTTGACCGCCCTAAAAAACAGGAACTTGTTTTACTCAGATTTTACATATATGCTGGTGTTGTCTTTATTTTATACTCTGAATATATTGTGATACTTTGAGCAAAGTGGAATATTGTGATTTTTTTTTTTTTTAAATCTGATTTTAGGAGAACTGTCAGTCAGATTCTTGCCAATACACAGACCTAATCAATAGTCAGGATTTTAAAAATCTGGTAATGACACATATTAAGACAATTTTAGTTTAGTTTAGTTTTTTCCTTCCCTCATATGCAGTGAAATGCTTTACTGTAGAGAGTGGTAAAGGGGAGCAGCACTGTGGACAAAACAGAGTAGGGCACAATAAAGGAAGGTTGGATTTTGCTGCCAATTCCTTTTAGTAAAATCCTGTAAAACAGATCCAAATATCTGACAGCTAATAACCTCACTCCTGGCCAATCATTGTTGTTTTCTGTGCATGCAGTGTGCATATAATGAGAGAAAGACTGAGAAACAGAAAAAGAGGAGCTGATACCGGAACGTTCAATACTATCAAACCCAAATATCATCACAGTGGCATCCTGATAGATTTAAACTGAAACAAACACACTCCTGTGAGTCTGAAGCTAAGGTAATCTCTGTTCAGCCTCCTTAATTCCTCACCACTAAAGCAGAAAAGACTCAAGATTAAAGTCGAAAAGAAAAAAAACAACAGCGAATACCCATCATCAAGCATTGTGTGTGAACCTACAGTACATGGCCGGGCTTTCCTGTTGGACAAAGAACACAAGGTCAGTTTGACAGTTAACGGGGAGGAAACACTACTTTCAATTGGCAACAATAAGCCACAGAAACAGTGAAAGTGTGAGAGAAAGAGAGAAAGGGCAAAGAAGTGGACATGGCTTCTTTCAGGCGTTGCCATGGTGAGTGCAGGTTAGGAGGGGGGAAGCAAAGGGCAAAGGTCACCCTGCGTCTGTCCATTCTGCTCAGTCAGCTTTATGGGAAGCAGACTGTTCTGGTCTGCACTGACACACAGCGTCTCATCGCTCTTCTTGTGCCCACAGTGGAGCGTATACGAGTGATTAAGGTCAAATCTGGCCGTGAATGTAGATCCCGTTACAGATCCAGATTTCAGGTCCATCATCCGCCTGTAATGCGATCCACCAACACAGCTGGAGAACAGTAGAAAAAGCTCACCGCTGTCCAGTAAGATTATGTCCATACCATCTAATACCTTGTCATGCAGCCCCTGCAGGGTGTGTGAAGTAGGTTAATGTTTAGGTTAAAGGTGGATTACTAATCCCACTAGAATCCTCTTCAGTTATTGGAATATTGTGGCATGAATAATGTGTATCCCAGCGGCGCACAAGCAAGAAACTAAAATGTTTTGTTATGACACATGAGCAAAATTGTGTAAGTTTGAGTTGGATGCAACAGCAACATAACGTCACTTCAGAGATGAAAAGAAAGCGAGATTGGCAGAGAAATGGGGAAAAAGAGAGGAAAGACAGCTCAGAGATATTTTATCTCATCACCCTCCGGCGGCTAAGCTGGCTGCTTGTACAGTAGATACGTCATCGGGACAAGCTGCTGCCAAGATGCTCGAGACAACGTCCTGGCTGCGCTAACTCTTCAGACAAACACCCCTGCACACATGCAATACACACATGCATTCATATATTAATGTGGGCACACATACAGTATATGCACACCATCTAGGATTAAATGAGATTTGTTTTTTTTAATACTGCATGTTACATTAGCAATATATTAGTTTTATACATGAAAACGCCTATAGCCACGCTAGGAACTCAGTGAGGGTATACTTGTGTGCAGCAGCACCTTGAGATTGCCCACAATGACAAAATTAACATGTTGTAGTATGTAGAATAGTGCTGTCAATCGATTAAATATTTAATTGGTATTTAATGACATGATTGTGCACAGTTAGTCACAATTCATCATAAATTAATCACACATTTTTTATCTGCTCAAAATGTACCTTAAAGGAGCTTTGTCAAGTATTTAATACTCATATCAACATAGCGGTGGAGAAATATGCTGCTCCATGCAAATGAATGTATATATTTGTTATTGTTTATTATTATTTATTAAAGTAACCACGTTAAATCAATTATTAAATTAAATACTGTTAATATGTTAAATACCTAAATAAATGGAAATAATACGAGTACTCTCAACATTACTTATTTTCTGTTAACAAATTGACACATGTTGGTATATTAACCACGGTTCGCAATCATTTAAAATACTTAATTACCATTAATTGCAAATTATTCACACATTTTTTTTATCTGTTTAAAAAGTAACATAAAGAGTATCAGAGTTAGTCTGACCTCGTCAGACTTGTGGGGACTAGTCAGACTGTAGCGTTCGAACTGATGAAGCCCCTTGGATAAGGGCCGAAACGTCTTCAGAGACAAATCGAAGTCCAGTTGCCTTCAATTCAATTGTTGTCAGAATACTAAAAAAAAAACATCATATCAACATCTTCAAGATACGCATTTATTTTGAAATTCCCATGGCACGTATGTGGCGCCACTTCTGTCCAAGTCTGTCTCCTACAGAGCCCAGTGATAAAATAGTTAAATCATGTTTTATCTGCTGTTTTGTGAGTTCATATAGATGTTTTAAATGTGAATATGATATCATCTCATATTGATCGCAGGCCCTTGAGTTGACTGTGACTGCATCGCGGCAGACTTTGTGATCTCAGCAAATATCGCATCATTGAATATAGTAGAATGAATATAATACTGTGATGAAACTTGTGATTTACACCCCTATTACGTACATGAATTTATACGCGAAAAAATACAAATGTTTGTAGTTTTAGACTCACAGAAGCAAAGAGAACATACTGGACTTCATTTGCATCCTTTCTAAATTACATCCTTAGTTGCACAGCACTGAAATCTATCAGAGGTTTTGTTATTGGCCACACGGCTCCACTTCCTATTACCAGCATGGTGCCCACGAATGTGTGCTCCAAAACGTGCTCCACCACATCCACTAGAGCTGCTTCAAAACAGACACATACATCTGCACACACACACACACAGTTTCTACATACCTCTCAATCACGCACTAATTGCCCCCACTTGTATAAATATTCCTGCTGGTGGTTTAACTGCACGCTGACACACAGACCCCCCACCAACCAAACGCCAGCCATTCACTGTCAAGTTTTATTTTTAACACACGTTTAACCACAAATGACGAGGGAAATGAGGTAATAATAAAGCCACGATTTAGTACTTAAATTTGACACCGCGTGGTTTGAAATATTGAATGTGAATGAAAGTACATGACATATGGTTTTCCAGTATATTAATTAATATATATGTCATTTGTTTTAGCAAAGTGGATTAAGCCAAAACCCTTGATTCGGGTCTTTAATTTGTGTAAGACACAAAACCTGCAGTTTCATACATCCATAACGTTGTGCCAAAAACGTTTTGTTTATAAGTCTAAGACCATGAACAGATTACGGACATTTGTTTTTACATTTACTAGGATAATGTTGTGAAAACCTTTGTGTGTTTGCCAGCAGTGCTCTGTGGACCATAAACACCACTAAGCTGTGATGGGACTCCCTCTTATGTGGGAGTCATGACAGCAAACACACACACACACATACATACAGAGGTACTAACAGGGGCACTCACCGGCCTGCATTTGGAACCACTTATAAAAGCAAACATGGGCCAACACATGACACAGCACCGGGGTTGACAAAGCTGACCCGGCACACACATACACACTGGAAACACTCCCTTTGTCTATTTCAGCAGATGGCTTTCATCACATCTGAATGCGTCAGTGCAGCAGACAAGTGTTTGTGTGTGTATACTGTACAAGTTCACTGTAATTAGCCGAGAACAGACAGAACATTTTAATTTCCCTCCATACAGTAGGTCCAACCTTTAGTGGAGCTAAACAATCTAAAAACAACACTAACAGTGCGCACACACCCCCTTGCATCTTCATTCCTGTTTAATGAGTGTCAAACTGCCCATCCCAAGGAGAAACCCCATGGAAGGAATTTAAAGAAAAGCACAAAAAAACAAGATGAAATCATCTCCTGTGCTCATTTATGATGGCCTTTCTTTGCCCTGTAATAGCACTTTGCTCATCAGAAACCCAGCTGAATGGTGGTCGGAGGCCAACAAAGTGATTAACAATGGCTAAATGAAGCCTGGCAACACCAAAAAAAACAGGCGAACAATGACACACAGACTAGAATGAACTGGGAGTCAGATGGTGGAGAGAGGGGGCAGGAGGAAGAAAGTCATATAGTTTTAGTGAGGGAGGGAACTGAGCGGAGAAACAGCTGCAGAAGAAGAGATGTGAACTGTTTCCGGAGGAATAAAAAGATATTTATGGGGTGAGGGCATATTATGGAAAGTGAAGAAGAAAAAATTTTCAGATATTATAAATTCATATATTGATGATTACCTATTGTTGTGCATTGCTACTAGGGCTGCAACTAATTATTTTCAGTTATATTCTTGATTAATTGATTAATTGTTTGGTCTATAAAATATCATATAATCTATTAAATGTCAGAAATGGTAAAAATGCAGTGTTTCCTAAAGCCCAAGATGACATCCTCCAATATCTTGTTTTGTCCACAACTCAAAGATATTTAGTTTACTGTCATAGAGGAGTAAAGAAACCAGAAAATATTCACATTTAAGAAAATAAAAACAGAAAAAAATACTTTAAAAAAAAAAAAAATGGCTCCAACAATTACTCAATTATCAAAATAGTTAGGCGATTAATTTAATAGCTGACAACTAATTGATTAAGCATCCTCAAATGTCATGTCCGTATTGAAAATGTTTGTTTGTGTTGTGGGCTTATATCAAATATCTGTGGCTGTAAATAATGACTACTTTCAGCATCAATTCATCTATGGTTGATTATTCTTGTTATTGATTTATTCATCATTTAAATGTGTATCACAAGTTCCCAGAGTCCAAAGCAATATTTTCAGATTGGTTGTTTTGTCCCAATAATAGTTCAAAACATAAACATATTACATTTTTGCATCTTTACAATGATATAAAACAGAGAAAAGTTATCAGTTATCATATTTCAAAAACAACAAATGATTGAATCAAATTCTGTCAAAGCGTTCAATCAGCTAATTGTTTCAGCACTACGCCCAAATATTGATATCATATGTGCTTCAATATTCACTACTGGCTGTGCTCTAACAAGCACACAAAATGTCAGACCGACACGAAGTATTAAAAATATCTGACCACTCACTTTATAGCTTCACCAAGACAACGAAACACTGAACGTCCAAACGCTTCCTAGTGACTGTGGGCCAAATTATATTACTGACTATATAATTGTATAATTGACTCTAATAGTTGTAAATGATCTGTGTGTAACTTTGGGAATAAAAGGCAGAAACAGTGAACATCATTCACGTCCTCCCTCCTCTTGTCCCAGTCCACATAGCGACCGTATCCTAGCAACAGGCACAAAGAAGCCAGGCCACCACAAGGAGCAGGAAGTTCAGTTTCTCCGTCTGTTTTTTAAACCTCTCATACAGTAGTTCTTCCTCTGTCTACATCTGTCATCTTTATTTCTTTCGATCTCTTTCCTCTGGCGCCCTTTTGTAATTTCCTTAATTTGCCACTTTAATGCTCCGTCCCCGCTCTCCCTCCCTCTTACTCTCGGTAACCCTCTTTCAACCTCTCTCCCGCTCTGATTTTGGCACTGCCACGCCTGTTGCTGACACAGCGAACAGAGACAACCGGGGAGGTTTTCCTCTCTCTCTCTCTCTTTTTTGTGGGGTGAAATCATCCTGTGGACAGCCGGCTGCTGCTGGAAAAATCCACAGCAGGAATGTAGGACAATCTGACTTGGAATCCGAGCGGAGGACACAGGGCCAGAAATGCCCCGCTCCGGCTAAAACTGACCTCCTAATTTAAAGGAAAACACCAAGTTTTATAACATTCTTGTGAAGTGAGGAGAACACAGACACCACAAGAATCCAGTAGCATTTCCTCCAGAGCTGTATTCATGATGTCGAGTCTGCAACAAGTATTAGAAGAGAAAGAAGAGCGGCGATTCAATTGGCAAACTATCAGTTTATTTTTCAAACTGTTGCAGGTGAGCAGCCACGGTATCATCACTGTGCCGAGATTATGAACCTTGAATTATGAAGGCGTTTAATCCATAAACATGAAAAATACTTGCAGACATTGTTGACACCAAATTATCGCCAGCATTTTTGTCTGATGAATGACTTGTATCAACAGGTTCAGGCTTCTCAAACATGAGGATCAACAAATTAATAATGAAAATAATCATTACTTGCAGCCCTAGAAAGTAGTTCCTTGTATCAAAGCTTATTTTTGTACCATATTAATCATGAGTTTTAGAGAAAACTGTCACACTTCGGTGAATACCGACTAGTTTAAAAGCTTCTAGCATTTCTCATTGACTCCCTTTTGAGATATTACATGGCATTAGTCACCTCAGCGTATTGTATGATACATGCTTTTATTCTTTCTTGCCTGGACTACTGCACTTTATGTTGGTACAAGACTGCTGCAGAACCCTGCTGCCCAAATCTGAACATCAAGGACATTACTCCTGTGCTAACCAGCTTACACTGACTGTGCTGTACCGTGAGTTTACTGATCACTGTTAAAGCATTAAATGGCCTTGCTCCAAATGACATCCAGGTTTTAATGACCCCCTGTGTGCCTGGTCGTTCTCTTAGATCAGTGGATGCAGCTCTGCTGCTTGTTCCTAGATCCCAGCTTGTGACCAACTCCCTTAGCATATTTTAAAGCTCTTTATAAGACGTTCTATTATAGGAAATCCTTCATGAATATTTAATATGTTGCTGGGTTTTATCATTCCTTTTTTTTTAAAATATATTTATCGCCTGGTGTTTTCATGTTCTTATGATCCCTCCCTTTTTCATTGTTTTTATTGTTGTTTTTGTTTTGTATCTAAGTCTACTACTGTTATGATCATTATCATTATTTTTTTATTCTATATAATATAAAGCACTCTTGTCACGTAACACATGAGATCATCACTTGACAGTCGTCAAACATTAGTTTAAGCTTTTCTTAGTTGTGTTCACTGTTTTTCTTTGTCTTTTGTGATAGTATTGAGTAACTTTGTGTTTTGGACAACTTCAGATTTTTTTTCCCTATATTCTAACATTTTATTCAATCCATTATTGAATAATTGTTTCTTAATTGCTCAAGAAAATAATATTTATTGCTGCCATAAAAATGACCAATACTCCTCAAAAGCACTCATCTAATAGCATTCTCTGATATGAAGAAAAGGACTTCAGGAGCCCCGGCGTTCTCTTCAAAACAGGAAATGTAAGAGAATATATGACCTTCCCTTCGTACAGAGCTGACGCAGGACGCTAGAAACACACATACGTACACTCTCATAGACGAGGTGAGAGACCCAGAGCAGAGAGGATGACAGAGTAGATTTCCTTCTGTTGTGGTTGGGAGCCTCTGTTGTCCCATTTGAGCTCATCGCTGGTACAAGACAAAATAAATGCCATTCCAACACAAACAATGGAAAAAGAACATTTATCTTTATGTCAAAAGGTTGTGAATAAATCATATTAAAGCAACAATGCTGAGGCAACTTTGTTCACACATTTTTTCCATCAGCTCTGCCCAAAAACTCTCTCTTCAGAATGCAGCGTTCCCAAATAACGAACCAAAACAATTCAACTACTCCAGTCTTGACTTGTAGTTTAGCATCTTGTGCAAATGACATTCAAGCAGCAGTCGCCAGCATAAAGCACCGATGGGCACATGATAGATCAGCCCAGTGTGGCAAGAGTGGTGATAGGAGAAAGAGAAAGGAGAGCGGGAGGAAACCACACTAACCAGATTAGCGCCAGTCTCCAAATAGCCTTTGTCCACTTCCTCCCCTACGCCCGACACAAACCTGACCTCTGTAGCAGACGACAACACAAACATACAGCAAAAACACTGTCCATAACCCTCTGTGAGAGCTTAACTGTGACCTTGTGAGCTCTCTGATACTAAAGCCATCGTTTACTACTGGTTACTTTAAAGCTGAATCGTACCTGCTTTTCTGATTTATGCTGTGTTAACTAAGACTAGCTGAATTTTGAGTACGTAGGCACTCACATCAGGGATGATTATGAACCTAAAAGTGCCTGCATACAAACTAAAATTGTTTGAATTTTGAGTGTGGTGTTATTTATGATATTTTTGTGGCATTTTTATGTTAGGGATGTGGCGCTTTTCCAACATATATCTTTAAAAGTCTGTACATCAATTTAGCACCCGTCTTGATCACTCAACAGTTCATTTATTTAGTAAATTCACTAAATTATAAGCGTTCTGGTTTTTGTTGTTGAGTAGGGTTGTGCAATATATCGATATTATACTGATATCGCGATATGACACTAGATATCATCTTAGATTTTGGATATCGTAATATGGCATAGGTGTTCCTGGTTTTACCGTAAAGCAACGCCATTTTCTGAACTTAACTGACTGTTCTAGCTGTTCTATTTCTATTATTTTCCTTTACCTGCTTAGTCATTATATCTACATTACTGATGATTATTTATCAAGAATTTCATTGTGTAAATATTTTGTACAAGTACGAAAGGTCAAACCTACAATATTGTTGAATACCGATAGAGGTATTTGGTCAAAAATATCATACCTGATTTTCTCCAGATGGCCAAGCCCCAAGTCAGAGTAGTATTGAACAATCAATTTGAGTAAGCTTCGGTTGAATGCAAGTAAACAATCTTGGAGCCAACCGGCTATCATCTGATGATGACTCAGCTTTTTATAGGTTTGAAATTAGCTTGTAAACTGGCTACTAATGAAACAATCCGGTTGAACATATCGTCTCTCAACTCCAACTCCAGTCATGCATCTCAAGTTACTAATCGGACTGTAAACAATGAGCAGCGCATGGAAGTCTTGGCCCGGACATCCGCTAGCTACACCAGAAACCTCAGAAATATCACCCATTGCCCCCAGAGGCTTATCTAATGGTCAGACCGATAGTCGATTGCCAATTCAGCTACTAAAACGACTACAGTATGAGGTATGAACACAGACTGTGTATGAGAAGTGGATGTAGTCACCGTGATGTCATCCACTGGTTTGTGGACTGCCATTTTGAAGCCTTGAGTTCAACATTTTGTCAGTTGACATCTTGGTTTTCTTGCAACCAGAAGTGACACAAGAGAATGGAGCTAAACACAACTGAACGCTAAATATGATATTTTTAGGCAACCATAATGTTATTATTAACTTTCATGAACTGAAAACACACTATGAAAGGGTTAAAGTTGTAAGACAAAAACACGGACAACTCCGTGGTAGCAACCTGTCAATCACAAGGTAGCCCCGCCCTAAAGCATCCCCTGCTTTATGGTCTATTTGACTCTAAATGGGACCATAACTTACTAAATGAACATCATGCTGTACTGAAGAAGGCTTGAAACTAGTGACTGAGACCATAAACTCATGTTTACAATGTTTACTGAGGTAATAAATGAGTGAGAAGTAGGCTCATTTTCTCATAGACTTCTATATAGTCAGACTTCTATTTGCAACCATAGGAGTCACCCCCTGCTGGCTGTTAGAAAAAATGCAAGTTTAAGGCACTTCAGCATTGGCTTCACTTGTCAGACCAGAGGTTGTGGCCTGGGTAAGAACAACCACAGAATCTGACCTTTCCATTTGTGCCTGCATTGGTCAATAAAAAGTACATTAAGTTCCAAAAAAGGCCTCAAAAATCACTAAAATCAGTTTTCCTACTCAGGAAATGTTGTAGGCATCATGTTCGTGCATCATGCAGAATTGACCTACATAAGTGGAATATATTACAACTATAATAGTCATTATTACTGTCATGCCAGCCTTAAACACATTACATGGTTAATGGAGTAGGCTATCCTTTAGATGCCAGCTCTACAGTTCGGCAACTTGCCTTCTATGGATGCCAACCTCACTTACAACCGAATGCTTGGATGAAATGCCAGTGAATTAGCTGCCAACATGCTGTCTGAGTGCCAGCGCTGACTGTATTGAAGTTGTTTTGTACAAATGCCAGTCTTCTCCATCTAAGACGGCACAAGGACAGAAGCTCTGAACAGGGATTCTGTGCAATGTTATAACCAGGAAATAAATCAGCAGCCTCTAACAGGATTGGCTGAAATCCTCCCTCACCTCATTCCTTCAGCTCTTCAGGGACGGAGGGAAGGATTACAAGTGAAGCCAAAAAACAGAGAGAGAAAGATGGGAAGCAACCTTTAACTTGTGTAAAGATATTACAATTTGCATTTTGGTCATTGCCAAGTGTGCCTAATCTAACCACTATGGCAGGTAAATCATTGGAAACCGTGCCCTACTTTTTTCTTTATCTAATTTCCAAAATATAATGGCTTGTAAAATGGTGAAAACTGGCAGTGAACTGAGGAATTTACAATGTGGCTAGTGGTCATAAAACTGCTGCTCTGAATCAGTAAGTCCTCATACAGTATCAATGTGGCAGGCAGGAAAAAATGAGTGGGAACAACGACAAAATGTCTCCAGCTAAGTACCAATAATTGTAACTTGAAGGGTTTTTTGTTCTTTTTAAACTGAGCTTTCAACCATATCTCACAGTCTTCCTCAATGACTGAAGTCCCATACTTGGGTCACATGACTCGGCCATTTCCATGACAACTGAGGAAGACCGTGAGATGTGGTTGAGAGCTCCAATTAAATGTTTTACTTGATTGACAGATGAGGCAGCAACTATTTTTATTTATATATTTTTGATAACTTTATTCTTTCAATCATTTGTAAGGAAAACTGCAGAACAGTCACTGGTGCCAGCTGCTCAAATATAAGGATTTCCTGCTGTTCATATATGATAACTTACTGAATATTTTAGGGTTACACCTGGAGACATCATCTGATGTTCCAGGAAATTATAATATCCATCTTTCACTATTTTCTGACATTTTATAGACAACATATTTAAATGATTGAGAAAATAATCTGCAGATTAAATTGAAAACTACACGAAGCCCTACATATTTTTGTCAAACACACAGCTGTGTTGTTCATATTAAAAGTTTTCCCAGGCTTACAGTGGCCACCCTCTCTACTTTCTTTGTCACAGCTCTGGGAAGTTAGAAACAGGAAGTGCCAAACAAGAACAGGAAGAGGAAGTGGGTTCTCGATCCAGCCTGTTTTCCAGCCAAAAAAATTCAACCCAAACGCTGACATGAGAACATTCTGTTATAGTATAGCGCCGGAAATATCGCATGTACTGTGGTGCCAACACGTTTATTTAGAATGACTCATTAAACAGTCAGCACTGGATGGCTTTACAGCTTTACACACCTTAATAACAAATCTGTCTGCTATGCTTGACTGAGTGTTACTTGCAGTCAGTTCCATTAGACAACTTATTTTAACAACTGCAGTTGTTTTGAATTTATATTTCCTGTCAAATGATTATCATCAGAACCTCAAGGATATTCATCTTACAACAACAGAGAAAAGCAGGAAACCATTTCATTAATGAAGAGTAAAAAAACAGCAAATATTTAGCATTAAAAACAATTAATCAATTATCAAAACTGCTGACAATTAATTTTCTGACAATCGACTAATCAGTCAAAGATTTGTTTCTGCCCTAACTGATATACTTGCAGTAAGGTTGTGTAATAGATGGATATAACTTTTACACTTTATTCAACTGCAGTAATACATTAACTCTTTAATGTCTTCACTATGAAAAAAGTAAGAGAAAAATATTCTCTTCACATTTTTTATATCCTAATAATAATAACAATTTTTTTAATATAGGCGCATACAGTCGAGATGTCGCTTCATGGTAAAAGAAAAACACAAACCATATACAGTTGTTATGCGAGTAATATACCAACATGTCAATTTGTTACCATAAAATTAGGAGTACTGAGAGAACTAGGACTAGATATTTAACATATTTACTGTAGGCTACTTTGAAAAAAATCACGGTGAAAAAATGGTGGAAATTTTAGCAGGGCTGACAAAGTTAATACAAGGCGTTAGCACACATTAATATAACTTGAAACTTTTTAGACTGTAGCGGGCTCAGTTTTAAAGCTAGAGTGAACATACTGGTATCATATGAAACTAGAAAACCTAAAAAATGGTACCAACCATGTCATACAAGCTTGTTGGAAAAGGGGCTAAATAATGCTCCAAACTTACTCTAAATTTTGGTGAGGAAAAACTGGCATTTAAAGGGGTCGCATGACCTCTGACCTCAACCCACGAGCCTCCCCTTTACAAGATAGTGACATGCAGTTTTGTCAGCACACTGACAGCTGTCGCCATGTTATGATTTGAGCATGTTTTTTATGCTAAATGCAGTACCTGTAAGGGTTTCTGGACAATAGCAGTCATTGATTTGTGTTGTTAAATGATTTTCAATCTTAAATATATACATACATTTGCACAAAACAGCATATTTGTCCACTCCCAAGTTGATAAGAATATTAAATAGGACAAATCTGCATTTAACGTACATTTTGAAGAGATAAAAAAAATGAGTGCTTGATTGACACCCCTAAATTTTAGCTATGGTTATATGTCCAGTCCATGTTTCCATACAGCAGATTCAGGCTTTGTCTTTTGTGGTGGGTTTCAGTTCGTGTTCTATGTTGTGCATAATGAATATTACATATAAATAAATCTAATATTAGTAGATGCAAAATAAAAAAAGCAAAATAAAAAAACAGTGGTCCCATTTATTTTTTTATTTTTCCGAGTCAGTGAACACAGACACGGTCTGAAGGGCCACATGGAAACCTTTAAGTTGGCCGAGGACCAGTTCTCCACTGGGCAGATACAGAGAAGTCATCTTGTTGTGTATCCAATGCCATCTGACATTTGCCAGCCAGCCAGCCAGCCTAGCAACCCTGCCCCCTCCTCCCCGCACCTCACTGCCTTTTATCTGTTGTGGCAGCAGAGATTTTGCTGGAGGTGTTGGAGGTATTCAGAGAAATCCAGCTTCAAACAGAATCTGGAATAAGGAATAAGAAACTGCACTTTGATCTAGATGTGGAGTCTAGCCTGTTTGTCTGCTTATTTAAACCTCTCTCTCTCTCTGGATAATTCTCCCTCCCTCTTTCTCCCTCTCCCAAAGCGAAATATGCCTTTAAATTAATATTCTTTTAGCTCCATGAATGAGCCTCGAAGTCATTCCCACCAACCCCCAACCGACCCCCACCACCACCAACGCTGAAACCACAACCTTTATCGAGGCAAACCCCACGGAGACTGGCAGTAATCTCCCTTTCCTGTTTTTCATCATTAATCCCTCGTTCTCCTGTTGGCTCCATTCCTGTCAAGATGTTACCAGGTTATCAGGGCAATCCTATTAATTCAACAAGCATTAAGTGTTAAATTTGACCCTTTGAGGGGTGAATTTCCAAACATGCATCTGTGATTAAGCGAGAAGAAAACTCAGTCATTTGTAAATCTGCGGAGGTGCTGAGTTTTGTGTGGCCATAGCTAGGAGGCGAACTAATGGGGCCACAGTGTGTCTCAGCGCGCATGTGTTCATGCTGCTGTGCGTACGCATGCATGTGCGAGCAAGCTGTCTTCGACACCTGCTGCAGCCTCGGGAGCAAGCTGCTGTTGGGTTAAGGAAGGCCGGGAGCCAAGTCCCTACAATAGTCGAATAATGTTGCATTAACTTTCTGATGTTATGTTACTTATATGATAAAAGCATTTAAATATGGGGATAATGGCACACATTTTCACACAGTCTCACTCCTGGAAGTCAGAGAGAGAGAGCTAGAAAGAGTAGTTCAAACTCAGGCTCCATCACCGTCACACACCAGGCCAATCATGGCTTGAAGAGGGCGTCAATGCACAACCCGTTCTCACTCCCAACTCGTCAAATACCAACGCTGTGTCAGCACCCCTCAGCGTCGGATTCAGACACATCGTATGTATGTATGTATGTATGTATGTATGTATTTGATTCACCTATGTATCACGATTAACTTTTTTAACAATTATGAAATTGATTTTGGGGCTGCATGGTGGGGCAGTGGTTAGCACTGGCGCCTCACAGCAAGAGGGTTGGAGGTTTTTAAATCCAGCTTGCGGCTCTTCTGAGTGTAAGTGTGGGTTTTCTCCTGGTTCTCCGGTTTCCTCCCACAGTCCAAAGACGTGCAGGTTTATTGATGACTCTACATTGCCTGTAGGTGTAAATGTGAGCGTGAATGATTGTCTGTCTTAATGTCTCCTGCGATGGACTGGCGACCTGTTCAGGATGTACCCCGCCTTCGCCAATGACAGCAGAGATCGGCTCCAGCCCCACCACGACCCCTAATGAGATAAGCGGTTGCATATGGATGGATGAAAACCGCTGCAAATCACAGCAAGCCAGAAAGTACAAGATGGCGGCAGGTCCACATGGATATGACCTGCACCCTTACATGTTAAATCCAGCGTGATGAACACTGCAAACACAGTATAGAAACACTTTGGGTTTAACACATTCCCAGGAAAAGCAGAGCTAGACATCATGGCTGAAGCTGCATGCTAACTCTGTCATCAACAGTTAAATGGTTTATCATTAACATCCCTATACCCTTCACCATGTTTTTACACTTTGTGTCTCTAATCTCTAATAAAGTCTCTTGCATCACAAGAAAGGTGGCCAAATGGTGCTAAAATCATACTGTGAATACATTTCAAAAAGAAATGAAAGTAAGAAATTACACAATTACTGCAACACAAAAAGTCTCGCCAATTCAACAAAATTAAAATGCTAAATGTCTTGTTCAAGGGCACCACAACAGAAAGCTGTATAATTGCTGTTTACTCTACATAACACTTAAGCCACATTTCAAAAAGATCACTGAAAAGGTATTTCATGATGCAGTAGAAAGTACTTCAACATTTTGTATTTCAGTCAGTAAGTTACTATGACTCTGGTTCGAAAAATTCTTTCACTGTTATTCTCACAGTCTAGATAATATGGCTCGAAATGCAAAACTATGAATTACAGAGTTTCTGACTTTCAAAGTGCCAAAAATGGTGCAGAAATTTGGGTGTATAATCCTCAGGCATGCTTAGCAATCAGTCTGAGGAAAAACAGCCTTTTATCAGTAGAAACCAGTTTTAAAAGATTCATTTATATTCAGTAAAACAAAAGTAAAGACAGAAAAACATGACAAAACACTGTACAGCTATCTGAAAGATGCTCTTGATTGAGCAGAGAAAATATAGAAACTGCAGTAGAGCAGATTACAGCAGTACCTCAGTAATGGTAATAAGAGCACTACTGATTCGCCTGTCTTACATACACACATGTGATTTATGACAGAAAATACAGAAGCTGAACACAGAAGCAGAAACCTTCCTCTCACTCTGTCCCAGTAGGAGACTAAAAGCAGCCCTGAAGGCACCATCATACGCTTTATTAGCGTCCAACCACACACACACACAAAGAGCCCCATTTTCTGTTCATTGGCTATTATGGTGCCCACGGATAAAGAGAGAGTACATGTTCTGTCCTCTGAGTGTGTTACAGTCTTTTGTTAGTGTAGCCATTACTACCTCCCTCTCTGCCTCTCTTTGTGTCTTTCTTTCTGTCAGGACGGATCACAGCAGCCCGGGGGATTTGCGGCCGAGCGGCTGCTGCTCGGTGGCTTGTCAGTTTTAAGTCCTTCCTCTGAGGCCGGCGTGACACAGAGAGACACAGAGATAAGAGAGACACAAAAGATGATAGGGTTTGGAGGTTCAAAACTGAGCAAGACGACGGATGAATTGCCACCCTGCTAACGCACTCGCACAGAATTTGGGAGGAACAAGCTGGAGGTTTAACTTTGCATGACATATACTTTTTGCCTCGAGGCAGCTTTCTGTCGTTGAGGCAGATTCACAATATCTAGCTCGTCTTCATGAGCTAACAGCAAAACGACTGGTATTCTATCTGGCATCTCACTGCTATATTCCATATTCCAGTCACACTGTCATACTGACACACTCTTGTATGTCGGCATCTGTGCCAGGGCTGTCTGGAGATCAGTCCAGCACATACGTTTTTCTGTGTTGGCATTGCCAGGTCATTTTGCTCGGGCTAAAGCCTCGAATGTTTCACATGTAGCCCTGAGAGAAAGCGTAGCGTGTGTGAATGAGCGATAGTGTTTGTTACAGAACCAAATGTCGATGTAAATGCAGATCTCTACATCAACTGTGTGTGCGGGTCAGAGGACAAATTACGTTGCATAACATTATGTTAAACAACTCATTTTACTAAAGGTGAGAGAGACAGACGGCAGCAGAAGATGGAGAGGTAAACAGTGTAGGCGCTATACTCCATTAACTGTATTTGAAACTGTGTGCATGTGGGTGAAAGATAACCCTTTTAATATTTCAATAAATATGAATTCAAAATGTGTTTTGTGAGGTCACAGTGACCTTGACCTTTGACAATCAAAGTCTAATCAGTTCATCCTTGAGTCCAAGTGAACTTTTGTGCCAAATTTGAGGAAATTCCCTCCAGGCATTCCTGAAATATTGTGCTCATGAGAATGGACTAGACGGACGTACAGTATATACATACTGGACATACAGACGGACAATCCAAAAACATAATGCCTCTAGCCTCGGCTATCGCCAGCATGGAGACATAAAAACTAAGAGAGTACAAACGCAGCTTTATGTTCTGCCAGAC
This sequence comes from Pterois miles, assembly GCA_947000775.1. NCBI lineage: Eukaryota > Metazoa > Chordata > Actinopteri > Perciformes > Scorpaenidae > Pterois > Pterois miles. The sequence goes on from CAMQGK010000052.1 coordinate 23,609,686, forward strand.
ACTTCCTATTTGCAAGAAGCCTTGCAGACTTTTGTCACCTTGGTCTGTGCAAGGAAGTACATGTGAACATTGTGAGGTGGGACATTACGTTTGCCCCGTAGTGGCTATGAACAAATAGTGTTCATTGTTTAGTGGAGCTGAGTTTCTGTTCAATGTCCGTGCAGACCACAAACCATTGTGAGAAACTACCACTTGGCAGTCAGGGTTGTTGAGGCATGTGCACGGGCTCCAAAAATCAATCATAACACATTATAAATAATTTTATCATGACTTACAAGGTCAAGTAGCAATATTATGGGTGACGAAGTTCATTTTAACACTTTGTAAGTCATAGCAGGCTCAGTTTTAAAGCTAATGTGGTGAGACAAGACTGGCATGTCCATTTTTAAAGGGGTCCCTTGACCTCTGACCTCAAGATATATGAATGGAAATGGGTTCTATGGGTACCCACAAGTCTCCTCTTTACAGACTTTATGATAATCACAAGCAGTTTGGGGCAAGTCATAGTCAAGTCAGCACACTGACACACTGACAGCTGTTTTTGCCTGTTGGGCTGCAGTTGGCCATGTTATGATTTGAGCATTTTTTTATGCTAAATGCAGGTTTCTGGACAATATTTATATTTGTCATTGTTTTGTATTGTTAATTGATTTCCAATAATAAATATATACATATATTTGCATAAAGTAAACATACTTGCTCACTCCCATGTTGATAAGAGTACTGAATACTTGACAAATCTCCCTTTAAGGTACATTTGAACAGATAAAAAAATTGTGATAAATTTGCAATGAATCATATTAACTATGGACAATCATGCAATTAATCAAAATGAAAAATTTGATTCGATTGGCAGCCCTAATCATAATACTAACTGTTGCTTCCTCATTTTTTTTTTTTTACAAGGATCCTATAATATAAACCCCATAGTTTATGTGCAAATACTGCAATTTTGATAGATTAAAGCACCAACTCTGCAGTTGTGGGTACAACTAAAGCAACCACCTGCCCTTACCATATTTGTACAATTACCTGTAGCCCATTATAATGGCATCACAAAGAATTACCCCAAAATTAACTTGGCAGAATTTTGAGCATTTGAGAGTGTTTTTACATGAAAAGGCTGAAATCAGACAGGACAGACACTGAGGACTGAATTACAGAGAAGCTGAAAGAAGAATTTAGCCTTTCAGTCACAGTCTAATCAATAGACACTTAAAGAAACTCAAATACCATGTGATGGTCTGATGACAGTGGATGGGAAACCGACTTTGTGGGAGCTACAGCGCACAGCGAGACAAATGAGCTTTACATCATTGTGGCTTTTGGGGTTTCAGTTGTGGGCCAGAAAATTTGCTTTTATCACCATATAATCCTAAGCAGGTCCTGATGGGAGCTTTTGATTTCCACTGGACCCCTCCTGATATGACATCTACAATTTGAAAGACGATTTTTCAGCTGTGTGAAGCAGGAGCGATGGTAGTGATTTATTACATCATTATATTTAGCACCAAAGTCATAATATTACAAACCACAGCGTCTCAATGTTTGAATTATGTAATTGTTTAGTGAATACAGGCATAAAAACAACACAACTTTAAATATAAGGCACCAAGAAATGTGCACTATTTGATTCATCGCCATTATTTTTTTCATTGTTTTATTCTAGTTTACGCTTTCTATTCTATTGATTCACATTTTCTCAGAGCATTGCTTGGCTTGTGTCCTCATTTCCCTCTTCAAAAGGAAGCCACAGCAAAACAATTCACTTTTGTCTGTTTATATAAGGGTTTAAATTTAGACTAGAATCAAACTTTCTTTGTGCAAATTCCCAATGTAATTGCATCTTTCTGGATACAAAAAATCATCTGTCATTACAATTAAAAGTCAATTTGGCTTTCTGTGTGAGCACAAAAAATGGTGATGCCACAATATCCAGAGCCATTCAATGCACCCAAATGACAATAATTATAAACTACACCAAGATAAATGTACATATTTATCTTCGATGTCTCTCATCAGAGAGCAAAAAAGCACAATAATTATTGCACCATTTCTGCTTAATGACATCGAGAGAAAGACGTTGTTTATTCAGCTACAATCGCTGAGGCAAACTAAAACCTAGGCAGCAGACAGACTAAACTCAGCTGCATAGACTAGTGGGTCTTCTTTGACCTCATTTTCAACTTGCAAGTCAGGAACAGCCTTAAATGCTGCTGATCAAAGAGTAGTAATTGCTGAGCTACATAGACCTGGCAGTCTATAATAATCATCCATCATCTATCAACCAGCAGCTGTTTTTCCTTTGAAATAATGACACCTTTTAGTTGGTGAAAGTTAAAAAATAACACAGAAAATTAAGACTCACAAGAGGACATAGAAGACAAAAGATATTTAAGATGGAAAGTAACTTATGCTCTCCTTAGTGGAGAAAGAAAACAGATAGCTCTGAGATTCAGCTGTCTTTGACTAAAACCTGCATAAAGTTAAACTGATAATCTAGTCCTTAGATACCGCACACTCATAGCTTTTTCTGGTCCAGATATCGTGATATGGATGACTTCGTAATTCAGGGTGTGGGTCGATTCAACAGTGCATAGAGTCTGATATGTGTTTAGTAACTGGCTTCTGGCCTCTTGTCATTGTGCAAAAGTGGCCCCAAAGCAAAGCAACTCGAGTATCCCTGGTCTAGATGCTCACTGATCACAGCTTGATCCTTGATCTCTTACTGGCCCATGAACTGGCCTTCCATACAGTAAATCTCCTCTTACACAGAGATGGAAAAATATTCAGTGTCAATTGAAGCTTTCAGAGGAAGTGTGCACACAATAAGTCATTTCTGTATTGAACAATTCACATCTTGAAATTGCCAAAACAGTCAAAACCTCTAAAATATGAGTGAAATTACTGAATTACAAAACACTGTTGGTGCAGCAGACGAGGGCCCCACCTTCTGCCACCAGCATCAACCACAAGCCACCCCATAATTCCCGCAGAGATGGACGTAAATCCTTGCCTCCCCCAAACTCAATCCCCTCCCACCCAACAGTACACCACCCTAACCCCCCCACAGCTCTGTAGCATTAATCTTGGCTTGCCCCCCTGACCCCGAGTCCCATCATCCCTGCAGGATGTGATCAGTACCAAAGGGCAGAGTAAGATCTAAAATATCACCACAAATAAAATATAGTTCCTAAATCCTGAACAAATAAATACTACAGACTCCCTGCAGGCCAAAGCCAGAGCCAGACATCAGGCCGAGCCAACCCGTTTATCCCCAACAGGGACACAGACGCATGAAAACAGCTAGAATAAAGCGATCACACACCTACCAGATTATTCCCACTAAGCCTGAGTTGTGGCTGGCTGTGCACCAGGACACCCACACCCCAACACCACCCCTGCATGTGTGAGGACAGTGTGCACCTCAAATGTGTGAGGGTGTGATAAAGAGCAAGGCATAAAAGGAAGAGAGAGCGGTAACCTGGGGATTAAATATTCTTAGCAGGGGGTTATTTTTGGAGCAGGATGGGAGCTGAACTCAGACACGCACACTTCCTCGCTCTCCGTGCCAGCGGACTGTGGTTTGTTTGGGTTGGCTCCTGGCAGCAGTGGAGACGAGTCTTCCCCTCAGCCCACCCCTGCACTCACACTGACAGATACAGAGGTAAAAATGGCATGTTTCTATAAAAGCAGAAACATGCTGCAGACCTAAACATCAATATGGGGTGAACACCAGACAGGGGTAAAGTGGGGCAGTGAGACACTGTATTAAGTTCATTACATATACATTAATAAGTTGTGACTGGAGGGCTGCCACTTCAAATCCCTCCACCAGCTGGGAGAATCTAGGTGGTGGAAATTGAGCAGGAGCTCGCTTCCTTTTCCCAACAAACGCTGCTCCAGCGCTGGCGATGGAAACAGTAGGAGAATAACCTACTGAAGTAGAACTGCTACTTTAATGTTAACTTAAGAAGACATTTAAGTCCTGATATCTGAAGAAACTGCTCAAGGAAAACCAGATTATTGTTGAATGTAATTTAAAAAGACAAAAATTTAAAAATGAAATGTGTACATTTAAATCAGTTTGCTTTGTTGTACTTTATTGGTTAATCATTCATTGCAAATGTCCTGTGATGTTTCTGATACTCATGAAGGTCTGACACAAAATATGAATATTATGTGATGTATGTGTTGCCATCTGTAGTGCTGTATGCTCCCTTCATAACAAGGTATTCACCTCTAACTGTGGTTTTGTCCACTTAATCCCAGACACATCCAGAACAGGAGTTGTTCTGATACCAATACCAGCATCGAAAATGAGTCCGATACTGTGCAAAATTTGGGATCTGGGTATCGCAAGAACACCAGTCTGTGCACCAATCCCATATTCCAATTTATGAACCCAGAAAATAATCAAATTGTTTAACCAGAAATCAGTTCTTCTTTCTTCTTCTACAGTAGCCTTCACTGTGCTGTCACCCCGGATGTATCATGGCTGCCACTGGCAACTACTGTTTTAGAGCAGTGAAGAAGAACTGATTGCAGGTAGTTTGCACAGCTGCAAAATGATAATGATTACATTTTTTTTAACACGTTGGTGTCAGATTGGTACTCGCAAGTTCAGGTATCGGATTCGGTATCAGGAGGGAAAACATGGTATCCGAACATCTCTATCCAGAACCAGCGGTTCCTCCCACCTCTCCATGTTTCATGATGTTCATCAGCTATTTTCTAACCTGCAGCTGGGAATGAAGCTGACAAGAGCGGCGGTGTGACGATCAAAACAATAAACGCGAAGCCCATAATACCAGCACAGCAGTGAGTGTGAAGGACAGTTTGTGTGGCTTCATCACTGCAAGCGACCCTTCTTTTTATTCATACCTGTCTCTCCGGGCAACAAAATACTGTCTTACACATTTCCCCTGCAGCTAAATAATGAATGAGCTAAAAAAAAAAAAAAAAAAAAGGTCACTGACACCAAGAGCCCTCAACAGCTTCTTTTTACTGGAATAAGCACATCTGTAGTGTAGTTTGCCACAACTACCACATTCAGTTGGATCTGTTTCACTGCCTTGAAACCTGAAACCTGACACATGCAACTTGGCCTTATTCCACTAAATTTGCCTACATTTACACAACGTTTTTTGTCTGTATAAACTTTGAACATACAGTAGGATACAACCGCTGCCTCTAAGTAGGTAAACCAATCTGTCTCTTTCCCCATAAAGTAGGTCTTTATAGACTTGCTCTCCTTTATTGTTGCCGTTTCCATCTCTCTGCCTCTATGCCTTAAGACTGCTGACTCTCCACTAGACCAGGACAGCAATAGTAACAGAGAGGGGCACGCCTCAGCTCCGTTCACTGCACTGTGTTCAATAATTCAGTGCATTTGTTATGTTTTGAGACTATTTTGGATTCATATCCAGCACAGATTCACCATAATATAAATAGAAAATGTCTGGCTGGGTGTGATCACACATGGACATGTCTCTCAGAATCAGAAATGCTATGAACAACTCACAATCTACTGACTTCCCTGCTGCTAGTTTTCCAAATCACAACATTACACTACCCTGTTTGCTTCAGACTGATGTCCAGTATGATTACTTCACCACAGCGGGGATTTGCTTGTGTCTCGGTGTTATAAAAATAACACAGCCTCTGGCAAAACGCATCACAAGTCCCGGCCAGCAAACGGTCATGTCCAGCACTGTGGTACAAAATGAAACAATGAGAGTGATGGAGAGATTGCTGCAGTTCATTTAATACGCCAGTAAGTCAGGTTTCTCTGCAAGAACTTATCCTGTTTTAATAACACAACCAGTGACATCAGGGAGGGAAACAGGAAGAGAGAGACCGGAGGAAAGAAGACGGCTAACATGCATTTCCATGTCAGATTGACTAAAGGAAATTACGAGGGACAGGAGGATGAGAAAAGAAAGGTGAAGGAGGATGAGGTTAATATGTGGAAATGTGTGTATATGAGGAAAGAGGAAGAGGAGGAGAAGGGGAAATTGTTTTGGAAGGTCAACTGTCTCCCTCAGTGCCAGTCTGGCCAAACACAATGCCTTTTGCCTTTCATTCATGACCTGTTTAAAGTATCCTGACAGCAGTTTAAGCTGTGATAAAGCTGTAGAGAGTGGGATGTTGACTAGGGTTGGGCGATACCGAAATTTCCCTACTGGCAATACTGCTTTAAGAAAAAAGATGATATACAATATTACCTGCCAAAAAAACTGAAGAGAGACGCACATGGATATAAATATCTACGGACTGGAGACACACATATAGCAGTACATAAGTGGACACAATGCATAGACAGTTAGCACTATAGACAATAACATGCTGAGATCAATAAATCAGATCAATCAGCTGGTGACTAGTAACTGCCCTCATACAGTCTCACCACCGTTTATATGTTGTTACCTTTGATTGAGGGCTGATGGCTCACCGTGGGAGGAGTTTTTGTCCGGCTGCTCTCTGTGGAGGGAGTCGGAGACAGACTTGCGAATGGATGGTGAGTTTTAAGATGGGAGTGAAGATTTGTGACATTTCCATCTTTAGTCCTGACTTGTTTATCGCATAATTTACAAATCACTTCGTTCACGTTCTCTGGCTCTCCTTTTTCGTTTGGTTTAAATCCAAAGAATCGCTAACATTAAGTGCACAACCTACGCACTGAGTTATTCCTTAAATGAGTTTACTACTTGTATAACACATTTTAGTTTACAAATATCTTAAAATACATAATTCCCAGATGTTTTGCCCTGGTGGGGAGTCATCTCAGGCCCACTGGGCTTGCAATATACTGCCAAAAACTCAACATAACTGAATATCGTTCCTGTTTCTATGGACATGTGAGGACCATTAGCAAAGCCAATCAATATCATGTCAAACTATTAAACTAAAATTGTTATATCGCCCAAGCCTAATGTTGACATTACATATTACATGGTAATCATTACCTGCTTTAATAGCATGCTTCATGCCTTTATTATAAACATTTATTGAGGGATACTGAAGGAAATTAGCATCACAATAACAATCTCATGCTGGTAAAGCAGGAAGAGAAGGATGTGATATCTTCAATCTTCACCAGTATAAAACAAAAACAATCATACAAGGTGAGGATATAAAGTTGCTACGGCTTATATTCTGGCCCTGAAAATAACCTACAATTGTACAGTCATAGATCATGTTTCTAATACCCCATGAAAAGTGCAAATTTTTCACACACATCATTTCCCACCTAAAAACAAGCTCTTGACTGTTCTTGATAACCATGGAAAGGAAGGATGTGGGTTCACCTTTTCCTGGAAAGGCCGCAAGAAGTTACCATGTTGTTATTTGTTTTCTACCTTCCACCGTGGACACAAAGCCTGTCTGTTTGATGCTTGACACAACAAAAAAGGAAGTTTTAAACTCAAGAAACACCAAGAGCTAAATAAGGAGAAATCCAACAAAGGAGGATTGTATTAAAGGGTGTACGAGGAGCTCAGCAGGTTGTAGGCACAGACCGCAATTTTAAAACTCACTGAGACCAAATTATGCATATGACCTCTGTCCCATCAGTTTGAATATTACATGTAACCACTTTCCCAGTAAGTCCACCACCATCACTGCACATTTAGTTGAGTTTAGCTGTAGCGTAACTTCAGTGAGTTTTCGAGTGTGTGAGGCGGTAAGTGTGGGTTTGTTGGTGGTGTTATAGCTGTGAACGTAGCTGCAGCAGAGTGTGTGTACAGTTTATTTGCTGGTGAGTAAATGCAACGAGGCTACAAGCTACAACTCCTCAGCTGGAAGTCCAGAGCTGACTTCCTGTATCTATACTGTTCTCTGTTAAGGTGGACTCTTAAGGTGGACCAGCTTTCTCCTTAAAGTGACAAGCTGCTTTTTCTTTTTAATGAATCATTATTATTTCTTTTAACCGTTTGACCAATAGCTTTAATCGGTTAAAATGCTTAATGTTGGTTATCGGTTAAACATTTCATTATTATTAACATCCCTATTAAGCTCAGAACTTAAAGGGGACCTACAGCATTATGCTTTTGTGCTCGTGCCCAAACAGTTTCAGACAGGATGAATAGGTGTGCTGCAGGACAGCTAGTGTAAGAAAAATACAGGTTTTCTTTTACATTAAAGCATGTAAACATGTTCTAGTGGAAACTCAAATACAAGTATGCACCTGAAAATAAATCCTCTTTAATTACAGTTCTTGAATAAAGGTAATCAGCAAAATGTCAAGAGGCCACTGGAAACCAAAACTTCTTTAACCCTTCATGTCTACAAGAAAGCGAGCTTTCAACACACTGAAACCCTGGAGCTTAACATACAATCTGAGTTGCTTCTTCAACCAAACAAAGAGGGATTGTTCTGTCCTGTAAAGACAGTATCGTCCCTTCTGGACAAAAACAACCTGCTTTCCCCTTCTAACCTCCAGCTGGATACGAACACCACGCCGGCCTCCGACTGGCAACACTGGCTCTTCTCCCTTTGCTCTGAATCACTTCAAGAGCTTTGATGTGGTAGGAAAATATCTATTTTATCAACAACATGTGTCAGCATGTGTGTGTGAGAGAGTATGCATATGTGGGTGTATTTGTGCATTTCTGTCTGATTTAAGCCACACCTGACAGGCTAAATCACCTACTCCTGAGTGTAACATTTCTGGGCTGCAAGTTCAACAGTTTCTAACGTTTCTAGTTCAAGGGTAGCGACTCCCAGCCACACCTTCAGTCCACCGCGGGCTGAGAGTTTCTTCTTCATTATCACACACAGCTTGAATTTAGGACTGACAGCTCAGCACTGCAGGCTAAGGAGTTAAAGGTGCTGAAGGTTCAGATAAATCTCCCTGTCTTCCTCTGACATTTCTTTTCCCTGTAGGATAGAAAATAACCAGTATTTCATTCCTATGATATTCAATTATAAACCTTAGTCAGGAGCTTCCTGTTGTACAACCTGGGTATTATTATATTGATTTTCCTCCTCAACCATCATAAAAAAACAAAAGTCATTTAGGTCTTGTGACACTTTATGGACAGTAACACCCAGCTGTCAGGTGTGACACTGATAATAAAGCTCATTGCCACTAAAACCAATCAGATCTACAGAGACGACACATTCAATCACACGGATGTATTCACATGCACACACAGTATGTGTGCGACGTATCCTCATTAGGGCTGTCAAAGTTAATACGATAATAATGCATGACTGCAAAATTTGTTGAACACATTAACGGAACTTGCAATTTTCAGGTTGGAGCGGGCTCAGTTTTAAAGCTAGAGTGCATAAATCAGCATATTAGCCCACTCCCATGCTACTAAGAGTATTAAATACTTGACAAATCTCCCTTGAACAATGAAAAAATGTGGGATTAATTGCAATTAAATATTTAAATCGATTGACATACAATGATTTTTATGATATCTACCAAAAAGTTATTCCTCATTTCCATGCATTTCCTAAGAATGTCCACCAACACATTGCATTCATACAGTCTTTTCAAAATAAACTTCCGTCTTCACAGGAGACAACTTGATTAGGTTTCGGCAACAAAACTACTTCGTTAAGTTCAGAAAAAAATTGTGATTTGGGTTAAAATAACTCCAGAAATGTCATTACTTAAGTACGGAAGTTACATGACAAATAAATTGACGTTGGCTTCTGGTTTCACACAGGACACGAATGCCAGTCTCCTGGGCGAAAGTCCAGTCCTTCCACTTCCTCCATATGCATCACTCTTTATACTTCCTCGTTCACGATTACATGGATTATATACAAATTGATTTTGTGGGATATAAATATACACAAATTACAGTGCATTACTTTTCATAGGTATAGCTATGAACGGTGTACGAGAACAACCTGATATAAGTTGTGACTTTTCCTGGAGGCCAACCGTGAGTCAAATTAGAACATCTCAAAAAAATTCCTGAAGCTCTTTTTCATTCAAATTCTCAGTAAAATGAGTTCAGACTTGTAGCCAGCAAAGCATAGATGGCAATTTTTCAGCTAATCAGGTGCATTAGGTGCTATTCAGCCGTAAAATCCTGCTTCTTGAGCAACATAACAGTCCCTCTCCGTGTCCAAGTTTATCATAAATTTTCAAGTGAAACACAAGCTCAGCACCGAAGCTCCATCACGCTGCTGTTCGGTGGGGTGGTGTCAGGTTCGATAACTCACAGCCCTCAATCTGCTGTTAAAACAGCTCCAATTAAACAATTTGCACCCATAACCAGCTGCAGTAAAAGCAGCTTTTTAAGCAGCTGTGAAAAGCGCAGCTGTCTCTTTTATGACCGAATGGCAGCGATCAGGTAGCTGTGTGCAGAAAGTTAAAGAGCATTCCTCACTTTCCCTCCTCTCCTCCCGCTTCACTCCTGGTGCTTTATGACCTTAAGAGTACAGGAATATGATCAAATTAATGTGCAACCAGCAAAACTGTGCTTGCCCCTGTCCTATGAACAGTGTTAGTGTGGGTGTGTATGTAGATATTGGGTGTATGTATGTGTTATATATGGTATATATATGTATATGCTGCTTGATATCTATTTTTAATGCCTCTTTCTTTTATTTTTTAATGTAAAGCACATTGAGTTTGTTTGTAATGCTCTATAAATAAAGCTGCCTTGCCTTGCCTAAACATCAAATTTACTCTTGGAGTGATGTTTTTTTTCTAAAATCAATCACATTTTACCAAGTTTTGTGGTTTTCCAGAACCATTTCCATCTTTAAGGGAGAACAAGGCCGACAGCTGCAGCAGAAAGACGAAACTGACGCTCAGGTCAAGAAACATTCCTGAATCAAGTTGGTTTTCATTGGATTACAAATTACATTATCTCTCGTCAATGGCAGACTGCTTCATTTCTTTTGAGCGAAGGAAGAAGCAATGTTTTTGAATACATCACTCTAAACTTGTTAAGATCGGCATTTCTTACGTGCAGCTGTCAAGGCACAAAGTGCACACAGTCAGGTGGAACAAGGTGCAGCCAGGATAAAGTTGCAGATGATCTCAAGTTACACACATTTTATTCCCCCACAGTTATACACAGTTAATATCTGCGATTCATTAAAATGATAGTTTGGGTGTTTTGAAGAGGGGTTGTATGAGGTACTTATCCATAGTCAGCGTATTACCTACATTAGATGATGCTCAGCACCCCCCAGTGTGGCTGGCAGCAAAATGTATTATAGCCCCTTAAACAAAAGGCTCACCTAAAAAAAAATATAGAATAGTATCGCAGATTTACCGTGCGGTCTAACAGCTATACAGTCTGTGTTTCCAATGGGGAACTAAAGCCGTTGTATATGCTCTCACCACAGCAACCAGGGTTAGTTTGGATTCGCCAAAGACACACAATAGCACTAACTAACTAACCAGCCGAGGCAACTTTAGACCAGCAACTCTTGTGTAAAATCCCGATGTAAAATTACAGGTTTTTGTCAATGGAGTCTGGTGGATTCGGCGAGAGCATAGATGGACACAACGGCTTTAGTTCCCCGTCAGAAAGGAGCATCTGATGTCAAGGTAAAGCAGTGAAAATATTCAAAATACAGCATACACTTGAACTGATATCGATTATTTTTAGGTGAGCCTTTCTTTTACTTATCTAAAACGTGTTTTTCTGCCGGCCCCGTCCACAGCAGCACATTGCTTTGCCCCTGTGTCGTAACTCCTGTCTGTTTCTCCAAGCAGGCGGCATGCTGACCATCATCTACTGTAGGTAATACATAAGTACCTCATACAACCCCAGTTCAAACAACCCAGACTTACTATGTTGAAACAATTAATTTAGAAAACCAGGTATTATTTCCAGGCACTCAACCACAGCTTCTCACTCCACTCTAAATATGTTTTGCATGTTGTGACGTCACTTGAAGGATGAATGTTTGACCTCCACTCTGATGAATGTGCAGACTTTGACACTACAGCTGTTTTCACATTCATCTGCAGAAGAGGGAAAGTTTTTACGTGACCTCGCCTTAAATTCTCTTTCAGATATGCACATACAAAAAAACATGAAATCAGAGGCATCTTGTGGGGGATGGAGCAGATGTAATGTCAGGAATTTTTAACAAGGTCGGTGAACGTTTTTTGGGGAAAAAAAAAAACAGAAATTCAGACAGTCATAGATTTTAAAACATGTCTGGAGGGGATCTTTAAAGAATGACAGCCTTGATTGTGAGGCCTCAGTTGCTCCACCTGGACAAGTTCACATAATGATGCTGCAACATTACATAACTAGCATATTTGGCAGCGTAACACTACTTCATTGAGGCAGCGCAACAACAAAAAAAAGGCTGTGTTATGCTGTAGGTGTATATTGGTCAAAGCGGTTCTGTTCTGCTCTGCAGAGATGTCACTGTACACAAAACCCCAGACTTTCTATTTCAATAATGATTGAAGTTGCCTAAGTGCTCTGTTTAAACAGAACTGAGCACTGTGGCTGAGCAAATATACAACATAAGTCATCTGTATGTATGTATATTCAAAAAGGTACAACACAGATGCTGCTTACAGGAAGTTCATTTGCAGAACTGTAAGTGTCAGACGACCGTTTCCATCACTGAGGGTATGTGGTGGATGTGCGTTTATCTGTGAAAACTTCCTGAACACTTCCTTCTTTACAGTTTCATGCCCTCTTAAATGTTAACATTTTGAATTATAATTAATTCATCGCTCTAGTGTATTTATAACTACACCATGAGAGTCTTTCGGGTTCCTCTTTCAGGTCATCATATTCTAACCCAGCAAATCTCTAAAATGCACCAACCGTCATACTAGCTTGTCACTCCAATGTTGCTCCAAGCTATGTGACTGAAAATGGGTTCTCTGGGTACCCACCAGTCTCCCCCTTACAGACATGCCCACTTTATGATAATCACATGCAGTTTGGGGCAAATCATAGTCAAGTCAGCACACTGACACACTGACAGCTGATGTTGCCTGTTGGGCTGCAGTTTGCCATGTTATGATTTGAGCATATTTTTTTGTACTAAATGCAGTATCTGTGAGGGTTTCTGCACAGTATATTGTTAATGTTTTGTGTTGTTAATTGATTTCCAATAACAAAAATATACATATGTTGATAACAATATTAAATACTTGACAAATCTCCCTTTAGGTAAATTTTGAATGGATAAAGAATGTGTGATAAATTGGTTAAATATTCTAGTCGATTAACAGCCCTATCCTAAATATTTTTGTATATCTACTGTCCTCTCTGGCTTCTGTCCAGAGACATACTGTACATTTAATATGTAGTGAAACTAGTTGAAGACTGCCTGAAGACATAACCAGAGTTAAACCACGGGCTTGCATTAATACTTCTCAACGGCTGCAACGGCACTATTTGCCTAGAAAACAAATGAAATAAATCAACATTCGTGTGCATACATCTTTAGGTAGTAGAGGTGGCATACCAGTAAAATAAGTCCTATATTGTATGTTAAGTGAGTAGTAATACCACAGTGCATCTCAGGGCTTAGTAACTGTATCATTGGCGGGCGGGCAGTGTAACTAAATAAGCCCCCGAGCTAAAATATTTACCAGCTTCAGTCCAGCTGGAGTCCAGGGCTGATTCTCCACATCAAAGATTCAACTAATGAGATGAAGCAGCGCGCTGGCTGGAGAACTACTTCTGTGGTGATTGTTACGAGCAATGTAAGTTTTCGATCCGTGCACTATACACACATGCCGTTTCTGCAGCAAATCTGTTTGCTCAGAAGTGCATTTTAAGCCCAAGTCATGACCCAATTTATGAGCCTGATAGATTTTTAATGAGCTTATCAATTATAGATGTACTAGGCAACAGAGCTGTTCTTAATGAATGCAACCTGTTGATGAAATGTAATCCCACTGTTGGTCTGTAAATCTAAAGAAGTTCACATGCGCTCATATGGTATATTGCAACATGCTAATGTGCAAGCACAAAAGACCTTGCATCCCGTGGATGAGTTTATGTGGCTGCCAGTGTCAAAACGTTTTGAGGCCAGTTGTTTAGGTTTTATAGTCTTATATTTCTGACACAAAAATCCAGTGTTTTGCAACAAATGATCAGTTACACAAAAAATGTGTTTCTGCTGTCACACGCAAGTAAGTTTTAATCAAACTCTCTTGTGAACTCAGTAACTGAGAGGTGGTTTCAGACTGTTTCCAAGCAAACCCAAGTGCAGTTTGGCTGGAGTGAGAACATAAACCGATTCAACTACAGGAAATAAACCACAGCGCCGGACACTTGTGCGGGCATTTTCTTGAGATGGACGCAGGTAAAGAACAGGTTAACATGAGTGGGAGAGGACGAACCTGGACTTCTGCAGAAGTCCAAAGTTTGCTCGATATCTGGGCCGAAGAGAACATACAGGATGTGCTAAATAGTGACGTTTATTGAGTAATTCAAGGTAAACTGGAGGAAAAGGGATTCATGCACACAGTCAGCCCATTCTCACTCCCAACTTGTGAAATACCACCGACTGGGCAGCACCCCTCAGCATCAGACACCGACGCACGGAAGCACCCATTGGTGATAGTATATGACAAACCGGGTTTCAGCTAACTAATGTAAACCCACCTAAGGTGATACTCAATGATCGGAGCAACTGACGTACTATAAAGAGGATGATAGGGTGGGCAGGACTGGTGGTGGATGGGTCAAACAACCACAAGCCTTTCAACCAGGACACTGGAGTTCGTATCCCGTGTGAAACTAAAAGTCAGTCAGTGGAGCTAACGTCAACCACAACCGTTTCCTTACCCTAACTAAGTAGCCGTGTTGCCTAAACCTAACTTCCCGTGAAAACGGGAGTTTATTTTGAAAAGACGTTATGCATGTAACAAGCGTATGCTGACGTGCCTTCCCAGGTCCGTTCAAAAGTAACGCAAGAAGGGTACCCCTTGCATTGAGAGGCACTGACCAAGCGCCGTTTGGGAGTGAGTATCCTTACTCCTTCATACACGCCCCTCTGCAAATCTCATCTTTTCTATTTGGTCCACTTTAATTTGTGCACTGTGAAACTGAACCAGACTAAATAGGAAACAATGCAGAAGAGTCGATGTTACTCTGATTCGGACTAACCAAACAGACTATAGCTTGTGAAAGCGCCCCTAAACTGCTGCAAAATTCGGAATGAGGGTGTTGGTGCTCCTTCCTCCATCTCTTTAAGGACAAATATACATAGCATTGATCCTGTATGATGTTAAAAGTCAGTGTCTGTGTGAATGTGTGTGTGTCAGACAGCCTGCCTTGACAAAAGCGAGGCAACAATAGCACCAGAGCTGGGCTGAGTCGTGCCCTAATTTCCTTCTCCTCCACGCTACGTCACAGCTAGAGGAAGACCCCCAACCCCCACTGTGCTGTACTGCAGTGGCAACACACACACACACACACACACACACACACACACACACACACACACACACACACACACACACACACACACACACACACACACACACACACACAGATCTTCTCAGGAGGCTAAATGTGCTGGTATAATGGGAAACACACATGTTGTATGTGCAAATCAGACAATATGCTGCATGCATAAAAACACAAACACCCTTCTCTCCTCTTTGTTCCTTTGGGACGTCTGCAGAGGAATGCCACTGTGACACCCCGGCTCGCTTTTCTCTCCTCCTCCATCCTCTCTACCCCATCCCCTCCTCTTCTTCTCCTCTCTCCACCTAGATCGCTCTGCTCCTCTATAGGCGGGTAGAAAATAAGGCCATGACTAGACAACAACACCCCCACCTCCTCTTTCTCTCTTTCTTTTGCCCCTTGGCAAATACTCTTCCTTTGCTCGGGACCTTTTTAAAAAAAAAGAGGGTTCACTCCCTCCATCAGACATAATTGACAATTAGTTATGGTGTGCTGTGCATTTGTGTGTGACCCTCATCTATCAGTGCCAGTTGACAGCTGAACCACTGAAAGACTGCTCTTACCTTTCTTAATACTAACAGCACAGAGTGGCTGTAGGAAAACAAAGACAGAAGGTAAATAGAGGAGGGAAATATGGATTGCAATTGTTTGCAACCCATCACAGGGAATTCCCACTTCCCTCCTAAACACTCATAGCCCACAGCTTGTTTGTGAGGTTGCCAGGGGCAGCTAATGGTTCAATTTGAAGCCAGAGTAAACGCCTGAAAATGAAGCCATTAGCAATATGGCGCTAATGGGCGGAGGGCTGTTTTTAACCAGCAACAGGAGGCACACAACGGAGCATACATGCCTCAACAATGTGCACGCTTTCAGGGTCAAGCCTTTGATATGTACACTGTGTGTTTCAGTACAGGACAACCGGTTTACTATTTCATTTTCATGTAGCAGTGGTTCTTGGAGAGTAATTTTAGTTTAGGCATCAACATTTCTCTAAAGAGCAATAGGCATTGTTTTATTGGCTAAATACAGACAATTACATAGGGCTAAAAATGTCGCTGGAAATGCTACGGTTCAGCCTGCCCATTTGTGACCAAATTAAATCAGACAGACTTCCTCGTGACACCCTAGCTATTGATAAACTGAAACAATTTCACGTTAACTTGTTTTTTCCTGCTTAAATAAACCTGTATATAATTCCTTAAAATAGTGGGGGCCCCCAGCATGGATGTGTACAGAGATACAGCTGGAGGCAAGGCCCCGTTCATTCCTATGAAAGTTGCTCAGTGGCGCATGAAGACAAAATGGTTCAACTCCCGCCTGGAAAAGTACCCGGATCTTCCGCAATCATCCGCATCCATTGGGCCCTACTGCGCATGGCCAATGTGCGCAGTAGCGTCCACTCGGTCACATGACTCATCACCACATCGTCACGGCTTGTGCTGTAGTCACGGTCTGGGTCTCCATAGACATAAACGGAGGAAGGGAAATAAATGGATTTGGCTATTAGTGCATTTCACAACTTTTAGGACCTAATGCTTTAAGTCAGGGCTATTAATGTAAGTCTATGAGGAAGTCTTTTTGTGCCCAAAGACATCACACGACGGACACAGAAGATGTTGTACCACCATTTGGCCACTACTAACATTGGGATCAACGACTGGCACACTCCTGGGGGGCTTGACCCCCCGGGGTCCATCACACTGTGTCATGGTGTCTGCAAAATAACTAGCTATAAATCATAAAATTGTACTGTGTCATTAAAAAGTGCTATTGTTCGTTTTCAGAAAGCTGTTAATTGCAATATAGGCTATAAATCCTGTCAGGTTGAGTTTAGTTGAGTTGAGAATAAAATCACCCTCTTTTTAAAAGGTAAATAAATGGTATCAATAGGCCTGCCACAGTAGTTGGTGCTACATGGCATTCAGGCACACACCAATTACATTACTTGCCTACCCACCCACCGTCGTTTTGTTTTTTTTAATAGAAATATAACCCATTTAGTTCATTTTTCACATATCAGCACCATGTCATCAATATATAGTTGGATGACAGACGCCACAAACTGAAAGTGAACAAATCTGCATCATCACAGAGTCTCAGCACAAAGTGACAAGATGATGGTGGAGAATCTGGTGTCAAAGCAAAAAGCTCAAGTGCCTATTTGGCAATATTTTGGATTTAAACCAATTATCAAAAGGGAACCATAACATTAATGAGGCAATCGCCGTGTGGAGGACGAGCGAGAGAACGTCAAACATTAACAATTTTAACTGATTAACGCTATCGATTAAATGGTTAAAAGAAATATTAATAATGACTGAAAAAGCTGAGCAAAACTCAGATGAACGGCTTTAAGGAGAAAAGCTGGTCCACCTTAACAACCCATCTTAAGAGAGTCCAAGCCGTCATTACAGATACAGGAAGTTGGCTCTGGTCTTGAGCGGAGGAGTTTATTCATTTATTCATCGACTAATTATCTGTACACACACTGATACAGACAGAGTATTGTTACGCTGGGCAGACAGAGCATCGTTATGCTGGGCAGACACACAGCTGAAAACCTGCTAAACTAAATGAAATGGTGGTGGTGGACTTTACTGGGAAAGTGGCTGCATGTCTGCGACACTACATGCAGCACTGTGGCTGCTACAGTAGCTCTCCTGACGGTGAACTGTTGACTCAGTTATCTGTTAACAGTTGAGCGGTTTAATAGTTCCTATGGCATCTAAGAGTACAAATGATAGTAAGAATATGCTTAACTGGTGTTATGATTAAGAGGGGGCCACTGGAAAATGTTCTCCCCTGTAAGTAGTCCTTGGCCCCAAACTGTTTGAGAAGCATTGCCTTAAAAATCTACAACATGTTTCAAAACATTTGGACATATGATATGTTATCCATCCATCGTCAACCGCTTATCCCGTTAGGGGTCGCGGGGGGGCTGGAGCCGATCCCAGCTGGCATTGGGCGAAGGCGGGGTTCACCCTGGACAGGTCGCCAGTCCATCGCAGGGCACATAGAGACAGACAACATATAGACAGACAACCATTCACGCTCACATTCACACCTACGGGCAATTTAGAGTCATCAATTAACCTAAACATCATGTCTTTGGACTGTGGGAGGAAGCCGGAGTACCCGGAGAAAACCCACGCTAACACAGGGAGAAAATGCAAACTCCACACAGAGGAGTCCCAAGCTGGAATCGAACCTGCGACCCTCTTGCTGTGAGGCGAGAGTGCTAACCACTACACCACCGTGTAGCCCATATGATATGTTATAGCACACATTATTTTCTTAGGTCGTCCATCATTTGCTTTTGTCTGCATTTTCCTTTTCTTGTCTTTGTATGCCTCTATATCACCGTACAGTGTATCTGTCCTGACATGTTAACCCTCCATCAGTTAGCATCAACTCATCAGCTCACTGAAGATCAGGAGACACACACACTGTAGCCCATATACTGTATATATAGTGCACAAAGAGGTCACTAGGCCACATGAATACTTGTTAAGGAATGTACTATATCCATATTCACATCATGCATGCACAAATATAAAACCACACATACACACACTCAGCCAACACTAACAGGAGACTCTAACTCTCCAGCTGTGCTCTCTAATGTTTCAGGCCTCCGGTCCCTAAAAGCTCTATTTAACGGTTAAGAAAAACGATCTATGTGACAGAATGATGTGTCACACTTTCACTGTAACATGTGTGTGCGTGTGTGTGTGTGCGTGTGCAACTGTGTCTGACAATTCGATTATGAAATGTCTTAATCCAGGAAGCAGCGCCGTCACTGCAGCGGATGATGACCTCATTGTGAAAAACTAGTCCATGACAGCTGAGTCCTGGGACTCCAGGCTAGTAATAATAGGCACTGGATATGAATAGCTACACATTCTATTATTGTTTTATTACTGCAATTATGGATTGTTAAATCGATTTTTTTTTGTAAAAGATCTACTGCTGCTGGTCTGCTTGACTTTTGTTTGAACTTTTGGTATTGCTGTGCTCAAAACAGGTGTACACACATGCACCAAATAAATTAAAATATGTCCATTTTCATGAAAAAAGGGACCAAATTTAGAATGAAAGGAAAATGAAATCTTTGGAAAGGTTGAAAGGCAGCTAAAACACAATTTATACCACTGAAACATCGGTTAATATCATAGACTGGATATAAGAAGCGGACGAGGTCATCTTGACATCACCTATTGGTTTGTGGTCTGCCGTTTTGAAGCTTTGAGTTCATCATTTTGGCTGTTGCCATCTTGGCAAGACACAAGAGTGGAGCTAAGAACAACCAAACGCTGAATAAGACATTTTTAGTCGACCAAAAAATTACACTTAACTTTCATGAACTGTAAACACACTGGGAAAGTTCAAGTTGTAAGATGAAAAATCGGACAACTCCCAGACCGGACAACACTGTGGTAGCGACCTGTCAATCACTAGGTAGACACGCCCTAAAGCATCCCCCGCTTTATGGTCTATAAATGGGACCATAATTTACTAAATGAACGTCGTGCTGTATTGAATCTAGTGATTGAGACCATAAACTCATGTTTGCAATGTTTACTGAGGTAATAATTCTCATAGACTTCTATACAATCAGACTTCTTTTTCCAACCAGAGGAGTCGCCCCCTGCTGGATATTAGATAGACTGCAAGTTTAAGGCACTTCGGCATTGGCTTCACTTGTCAGATCTGGAGATTGCCAACTGGCTAACACAGCTAAAAATAATAACACCAAACATTTGATAGTGTTAGTGATAGCTAATGGATGGACACTGATAACATAAAATAAGATAAGATAGTACTTTATTGATCCCCAGGGGGAAATTAGGGATATATATGCACTACCTCTAATAATAAATTTCATCCTGGAAAACTAAAGAGGTGTTTGAGTGACTGTAATGCAAAAAAGCACTGATTGGTAATTCTACACATTGCTTCCTGTAACATTACATAGTGAGGATGCTGATACTGTATTTAGTAAAGAAAAAGAAAGGACACTTGAAAACAAGAGTCCCGCAGTCACAGTCTGACACCTCGAACAGACGACAGGCGACTCCTAAGCTACAGTAAGTGGTGTGAACTTTAAAAATAACTCCACTGCTCCATTTTTACATTTTGAGTTGAAAACATGGCAACATCATGCGCCTGTGTCACATAAACTGTCTAAACACGGTGTCTGGCTTCCCCTCACAGCACCACTGAATGCCAAAGCTGCCAATTAGGGTTAGTTCGGCTGATTGAGCCGTGTCATGTTAGAGGTGGAGCAGAGAACCAAACATTTCTACAGGCTCTGTAATAACAAGCTAGATCTGCCCTAAAATGACATCTGGCCAACACGCACACTTAAACTCACACTGTGTGTATACAGTGTATGCATCTGCCATCTTAGTTTGTGTGTCTCCAAGTACTTATTCAAGGGAGACTTTGTGGTGTATACTGAAACAGAGTGTGTCTCTACAGCC
This sequence comes from Pterois miles, assembly GCA_947000775.1. Taxonomy (NCBI): domain Eukaryota; kingdom Metazoa; phylum Chordata; class Actinopteri; order Perciformes; family Scorpaenidae; genus Pterois; species Pterois miles. The sequence goes on from CAMQGK010000052.1 coordinate 23,630,549, forward strand.
ACAAACAGGATAGAGCTGCTGTAAATTTGCAATAGTGATGATCATAGTGATGAGTCCTTCCTCTACGATAGATTACACTAATGAGCAGACATGTTGAATAAGAAGAGAAGACAAAGCAGCGAGCCCATCACTGATACATCAGTATCAGCATAGATTTTTCATAGATGCAAAAATAACTCTTTTTGTATTTTTATTTAAAGATGTTATTCATAATTATTCAATTTTAAGCTGCATTTACTGTTCCTGTCGCTGTCATTTGATTATCAGGCTATACATTATAACTACAGTTTATGCAATTAACTACCATGCTCTCTGTACTTGGCAACTACAGATGTTAAAAATTAACCGTTTAACTAACAACCGACATTAAGCATTTTAACCGATAAATGCTATAGGTTAAAGTAAATATTAATAATTAGTTTAAAAAAACTGAGAAAAATGCAGAGGAGCAGCTCATCACATTAAGGAGAAAAACTGGTCCACCTTAAGAGAGAGCCAACGCAGATACAGGAAGGAGTTGTAGCTTGTAGCCTCATAAAATTTATTCAGCAACAAATAAACTGTACACACAGTCTGCTACAGCTACGTTCACAGCTATAATGCCACCAACAACCCACACTTACCACCACCACACACAAACGGTCTGTCGGAAACTCGCTGAAGTTACGCTACAGCAGGCACGAAGCCACCAGCAACACTAGCAGCTACTATCATGGCACAAACACACAGAGTGTTTGACGAACAATCTCGTTACGCCGGGCAGACACACAGCTGACAACCTGCTAAACTTTTACTGGGAAAGTGGCTGCATATCCATGACACTACATTCAGTATCGTGACTGCTACAGTAACTCTCCTGACGGTGAACTGGGACAGTGAATGCAGCACCGTGGCTGCTACAGTAACCCTCCTGATGAGGAACTGGAGACAGTGAATGCAGCACCGTGGCTGCTACAGTAACTCTCCTGATGGTGAACTGTTGACTCAGTTGTCTGTTGTGCTCATGTACTGCAGCTGGAGCACCGCTGCATGCAAAACATTAATCTTGTTGCTTTACAGTTAATAATCGGTTAACGAGGGTCGGTTATCAGTTAAGAGCATTTTTCAAAATCCTTTAAGAGACAGATAACTTGGTATGCTTGGAATATAAAAATCTTTGATAACATTAACATTTATATTGTCTCACCAGTCTATATCATCATATCACTCAACCCTATAGAGGTCATTACACTGTACTGAAAATCACACAGCGACATAACAATAGGCTTCATGAGTCCACTCTATAAATTCTGAGTGGCATGTTGTAAATGTTTCACTTTCTCCCTCTGTGGCAACATGTATGTGGTCATTACTACAGCAACACATGTGAAAGCTGTCAGGAGACTTCGGGGCTCCGCCTCCAGCTGCAATTAGCAGCTAACTAAACATGACGGGCGCCCCAGGACAGTCACACCTCCTCTTACTGCCTCAACAACAGCAGAGGAGGTCGAGGTGCGCTGAAAGATGCAGCAGAAAAGATTTACGGCCGCACAAAAGAACTTCAAAGTGCTGTTGGAGAAGCAACTGATTCGTCTCATGTGCTGGCAAAGGGCAACAAAACTACAGGTATAAAAAAGATTAACTAGGAAAAACTGCTGACTTGCTCTTTGTCCGGCAGCACAACAGTGGCACAGAACAAGCAAATGACTCTCACTCTCACCACAGTAACTCAGGCCACGCTGTTTGATTTCTAGATCTCACCAATGGACAAAAGCAGAATTGTCTTTATAGCCGCACATCAGCTGACCTGAGCTTTGTGGTCGCAGAGGACCGAGCTAGTTTGTTTTTAAAGGTACAGCCGATAACACAGGGGTGGAAAGTTCAGGTTCACCAGCAGGCTGCACTTCTCACACTCTTTCTACCAAAACACAATACTACAGTATCGGGAGGGTGCATGTACAGCATTGCAACATGCAAACTAAGCACACCTTTAACACAGGGTTGACACAGCTGCCAGTTTTGTTACTGCAAAAGTGAAGAGTATATGGATAACACAAATTCAATATCAGTTTTTCTGTGCATTGTCATGCTAAAACAAATTTCTTAAAAAGATCTTATGCTTGATTTTAACTAGTATTTTATCCATATGACAGTAAATTCCACCAGCAAACATTCGTACATTAACACTGCTAACAATAACAAACCATATCCAAAATTAACTGTACAACACTAACACACAAATCATTTTTCATAGTGCCAGAGGATACTGAGTAGCTGATATCAAATATCAAGTTGATAATAATAGTGAGTGTTAGGTGTTAAACTTGATCAATACGATTTCTTTTCACACAACAATATCACCACAAGGTCCGTGCAGTAGATATTTTAACTTTAAGGACTTCTCATCCATGTCGGCTTAAAAGTGGTAATAAACCTCAACTAGAGCAGCTACTACATAGACGTTGTGGTCGGATCAAGAATGAGCTTTCTATCACAACATAATTTCTTATACTTCAAGACCTGGTTACTGTGAGGAAGTGTCATTAAATCGTCAGATGTTCGAATGATATCCCACAGAGTGACAGCCCTACATTTTATATTTCATTCATTAGAAAACTAACAGTTTTGTCCTTTTTGGAGTTGTGGGGTTAAAGGGGTAGTTTAGATGGTTTTTATTGTTTGTATGAGGTACTTATCAATGAATTACCTACAGTAGATCACGGTCGGCACGCCCCCAGTTTGGGGACTACAAACACAGGAGTAAATCAATACTGTGGACGGGGACGGCAGCAAAACTTATTTTAACCACCTAAAAGAAAGGCTCACCTCAAAAGAATATCAGTTTAAGTGTTCAGCACTATATTTACTGCTTTACTTTGTAGTCAGCCAGCCTTTTCCAACAGGGAGCTGAAGCCGTTGCCTATGCTCTCGCCAAAGCCACCAGACTCCATTCACAAAAACAGTAATTTAACCTAATAAAACATGCAGAGGAAGCAGAAGTTGCTGGGACTGCTGCCTTGATTGGTCAGTTTGTTGTGTTATTGTGTGATTTTGGTGTTTTAAATGGTTAGTCCGGTTCTGCCAAAGTCACAAAATAACACAAAATAACAAACTAACCAATCGAGGCAACAGCAGACCAGCAACCCCCATGTTCACGACTTCCCATCACCGAAACGCGGTAAACACAACCCCATTTGAAGGCAGCAATAGGTTTTCTGTACCATGGATGTATAAAGAGAACTGGATACAGGGCCCCGTTCGGTCCTATGATAGCTGCTCAGTGGGGCATGAAGTCAACAAGTAGATTTCTGGGTCTGGAAAAGTACCCGGATCTTCTGGATCTTCCGGGTTTTACTGGGCCATAGCGCGTATATCCGATATGCACAGCAGTGTCCACTCGGTTACGTGACTCAATCACGGGGTCCTAACGTCACGGCTTGCGCTGTCGTCACGGTCTGGGTCTCCATAGACACAAACAGGAAGGAAATAACTCTGGATTCAGCAATTATTGCATTTTACAACTTGCTAAACTGTTAGCCTCTGTGGCTTCTAGACTCGGTAACATTAATATTGCCGTCGCTGCTGTGTTCTTCGTGACTTAACAACTTGAACGCAACGCATGCCATGTTCAAAACTTTTCCCGAGTACCATTTGAAGGCACCAATATGCTTTGCGATTAAAGTCCATCCATATTCTGAAACTGGAATCAAGAAAAATAAATGAAAAGTGTTCATACATGATGTAAAAGGTCCTGAGCTCTTACAGATAGAGACGTTTCCTAACCCTAACAAAACCAAAGCTGCCCTCATCAAACTCCTAAACTCCCTAAAACATAACCATGTGGACATATATGCTTTCATTTACACCTTCAAATAGCTAAAAGAAGCAAACCTGTAGTCACCTTCTCAGGTCAGTTATAGCAGCTATGTTAAAGGCTGGACCTTGTGGTAGTTAGAGCCCTTATCAACACTAAACAACATCCTTTAACACAGTACCACACATGTACCACATACTCCCTCTGCCCCTCCATAATGTAAGCACTCAAACTCACCCGCCTTTCCTCTTCTGACACGAGCTTTATCAGTAACACACACACAGTAAGCTTTTCATTTGATGCCAGTGTAACCGAGATAAGACTTCCAGAGCAGCCTCTCTCTCGTGCACCTGAAGGCATCTCAGCTTCTGTGACTCACTCTGACAAAACCACATGCACTAAAACAGATGTTTGCCATCACGCACAGCAATGGATGACAGTCAGCTAACACACCTTTCCTCCTGCACTTACTTTTCAGAGCCTGGATGAGCGCCTTGCCGTCTTTAATCAGCTCCTTGATGAACTTGTTGGTTTTGTCCAGCTCCAGTTCGTGGGACTTGAGTCTCTCCCTGAACTGCGGGCTGTCCAGGTAGCAGTCGCTGAACTCCAGCGCAGGTAGTCCCATCTTCTTCTGCACCACCACCGGCCTCGACACAACCGGGACGAGCCGGCAAAAAGCTCCAAACAGGAGGAGGAAGAGGAGGAGGAGGAGGAGGAGGGAGGAAACCCCGAGCTGCTACTACTACTACTGCCGCTGCTGCTTCTGCTGCTGGAAATGATGGAAAATCCAATTACAGCATGTAAACAACGGGGCGGAGATGTATCCGACAGCAATGCCTTCCTACATAACCCCGCTTTTCTTTATTTAAACGCACAAGTTGACACACGCAAGAGTCCGACACGGCATCCAATTAAATTAAATAAAAAAGTCACAGCAGAGTTGGTGGGGTTAAAAGGAGAGATAAACCACTTGCTCAGGTAAACCGGTGCTGCATTCCTCTCGACCAAGTCATCGTGAACCGGACTGAGTCAACCCGGGGCGAGGAGGGAGGGAGGGAGGCAGCAAAAAAAACAAAACTAGCCTCGTAAATGTGGTGTCTTCCCAGGGCGGTTTTAAATGCACTGCTTTGCTCCACAGCCCCGCTCTGCTCGGCGCTGCTGCAGACCGTAATCAACCTACCAGGACTCGGATAATCCCAAGATTGACGTCTCTCTCGACCAATGACATGGCCGGACTCCAGAGCTGACCCATTAGGGGGCGGGAGTACGGGGGAGCTACTCGAGAACAGAGACAAAGAAAATGGTGAAGAGGGCTCACTCTGATCCTATTTCTAGAAACGGTGCTCCTGGAAGGAGGGAGTTTAGTGATTGTTTTTGAGCATTTTATGTATTACACAACTGAAAACGTGTACAGCCAAGCCCATATGGACGACCACAAGAGTCACGTTAATAATAATAGCGCATTGATTAATTACTAATTGTACAATAAATATAGGCATTACTAAATGTTTACAATTAAATTATTAATTGTCTAATAAAAATATGAATAAATGCAAATTAATTTATCAGTCTCTGAATAAATGGAAAAAATTAAAGTATATAAAGCATTTGACATTTTAATAGGCATAAAAAGATTATTATGAAAAGAATTAACAAATGAAATATAAATCCATCACTGAAGTGTTCAAATTAAAAAGGGATTTACAAACACACCATAAAACAGTCAATAAGTACATCCTTTAAAATACCTGAATGGATTCAAAAATAAATTAATGGAATTTAAAATTCTATTTGAAAATGTAGTTTAAAAAGAGAAAGAAATAACTGGACTCAGTGAATTGAGAATACAGGTTTTAATCAGGCATTTAAAAGGAGAACTTGTTTCCCATTTGCATTAGCTTTTCCTTAATGCTTTCACTAAGTGTATTAGGTATTGTATTTGCTGAGTCATTTAGCTTCTCCATTTAGCTTTCACGGTCCTCCATACTTGTGGTCCTCCGTACGCCAAAGAGTATAGAGCAAGCCCCCAGGAAAAGCACTGGTCGTTGATCCCAACTTGGCCATAGTGGCCAACGGTGGTACTGTAACTTCTGTGTCTGTCACTTGATGCCATTGGGCCCAAAAATACTTTTTCTCAACAACGTACATAAAGAAAGCAACATCTGTAACTCAGTGAATATTTTTTTTTTTCAGGTGAATCAACTTCCCAGTACAAACACTCTAATAGCCCTTATTTAAATAATTAGGTCCTGAATGTTGTAAAACGCAATAGCCGAATCCAGAGTTATTTCCATCCTCTGTTTGTGTCTATGGAGACCCAGACTGTGACAACAGCGCCAGCCGTGATGTTGGGACTCTGTGATCAAGTCATGTGACCGAGTGGACGCCACTGCACATATCAGATACTAGGACCCAGTAAAACCAGAAAGACCCAGAAGATCACATGAAGTCTACTCCTTGACTTCATGTGCCACTGAGCAGCTATCATAGGAATGAACAGGGACCTGCCTCCAACACTGTATCCAGTTCTCTTCATATATCCATGGTAGCCTTCAAATGGTGTCATGTTTATGAGATGGGGAGTCTTGAACATAATATGCATGCCATTCAAGTAGAGAACACTGCTGCTAAGCAACAGCAATATTAAGGTTACTGACGGAGTCTAGAAATCACAAAGGCTAACAATTTAGCAAGCTAGCAAATGGGTAACATAATGAAGGAAATGTAAAGGCGTAATGACAGAGGAGAGAGATGAGGTTGCTGGGAATATCAATTACATCAGCAGAGTAATAATATCTTTCCCAAACAAATACGTATAGATACTTAAAAAAATAGGCTGCAAGCAGGTTGCACATTTGCGGGCAGCCATGATTGTAATCTGGGTGGAGTTGAAGTGGAACAATAAAGAAAGTTGGACTGCAGACATCAGTATATCAAGCTAACATACCCAGTTTAGGCATTTAATGTAATTTTAGAGTAGTAGTAGAAAAAGTACAACTATAAAGTGCCTGAGGGGCCATCTTCCCGAGCATAGACAATCTTTGCCTGCAGCGGGCCGGTGGTTGGTGGGAGGAGATGTGATGTCATTTCAGGGAGAGCGGGGAATTTCTGTGCAGCGGTGTCTGCCTTGGATTAAAGCGGCCATCACTCTCTGGCGCCCTCTCCTGGAGAGACGCTGCACCGCAACACTTATTTACTTATTTATTCTGTCAACTTGAACTGAGTTGTTTCACTCTAAACGTACTGAGGTTCGCATTTTCATTAGATTTATCTGCTGTTGGTTCAAATAGTCTGCAAGCGTACTGAATCTGCTTTACACGAGATTAAAATGTATTGACTGCTGGGGTGGATTAATGCACATGCTGGCCTAGGAGCCCAATGTTTGCAAGTTATCCAAATTATTTCTGATTATTTAATTGATTTAAAGTTTAAAAAAGAAAACTTTACCCCTATTGGCACCGAAGAAAGAAAATTAAGCAGCTGATTGATGCACTGAATCTGGACCCATGATGTGCCCAGGTTCATAAGGTCAATTTGGTTTTCAAATAATATGTCACTACTAGACAGAATGGCGATAAAATAAAAATATGATCATGGAGCATAAAAAGGAAAGTACAACAACAGAAAAAACACCATGACGATCAGGATCTACTAAATATAATCTCTAAATTGACTAGATATTTTGAGGTTTAAAGGCCGTCTCAGTGTGTGTGTGTGTATTTGCCAGTGCTCTCTGAGTGTGTTTGTGTAATATTCCTAGCATGCTTTTGCACACGGCGCTAAATTACTTTTTCTGGCAACGTTAAAGTAAGATGAGTAAGGGTGAGGGGCCGCACAAGAGTAGCCTTGGGGCCTCTGACTACCTTAATCCGCCACTGATTGACTGTATATTGTAGTTGCTGCTACTGCTGCCTTACCATTAACATGATGACCCATTTAGATTTTTTTTACATGCATGTCATTGACACATGCACAGCCAAAGCAGCACAGCGTCTGGTCGCCTGCTCATTTCTCCATCTGTGGCTGTGTGGTGTACAAAGAGAGACGTTTAGAGGAAGTCATGGCCTGTTGTTGTTTGTGTATGAAGTCTAAACATGTGGGAGGCCCAAGAACCAGAATAAACCAGTTTATAATCAGGTGTTGTATATGAAAATATTACACCAAGTACTAAAAAGTGATAGTTGAGAATCACTGATAACATTGAAATACATCAATATGATACAATTTAAAGATCAGCAGCCTTAATGAATAAATTCAAATCAAAGTTTTACCATCTGAAACAGAACAGATTGTCTTTTGACATGATGGAGAAACTTGTTGTTTTCATATGATGCCAGTATCTTCACTAGCTTTACTGAGTACGCTGTAACCTAAAAAACCCAATTTGTGTTAATGTGTTAAAGAAGTACTCTCACTCTCACTCATCGTCAACCACTTATCCAGCTCTATACAGCTCCAGCAGGGACCCCAAACTTCCCTTTTCTGGGCCACATTAAAGAGCCCTGACTGAGGGATGTCGAGGCGTTCCCAGGCCAGTGTGGAGATATCATCTCTCCACCTAGTCCTAGGTCTTCCCCGCGGCCTCCTCCCAGCTGGTCGTGCCTGGAACACCTCCCTAGGGAGGTGCTCGGGGGGGCACCAATAGTCAACCCCTACAATATTGTCATTGAGGTATTTAAATACCATACAAAATACTGGTCAAATTTCTGTTTAGCCATCACACACTGAGTTTCTCTCTGAGTTCATGTACTGTAACTGATATTCAGTATGTCAGAGAGAAACTGTCTCTAATCCTACAACATAAACCAAGTCTGTAGTGTTTAGGCATGCTGACCTCTGGCTGCTCTCTGAAGTGGGGTTAAATAAAAAAAAAAAGTATCTTTGAATGTATTTAAAAATGGCGGCTTCACTGCAAAGATGCTTCACAGCCGTCAAGATGCTGATAATTAGATTTTTTTTGTCCCTCTCTAATTTCATCCTCTACATCAACCTCTCCTCCCACACAAAGCTTCCTGTTGAGAAAACAGTAACTGAATTATCAACAGCTAAAAATATGTCTATATCCATTTCCTCTTCAGGAATATGGAGCAAATGAGCTCGTCAGCCTCACACAACTCCAGCATTTTCCTCAAGTTTCACCTCCATTCACCTTAAAGTTGGAAATGTATTCCAGTACTATAGCAAGCTATATTCTGTCTGCTCCAGAGCTTGTTCAAAGATGTTAATCCATCATCATATGAATTTTTATTTGCCTGGAATTCAGTTCAGCATTTAGCGAAACTTGAGGTCTTGAGTCTAAAATACAGATCTGCAGCTTTAAAGCAGCGACTGGTGTCGTATGGTTAACTTTTACTCCAACAAGGTGCCAATCACACCAATCTCTCTTCTCCTCAGAGCCTTGTTTCAGTTTTTTCACTCTCATCCAGTATTTCATTACTGTATCTCCCTTTTTCTTCCCACAGGAGGACAGTGAAGCCAGAGACCCACTTGTTCTGAGCCAGAAATGCTTCCTCTATGGTGAGTCAGAGGATGTCCTTCTGAAGCATAAAGACGGCCAGAGTCAGTCGGCGGTGATGAAAACAGGACACCGGTGGTTGACACTAACTTCTGAGCACTACATCCTGCCACTGCAACAAGTTAAATCACTGTAAGAGTTGTTTGTCTCCAGCAGAGAGCATTACTCTGCATTGTGTCCAACGTACTTGGCAAATAAATCTGATTCTGATTATTTTGATGACTGTATTTATTATTGTTGCAAGCTTCACATTTAAGTGATATTTTTTGTAATATACATTACTAATTATTACAAAAGTGGAGCAGTGTACCAGGTGTGTGTTTTTTTGTTTGTGTGTCCCATGCAATGTATCAATCTGGGTATATTTAGGCTTCTTTTTCATATTTTGAACTACATAATCGCCAACTAATGTGTTTATGGAAATGTACACATTTTTACACTTTACACAGTTTTTATGATAGTTTACGGTAAAGCCTGATATAGTGTAGAAATACAAACGGCAGTCTTTAAGTGGGAGAGTTGACCTACTCTGCCATCTCCTGGGATTTAGAGGTAAAGCAGCTATTTCTAGAAAACTAAGAAGCTCAGTGTTGAACAGGTGAGAAGAAAAGTAGGTCAGACTCCACTTTTTGGCAGTCACTGATTTTTGCTGCACATTCTCTGCATAGTCGTACAACTTAAAAAGATAGAGTGGTTTTAAAATGTACTGTAGTAAGGAATGAATTATACAGACGAGCTAGAAGTATCCATTAGAAGAAGACAGAGGCGAGGCAGCCACTGTGAATAATTCACCACTGCTGTCTGTTGTCGTGAGAGTGCCAGACAGACAGTGAAAGTGTGCAGAAATAGACGCTGAGATTGCTTCGTCCTAAGAAGCCATTTCCATCATTTTGAGAAATGGCAACACCCCACAGTACATATCTAAATATATATTGTTCTTCTACTGAGGGCATTCACTTTAAACATTATGGCGGTGGTGATGACAGGGCTTTAGGAATAATGCTTTTAGTGTATCCTGTCCTGAAAAATTGTGACTTATATACCACAAATCATTCATTTTCACACTTTAATAGGCAAAAAAGTAGGCACTACTACAAGCCAAGTATACCTTTCTGAAGGCCTATGAAGCAAAAATACTTAATTATACTTTTATTAAGTATATCTCAATCAAAAGATTAACTAAGTAGGCTTATAAGAACAGTATACTTTTATGTACACTTGTCAATATTAGACAAGTATATCTGGACTTTTCTGTGTTATTGTCAGCAGGTATACGTAAACTTTTCTGTATACTTGTCAATATTAGACAAGCATACTTAGACTTTTCTGAATACTTGTCAGTATTAGACAAGTATACTTAGACTTTTCTGTACACTTGTCAGTATTAGACAGGTATACATAAACTTTTCTGTATACTTGTCAGTATTAGACAAGCATACTTAGACTTTTCTGTATACTTGTCAGTATTAGAAAAGTATACTTAGACTTTTCTGAATACTTGTCAGTATTAGAGAAGTATACTTACACTTTTCTGAATACTTTTCAGTATTAGACAAGTATACATACTTGTCAATATAAGACAAGTATACTTAGACTTTTCTGAATACTTGTCAGTATGAGCAAACTATACTCAGACTTTTCTGTATACTTGTCAGGATGAGCTAACTATACTTACAGTATGTATACTTTTGTTAAGTATATCTGATAAGTACATAAAAAGTAAGTATACTCTCTTATTTTAAGTTAAAAAGAAGTACACTAATAGCACACTTGACTAAACTTCTTTTTGGTAAGGGTAAGAGTAAAAGTGATGCTGTGATCATAATACTAGGTTTGTATTCTCTTTCTTCTTACACTAATAGTGCTATCTGCCTGTTTGTTTGTTTTTTTTTGTTTTTGTTTATCAGGAGCTGTTTGGGTGTGAGAGACAGTGGAAGCCAGTCCAGCATCTTTGTTTACACACATCAGCGACCTAATGAGAGTGTCAAAGTTCCTGTTTGCTCTTTCCTGTTGAGGCCTCAGTTACAAAACTAGAATCTGAGTGACAGAGAGAAACGTTTTACAACAGAGAAAACTGATTCTGCCTTTTGTTTATGAACTATTTCTATTCTAACTATCTTTAATCAAACACCATCTTCCCCTTCTGTCTCATGCCTCTCATGACTACATTTATGTATTGACACTTACTGCATTTATTTATTGTAATTATTTATAAAAAGAGAAGAGGTACGGTTAAAATGTTTTGGCTAGAAGTTATTTGGGAATCTGAGAATTGCACTTGTATAAATGGAAGAATATTAAGGTTCACAAGCAGTGCTGGAAAGTACTGTACTTAAGTACAATTTTGAGGCACTTTACTATTTCCGTGTTATACTACTTTATACTCCACCACAAATCAGAGGGAAATATTGTACTTTTTACTCCGCGACATTTATCTGTCAGCTGTAGTTAATTTGCAGATTCAGATCAATAATATAACATATAAATAAGCTGTGATGCATAATTATTTGTAAAAATAAAAATGTATTAATCCCTTGGTAAAATTCCCAATCAACCCAGCAATATATACTGTATATTAATTAAAATCAGTCCCACCTTTACCAGCTGCAAGTCATGAACACATAAATGCATAATAATTATAATTTAATATATGCATTGATATATACAATAGTAAGAGTAGCTCAGTCTGTAGGGAGTTGGCTTGGGAACCGGAGGGTCACCGGTTCAAGTCCCGCCATGGACCAAGAACTGAGTGTGAACTGGTAGCTGGAGAGGTGCCAGTTTACCTCTTGGGCACTGCCGAGGTGCCCCTGAGCAAGGCACCAAACCCCCAACTGCTCGGGGCGCTTGTCAGGAGCAGCCCCATCACTCTGACATCTCTCCATTGTTGCATGTTTGTGCATGTGTGTGTTCGGGTCTGCATGTACCGTGTATAAGTTAACAACAGAGTGAAAAAATTGAATTTCCCCTCGTAGGACTAATAAAGGACTATCTATTCTTCTTCTTCTACACGCTGGTATTACTACTTTTACTGAAGTAAAGGATGTGAGTACTCTTCCAACACTATTCACAAAAGTGGTAGGTTAAAAATTACTTGAACAAACTGTTTTTGTCCTCTCCAGCAGGATATTTAATTTTGTATTGGGGACATTTATTGCATGTGGGATTATTTATTGTCAGACATATTTTGTTTTATTTTGTAGGAATGTAAAGCAAGTCCTGTGATGTGACTGTCACCACTGGGCTGAGCATCTAAGCAGAGACAGCAGAGGTAACCGGCATTATGTTAGATGGACTGTGGAAACTGTCTCTGTGTCTGTTATAAATGTTTATATTGTGTTGCTCACCAGTGTCTCCAGGAGGACACCGCTATAAGAATGTCTCAGCGCTCAGTCAGACAGGCAGGCCTGCTCATTTCCAGGCTCTGGCTGGATCCCATGGCCTGGACACTTGCGTCACTCCGTCTCAGTCTCTCTCTATTCTAGCGTGGTAATTTTAGGCCTGACGTCGGCCTGTTAAAATGAGTCCCCTGACGCTGTCAGAGGGGTGATACAAATACAGACATGCACACTTAAGTCTCTAAAGTCCAGCCGCTTGCCTGGAAGAGAAAAGAAGTCGGTTTCACCCAAACTTCAGTAGGAAAGAGGAAAAGAGGAAAAGAGGAGGACATGCTGGCTCATCAGGGGCGCCGTCACATGACTTTCTCACAGGTAGGTGACTGACTCACTAGATAAGAGGAGCCTTGCTGTTTGTGTGGGAATCTACAGCAGGTGACTCATAACAACCTCTGATGATTCACAAATCAGAATTGATAGATTAGTTCTCAACTATTAAATTAATCACCAGCTATTTTAATAATCAATTAACCTGAGAACTTTTTAAGAAAATAAATGTTAAAAATCTCTGATTCCAGCTTTTTAAATGTGAGTATTTTCTGGTTTCTTTACTCGTCTGTGACAGCAAACTGAATATCTTTGAGTTGAGGACAAAACAAGATATTTGAGGACGCCATCTTGGAGTTAAGGAAACACTAATTGCCATTTTTCACCATTTTCTGACTTTATATAGACCAAAAAACAACAAATTAGACTTTTGTCAGGCTATTAAACAGGCGTTATCAGGTATATAAGGTATATATAATATATAAGGCACATAGACGTGGGCCAGTAGGGGCCTGGTACACCGATCTATTCACATGGTCAATCACAGAGAGAAGGACAGTAGTCCATCCATCCATCGTCAACCGCTTGTCCCGTTAGGGGTCGCGGGGGGGCTGGAGCCGATCCCAGCTGGCATTGGGCGAAGGCGGGGTTCACCCTGGACAGGTCGCCAGTCCATCACAGGGCACATTCACGCTCACATCCACACCTACGGGTAATTTAGAGTCATCAATTAACCTAAACAGCATGTCTTTGGACGGTGGGAGGAAGCTGGAGTACCCGGAGAAAACCCACGCTTACACGGGGAGAACATGCAAACTCCACACAGAAGAGTCCCAAGCCGGAATCGAACCTGCGACCCTCTTGCTGTGAGGCAAGAGTGCTAACCACTGCACCACCGTGCAGCCCAAGGACAGTAGTGACCGTAGTAATTATGACAGGAGCAGAAGTGACAGTCTGGCACTGTAGTATAGACAATGGGAAATAATCAGGGTGAAGGATCGAAGCAACTGGACACAAAACACGGGAATTTCCTCCAAGAGACCAGAGCTGAAACTTAAAAGGTTGCCGTTTTATTGCCAAAAGCTAAAGAAGTTGGAGTTTTGTTGCCTAAACCTAAAGTAGTTGTAGTTTTGCTGCCTTAACCTATACTTTTTGTTTGTGTTCAAAACCTGACATTTCATTCAGTTTTATGTGTTAGAATGGGCTGTTTTCATTTTCACTTTTACTACTTACTGTAGTAGGCGTAGTAGGCCTCTACTGGCCCATATCTTGGGGGCGGCAGTAGCTCAGTCTGTAGGGAGTTGGCTTGGGAACCGGAGGGTCACCGGTTCAAGTCCCACCATGGACCAAGAACTGAGTGTGAACTGGTAGCTGGAGAGGTGCCAGTTTACCTCTTGGGCACTGCCGAGGTGCCCCTGAGCAAGGCACCAAACCCCCAACTGCTCGGGGCGCTTGTCAGGAGCAGCCCCCTCACTCTGACATCTCTCCATTGTTGCATGTTTGTGCATGTGTGTGTTCGGGTCTGCATGTACCGTGTATAAGTTAACAACAGAGTGAAAAAATTGAATTTCCCCTCGTGGGACTAATAAAGGAATATCTTCTTCTTCTTCTTCTTCTTCTATCTATAGTGCTTATAGTGACTGATAACACCTATTCCATGGCCTGATATCAGCTGAATCAAGCGCAACAACTAACTGATTGATTGAGAAAATAATCAAGAAATTAATCAACAATGAAAATAATCATTAGCTGCAACTCCACAAATAACAGATGTTGATCTTTGACGACGGGAAAGCAAGCTGATAGTGATCTTACTATCTCTGTGCATGTTAATGACCAAAGGTAGCCGAGCTGGGCCTCTGTTCAGCACCCATTAACTCTTTAAAAATTAAATATCCTTATGAATTTTTGTGACACATCCACGAATCAACAATATTTATTCCCAGCAGAGTTGAAGGAGATGATGTTTAGACTAAAGAAGAGCAATCTTCTCCTGAACCCAAACATACACAGTTCAATCTCTCCTCCCACGCGTCCTCACTCAGACTCAGTCACCGGTCGGACTTTTGACGTCATTCCCACCAGCAGCTCTGTCCGAAGGTCCCTGTGGACACAAACTAACCTCTCATTTCCCGTAACACTACATTCTCCTCCAGGTCCTGTTCTTAGGAAAAAAATGTCTGTGAGTGGGTAGGCCTTACATTCCTCTTGTGGCTTTGCACTGCTCTGTCTTTCGCTTTCCTTCTCCCAACTGCTTCTTAATCTTATGCCTATCCAAGATGTTCCAGATGTGGGCCAGCCTGCCTGGTTCTGTTGCAGTTCCTCTGGCTACAAATGATAACATCTACCCGAGTTGTACAGTACCACCGCTGGCTGGATCCGTCACTGCTTTTCCATTTGACAAGACAGACTTTATGTGACAGCCACCGCTGCTCTGGGATCTCCACCCTTCAAGATACTGAGATTACACTGGCTTTAAAATGGGCCTGATTGTTTTTTGGATAAGCTTGTGAGGAAGCAGACAGTCCGAGGGAAAGACAGACGGACAGACAGACAGGGCTGGCTTGATTCCTGTTCCTCTAGTGGGAAGATTTAAAATGTTTGGCTGCTGCGGATTTGTTTGACTGTTAAGATGTAGAGTGTTAATACAAAAGTCTTTGCCTCAAACAGTGTGAGGGAAATGGCTCTTGTGTTTCATGAGTTAAACACTGTTGACTGGCACTAGCTCAGTTCCAGCAGGGAGTTAGACTATTACCGCAGATTTTCTCTGTCCTTAGCTGCGTTCATGTGTTGTTTACTTTGTTGTCTGGCCTTGCACTGACTTCAGGTGAAAGTTACATCACAGCACATCTGGAAATTATTTCCACAAAGAAAAAAGTGATGTTCAGACAAAAAACATGTCGGATCATGTGCCTGGCCTCCATCCAGATCTGATTCCCTGCCTGGTTTCATTGCTTCATAAAAAAAGAAAAAAGAAGAGTGCCTTAAAAGGTTGACAGAGAGAAAGAGAGACACAGAGAGAGGGAGAAAGTGATTGAAGGAGGCTGGTGGAGGCGAGCGTTTCCTTGTAATCGCATCATGAAGGCAGCGTTGTCCTCTTCCTGTTTTCTCTCGTGTCTTGGACACAGTTCAAGTGACACCAACAGTGAACCCGATGGATCTCCTCTGTCGTTGCAGACACAGGGACATCACTCCGCTTCGTCCAAGCCTCAAGCTCTCTGTAGGATGACCGAAGGAGACGTCACGGTGCTGCCGTTTGGACCTGCGTCTTCTCTGGACCTGTCCAGACAGGAGCAGCGGACGCTGACCAGACTGTACAGCCAGAACGGAGGATATCACCTGAGGATTTTACCAGATGGAACTGTGAGTGGTGGCAGGCAGGAAAACGACCCTCATGGTGAGGAAGAAATCTTTTCTTTATTCTTGATGTGTGATTGGTTGTTGCGTCAATGAATAAAGGGCATACTAAAAGATATGGAGGAGACATTATAGCAAAGATTAAAATGACGCTGAGCAAATTCTGTACATGTAACTCATACTGTACCTACTGTTTATTTGTTTGACTTTTAACACAAATTTTAAAGTTTTTAATATGGATTAAAAGTCAGCAGTTGTTAAACAAAAAATAAGAGGTGATTTTAATGTCTTGGTAAGAATTTATCTTGGGACCTGATAACTGGACTTGCATAAATGGATGAGCCCCACAACAAACCCATTTTTGCCTTATTGGGGGGGGGGGGTACAGGGGGCCTTTCGGGGGGATAGCAGGTCAACGGTAGATGTCACATAGAAGTGGTGTACATCATCTGAAAGCTGGGAACCTGAAGATTGATTTCAGATGCAGCTCAGCACTGTGTCAAGTTGTTCTAGTCATAACTAAACAATATTAATTCATTAAAATAAACTGTGAAAGTGTATAAGGACTTAGAACGTTGTGATCAAAGTACATGATGACCATCCCTATTCTCTATTGTATCTCATAAGTTGTTGCAGCAATTTTTGGGTTGACACCATTTGTTACACAGATTTAGTGCTAAATTTAACAATTTTTTACCTATCGAGAATTGATAAAAGTGATCATTAATCCCTCCAAAATACCACTTTAAGACACCAAGACCTTGAGGACCATCATAGAAAAAGTCATGCTGTGCTTTGGTATCAATTGGAGATTGGAGATTTCTGCAAGAATTGCATTTTTTGGCGATTAGATGACAAGCACTTCTGTTCTGGAAACTGCTAAGAAACCCTCTTATTTTCAATCTAGCTAGGAAAGCCATCCATCCTCTGAATGCTCCAGGTCTCTAGTTTGCGGCTGTAAAGTTTCATGAGGCTGTGATTATTCTAAAGGTCACCACAGGTCACCTCACATACAGTGAGGTCAAATTTTTAAAAAATGGTCTCACTACAATGACACTGCTACTATGGGGAGTAACATCATCACACATGAATACAGTTTGGCTCATTGGATCCAGAAGAGTCTCAGCTTTACAAAGATACCAAGTTTATGTAATTCAAGACTGTTTAGGGACCCTAGTATGCAGAAATATTCAAACACATCATTTTAGAATAGATGAGAATAATACATTTGAACTGCATGCAAAAAAAACTGCATGTTTTTTGCCCAAAACTGCATGTGATCCTCATAAAGTTGGCGTGTCTATAAAGGGGAGACTCATGTGCACCCATAGAACCCATTTTCATTTATATCATATTGAGGTCAGAGGTCAAGTGACCCCTTTGAAAATGTCCATGCCAATTTTTCCTCGCCAAATTTTAGCCCAACTTTGGAGCATTATTTAGCCTCCCTCCTGGCAAGCTAGCATGACATGGTTGGTACTCGTGGATTTCTTAGATTTTCTAGCTTCATGATACCAGTACTTTCACTCTAAAACTGAGCAGCCTGTGAGAAGTAAAGTCGGTCAGGATCACAGAGGGTTAAGGCTCACAAGCGTGGGAGGTTAAACGACTTGAACCGTTAAAGTCCTCTTGCAAGGTATTTAATAACAGGACTTCTGGTAAAGCTCCTCAGTGATTTGGGTCTGTAAACATAAGTACTTGCCCTGTATACACATTCAGACGACAGGGCCAATGCTCTCTGAAAAATTCTCAGCAAATATTTATTTCAGGAGAAAAATTATGGTTACTTTGTGTTTAAGTAAGTGTATCTTCTACTTTGTCCTTGGAAAGGCAGCAAAAATGTGTTGAAAAGTGTCATATTTTTGTGTTGCAGACGTCCTGAGGCTGAAGGCTGTGAGCGTGGGAGTGGTGGTCATCAAGGGTGAGACGACAGGAAGGTACCTGGCTATGAACAAAAATGGACGCCTCTACGGATCAGTGAGTTTTTGAACAAAGTGACTGCTGGTTTGAAGTAACTTAAGTATTGCTGATTGTATGTCTACATCTCCTAAGTTCAAATTAGGGCTGTAAATCGATTAAAACATTTAATTGCAATTAATTGCATGATTGTCCATAGCTAATTGTGATTAATCGCAAATTAATTGCACTTTTTTTTGTTCAAAATGTGCCTTACAGAGAGATTTACCAAGTATTTAATACTCTTATCAACATGGTGGTGGGCAAATATGCTGCTTTATGCAAATATACAGTATGTACATAGCATATTTATTATTGGAAATCAATTAACAACAATAACAATAACATAACATAACAATGACAAATATTATCCAGAAACCCTCAAATATTCTGCATTTAGCATAAAAATCTGCTCAAATCATAACACGGTACACTGCAGCTCAACAGGCAACAACAGCTGTCAGTCAGTGTGCTGACTTGACTATGACTTGATCCAAACTGCAGGTGATCATCATAAAGTGGGCATGTCTGTAAAGGGGAGACTGGTGGGTACCCAGAGAACCATTTTAATTCACACATCTTGAGGTCAGAGGTCAAGGGACCTTTTTGAAAATGGCCATGCCAGTTAGACAAGCCATTCTGCATTTGACATTTACTATGTACTGAGACATATTAAATGTTTTTCTGACATACTAAGTAATATGGTAGTAAGGGTATTCAAACACAATAAATGTTATGTAAGAGTCATTTAATCTGTGTTACTTTTGTCAGATCCCTTATGATCCATACAGATCATACAGTTTTATAGCCTCGATTATGTTGCACAACTGGAAAACACTGGAAAATCACAGAGCCACAGGGTGACCAGGTGCAAAATATAAACTACTGTGAGCAAGAATTTGTCACTGGGATGAAATAAACAACAGATGAGTAACATGAGCCATTCAGGAATTACAGATGTATCATGTAGATTCTTATTTCTATTATTTACATTATTATTTACTCTATACTGTACTACTGCTGCTGTGTGTGTGTATCCATACAACCTTTAAAATGAATTTACATGAAGAATTAGAAATAAAACAATCTTTGTCTCTCTTCTCTCCCCCTTTCATTTTCATGTCTCAGCAATCACTGAACGATGAGTGTTACTTCCTGGAGAAGTATGAAGAAAACCACTACAACACATATTGCTCTCAGAAGTACAACTGGTATGTCGGGCTGAAGAGGAACGGCCAACCCAAAGCAGGACCAGACACCCACCAGGGTCAGAAGGCCATTTTTTTTCCTGCCAAGGCCTGCGGGCAACGTTTAATGCAAAATGGCACCAGGAACCGTGGACACGCTCACTCAAGTCTTCAAATGCACATTAATAGTGCCATTTTTTATGCTGGTCACTTAAAATCAGTACAATAGGGTGGTAAAGCCCGAGGTAAACACAACATGCTGTTTTTACGGATAGTTCACGCTCTGTTCCAATGTTAATAACCTACATGTCTGTTCATTCCTCTCATATATGTGATTCCAGCTCATACTGTATATGACTGTTGCCTATATAAGCACGTATATGTCCTCTCACTGCAGACAGTAAATGTGTGTGGTATCAGCCCATGTCAGCTGTGATAAATGGGTGTTCACTTTGAACCCTGGTATGAAATACCACCGCTGGAAGACAGACAGCAACGGGACGCTTTTACACAGAAATAGTTTTACAATTGATCACGTCTGGCACAAAGGAAACCAACAGGGCAGTAAACATAAAAGAGCCGACCATCTGGCAACACTGAATTCAAGCAAACAAAGTCGACAGCGAATAGCAGAATAATAGCAGTAATATAAGCATGTCAGTAACATGTTTAACGGTACTTCAAGGTGGATGTTTGAATGACTGACAATCTTATTAGTGACTACTTTTAATATGCTGAAGCCTGTTTGATGCCTGTTCCTGTAATCTAAGGGGAATGTCAGCAATTTGATGACAACATTGCAAAAACACCCTATGAAAACAGAGTACAATTTGAAACAGTTGCAAAGCAGCATCCTTGTTTATAATAGGTTAAGCATTGGCAACAGTAAATTGCCTGTATGACTGTTTTATATCGACACATTCTCCTCCAAACTCTTCACATACTGACGCTATGTCAGACCCCTCAGCTTCACTTTACAGTCACCATAAACACGTGCTTAATGTTGTGAATTAAACAAAAACACTTGCTTAGGTTTGGGCAACATAATCACTATAGTTATGTTTAGGAAAAAACAGCCTGGACTACGTTTGTGCAGTGAAAATATGACTGAATGTTGTGAACATGGGACACCAACAAACAGCTGATTGTAACAGGAAAGAGAAACTTAACACATGAGACACGATCAGCGGTATAGATGAAAGTCTTGTGTTTGTTGGACCCATTCATAGTAATAATTAAGCGTTGAACCAATGACCGACATTAAGGACTTTAGCCGATTAACGCTATCGGGTAAATGGTTAAAAGAAAGAATGTTAATTAATTAAAAAGCTGAGCAAAACTCAGAGGAACAACACGTCACTTTAAACTAAATATGCGGTGGAAACTTTTACTGGGAAAGTGGATGCATGTCTGCGATACTACACACAGCACTGTGACTACTAATGCTCCAGGACGGTGAACTGAAGACAGTGAACGCAGCATCATGGCTGCCACAGTAACTCTCCTGATGGTGAACTGTTGACTCAGTTGTCTATTGTGCTCATATACTGCAGCTGGCGCACCACTGCATGCGAGGCACTAATCTTGTTGGTTAACACTTAATAATCAGTTTTTCAAAATTGGCATCCCTACCCATTCACCTCCCCGACCGCTCTGTGTGCCTCTTTTGCTCCCTAAACTACGTCACCACAGCACTTTCCCTGTGAGTTTACTGTTGCAACGGATGGGTTTACATCGTAGTTAATGGGAAGCCTGGTGCGTCTCCTACCATCGCTAAAGGGTGTCTTGCATGTAGGAGCCAAAGTGTGTATTTAGCCCGTTGTTTATAATTATTAAAGAGAGCGAGATAGGCTTGAATATTTTCTGTTGACCGTCACTTCCTGTTACATATGGTGCCTTCAAATGGGGTCGTGTTTACCGTGTTTACGAGTTGGGCCCATATGAACGCCGCCCTCGTGTCGCGTTCATGACCTCATGAGTGGAAAGTTTCTGAAAGCTCCGAGCTCACAACTTTGCTGACGTTGTGTGAAATGGAGGAGCCCATGGATGAGTGCATAAGTTCATGTTTATATGTTTACTTTTAGTTGTATATTGTTAGTCTTGATAATCTTATAATATGTCAGAGTGAAATGTTGATATTCCTGATGGCTCCGTCTTTCAGCTCTGACATTCTGCCTTTATATTTCCTGCATTATGTAACCCACTTGCTAGCTTGCTAAATTGTTAGCCTCTGTGGCTTCTAGATGCACACAGTAAGTTAATATTGACATTAGTTAGCAGCAGTGTTCTTCGCGACTTACACCGCTTCCCATCTTGTAAACATGGTATACATGACCCCATTTGAAGGCACTAATACTTTAGTAGTTATTGTTTATAATATCTTTCATTTAATAAACAGAATTTTGAAAAATAAATAATAATAAATAAATAATAAACTGGACTTTTTGGAAAGAGTCACACAGTCAAGAGCCTACTTCGGCCTCTTAGAGGCATTTTAATTGATAGTAGGTGCTATATTGTGCGTTGTACCGAACACTGACAGACGTGACAAAGCGTTGGTATTTGACACCCTGGGAACAAGAAGGGGCTGGTTGTGTTGTTGTTATGTGACTATTAGCTCACAGTCTTCGGCAGAGGTGAAAGATTTGTTTCAGTCTTCAGTGAGGTTTTTGTTGAGATGTATGTTTATGAAATGGTTAAAGAAGAAGAAGATATTCCTTTATTTGTCCCGCAATGGGGAAATTCAATTTTTACACTCTGTTGTTTTTACTTATACACGGTACATGCAGACTCGAGACACACACATGCACATATACATGCAACAATGGAGAGATGTCAGAGTGAGGGGGCTGCTCGGGGACAAGCGCCCCGAGCAGTTGGGGGTTTGGTGCCTTGCTCAGGGGCACCTCGGCAGTGCCCAAGCGGTAAACTGGCACCTCTCCAGCTACCAGTTCACACTCAGTTCTTGGTCATGTCGGGACTTGAACCGGTGACCCTCCGGTTCCCAAGCCAACTCCCTACAGACTGAGCTACTGCCGCCCCCAAACCAAAGAAGAATTTAACAACTTAGTGACACCAAATGCTCCAAAAGTGTGGATGGTTTGAGGCAGAGACGGACCAAATGTTGGCGATTCTGTCCAGGACCACAGAAAGTTTCCCTTCACTAAGCAAAAATGGCTCAAAACGCCTGTTTCTGTATTTCATTTTTCGTTGAAACACGTTACTGTAACATTACACCGGGTTAGATTACTATTGTGAATATTTATTTATAAAGTTTTATCGATGGTAAAATTTAATTCTGCTGAACACTGCAAAGAACATTTTTACAAAGTATTTCATATTGTATTAAGTGTACTTAAATAAAGTCTGCATTATTATCCAGATAAATATGTTTGATTTGCTATGATTGATGTTCCTAAAATGTAATAAAAGTACATGCACATCTTTAAAGGAAGCGTCCAATACATCTGTTGTGAATGAGTTTGCTGTATGTGTGTGTTTTTCTGGTTTTGCCTGAGAGCATCTGTGATTTTATTGGCAAATTACACTCTTACAGGTGTTTACCAATGACACTTTCCTCCCCACTACACAAACATTAGCAATTATGAGGTTTGGCCACAAGATGGCAGCATTGCTTTAAGTTGAAGCGACGAGGCCTTCAAAAGTCTCCGTTTATTATCTTTACGCATATGGGTCTCGCTGGATCCCAGTACAAATAAATCATGGATGAAAACAGGTAAATCTAAGAAACCACACAGTCGCTGCCGATAGCAGCCGTTTATCCAGCTGTAGGTGCTGGATAGGAGTTAAAGGAGTGCAATGTTTCAGCAAATCCTCCATCAGTAAATAAAGGAAATATCAGGTAAATGAAAATAAATGAAAAATAAATGACCAAGACATTGTACATTATTTTGGGCAGTGATGAAAAATCCTTTACTTCAGTAGAAGAAGTAATACCACTGTGTAGAAATATTCTTACCTACCAGTAAAAGTCCTGCAATCAGAATTTGACTTACATAAAAGTACAAAAGCATTAACATCAAAATATACTTCAAATATAAGTAAAAGTATTTGTCATGCAGATTATAATTATGTATAAATTAATGTGCTCATGAATTTAATGTTGCAGCTGGTAAAGGTGGGGCTGATTTTATTTAATATATACACTGCTGGGTTGACTGAGAATTTCCCAAGGGATCTATAATGTTTTATCTTTACATATAATAATGCATCATCATTTAATTGTAGATTTATATGTTTATATTAATCTGAATTTTCAAAGTAACTAAAACTGTCAGATAACTGTACAATATTAGAAAAGTGGCATAAAATGTAAATATTCAAGTTTATTACAAGTACCTCAAAATTGTACTTAAGTGCAATACTTATGTAAATATACGTAGTTACTTTACAACACTTTTAAGGTACCATTACCATTTAAGGTAAGGGGAAATCCTCATTCGACGTTAATCTTTAAGCTTTTCTGCAAGCAATTCTGATTTACTTTGTCAAGTGTCTGCACATTTTCTACATCTTTTTTTCTACACTTTTTAATTAATAAATACAGAGTTTAATCAATAATAAAGCAATGATATTATTAGAATAATAACATCTTTCCTAAATAAAATACAGTATAACATTAGTAAATTGTGATTTATATCAGACCAAAGACCAAGACATATTCAGCGCCAACATCCTGTACTGGGCAGATTCTTATGTAATTATTGAATTACGTCAGCACATAAAAGGTATTGAAGCGACCTTCAGGACTCATTCTGTGACGATCTCAGCCAAGTTAATGTGTCTAATGTCCTCTGCACTAGTTTCAGTGAAGAGTTAAAATGAGTCTCCATAAAGTTGTGACAGAACGATGATACCAGCTCGACGCAGAGACAGACCTCCATTCACCCCGATCAAGTATTTTCACTGCATTTTTTAAAGTTCTTCATCTCATTCACACTTAATGTGTAACGGCGGAAACAGAACATGGCCTGAAACGCTGTTTCAGAGGCCGCCGCCGTGCCAGGAAAAAGATCCTGGAGGAAACACTGGAGCTGACTGGAGCTGATTCATGGCTCCAACTAGTTCCATATATTATAGTGGGATTTAAACAGAGCTGGCCGGGTTACAGTAGGATTATTACTTTTCCAAGAGTGTGACAAATTACGAGGTCTACATTTTCCAATTCAAGACATTACTTCGTGATGACCCTTTGTAAATGTCAGATCAGAGCTGGATTATCCTCCTTTCCGTCCTCTGCTTTGTTTTTCTGATAATATTTCACTGACTTTTCTACTGAATGTCTAAATTTTACATTCTCAGTTGTCAGTGAAGTATCAGCACTACATGACTACTTGACCTGCAATTGTATTTAAGTATTACAGTACCATGTCAATTAGTATGTCATTTCTATTGTACTTTGTACTCCAATATGCGTATTTGACAGCTAAGCTACTAGTTATTTTGTACTAACACTGAGGGGCCATTCTGCATAATGACTACCTTTTTGTATATTTTGTGTCTGTACTGCTAGTATTCAGGTAAGGATTTGAGTATTTTTACATTGCAGTACTGATACTTAAGTAAAAGGTCTGAGAACTTCTCCTACCCCGGGCCGACTGTATAATCAGCTTTTAATACCATTCTGTAATACTATAATTTCTTTTTCTCCTTTTTGTTGGTACAAACCAATGTTTTTAACCCATCTGCAATGCATTCTCATACGACGGTTCGTATGACATCTTATCCTCATTTTTTGTGCGTTTTCCTACAAATGCTGCTTGTAACATTCATACAGTCTTTTCTAAATGAACTTCCATATTTACAGGAAACCGCTTGGTTAGGTTTGTGCAACAAAAGTACTTAGGTTTAGAAAAAGATTGTGGTTTGGGTTAAAATAACTATGGAAGTAGTGTTACTTGAGTACAGGACTCACGTAATACATAAATCAAGGTTGACATCTGGTTTCACACGGGCTACGAACACCAGCCTCCTGGTGCTGTTTATACTTACTGGTTCACAATTACATAGATTACATACCAACTGATTTTGTGGGCTACTACCTACATATAACACTGTATATATAATACATATATTATTACAGTGCTGTATTTTTCATAGGTATAGCTATGAGGGCTGCACGGTGCAGTGTAGTCACCTCAGCAAGAGGGTTTGAAGCTTGGGGCTCTTCTGTGTGGAGTTTGCATGTTCTCCCCGTGTCAGTGTGGATTTTCTCCGGGTTCTCCGGCTTCCCCCTACAGGCCAAAGACATGCAGGTTAATTGATGACTGTAAATTGCCCGTAGGTGTGAAGAAGAGGAATGATGTCTGTCTCTATGTGCCCTGCGATGGACTGCCGACCTGTCCAGGTTGTACCCCGCCTTCACCCAGTGCTGCTGGGATCGGCTCCAGACCCCCATGACCCCTAACGGGATAAACGGGTGCAGATGGATGGATGGATGGATGGATGGTATAGTTACGAATGGTGTATGGGAACACCCTGAACCCACTGGAAGAATAACATTCAAAATTCAAGTTTGAGAATCAACCTATGAATAAATTAAAAACCTTTTTTTTTTTATCCTCAGCTTTGTGCCTTCATTTGTGAGCGAGTAGAGCTGCAGGGATGAGTCCTAACACCTGGAAATTAGTTGGCATTTTAGCACTTCTGGTTTCAATTTTTTTTTAATGGGTTTTTAGTTACTGTAGATGCCTGAAATAAGGTCTGTGGTTAACACAAGCTGTAGACATTTTAATGTTTTGTTCTTTGATATGAAACATGTCTGTAAACATTACACTTGGGAATTTTGAAGCTTTTATGCGTCTTAAAGTTGTGTATACGTGTGCTCTTGCGACAATGTTGTAGTTCATTTATAGCCTAATGTTAGCTTTTTACTTCGCATTCATGTTTCAAAAATCAAAGTGGTGTTCATTTGTGAAGATTATCTTGCTGAACAAAACATGTAAGCATCATAAACGTTTGTTATCCACACATCTTATTTTCTGCGATAATTCAAAACCAAATGGAAAAATCCCATTGGCATTTAGTCGAGGGAATCCGGGCAATGCTAACTGCCTGGTTGGCCCACAAAAATACATCATCGCCGGAGCACTCTGACTGTAGGTATGTATTTTATATGTCTTATTTGTTCCTCACGGAAAATAAAGTATTTTGAACTGAAAATTGAGCCAAAAAAAGTCCTCTTTCCCAAAAGCATTTGGTCTGAAAACAACAAACAAAAAAGAGGACAGAGGTCTGTCTGATTTGAGAACACTGACCGGACACATGGCAGTTGG
Organism: Pterois miles; assembly: GCA_947000775.1. Classification (NCBI taxonomy): domain Eukaryota; kingdom Metazoa; phylum Chordata; class Actinopteri; order Perciformes; family Scorpaenidae; genus Pterois; species Pterois miles. The sequence goes on from CAMQGK010000052.1 coordinate 23,657,314, forward strand.
TGGACAAACACTGATTATTACACAACCTGTGACCTCTCAGTTACAGGACAGTCTCTGTTCTTCTCTCCACCAGGCCATCCTCTGAAGCAGCACTGCGCGCACACACACACACACACACACACACACACACACACACACACACACACACACACACACACACACACACACGCACACACACACGCACAAACCTGGCTGGCCATTGGCCTGCAGGGCTGTGCAGGGCAGGAAGGGAATCATTCACTGTAAACTGAACAAGGACTGGCTTCCTCTGGGAGTCCCCTAGCCTGACAGCAGCCAAGATCCCTGCAACACAAACCACTCTAGCAAACACACACACACTCCCTGGATCTGGGACACATTCTCTCATCTGTTACTCTTCTCTCTTTCCTCAATTTCGTCTTTCTTTACGCTCCCTTCCTGCCCGTCTCTCGATTTCCAGCCTCCTCTAACCTCCGTCTCTGTCTTATTGCTTTCTCCTCCTCATTTTCTCCCAACATTCCTCCTTTCTCTCTTTGTTCCCCTCTGCCAACATTCGGCCTAATTTTCTTTTACCACCATACCTTCCACTATACTGTATATTTTCCTTTTCTCTTTTACATATTTCACCTATTTCTCTAACCTATTTTATTCATGTTTCTCTGTTTCTTCCTTCTCTTCAATCATTTCATCAGAGAGGTTCTCCTCGAGTCCAACATCACTCACAACACTTAAAGTGCACTATGTAGGTTGACATTTTGTAGTGTTGTCCAAATGTATTTGACAATTATTATACCCTATATATTGGACTCAAAGTATCCCAGAATGCATCGTGAAAAGTAGTGGACAACGCTTGTCACTATATATCATCATGCACTGCACTGAAGGATGATGGCAGACATCCAAGAGGAAAGAGAGCGGTGCGACTGGGACAAATCCACAATTTGCGGCACGGAAACAATGTATTTAATGTGAGCAGAGCAGCGCAACACAGACGGCCACAAAACAATTTGTATTTATTGGTAAAATACTCTTATTGCCCTACATTCGCAAAAGCCTTAATTCCTATCTTTTACAATAGGGATGCTAATTTTGAGAAATGTTCTTAACCGATAACCGCTCCTTGTTAACTGATTATTAACTGTTGACCGATAAGATTTGTGTCTTGCATGCAGCAATGCAGCAGCTGCAGTTTATGAGCACAACAGACCGAGTCAACAGTTCACCATCAGGAGAGCTACTGTAGCAGCCATGGTGCTGCGTTTGCTGTCTCCAGTTCACTGTCCGCGAGTGTTAGCAGCCACAGTGCTGCGTGTAGTGTCTCAGACATGCAGCCACCTTCCCAGCCGAACAGCCAATCACAGTGATTTGTCTCACTGATGAGCTCCACCGCCGATCAACATGCTGAATTGGCCGCAAAACGTCCGACGGGGGCAGACTACAGCCGACAGTGCAGGACACATCGCAAAAAACTAAGCCGACAGATGCTCACTGATGGCCCCAGACTGCCTGATGGCCGACCATCGGCCGGCCAGGGCCTTTAGAATGTGTGAGTTCGAGGGAAGTGAGTGTTGAAGCAAGAGACAGAGAGTGGCGGCGAGTAATGTTACTGACTCCAGCCTAAGCAGAAAAAGGTTTGTCCATTCTGGGCTACTGTTGAAACAAGGTGGACTCCGTGAAGAGGACCTGCTCTCTATGTAGATATAAATGGCTCATTTCAAGGTAAAGAAAACACAACAAATCTTATTTTCAGGTGACGATACACTAAAGAAAACATACTATATTATATTCCATTTCTTCCAATAGATCCCCCTAATTGTTACACACTTGTCCTTTAAAGACAATTTAAAAAACAATCTCCCCCAATAGGACATCCAGGCAAAATCTGTCCAAATAATGACCCATTTCTTTGGGTAAAAAAAAGTCACTGAGGCCCTGTGCTCGCTCCACTCTGCCCCTCTGCGCTCCTCCGTTTCTCTCATCCTGTTCTGGTGGCCTCATCATGAAAACAGAGATGCTTTGTCAACGTTACTGTATGCATGCTATTCCCCTCACCTTTTTCCTCCACACAGACACACACACACAAACACACACACCGACAGGAAAGGAAATAGGGGATGCATATCCGTCAGCTGATCCAACTGGAAATGCTGACACTGGTCTCCCCATCTGCTACTGCTCTCTGAGACGAGAAGGGGAGGAAGGGGGAGAAAATAGGGGGACAGAGAAAGCGAGAGGGAGCATTTTGACAACCCAGGGAACTGCCCGGATGCTTGTGGTTGGCCCTACAGCAACTGTTTTCCTAATATACGATTTGTGCTGGATAGACACATTCTGCAGGGGCTCCAAACATGCAGCTTTCCCTCAGAGTGGGAGCGAATGGCGTTTGTCAACCAATAGACCCTTTAGGATTTAGCCACACAAAACAGCAAGGAGAAACTGACACAATTGCTCCTGGGAGAAGAGGAGCTATTACTGTAAACCCTGAGAGATTTATGCGCGTCTCTTTTGGTGTGCTACATATTTGACCTTCTTCACATGGCACTCATTTAGGTCGTCTCTCTGCTATTTCACGGTGGCGTATGACCAGCTCGCAAGTATGTAAGATGAGAGTTGCTGCACTGTTTTGGCGAAACAAGGCAAAACAAAACAATGAGCCAAAAGCGACTGAACGCTTATTCGGTACAGATTGCAGAAGTCTCCAATGTGTTTAGGGGCTGAGTTCATCAAAGCTGCCACATTAGATGGTTTATCCACTTACTGACAGGCAGCAGTGTGCTTGTAACTGGAGCAGTAGATATGCCAGTAGTGTGGTTAAAGAAAGAAAGAAAGATAGAAAGATATTCCTTTATTAGTCCCACAGTGGGGAAATTCAGTTTTTTACACTCTGTTGTTCACACAGTACATATACATGCGTCAATGGAGAGATGTCAGAGTGAGGGGGCTGCTCCTGACAAGCGCCCAGAGCAGTTGGGGGTTTGGTGCCTTGCTCAGGGGCACCTCGGCAGTGCCCAAGAGGTAAACTGGCACCTCTCCAGCAACCAGTTGGTCTTGGTCCATGGGGGTCTTGAACCCGTGACGTCCGCGTCCTAACCCAAGTCCTTACAGACTGAGCTACTGCCGCCCCCTTAGGCTAATTCTTTTCGGTATTTTAGCCCTGAATGTTTTGATTAGAGTGCTGCATGGTGGTGCAAGAGGGTCGCAGGTTCGAATCCGGCTTAGGGCTCCTCTGTGTGGAGTTTGCATGTTCTCTCCATGTAAGCGTGGGTTTTCTCTGGGTACTCCGGCTTCCTCCCACAGTGACGTAGTTTAGGTTAATTGATGACTCTAAATTGCCCGTAGGTGTGAAAGTGAGTGTGAATGGTTGTCTGTCTCTATGTGCCCTGCGATGGACTGGCGACCTGTCCAGGGTGTACCTCGCCCAATGCCAGCTGGGATCGGCTCCAGCCCCCTACGACCCCTAATGGGATAAGCAGTTGAAGATGGATGGATGTTTTGATTAGAGTGCTCAGACACTGTCTGCAGAAGTTGGAGGATGAATATAAAAAACATTGAATTCGTGAGCTCTAGAGAGGTGCTGGTAGGTAGACTTCTTTCACCGTTGCTCAGAGCCAGGCTTGTTGTTTCCCCTTGCTTAGTCTTTATGCTAAGCTAATATTAATGGGTTCTAACATCCAAACATAAGTGTGGTAACAATCTTCACATCTAACTCTTGGCAAGGAAGCAAATAAGCATATTTCCAAATTCCCAAATAATAAAGTGTTCCAGGTATGACTTTTGTTGTAGGCCAGCCAGGAAGTTAGCATCATCCCTCGTTCCCTTGACAAAAAGCCAACCAGATATTTTGGATTACTGCAGAAAATAATCTCTGTGGTAAACACACATTTATGATACTTACATGTTTTGTTCAGCAAGATAATCTTAACAAATGAACACCGCTTTTGTGATTTTTGAAGCGTGAGTGCAATCGCCAGAAGTAAAAAGCTAACATTAGACTATACTGAACTTTTGGATGTCGGTGATGGTGTTTTAGTTCCTGCTGGTTACATACAAAGTGTCTTTTCAAAAGGAAATGTACAGCTGCTGTTCATCACATGTATACGGTCTCTTTTCAAAATGAACTTCCAACGTATATTTATGTACGCATCAAAACTACTTGGTTAGGTTTAGACAACAAACGTGCTTGGCTAGTCATTAAGTACATAAGTTACATAGGAAAATTAAGTTAAAATAGCACTGACTTGGTTTCATTTAAACAGCGGTCTGCTGGGTGAAAGTCCTGTATTTGTTTGACCAATCCACCAAGAGTGTCTCTGTGTGTCGGTATCAGATGCCAAGGGACACTGACCAAGGGTCGGTATTTGGCGAGTTGGGAACGAGAAAGGGTTGCAAATGAGGGTGAAAAGGAACCATTAACCACAGACTAGTAGGTATGTGTAGATACTGTAAAAAGTGTGCATTTTAACAATGATCAAAATCCAAATTGTTCTACTTTGGTGATAGGGTTGTGTGGTCACCTCCATCATCAGACACACTTCAAACATTTTGGAAAGATCCTACAAATGTCCTAAAGACTGTGAGCGACGGAGGATAATAGATGGGGCGATTGTTTCCCCTGTCACACCTCCACTCAGTAACACTCACACACTCTTTCTCGCACAAGCAGTCTTCACCCCACTGTCTCACACATTTTGAATGTGACTCTCTAAATCACTGCTTGTGCTTCCTCAAATATGGGAGAACTGTCATCCATTGTTTTTGTGGAGTAGACACACACACACACACACACACACACACACACACACAGTCGAGGCCATAATCTGGCCCGTCTTCTCAGCTGTGATGTCTCACATACACAAATACACTCTCACACACAGACCAATTGCAGCGATGACGCTTGTGATGGTCAAAAATATCCTGAATGGAGTATTCGGCAGTGAAGTCATACCTCTTTCTGCTCCTTTTAACATCCTGAGAATTTACACTACCGACACCAGAGATTATTTTAACACACACTCATTCACACGTGTTACAGACACCTTTATGATTAAAGTCAGGATATTAGTTTGTACGACCCTTTGTTGACACCGTGGCAGCTGATGTCTTGACATATTACTCAGCATCCTATGGGAAACTGAGCTTTGGTTCCTTCAGTTGAAAATACCTTTTATTAGTGCGTCTTTCAAAGCATCTGTGACGTTTTACACTTCCTGATGACGTCCAGTACAAAGGAAAGGGCCTACTGTTCAATTGTACTGTATTGTTCAAAAGTATTATTCACTTCTGTCCCATTAAAACATCAGAACATGACATGACGTCCATGGAAAGGAAGCTAAAACATTTTCCAGGCAGTGAAGTAAATGATGTTGATGATAATGACAATGATTACACAACTACAATCTGAGTAGCATGGGACCAGGATTTCAGCTAGAAATGGGAAAATACAAGTCACGATTTGGTGGGTGGATCTCACATTCCTACAGTGTCTGAGGAAATTTAAAGGTCTTATTGATAGTATTTTTATGTAGACAAATATTTTAAAAAAAGAATCACATCCACAGAGCTTTTTAGAAAGTATGGCCTTTCCTGAGGCCACTTAAACGGATCAAAAAGCTTAGGACAGAATCATTCCGATACAAATGCTGTTTAAATAATTCCCTTATAGTAATCAAGTAGTCTAGTTTTCTTTTTGGGTCTTTTCATACATGAAAACATATGGATAAACATTTAAAACTACATTAGACTAACATAAATTGAATTTTTGGTTTGTTTTCTGCTTTACTCCCTTGGGAACTGTCTTTACAGCTGGATACCCGAGGCGGTGCGATGGGAAAAAGAAAGTAATTTTCTATGAATAAAAAACGAATGTGTACGGGGAAAACACCCTTGTCAAGTGGAGTGATAATGCCTAGTCATGTAACGGCCACAAAGTGAAACTCAACTCTCAGCCAGTCCTCAACCGACTGTGCAACAAACATACAGACTGCTGCTCGTCTCCCTCCATGTCGCTACCAGGTGAAAGAACCAGGAGCCCCGGCAAAGAGGCAATGTTCTGCATGCACACTCGCGCCACAGAGCTGGCCAAAAACAGCAATGCCTCACCCTTGGTGAGGGAAAAGGCAGAAGAAACAGGCCAGTAAACTTTTTATTCGTACAAATGTAAACTAGATGGTAATCTGCATAAGAAATCATCCGCTTATGGTGATCAATTTGACCCGGACAGATGTGATCACCATAAGTGGTTTCCACTGTAATCAACTAAAAATGTTTTGTTTATATATCTGTGGAAGATATCTGACGTTTGGTTCCCACTTCTGACAAGGCTTGTGAGCCAATAGTAAAACGTTGGTATCATGTGATATCTCTGTGTCGTCAGTTATCATGGACAACGATGGATAAATGGCAGATAGATGACGGTAAGTGCCTGGCAACGACTTGCTGTGAGGTGAATGCAATGAAACAGCAGAGGGAGAATGCGACATCTCCACACATATGGGACCCTATTTGATTTGTTGGCTTTCAGTCTTGTTAACTTTGGTATTTGATATCCAAAGCATCTGTGACATTTACACTTCCTGATGACGTCCAGTACAAAGGAAAGGGCCTACTGTTCAGCTGTACTGTATTGTTCAAAAGTATTATTCACTTCTGTCCAGAACATCAAAATAGAAACCAAAACGTCAGACACAACACCATGACATCCATGGAAAGGAAGCTGATGGTTTTCTAATGAAGTAAATGATGACGCTGAACATTACAACATAGTGTACAACTCCTACATGTCAGCAACGTGGGAACAGGATTTCAGTAGGAAATGGGAAAATGAATTTGTCGCTTTGGTTGGTGGAATTCATATTCCTAGTCTGAGTAAATTTAGCACGAGTATGAGACAAATATGTAACTCTATTTTACTTCAGCTCATTCTTATTCCCAGTGGTCAGGGCGTTAATTACAGAGGCTTTATCATTGACGTTGGTGTTCGGTACCACTGCACACACCAGCCTATATGAGACGTATTGGGCGTTCCATTAACTCTAGTGTAAACCCATCTGCACCAACAGTAAATGCTCTGAGAAAGTGCACCAGGATTGTGTTGGCATAGTTTAAACTGTGAAAAGACACACATCGGTCAGGCGGGAGGGGAGGTGGATGGGTCCAACAAACACAAGGCTTTCATCTGGGACACCGCTGTTCCTGTCCCATGTTCACAACGTTCAGTGTCATTTTCTCTTTACAAACATAGTAGTTTTAAGTCCAGTTGCCTAAACCTAATGTGACACCAAGAGTAACTATAGTGGTTATGATGCTAAAGTGACATCAATGGGCGTGACAAAACAGTGGTACGTGATGAGTTGGGATTAGAACGCCTTGTTCATTTGTTGGCTTTCCTTCTTGTTAACTGTGATATTTGATGTATTTCTGTTTCCTGACCTGATTGGAGTTGACTTTGCCATTGAAGCTCACAATAAACCTCTCATGAACCTCAATATTAATTTGTTTCTGAGTCACACTCTACTTCACTGAACAAATCAATCTTAAAACAAGTGTGAAACAGAAAACACGTACGTATGTCCATGTACAGACAGTAGTCCACCCCTCTTATAACAAAATAAATAAAGGCATGATTGCACTTGTGTCAAGGACATGATGCAAAAGGCATTACAGTATCCTCTTTTCATTTCCCAGGAAGTCGTCATGGAATAAATCTTATTCTGGCAGTGAATGCGTAAGCAAAGCTATTACACCCACTCGTCTCTGCATCGCTGCCCAGTCTCCTTTCTGGGAAAGAAACGTCCAAGTTTAACCTCTTATCGCTTCCTCTTCCCTTTCCCCTTCCTGTCATTCAGAACATGAAAATAAAAAGAAGTCCAACTAGAGGAAAAATAGATCCTTAAACAAACGTTGAGGCCTATTTATGGAAAATACTTCACATTCCACGTGTCCCAGATATCTCACACTGTTTGGTTGTGGCTGTGGCCATGTCATTGCAGGATACTGTGGCTTCCTCTCTCTTTCTTTCTGTCTTACTCACTCCTCCATTTTACTCTGTCCCCGCTTCCTCTCCTTTCTGTTTTTAGGCAACATCCTTTTTGTGTGTCCAGACCAGAGGAGTAGCTATAATTGTTCTCTCCTCCTCCAGAAAGAATGTCTAAAGCAAACTGGCCTTTTGAAGCGGCCCATTGTCTGCTGACCTCAGAAGGTGAGGAGGCGGCGGAGGGCGAAGAGAGGGAGGGGTGGAAAAGGAGAGACTAATGGAAAGGTGAGCAAATAGGACAGGAGAGGGAGGGAAGGAGAGAGAAATGACGATAGATGAGAGAAAGTTGTATGAGAAAAGAGAAGAAACCCTTCTGACACATTTCTGATGAACACTAGGACCACGTCTGTGCTGATGAAGATGTTTTTAACCAGTCAAAAGTTGTCTCTCTACACCAGCTCTTTCAAATAATTATGCCGAAACAATTGCTGGTCCAACCTAAAAAACATTTTCAGGAGGAAACATAATTGCTCCATATATTATGTTCACTGGTGACTGTTTTACCAGTCCAGGAAGTTCTACGTACTTTGGAAAACTCACAGGGCGGTGGTCAGAAATGATGGTAGGCGTAGAGAAGAAAGCCCAGCATTGTGATTTAAGCGGTCTGGGTTCATGTCCTGAGGCCCAGCGTGTTCTATAAGAACGATTTGGTTAGGGAAAGACTGTGGTGTTTAACAAATTACCAAGTGCCTCGATCACGCGTTAGTTGCTGCATGCGGAAAACAAACGAAATATGTCGACAGTGAATCTTTTTTTTTTTTAAGTGACAGCTGGTTGGATGGACATGTACAGCCCCTGCTTTCTGCCAGGCAGCATTCAGGTGCTGGATCACATGACTATCATTTGTCCACGCATTTCAAAAAGCTTTGGAAAGTCACAAAGATTAATTTTCAAAATGATTTGCATTAGTGGATCATGGATGGATTACTGAATGGGCACGGCTGGGCCTGAGCTTCTGTTTGATGTTACTGCTGAGATTTCTTGTTAAAAATTCACAAAGAAACACGAAACTACTACATGACTACAAACAGACACAAAACAACTACAAAGCGACGCAAAAATGTTTACAAAGAGATACAAAACTACAGACACAAAAAAACTACAAAGACATGCTAAATGACTAAAAATAGATCTAAAACAACTATAAAGAGATGCAAAACTACCACAGAGAAGCAAAACTCAACTGCAAAATGTATACAAAGAGAAACAAAACTACAAAGAAACACAAAACAATTACAAAGACCTGTAAAGGGAATAAAATGAGATCTACAACGGCGATAAAGAGACCAAAAAGAGATGTAAAACTAACAAAGAGATGCAAATAACTACCAAAAAGAGGAAACTAAATACAAAGACATGCAAAATGTCAAAAAAAAGACCTAAACCAACTATAAAGAGACCAAAAAGAGATGCAAAACTACCAAAAAGAAGTGCGACACTACCACAAAAATAGAGTACTACCAAAACAAGACACAAAATGAAAAAGATGTCTCTTTGAATCTGTGGCACTTGTTCTTGTGTAGGAGGAGTGGGGGCCTTTACATGTCAATACCCAGGGGCCCATTTTCTCATAATCTGTCCATGGTGTGGATTACATGTTGTTTTCACCATTTTGGTTGTCAGCTGATTCACAATATAATCAGCGATGTATTTTGTGTATATCCAACTGTATCTGATTACCTTACTCAACAAATCAAAAACCTTGATATAACACTTATTCAATGACATTGGATCGTTAACTCTGCTGAACATGTTAAAGCAATATAGAAGACTGGTACAAGATTAAAACAACATACTGTTGTGCTTTTAAGTACACCATCACAGCTGAACGCAACTCTGCTCTCGTTTGAGGCGAAAGCTCCACATGACCACAGTTCAAAGTGCTGCTCCTGGGCCCAGATGGACTGCAGCGCCAGCATGATTTTATGTTTGATTTATAAGGGAACTGCTTCGAGCACACCCTCAACATTGTTTTACGGCTTCATGCTGCCGTCCAGCGTACCTGCCCCCGGGCTCAGGACACAGGCAGGTCTTAAAGGGACAACAGGAGGTGGGGATCGCTCTTTTTCCACTCCTTTAGTTATTTTCAGACTCCCTCACTTCTCTCTGCTCCCCTCCCAGAGATTTGGTCTGTATAATTTTGCTAAAAATGAATGCCAAGAGCTTCTCGCTGAAAATAGTGCATCAGTTACTGTAACACAACAGTGGGTGGGTCGTCAGCTGTCCAACAACAAGGAGTGAACGGGACTTAGCTGTATTTCATTTGAAGCAGTTGAGTACATAGCTGCTTAGGCCTATATATTATTTTCAAAAGTGAATATACATTACACTCCTGACTTCCTGACTTTTAGTGTTGCTGGTCCAATGCTACACATACTCAAAGTATTTTTAGACAAACAAGTAAAAACTATCTCAGTTTGATTTATATGAATTCCATCTGAAAGCATAACAATAATAATAATAACAGTTCAATAATACAGCTTAGTATTAATTGAACATACATATGCATTCTTCAAAGTATACCATTTTTAGATTGATTTCCTATCACCCAGAGGCCAAACCACAATAGTCTACAATGTGAACTATTCTTTCCATTATGATCCGCAATATTTTCCTAAACCTAACTAAGTTGTTTCCTGTGAAGATACAAGTTTATTTTGAAAAGACTGAAGTGGAAATTGACATGTGTGACATTCACAGGAAAACACACAAAGAATGAGGAATAGTTTACGAAGCATTGTATGAGGATGTTTTCAAAATATGTATAGGCCTAAAGGCTCTGACACACCAAGACAGTTTGGGGCCGTCAGTCAGCGTTAGCCTCGTTTTTTTTTTTTTTTGTATGTCCTGCATCATCAGCTCTAGTCTTCCTGTGTTGGAGATTTTAAGTCGATTTAGCGTGTTAAATCTGTGACAGAGCTCATCGGTGAGAGAAATCACTCTGATAGGCATTTCAGCTTAAACGAATCAGCGCATGACGAGAAATGAAAGTGAGGAAAGCAAGCCAACGAGTTAAGTCAAGAGGAAAAACATAAGGTTCTTCTCATTTTTTATCTTCATCTCATCTGATCATTCCAATACACAGATATTTATACAGCAACATGGGCGTCTGGACTGAAGTGGTGAGTGAGAGTGGTGGGAAAATGGTCGGCAAACGCCGCTTTGTTTCATATATATTTATACGTATCATAACAACGACTTGTATATCAGCCTTCCTCGGTCTTCTGGTTTCCCTTTGAATGACAAATACAGACTACCGCCACCTGCTGGTGTGGAGTTATTTCATACATACGTCAACGTACGTGCTAACTGGCCGTCTGCAGTAGTCTTTGCAGTGTGTTGGGGTGAAACCTGTCAGCCAAAACAAAGCCGATGTGATGCGACGTAACAGGTGGCCTTCGTCACCACTAGTTCTCTGATGTCGGGCTCTCCGGTGTCCCAGCTTCCCTGTTACATTGCTACTGCAAATATTAACAGTAAACATGTATATTAAAATAGTTTTTAGGATTCTTGCCCACACAGTGATGTAGACAAGTATAATAAATGAGCATTTCGTCATAAACACATAAAGTTGGTTTTCTGTGAATATATTAGTAGTAGTGCAACTAGTGTGTGTGACATCAGTACAGAAGGCTTTACGCAATCAGTTAAAAACATTTTGTCCGAGCAGCTTTTGCAAACATTCCACCACTGACTCTCTCCTCCTCCTCCTCGTCCTCTTCCTCCTCTTCTTCTCTCCATTTGTGTCTCCCTCATTCAAAAACACAAACTACTTGCTGCTCACACTCACACAAACACACTCCCGGCCATGGCCCAAGGCACACAGTGTACAGTTACTCACATCCCCAGGAAGCGGAGGTATGACATCACCTTATCATCTCCTGTGGGCCCATGGGAAGACCGGAGGGGGAGAGACTGAGAGAGATGGAGGGAGAGGAAGAGACAACAGAACAGAGTCCAAGAAAAGGGAGACAGCCAGAGAAAAGGATAGAGGAAGGCAAAAAAGAGGTGTGTTGAGAATGTGTCGAATTCACAAATCACAGCACAATATGATGAATGGACTGCTGCATTAAAGCTGTACACAACACTTACTTTATATGGCATGCATTAAAACCAGAGACCTCTGAAAACAATCACTGCGGTCGGTGCAATAATCCTAGTTATGTGCACTCTGAAAAGAGGTCAGATTGAGGAAATAAACAGTGTGCTGGGTTTTATTACTCACACATGACCAAGAATCACTCATTATCAGGACTGACAGGGCACTGGGACCCAGTGCTCGCCTCTTGGATAAGAAACATTGCACATATGGGGATACATTATCTTGAGTACTTCTGCTGCAGAAAATGTTGTTTATCCATCAGTTCATGAGTTTTTCTTTATATTTCTTCTTGTAGACAAAGAGTATAGGCCGCTAGTCCCTGAACGGTTGCAGTAGAGAAACTGAGAGAAGTGGATGCTCTTTATCGGAGGTGGAGAAGTTTACCAGACGTGCATTTGCCAAACCAACCGGCTAGTAGGCTTGCAGCGGTAGTTGGTGTTACCGCTGTTACACCAAGCCAGCAACATAAGGACCTCACTGTACCTATCTTTTGCTTTTCTTTTAGAGTTTTGTGAACATATGTTTTAAGTAAATATATTAAAACATTTTTTTAAATCAATAATTTAGTTTTGTGTGTTTTCTGTCATGTATGACATATTATACAGGTAACAGTGGGGTCACATTTCCTGATGACAGCTGTCAGAAATGGTGACCCCGCTGGCTACTATGCTGTCGCAGATTTTAGTGTAACACGAGTGTTACGCTGTGTTCAGGCATACACTGACTACATTATTTGCCCACAGCCACCACCATCGTTTTGCTTATCTCTATAGAAATAAAGCTTTGCATAGCAACGGTGTGTTATCAGTACATAGTGAGACGGCGGACACTGCAAACTTAAACTGAGAGTGTCAAGAGAGAGTTGACAGACAAGACGATGGTGGAGGACTTGGTGTCAAAACAAAATGCAAAAGCTCCTGTTTGGTAATATTTCCGAATTAAATCCAATGATATAAGGAAACCATAATGCAATGAGGTAATCACTGTGGGAAGGTGCAGAGCGTTCACAGCTGGTGTGCACAGTGGGTGGAAACCTGCGGCCCCACAGTGAAAGATCGACCGGAGAGACCAGACATACAGCCATCCAGCATTGAAGATCGCAGTATACATACTGTATATTGTTATTGATTTATGAATTTAGTTTCGTTAGTGACATATTTTCCGTACTTCTCTTATGTTGTTTTCATACATATTTTATTTTGTTTACATACTTATTTTAAGCCCAACCATGACATTTTCCTAAACCTAACTCAGTGGGTTCTTAGCCTAAACCCAACTGTGGTTACTGTAGTTTTGTTGCGTGGTACGAAAATGCTAAATTGTGCTCTCAAGACATGCAGAATGTCCTTGTGATGTTGTGCTATTTATACACCTTCCTATGAGATTGGGTTGAAACAAACATAAGACTTAATTATAACAAATACAGTATCAAGTGGACGTGAGGTGTTGATTCATCTCTGTTCCAACTTGTAGCTATTTCAGGATTTTTCTCACAATGTGACAAAGTATTGGGTTACGATCCAAAATGCATCCAAAGTAAAAATGATGAAGCATCCCTGAGCGGTCAGATAAAGCACATCATAGGACTGGTCCACTAGATGTAGAGTATCCGATGCCTCAACATGGTACTACATGTCACTACATTGCTTGACATCAACAAACACTGCATTAAATTATCCAGTGCTGCACTACGCCAACAACTCTCAAAGACAGATTGCTTGCACTTCCCATTGCCTTGACCTTAAAAATGACTACTTTCAGACAGGTCAAATTTTTTCAAAGCTAAGAAATTGCTTTTTTGTTGTCAAAAACAGCTTTCTTTTAGCCTTTTGTCATTGCTGCAAACATCTGTGTAGATATTTTTAAAAAGCTTCTGTGGAACAGAGATGAAAAAATAAAATCTTAAAACTGGAGGAAATGGAAAGACAGCATGTCAATAAAACTGCAGAGATAAACCACATGCAAACAGATTCAGTGTTATGAATCTAAAAGGCGTCACTGTTGCATAAATATCTATACTTAACCCTCAGCTGACAATACATTAACAGCATAAAAGCATCTTTGATTAACGTCATTTGGATGGAAATAGACATAAAAACACAACTTCATTGGAAAATTCATCACCTACTGTACAGTCAGTTGTGTGCGTGTTTGAATCAGAGACAATGAGAGGAAATAACTGTTCTAGCATTGAGTCAGCTCTCTTATCGAACTGGGTGGGAAAGAGCAAAAGAGCCAGTTCCACACCATAATACCACTGAAGTCAAACAGACACACACAATAAATGGTGTCACGCTGAAATCTGCCTGTTAAATGTTAATGAAATTCAAACCCCATTACACAAGATTGTTTTTTCCCTCCACCACTGTCATTCTTTATCTTAATCTTTATATTCTGCTTTGACATGTGGTTGCAGAAAGGAAACACACCCTGTCATTTTAGATACCACCCAAGTTTGCGATTACACAATTCCGGTGTAAATGCGTGACTGTGAATGAATTGCAAGAGCATTGCTAACAACTCTGATGTTTCCATTCAGATAAAAGTTGTGCAGCTTGAGCATCATCATGCAAACTAAGTGAGTGCATCATTGGGTAGCAAATGTAGTTCGTACAGGAGGAAGAGTGCCTGTTGGCGATGTCGTCCACTACATCAAAGTACCCTAAATACTATTTTTCTCTGGAATGCTGTGCTTTAGGGACTTACTCTAAACGGCCTCCACTCCATCACAGTTGTAGCTTTCCAACGAGGGCTTCAGTGTGATTGTATCCCTCTCAGTAGGTTTGTAAACCTGCATGGAATAACAATATTTTATGAAACTAATACATCCAACAATGATCCAACAGTGATTATTTATCCATTATCTATTATTATTTATCCATTTATCCCGGTTGAAAAGTGTCTACAGAGACAGCCTACAGAGGGTAACATTTATCCCATGATGCACTGGGTTGAGTCTGTCAGGCAATCAAAGGCTGTGTTGCTACATGTGTGACAGTGTTGATCTGTGAGGCCACGCCAAGCCCCCAGGTCGTAGTGGTCAACTGTGGTACTGCAACTTCTGTGTCTGTCACGTTATGCCATGAGGCTCAAAAAGACTTTTTCTCATTGACTTTCACTGAGAAAGCGACATCTATAACTTTGAGGTGAATCAGCTTCCCAGTACGAACACTCTAATAGTCCTTATTGAAATCATTAGGTCCTAAAAGTTGTAAAACGCACTAATAGTTGAATCCAGAGTTATTTCCTTCCCCTGTTTATGTCTGTGGAGACCCAGACTGTGATGACAGCACAAGCCATGACGCTTGGACCCCGGGATCGAGTCATGTGACTGGGCAGACATTACTCTGCATATCGGATATGCACAGACGACAAAGACGAACTGGCACAGAAAGAAGGGAAGACACACATTATATACTGGTGGAGGGGAGTGACTAATGACAGACAGGTGGACACAATCAGGGGCGGGGTTAGACAATCAGACACAGGTGAAGGTAGATGAAAAGTAGGTCAGGGGATGTCAATCACTCAGGAAGCGGGAAACACGAGGGCAGGAAGTGAAGTGCTCTGAAACGAGAGGGAACGTTAGAATACAAAATAAAACAGGAAGTGCACACATGAATGAAAATACAAGAAAAACAGGATCTAAGGTTTAACAGGCGTGACAATATGGCCATATAGCTATTTATCCATTTATGTGACATCACTGTAGCATCACTGTTTGTCCTGAAAAAAAAGATGTACAAGCTACATACATTATTACAAAAGGAGACCACGCTGATCAAAAACAGGAAAAAATAGCTTAGACCTCAGAGGGTTCACACTGGGTAGCTACCCTTTGGCATTACTTAGGTTTAGGCAACAAAGTATACTTAAGTTCAGTTTTGTAGCCTTACGTACACAATGGTTTGGCTAGTTTCACACAGGACACAAACAGGTGGTGAAAGTCCTGTGTTTGTTTTGACCCGTCCTTCCACCCTATCCTCTTCCCTACATGTATCCCTACGAGTTTGTTGCTCTTTATACTACATCATCTGACTTCTGGAGCAGTATAAATAAATAGG
This sequence comes from Pterois miles, assembly GCA_947000775.1. NCBI lineage: Eukaryota > Metazoa > Chordata > Actinopteri > Perciformes > Scorpaenidae > Pterois > Pterois miles. The sequence goes on from CAMQGK010000052.1 coordinate 23,673,491, forward strand.
TTCATGCTGGTGAATATCAGGATCAAGTAAACACTAAAAAAGTGATTGCCAATCAAGTCAGGCATCCATATACCGGCCGTATCATATAGACAGATGAACACAGAGGACTGCTTATCTGGAGAAATAGGATTTAGGAAGACAATGGCACTCATGATGACTTACGCAGAAACAATGGCTGCAGGTGTTATGACGCATGTTATAAGTAAATCTTTCCTTTACATTGTGTTGCCTTTGTTTGGCTTTGACAATGGCTATGAACAGACTTTTCGCTTGCGATGGCACAGTTAGAATAGGAAATGAAAAAATGTACTCCTCTTTGAAAATGCACCCTGGGATCAGGGTAACCTATGGCATACAGAGACAGGCCTATTAAAAGGTCCTATTAGTGCCACTAAAAGGTCACAGGTTGGCTTCTGCAACAGCCTACATGGACAGCTGTGTGGCCTTTCAGAGTGACAGGATGTGGTTGGTTTGGAAGGAGCAGCAACAAGAAATATAACTGTAAATATATCAAAAGCAGAGGCGCAGTTTGAACTTTAAGGTTGGGGGTTCACAAAAAGTAACCTTGAGGAAATGTAAGTGCACAACGCAGAGACGTCTAATGTAGTGGGATGCGTGTAGCCTTCATATTACACTTTCCAAACAGAATATGATGCAAGCAAGCGTTAGTGACAAACTCAGTGTGATTGCATTGTTTTCTACTGGAATACTGGCCACGAGTGACGTTTTGAGTGGAACTTTTGTCAGGCGCCTTGTTTCTATTTATTTGTCACTTTAAAAGCACTGCAACGGACAAGGAACGCTGACTGGTGAAGTTGAAAAGAGTTATCTATAAAATACTGCCTCATCTTACTATAAATACCTAAATAAGGAGGCAGTTTAATGGAGGGAGATCACCAGGAGGTCGACTGAAAGTTTACATGGGCTACTATATGTCATTTTCAGTAAATCACATAACATATTTAATAAAAATCGCAGCATAAAACCTGTGTTTTCTGTTTAAAAAACACAAGTCTGAAGATAGCAAGTAGGCGACTAATTGGCCATCTTCTAAGTGGTTACATCTCTAGTGATCTTGACTGCACAGCTGTTACTGTAGCTAGGCCTATGTGGTTTGTGTACATCAAGTAACAGAAAGTACATATTTAACGCTGTGTGGACAGAGATGTTATTAGGCAAAAGTGCATCAATAGACCTTGAGTCTATCTTCTTATCTTGTTGGTTTCTTATTCTGTCAATACGAGACACAACAAGGTCATTATTATTCATCATTACAACAAATTATTAGCTCTGTGTTGCTATGAATAATATAATATGCATTTCTAGGGGATTCAGTGACCCCCTAAACAAATGCAAACTGTGCCTGTGGCCAAAAGGTAACAAGTTTAAGTAAATTCAAAAAATAACAGAAATGTTTGGACACTATGAGGTGAGGCCATCGCTGAGACATAATCCCATTGTCCAGGTCTCATATTGACTGAGACATGTCATCCACTTAGTAAAAAGCAGCACTCAGGCGTCACAGCGTGGCTTTGGTCTATAAATGGCTCCAGGTCTATTTATAGATTAATGGATGGCTGTAACTCCCCTCAATGTCACCCAATGACATAACAAGAGCCAATGTGCCACTGTCACTGTGCTACGCCAGCAGTCAGAAGTAACATCTGTGAACATATTAAGACTGGCAGTTTGTAAAATTACATACATAATAATATCTTTTGAGGATTTTCCCATAAATCATCACACAATCTGTTAAGATAAGCTGAACATTAAAATGTAAGTGAAGCGAGCAGGGCAGCACAGCATCTCATTCAGTAGGATGTGGTTCTTTTGTCGTGTTTGTGTGGGAGTTTGTGTCCGTGCTCGTGCGTGCATTTATGTGTGTGTTTTGCTAAATATAGCTTTGTTTCCCTGGTAACACCTGAGGAGCATACTAGTACCTTTAGCACATCAATTTTTGTCAATGAAAATGAACCATTCATCAAATGCTCAACCTGCATTTGCGAAGATGAAAAAAAAAAAATCTTTTTTCACATGCTCAACAACAACCATGCACATAAACATGCACACTCCTCCACCTCCCCAACATGCGTTTGTGATCACATAAAGTCAGATACGCTCTGGAGGGGGTGTGTGGAAAGGAGATCCATTATTTTAGCTTCTGCCTGGCGCTTTTGTGTGCAGCTCAGCAGCTGAAAGGGAGCGATCAGCCAACCATAACAATCCATAATGGCTTTTCTGCCTCATCCACAAGTCTAGAAGCGTGCCTCCGGTCAGGGCTATCCCCATGCGCTCACCCCCCTCCCACCCTCCCCGTCCCCCTGGCTCCAGCCTCTACCACCCTTGATGTCTGTGAGTGTGTGTGCACATGCGGGTAGATGGGTAATGACTGTGTATGTGTGTGTGTACGGGAATTCAGGACCATGGCTGTGACTGTGACAGCGGAAGACCCCATTGAAAAGGAGTGGAGTCAGCCAGTGCAACCGGGGGCCCCTGAGCCTGTCTGATCACGCAACAACAGGGGCACCGGGCCCCAGGATTGGTGCAGAGCCGACTGGGTGGAGGTTCTGAGGATCAGCATCGAGTTTAGGGCAAAGAGCTTCATTCTTGACTCATCATGTTGTAGCGACAGGCAAATATTTTGCAAGAAGAAGGAAGCGGCACATCATTTCTCCACCAACAGAAGCCCAAATAGACCGTAATGATAATAATAGACCGAATGTAATGCAACCACAAAACATGTCATGCTTGTTTTTCTCAAATGGAAAAGTTAAGTCAATGTATGGAATCACTAAAGCTCCTTTACCTTGTCTTTCTATATAAAACGGTACAAACACAAAAGGGGGGACAGATGTGCTCCACCATTAAGCCAGCAACAGAGGTACATACAGAGCGAAATCCACATCTGTGTAGAAGGGACAGCCATCACAGTGGGACTACATGGATGTATAAAGAGAACTGGATACAGCGATGGAGGAGGGCTCCTGTTTATTCCTATGAGAGATGCTCGTGGCGCATGAAGCCAAAGATGGCTCGACTGCCAAGTGATAAAGTACCTGGATCATCCGCATCCATTGGGTCCATTGAGCAGGCGCACTAGCGTTTCCTTTAACTCCACCTCCCAGCCCTCGCTCCAGCCTCGTTCTGGCTCTCATTCACATGAACGGAGGAAGGGAAATAACTCTGGATTCAGGAAAACTTTCAGGACCTAATGATTTAAATGAAGGATATTTATGTAATCATACCGGGAAGTTGATTTACCTCAAAAAATGAATGCAAGGGAAACATGTATTTTCAGATTTATGCAGTTTAAATTGAAATTATACTATCCGTGTAGCTGCGAGAGTTTCTGTGACTTAAATTTCTTCATCTGCACATGTCTGCTTGTGTCTGAATGCAGCCTAAAATGTATCTGTAGACACATCTGGGTATGCAGACACCCATTGTAGCATAAAGAAATGGATATAGTCCAAAACAAACTGCGTTGCAGTTGAGTTTATACTATGCTGGATATCTACTACATCATGTTCATGCATAATTATATTATCATCAGTTGCAGAAATTGTCATTTGAGCATAAACAGGGCTGACTGCACAATACAATTTACAGTGACAAAGTTTCCTCCTGAATATTTTGCCCTACCAGGATACACAGTAATGTACAATTAACAGAAGGTAGATTTCCATTTTAAATCAAAAAGAAGTGTGAGCATTGGAAACAAACTTTTATAGTTTAAAATATAAATTATGGAGGGTGGACTTCCTTCAATAAACCGCTGCCTGAGTGCTGGCAAAAAACCACAAACCAGCTTCCATAAAAGATTTACCTGGTGAGAGCAAATGCCAAAATTCCTGCACGCTTTACTTCGAGGGCTGTTTTTAAGCATCACTTGGTAGTTTTATTAGGCACTCAGGCATGCTGGGATAGATGACCCAGCACTGGATGGATGTTTGGGTTACTGGTTTGATGACTTTTATGATGTCCTCGGACAAACACTGAGATTGTGGAAATCTGGAAAGTAAATGGTCAAAGGTCACAGCCCTCTTAATTGACAATAAATAAGTATATTACATATAAATACTGTGTACTGTGTGTGTGTAATACAAACATTAGATGTAAAAACACCAAAGGCTTAATCAAAAAGGGGTCACAGGAAAGTCAAAGTGATAAAAAAAGAGAGAATGATGGTTATGGTGAGTTTTTCAATGTATGTAAATGTAAATAAATAAATAAATATATAAATGCTATTATGACTCAGATGTTATCCAGCTAATTTTAACACTGTGTCAATCAGTTTTAATTAAGAAACAGGAAATAGTTCTGGCGCCTCTCTCATCATCCTTAACTGCCAACACTTAATACCTCCGTGAATTAACAGGCGTGTTTTACAGTGTTTAGGCTCCACGATATAAGAGCCTGCTCCTTCCCCTGCTCTCTGCTGACCACTCCCCGGTGAACAGCATCCATTTTAGGGAGGAAAAGAGCAACGGAAGAATGGCAAAATGATGGAGAAGGAGAGAAGGAGAGGGAGGATTGAGAGAATTAAGGTTATATGTCGGGGTGGGAGCAGTAAAGGGGTTGAGGAAGTGAATATAAGAGGAGATGAGAGGAAGGGAGGAAAGGAGAGTAGACAGAGAAAAAGAGAGGGAAATCAAGTAGCCATCCGGTGATCATTTTACAGGCTGAGGGGAAGTGTTCCTGGAGAGGGGATGGAGCCAGACAAATGACTGAATGAGAGCTAAGTGGGTGGCAGCACCGGCCTATAACAGAGCTACTGGCCTACAGGTAGATCACAGAGCCAAACTGTGACTTACAAACACAAATTTCAAAGAACAGCTTTACTTTTCCTTCAAGAAAGAAGAGAGGATTTACACAGAGAGCCCATGGAAGCTCACTTTCAGCATATTTCATAGTAATTTTTTTCATCAAGCTTTGCAAACAGTTTTGAGTTTAGGAAAAGGGAAGAGGGGGAGATGAATGTTTGTACAAAATTTCATGGCAGTTAGTCCAATAGTTTTGACCGACATTGCTTAGATCAGGCTGTTCTACACCATTCGTAGCTATACCTACAAAAAGTAACGCACTGTAATTCATATAGAACCCATCAAATCAATTTGTATGTAATCAACATAATCATGAACCAGGAAGTATAAAGAGCAACAAGCGCCGTGTAGAGAGGAGGTCTCTGAACTTTAGCCCAGTAGTTGTTCGTACTCTGTCAAACCAAAAGTCAATGCTAATTTGTCACATAACTTATGAACTTAAGTAAGAGCACTTCTGCAGTTACTTTTAAGCTAAACCACAATGTTTTCCTAGTTTTGTTGCCTAAACCTAACCAAGTTGTTTCCTGTGAAGAGACTGACACACGGGGGTAGCCCTCTTGCGTTACTTTTGGATGGAGACAAGTGTCACTATACGCTTGTTAAATGCATAGTGCCCTTTCAGAATAAACTTCCGTTTTCACAGGAAGTTAGGAAAGTTTAGGCAACACAACCACTTAGGTAGGGTTAGTTACAATGATACTTCACACAGAATAATAAATACTTTTTCTGATTTTCATTTTTATATTTTTTTATGTTATATGTTTGAAGGAACAATACCTCCACTGTCATCCACTTTCCTTCAAGTCTGTTTCTCCATTACCACAGAGACTTCCCCCTTCAACCTCTGTAATAACCGGGCCACTCTGCGTTACACATTATGAATTAATAGCCCCATGTGTTGACATGAAGTATCGACTGTGTGGTGCACTTTGAGCACCACAACAAATCTCAGGGTTTGCTGGAGAAATCAATGCTGTAAAACAAAAAAAACCTGCCCATGCAGACCTTACTGTAAGCAGAAAGGCAGATGGTAAAGGCAAAGGAGGTGAGTTTACATATGCAGAGCGAGAAGAATATGAGACAGATGGTCATTTGTTGACTAATCTCTCACCGAGCACCTTTTGCACATTTACACTCTGGCCAGACGTGGCTGGCTAAAGACCCACTTTACTTCCTCTTTGTGCATGATTGTGGTTCCCCACATCCCTTCTAATATGTTTTTTTTTTTCTTCCATGTCACCACACAACCGTATTTCTTTACGGCATCAACAGGTTTCATGCCCCCGTGGGTGTTATAAATGTCAGGTTCCTCTGTATGTAGTCGATATCTTATGCAGCTCTCTCCAAAGTTCAAAATCGGATGAAACCAAATGAGGTGTGATGATGATGAGAAAACTGAGCACCAGGTGTCCCCGTCTCTCCTCTGTCTGCCCCTACTTAAAAACAGACACACTAACCCCCCCCCACCACCACCCCCCCACCTGGCCTGCTTGGCAGCCTCACAGTCTCGGGAAGTGAGCGAGAGATGCTGGAGAGCATTTGGTTTCAATGCTAACAGATACCATAAACTTCTGGTGAGAATCTAATAAGGAAAAGTGCTCTCTTCCTGTAGCGCAGGAAGGCAGAATTATGAAGGAACATATCAGAAATTGTTATTGCCTGCGTACCTGTCTGTGTTTGTGGAAACTTTTGGGTTACGACTGAAGTTATGAGGGTTGTTAGTGCGCACGCAGCACGGCCGTGAAACTCTTTGAATGAAAACAAAATCAGATTTACAAGCTGAGCAAGTGTATCCATTTGTGTCTCCGCCTGTCAGGGTGCCAGTTCTTGTTTGTATCTGTGGCTTTGCTTGTGCATGTGTGTGTGTGTGTGTGTGTGTGTGTGTGTGTGTGTTCAGGAGTCCTGTAAGGCCCCTGGTATCCAGCAGAGGAATGCAGCAGTCTCTTGAAAAGTAGTTATCAGCTAATGAGAATTCCACTCGGAGCAGGAAGGAAGGGCTTAGAATGCGTGTCCCTCAGCGAATTGGGGCGAATGTTAATCACGATGCCTTTAGGTGCACAAGCACACACACACACACGCTTGCATGCGTGCACACACACGGGAGTCTAGAGCTGCAGAGCCTGACACATGAATGGATGGGAGAGAAGGAGGGGATGATGGGGAGAGAGAAAGAGAGGATGTTTTTAAAAACTCGACTTGGTGTTGTCTTCGTGGTTTGGAACTAATTGGTTTCAGATGAAAATCAGCGCACACAAACTGGAGAAGGCCTTAATGTTCTTTGCCTTGCACAAAACACCCTCCACCTCTCTGCCTTTCCTTCACTTTCTCCTCCTCCTTGCATCTTCCTGCCGTCCCGACCAGGCGATTCATCAAACTTCATCTTGTTTTAATGCAACGATTGCAGTGTCACAGAGGTCATAGCTCAGTGCAGCTGCATTCAAGTAGAAGCCACAAAAATTAAAAATGAAAAGTGGAGGTCTCATTGGTTCACTTGTCTGTATTTCCTCTCACTCTCTCCTTCAATCCATCTCTCTCTTTCTCTCTTCCTCCGTCTCGCCTTCTCCCTGTTTCGCCGTGAAGGACACCAGGCCTCTGGAGATCCCGTCCCTCAGGAAGAAAGCAAGCGTCCCCCCTCCCTCCTGCTGTTTCGTTCATAACCTATTATTTATGTCTGACAGACCTCCTCCAGACAAATGGCTGCCATATGGAGAAAGAAAGGCAGAGGGAAAACTCTCTCTGCGTCCTTTTTCTCTCTCTCTCTGGCCTTGCGAGAGGGTTTTGAAATTTCTATCAGTTTTTGACAACGCTTTGTGGGCTGTGTTAATATTTCCTGTCGGATGGCTTCATGTCTCGTGCCACACGGATGATGGCACATACGTCTGAGCCACCTGCTGTCTCATCGAGCTGATGCAGATATCAATCCTGTCTCATTGTAAAAAGATGTACGACTTCTGAGGGCTGTAAACCACGACCACACTCACACTGTCTCCGTGGTCCATGGGGACACATTTCTCTGCAATATACATGTGAAGCCTTTAGCACGACTAAATGACATGTGCGAGTTTGAGGGGATGGATAGAGGGTTTGAGGTATGGTACCATTACATTTACTCATAGAAAGCAAGTGTTTTAAAAATGTTGGCATTAAAAGTCATGCAAATCTCCACTCAGCAGGTGGTTTAAATTTTCATGTGAAAACAAAAAACAGATATTTTTTAATACACCTTGACCCATAAAAAACAATTATTTCATCTTTGGTGTATGTAGAATATGATGGTATATAATAGAGGTTGTTACCAGGGCTGTCAAAGTTAATACAATAATAACATGTTAACGCAAAATCGTTTTAACACCACAAACTTCTTTAATGCAATAATGCAATTGATCTTTTGGAGGTTTGAGCGGGCTCTGAGTGAAAATACTGGTATCATATGAAACAAAAAAAAAAAACAACAAAAAAACAGAGGAATCCATTGGTACCAACCATATCATTACTGGCCTGCTGTCATGAACGCTCCAAAGTTGGCGAGGAAAAACTAGCATCAAAGGGGTCCCTCGACCTCTGACCTCCAGATATGTGAATGAAAATGGGTTCTATGGGTACCCACGAGTCTCCCCTTTACAGACATGCGCACTTTATGATAATCACATGCAGTTTGAGGCAAGTCATAGTCAAGTCAGCACACTGACACACTGACAGCTGTTGTTGCCTGTTGGGCTGCAGTTTGCCATGTTATGATTTGAGCATATTATTTATGCTAGATGCAGTACCTGTGAGGGACATTTGTCATTGTCTTGTGTTGTTAATTGATTTGATATAATAAATATGTATATACATACATTTGCATAAAGCAGCATATTTTCCCACTCACATGTTGATAAGAGTATTAAATACTTGACAAATCTCCCTTTAAGGTACATTTTGAACAGATAAAAAAATGTGTTGAATGAAATATTTAAGTCGACTGACAGCCATGGTTGTTGCTGAAAGTCATAAAACTTCATCTTAATGAAATCATAACTATTGGACAGGTGTGTTGGTTCACTGCGCCTGCTCATAGACATCTAAATGACATCCCTTCTTTTAGTTCCTTTGTTCCTCTGCTTCTTCTTCTTTTTGTCCTTCTGTTATTCCTCCTCTGTTTTTAGGTTTGTCCTTCTGTGGTTGTTCTTCCTGTCTCTTCTTCACTGCTCTCTAGAGTCCCTCTTCCTGTCAGAATAAAAGTGTCTCTCATGTCTGGTCCCTGAGGGAGCAGCTGGTCGGCTAATCCCCAATGAGACTCTCTCCTCCTCCTCTTCCACCCGCCCCTCCCTGTATCTCCCTCCTTTCCTTACTTCCTTCCTCCCTCCATCTCTCGTGTAATAGCTCCCTTGTCCCTGTTGGACAAAACAGCACCTTTGTGACCTCTCTCTCCATCTCTCTAACCCCCCCCACTCCTTTTTTTCCTCTCACAGAGTGAAGCGACATTTAAAGCAGAAATAGGGAAATTGTAAACAGCAGGTCTTTGGGCCTGGAGGCTGAGGCCGAGTCCGGCAGGGCTCAGAGTCCAGCAGAGCAGAGAAGCAGGCCTTTGTTACTGGGGGATTAGTTAGGGAGGTGAGGGTGGGGTTGCCACCTCCAAAACTATACGCCCACACCTCCGCCTCTAATCACCACCACCAGTACACAACACACCCTGTTACACACACACATTAAATTAAGAAAATATCCACTGCCTGCATAGATGTGAGCTAAGCTTGAAATTGTAGATGCTTTCCAGCCTTTCACTTCACTGTCACAGATGATTACTTGCTTGTGTTTAACCTAATATGTGCAAATCAGTATTAGTTGTTCCACGATGGCACTGTGGTCACTGCTACTGTTCCAATCATCTGGGGGAAAAGTAACCATCTGTGTTTAACACTGTGATTCAATAAGGAAGGCAACATTTTTCTCCATAATGAATAATGAATGAGCCATTACCTGCCGTCTGTCTCCAATCTCTCTCTCTCTCTCTACAGTTTCTTCTGGATGGCTTCTGTCATTATGACTGTGTTATTCTGCAAATCTTTCACCACCACGAGTAACTACATGTTAAACGACAGCTTGCTAAAACAAACTTGATTTAGGGTACAAAAGGTTTTAAAGAGAAAAGAACAAAGAAGATGTACAACTACCTAGTCTGATGTCAAGAGAAGATTTGTATGTTTTCTTTGCAGAGAAGCTAAAAGTCTGTGCTGGATATAAATCAGGGGTGCCTCTTGTAGTGACTCAAGACATCGACTAAAATAGATTTGAGTTAGATACAGCACCATGTATTTTGCTTACTTTTTTTGCATAATGTACTGTAAGTCCAAGCGGGTTGGGCACCCATGCATAAAAGTATTAATTCCTATCACATATGGTCTGAACAAGGTTTTGAAGAAATCACTCAAAGGTCCAGTGCGTAGGATCTGGAGGTATCTAGCAGTGAGGTGAGGAAATAGCAACCAGCTGAAGCCTCTCCCATATGCCAAGCATGTTGGAGAGCTACGGTGGCTGGCGTGAAAACGCGAATGGCCCTCTCTCGAGTCAGGTGGAGCACAGCTAGTGTGTAGAGAGTGTGTGTCTGTGTGTGTGTACATGGGAAGTGAGTAGTGAAGCATGAGAGAGACGGTGACAGGAGCGAGTAACGTTATTGGTTAACAGAGTTTGGTTTGTCCATTCTGGGCTACTGTTGAATCATGGCGGTGCAACATGGTGGACCCTGTGGACAGGACCTGCTCCCTATGGAAATATAAACGGCTCATTCTAAGGTAATGAATATTATTTTCAGCCCACTATACACTAAAGAAAACATACCAATATCATATTCCATTTATGCCAATGAAATTTTTGCTCCTAATTGTTACACACTGGTGATTTAATAATGGTAATATAATAGGAAGTTTCGGCTGCCTATACTTACTAGTACACTGATAACAATAACAAGAATAGGTCCAACTTTAGATTCAATGGACTGCTGCCTCACCATTTCATTGCTGCAAGTTTGCAAGTTTGAATCTCAAATATCAAATCTACCCTGTACATTACAGTTGATTTTCAACAAATACTATTTGTAAACCCCCAGCACATTTAGTGTGCGTTACAATAAGTATCAATACTGCAAAATTACCAAAATTACCCCAATGGGGTACAGGGGGATATGGGGGACTATCCATTGGTCCGAAGGTCCATTATTCCAAAACCCCAATAGTTCGAAAAATGTCCTGTTGGAACGAAATCCCATCGTCCGATGTCATATTATCCTGAAAACAAAAGCCCACTGTCTTCACTACTTTACACACTCCATTAACATATTGCTCAGCTTAACATTTTACAAATCATAATGCATGCCTTTGTATGACTCCTAAAGATAGACTTTTCATTTTGTCTGATATTCAGCTTTAAGTTAAATAAACAACAGTGGGCCATTGGACTACAGGCTTTCGGTGCAATAGGACAGTTTTCTAACTAAACTGGGATTCCGGTATAATGGGCTGTCGGACCAATGGCATATGGCACCAATTTATGGAAAATTATTTATGGAAACTTGGATTCACAAACACATACAACATTGGATTCAAACTACATACAGCCTGTAGGCACAAAAACCAAACATACAAGTAAAGACACTTAAAGAGGAACAAGACTTGTCTACTAAGACTTTAGATCCAAAATGAGATAATGACCCAACTGCTCCTGCTGGTATGAAAACTCAACATTTATGACAACTGAAGAAATGTTTGATGTCTTGATGCTTACAAAATAATCACATCATCATCTTTGTATATCTGAGCATGGACCGCATTGGAGTTTTTGGTGGTTTGAAAGCGTTTTGGACAGAAAATACAGCTGGACAGCTTTGATTTGCAGCCATTAATTAAAACCACAGAAGGTGTCTGCCTTCGTGCCAGACCATCCGGCTGAGGCTTTAAATCTTTGCTCTTTACAGCGGCCAGGTGTACAAAAGGGCAGTCCATCAGCATTGACCATTGTTCCTATTTTAACCATCCATCAATACCTCACTGTAAATCACAAAATGACATTTCCTGTCTTCTGAAGAAAATCCGCGGCATGTGGCTGGAAGGTGTTTGCCCTAAAAACACACGTGCAAACCGGTGGGATCGATCAAACACGGCTGGGTTTGATGTGCGTCTGCCGTGGAGAGAATGACAACCTCATGTTGAAGATTTAGCGTCGAGCTGGAAATGCAAAGCGAGGCAGGTTAGAATCGTTCTTTGATGAGAGATATCAAATGGCTTTTGAGGGTTTTCCTCTCTTCGCCTTTTATGTTCCCCCCTCTCTCTCTCTCTCTCTTCCTTCCTCTGTCTCACTCTTGGTTTTGCGCTGAACTTTCCATCCACAGCCTGCCTCTCCCCGTGTGTCTGCTTTGAACTCCTCAAACTGTTCTTTTGAAGGGCAGAGTCATAAAACGTCCTTTTATGCAGGCCCGGTCTCTTTGATGGGGTTGTCACTTTGTACAATGCTCCGATCTAAGCCTCGGAAACTTCAGAAAGGCAAGGCCACACCTATGTAGGGGAACAGACAGACAGAAAGACGGGCGGATGGGCGGTTGGACGGACAATCGGACAGACAAATGACAGGGAGACTGTGTTTTGGAGTAACTAGGGTTGAAGCCAGGAAATTCTGATTCTGGCTAAAGACATTCAGGCATGTATGGCAGTACCCACCACTGAGGTCACCGATTTCAGGACCTCTGCATTTTTTCCGAGGTGCATATGGTAAAAGGTGTGAAATATTAAAATGTGAAATAATGAAAATTGACTGAAAATAACTTTACTTTGGTGCAACAAGGATATTGTTCAATGTCAAGATTACTGACGCAAAGCACAGGATTTTTACCCAGAACACTGGTGTTTGCATCCAATGTGCAAGCAACGTGTAGTTTGTCTTTGTGTTCACCAGCATTAAGTTTCACTTTCATAAATCTGAACAAGCTGTTTTGTATGTTCAGTACATTATGTTTCATTCAGTTTCACAACCTGTTAGAAGGTGTTCATGTTGAGTTTTGCATTCACTTTTACAACATAGTAAGCTCCTACTGACCCACGTCTGTGAGGGTTATAACCACTGATAACGCACGTTTAATGAGCTAATAACAGTCGAATGCAGTGGACCGTCCATCATGATCCCGGCTAGTTAAATTCACAATTGAAACCATGTCAATTCTCATTGAAAGTTTATCAGCCTACCACTGGATGATGGGAATAACTGGCTAACCAGCAAACATTTATGAACCCATAGGCTCAATTTTACAACAACTGAGCATAATTATAATGTAATATTATGCTATTATTGAATAAACATAGTATTGTGTAACAGATATTTTGCTATTTAAGTCAACTTTTCAAGAAATAACCACATACTATTTTTATTACAGCTTGCTTATTGTTTATCTCTGGGTCTTTCACATCCTAACAAACCTCTGAATGTGATAAAACAGCCAAATATCAAATATTATATGACAAAGTTTGTGTAACTTCACCACTGAAGAGGAGCGATCTAAACAGGTCATTTGCAGCTGCGTTACAACAACAAAACTGTGTAACTGTGACAAACAAAACTTGATAAATGTTCACTGTATTAGATTAGGCATCTCAAGACTATTCTCTGTAAGTGTATTTTCTCAATGTAATGTCATGAGTTGGAACCAACAACATCCTGACAAAATGTGAAGAAGTATACCATATGCTGGTACTACTACTGTAACATTGCCGTCATTTACAGAGTACAGAGATGCTGGACAAGCCAAGCATCTAACCCCAAACCAGACTGTCTGTTTGGGAGTTGTGGCAGACACTATAGGCCCCAAACCACCACACATGTTTACCATTGGAGCCTCTATTGTGGTGTCACACCCTGTGAATAATGCACATTTCTGTCTTTCGTCACCTGTTTTTTTTCCCACCCATGGCTCCTGTTCACTCTTTACCATCTGTTTTCTCTTGATTTACTTGATCTTTGATATTGGAGGGTTTCTGTTTAAAGAATACAAAGTTTTGACTCCGTGGCTATCTTGTACAACATGTCCTTTAAGTCCAGTAAACTCTGATTCACCTTTTCTCTCTTGGCATTGGACTGTCAAGAACCAGACTTCTTTATAATCAGGGAAAAAAAAAGTCTGGAAATGCAAACTGGCATTGTATTTTACATTGTTGGAAAGCAGCTGTGCCCCACAAATGCATGATCCTTACAAGTTAGACATCATCAAAGTAAATAAACAGGCTTTCTGACAATATTAAATACAATGCCACTTAGCATTGTAACAACGGAGAAATAATCCACCAAACACAAATTTCCAAACTTCAATTTCCGAGTTAGAGTTATTATGGTATAGTATGGTATGGCATACTATTACCAGGGCTGTAGTTAAGACAAACTTTATTGAGTGTAAGTCAAGTCCAAGACCGGGTCCAGTTGAGTTAAAGTCAAGACCAAGTCAAGACTGAGTCCAGAGCAAATTGAGCTGTCTAAGACCACAATAGTGTCTTTTCAATGCTAATCCTCTGCTCCCCTGCATAACAAAGAGCATACAGCTTACATAACTAGCTACTTAATTTTGATATAAATAGCAAATATAGCATAGTTCAAATTACTGGCTCATAATGTATAATGTACTCATTTACGTTGTGTGTTACTACCTACCCCCATCAGCAAGATGTAATATAGATGTAATATAAGATGTAATATAGATCAACATCTTACATCCTGGATACTGGACTACCTCACAAACCGCCCACAGTTTGTGAGGACACAGGACTTCATTTCAGACACGGTGGTCTGCAGTGTGGGGGCCCCGCAGGGAACGGTTCTGGCTCCGTTCCTCTTCACGCTCTACACTGCAGACTTCTCCTACAACTCACCAACCTGTCACCTGCAGAAGTTCTCTGATGACTCTGCTATCGTCGGCCTCATCACTGATGGGGACGACGCGGAGTACAGAGAACTTTCCCAGGACTTCGTGGACTGGTGCCTGCGGAACCACCTCCAGATCAACGCGGGGAAAACTAAAGAGCTGGTGGTGGATTTCCGCAGGCAAACTCATCCCCCTCCAACACCGGTGAACATCCAGGGATCAGACATTGAGATAGTGACATCTTATAAATACCTTGGTGTTCACCTGAACAATAAACTGGACTGGACAACAAACTCCTCTGCACTCCATAAGAAAGGCCAGAGCAGGCTGTATCTGCTCAGGAGACTGAGGTCTTTTGGAGTGCAGGGGACACTATTGAAAACATTTTATGACACTGTTGTGGCATCAGCCATATTTTATGGAGTGGTTTGCTGGGGCAGCAGCATCACAGCTGCAGACAGGAAGAGGCTGGATAAGATTATTAAAAGGGCCAGCTCTGTCCTGGGATGCTCTCTGGACTCAGTGCAGGTGGTGGGAGAGAGGAGGATGACGGCTAAGCTGTCATCCATGATGGAGAAGGACTCCCACCCCACACCATCAGAGCTCTGGAGAGCTCCTTCAGTGACAGGCTGCTACACCCTAAGTGTACGAAGGAGCGTTACAGAAGGTCCTTCCTGCCTGCAGCTGTTAGACTCCACAACCAGCACTGCTCCCAGTAGACCACAATCACAGTCACATTCACAACAAACTCACCGGACATAAGTGCAATAAGGACTTTATGTACAATTATATCATTGATATGATGGATACATTTTTTCTGTCTTTACTTTTTTCTATTTTCTATTATGTATATACTAATTTATTTTTATTTGTATTGCTGCTGTAACGTGTAAATTTCCCCACTGTGGGACTAATAAAGGAATATCTTATCTTATCTTATCTTATCTTAAAAAAATGAGAGTTGTTAAACCATAGTTGAAACTCGGTTCCACAGGTTTCGGAAAAATCCAGCAAAAACACTATGGTCGGACACCATGTCAAAATTTTCCAACCAGCCACCATCAATCGGCAACAACCAGGAACTGCTGATGTACCAATGTATTCACAATGTGTTCGAGTCACAGAGCTTCTTAAAACACACTCCATTCATACTTGACACAAACAAAATTAAACTCACCAAACCCGTCTTGGTTAGTCTTTCCACTGCTCCAACAATCGCAAACTTAGTTAGATGTGAAAATATGCTGGCTCTACACGTTGTTTTCCCCGATGTTTCTCTCTGCCTCCTGAGCAGTCAGGAACAACTCAATCAGCTCTCAAACGTTGGACCTAAGACCACAATACTGAGTCCAACAAGGCATAAGACCAAGACGTGCAACTTCAAAAAAGTTCAAAACAGTGGCCTCAAGACTCGACTTGAGTACTACAGCCCTGACTTTTACTGTTAGTGATACTTATGCCAAGTTGACTCCCGCCATCATTCAAGCTCTGTAGAGGTCCTATCACTGTTCCAACGTTTGAGTCTGTTGAGCTGCTTCACAATAAAAGTCTCCTGCTGGTTCACTGATGACTGGAGACTTGATCAGTTGGCATCAGCAGTAACTTTGCACAGCTCTTACATGGCTGAAGGCAATAAGTAAACTATAAATAAAGCTGACAGCTGTAAGTGCAAACAGGAACAAAGGAGTGAATCTAAGTCCAAACCACAGAGATTCAGGCACAAGCTACAAAAAATACTGAGCGCTAAGCACAGTCAGACTTTCATAAACAGAGTCGATTAGTTGTCATTTCCATGGCGTCAAATACGGATGCATTGTCACACCTGTTGGCATTCGATACTGCTGCACATGGCACCCTTTAGCACCGCTATGAGACGCACCAGGCTTTCCATTATCTACAATGTAAACCCATTCACAGCAATTGTAAATGCTCAGGGAAAGTGCTGTGGTGACGTAATTTAAACCGTGAAAGAGACTTGGGCCAGGTGGGAGGGGAGGTGGACGGGTCCAACAAACATAAGACTTTAATACAGGAGACCGCTGTTTGTGTCCCATGTGTTACATTTCACTTTCACTTTACATCACCTGTTTGTTTGTTTCCCATGTTCACAATGTCGAGTCACATTTACACTTTAAAAACATAGTAATTTTAAGCCCAACCATGATGTTGCGTAAACCTAAGCAAGTATTTTGGTTTAATTCACAACATTAAGCATGTGTTTACTGTGACTAAAAAGTGCCGTCGAAGGGTTTGACAAAGACTTGAGATGAGAATGTGTTGCAGCTTTTCACTGGTGCAACCACACATATGTACCCATATCGTACATGCAATATATAATACGATAGTATGGTATTTCTATCGTACAGCAGACCTTCAAACAGAAAGCCTAAATTCATTCAGTGTCATTTAGCAGGACACTGACCACCAATAGGTGCACTGTCGCAGCTGACCCTAACCCTAAATGTCCTTGAGAAAAATGTAAGGCAAAACCACTGGAACAGGGATAACCTGCCCACCTAATATGAGGACTAGTGGCTCCTACTGATTGGTCAAGATGCTTCTGTATCTGGAGTGTGGGATCTGTAGGGGATACTCCAATCCAAACTCACTGTATACCTAATTTAGACAGATCTCCCCTTTGGGTGATCAACAGGCCATCACAAAAAGTGCACCAAACTTTCTATTTCTGTATTCACAAAAGTGTAAAACATATCTCAGGTTTATACAGCAGATGTATCCTGTCCTTCATTCTCTTGTTGGTTCCCAGTTGTCAGACTGTTGCTATTACAGTCTGGGTTGGGTTTCCCATAAGCATCCCAACACTGAGACAATCTTTGTTCCATTGTGAGCCGCGAGCACTGAGAGGCTTTTGGGAAGCTGGAACCTGGCTGTTCCCAGGATCCCTTTCACCTGAGCAGGAGAACAACAGGGGGAGAAAGGGGCAACACAAGAGAGTGGCTGTTGGAGAGCAAGAGTGATGGGAATAGAAACATGCATGCATCTACACAAGAATATGGACAGACATAATCTCACACACATATACAGTATATGCAATGAAGATACTTTCTCTGACACACGCGTCAGCGGACAGTGTTGCTATGATGGTCAATTACAGACAGTTTCTGTGGGGTAATATAGAAGAAGAAGAAGAAGAAGATCTACCTTTATTAGTCCCACAGTGGGGAAATTCAATTTACACTCTGTTAAACTCATACATGGTACATGCAGACCTGAAACACACATACATGCATTAATGGAGAGATGTCAGAGTGAGGGGGCTGCTCCTGACAAGCGCCCCGAGCAGTTGGGGGTTTGGTGCCTTGCTCAGGGGCACCTCGGCAGTGCCCAAGAGGTAAACTGGCACCTCTCCAGCTACCAGTTCACACTCAGTTTTTGGTCCATGTCGGGACTTGAACCGGTGAACCGGTGACCCTCCGGTTCCCAAGCCAACTCCCTACAGACTGAGCTACTGCGGCTACTGCCGCCCCCAGTGTGTAGTGTAGTTTACTGACTAGTAGGCCTAAGTGTTTCTGCCTGATATGTTAAAGATTTACTTAGTAGGTTTAGTTAGTTTGCAGTTTTGTAACAGGTAGCTACACAATTTAAATTTAGAGCTCTATCCTTTACACTTCCGATATCGGCAAATCCGTCTTTTACTCCATCAACTATAGATGGAGCCTTTGACCAATGGAAAGAATCACGACTGAGCAGCATTGTAGATTTGCACATTAAGGGTACATTTGCATCCTTTCGGCAGTTTCAGGAGAAATATAAGCTGCCAAAGATAGACTTTTTAAAACATCTCCAGATTAGACACTGTTTTGTGAAAACTCATCTTCACAATTTTGAGAGTGCAACACTTGACAAGTTGGACAAGTGTCCAAGAAACTATATAATAGAAAAGTATCCAGTTTAATTTATATACAATACATTGCAAGACCATGAGCAAGTAGATATGAGCTGTATTAAAAAGAACCGGGATGAAAATAGCTGAGGACATCTGGGACAAGGTCCTGAGTTATGTTCATATCTGTTCTCTGAATGCCCGGCAGATTAAAATTTTACACAGGTTACATGACTCGTACCCAGAAATATCACCAGTATGTGAGAAATGTGACCAAGCAGAGGCAGATTTACGTCATAAATATGCATTATGCGCTAAAAGACAAGATTTTGGGGTTGAAATATTTTCATTCTTTTTGAATATTTTTAATGTCCAAATAAAACCAGGTCCACTTTCATATAGATATACTGGATGTATATGTATATGTGTTAATTCTTCCATCCATCTGTAACCACTTATCCAGTTAGGGGTCGCAGGGGGACTGTAGCCGATCCCAGCTGGCATTGGGCAAAGGACACATAAAGACAGACATCATTCATGCTCACATTCACACCTACAGGCAATTTAGAGTCATCAATTAACCTGCATGTCTTTGAACTGTGGGAGGAAGCAGGAGTACCAGCTAACATGGGGAGAACATGCAAACTCCCCACAGAAGGGCCCCAGGCCGGATTCGTCCTCTTGCTGTGAGGCGACAGTGCTAACCACTACATCACCGTCCTGCTCGTATATATGTTAATGTTTTCCTGATTTGAGTTTTGCCTTGTTTTGCTTTTATTTCCGAGTATTGTCCGTTTTTGTTGCTACATATCTGAAATGAGGCATGATACACTCATCACAGAAGTCTTTGCTACTGATATACACGTGCTTCCAACTAGAAATATTTGACAGTTTGCCGTTTTGTATAGCAATATTAGTCTTATTCCTTTACGCTGAATGCGCAGTGCATGTCAACTTTACAAACACTCAACTTCCATTCATACAGTCAGTGGTGTGCACAGGGTGGCAAAGTGCCCTTGGACATGTCTATGCACTAACAGGACACATACATGCATAATTTTTTGTCCAACAAAATACCCAAAATCCATACGAAAGTATAAAATGTGTATTCTGTTCTGTTCTAAAATGTTTTACCACGCCAACGTCTCTGAATGACACCAGTGCATGTTTGCTTACGTGCAAATGGAGAAGCACAACCCTGACCCCTGGGTCTGTGCATGGTGAGCGCCTTGATGGATGACCAGAAATAAAATACTCAATGTAAAAGCTGGGATATGCTTAAAGAAAACTCATTGTCTGACGTATGACAGCCATACTCAAGGGCAGGGCAAAAGGCCTGTTGTCATAGACAGGTGCAGCATGATAGTTGTGATAACAGCACACGCTTTCACTTTCTCCTTGAAGGCATTCATAGTGTTGCAGTCATTTGCACACACCAAAAGTGGCAGACGTAATTGTGTGAAGCATGAACAAAGAGAGCTCGAGACAGAAGTTCATATTTCTCCCCTGCCTTACTATTAATACATGTTGCATCGCTGAGTCTGGACAAAAAACAGTCTCAACTTGCTGGTGCATTGCTATGCTTTTACGTAGATTAAATGGAAGGGTTTTAAACACACAGTTAAAAAAAAAATACAATTAAAGCTCTCCACAAACCAGAATACAGCAGCTTTACTCAAACTCCCAACACCACTTCACAACTACATGAAAATAAGATAGGAGGCCAGACAAGACTGCACTGTATATCAAACTATTATATTTGTACTACATGTCATTTTAGATACACCTACCAGCTATTTAGCATCTGTATAGCGAAGCAAAGTCCCTCCTCCTCCAATGGACCACCATGGGTTTTAAATGACACATTTTATTTTGATCTTGTTTGAACTGCACCATGAATAACATATAAGATGTTTGTCAAGAAAGTGAGTTTGTTGTAGAACTTTTGAAGTATAAAACTGGTTGCCAGAAGTGACAGAATAAAATACTTTATTGATCCCAAGGGGTAAATGGGGCATTACAGATGCTCTATTAAAATAAAGAAATGTAAGAAATAAAGGAGTGTGTAACATGTAAATTATGTACATAATGCTACAATATATTACACAATAACAGTATGTAGAGAAATATAGAGAATGTAAGAAATATGTACAAATACTTGCATTAGGACATGCAATATATAACATGTAACCACCGTGCGAATAAGTATTGTGATATTTGCACAGATTAATTAATGCACATATTATTTTACAGTTGAGTTAAGTCAGTATTAAACTACGATGTGTTTTGTTCTGGGATGTTCACACACAAGCAATGGGTCTTGCTTGCATTTTTTTGTTTCCCGAATTATAAAAAGACCAGGACTGGCTGGATAAAACACATCAGGTTAGGTAACGCTTCATTTATTCACGGTCTTCATTTATTCATGGCTACGATAGCTAGCTAGCTAGTGTTGCTGACGTATATTGTGCGTGGCAAGAGATGTAGTTCACTGAGCGGTCTCACACTAAACTAAATGATGCTATGACAAACTGCGACTTTCTTGACTTGCTAAATTATCTTTTATATTGTCAAACATCAGATATGTGATTTATGGCACAATTCAAAAAATATTTGTCTATTTCCAGCAAACCTCAGAAGTTTACTGCTCAAGATGTGTTGAGGTGTGCTTTCAAACTGCATTGCCGTGCTATCAAAGCTAAATATTCCTGTGCTGCCAGGAAGCTGAATGTTTGTGTGACAGGACCCCGCTCACTTCTGAAATATCCATCACCCTCACATTCAGAGTTCAGCGGAAGTGCTGTCAGGGTTGAGTATGTGAAACAGATTTCTAGGACAAGATCTCTATACAAACATCATAAGGCCTCTGTTTAACCGGTTTGATCATCAGCCTGTTTTCTTGCTGAGCATGTCTTCCGCTCTTTGGTCTGTGGAGTGTGTTTGTGTGGCTTTTGTGTGTGTGTCTGTCTCCTCTTTAAGAAGGTCTAAGAGGTAAATCACCCCGTCAAAAGTGAGCGCTGTGAAAACATCCTGAGTGCACACTGAGACACACACACACACACACACGCACACACACACACACACTGGGATGGTCCATGTAAGATGAGTAATAATTCAGCTGGTCAGGCTGGTCCCATACACTGGAGCTTTATCTACAAAAAGCTATGCAGTGTAATTCATGTATATCCCACAAAATTCATGTGGAATTAAAGGACCAGTGCGATACAATTAGGGGATCTTTTGGCAAAAACGGAATATAATATTAATAAGTATGTTTACTTTAGTGTATAATCACCTGATAATAAGAATCATGCTTTTTGTTAGCTTAGAACGAGCAATTTATATCTACATAGGGAGCGAGTCGTCTCTCCACAGAGTCCGCCATGTTGCACTTTCTACAGTAGCCCAGAATGGACAAACCAAACTCTGTTAACTTCTCCTACTCGGGACGGAGTCGATAATCTCTCTCTTGCTTCTCCACTCATTTCCCACGTACATAAACAGCCAGATCCTACACACTATTCCTTTATCTTAATTGTGAGGCAGGAAATATAAAGAGGATAAGTAGTATAAGAAGGAGGTCAGGGTGGATGGGTGGGTCAAAAAAACAGCATTTCACCCAGGAGACTGGTGTTCATGTTCTATGTGAAACCAGAAGTCAGCATTGATTTATTTGTCAGGCCTGTTACATACTTAAGTTACACTGCTTCTGGAGTTATTTAAAGCCAAACCACAATCTTTTCCTAAACCTTAGTAGTTTTATTGCCTAAACCTAACTACCGGTAAGTAGCTTTGTTGTGTAATCCTAACCAAGTCAATCTTTTCCTAAGTCTAACTAAGTAGTTTTATTGCCTAAACCTAAGGAAGCTGTTTCCTATAGAGATGGAAGTTTATTTTGAAAAGACTGTAGCAGAAACTGACAAGTGTTGCTGGATGTTCGTATGAAAAGGAACAAAAAAGGAGGAATGACTTTTCATTAAACCACTAAATGAGGATGCGTTGACATAGTGAGTAATGGAAAGGTAATTTTTTCATTCATTCATCGTCAACCGCTTATCCCGTTAGGGGTCGCGGGGGGGCTGGAGCCGATCCCAGCTAGCATAGGGCGAAGGCTGGGTACACCCTGGACAGGTCGCCAGTCCATCGCAGGGCACATAGAGACAGACAACATATAGACAGACAACCATTCACACTCACATCCACACCTATGGGCAATTTAGAGTCATCAATTAACCTAAATTGCATGTTTCTGGACTGTGGGAGGAAGCCAGAGTACCCGGAGAAAACCCACGCTTACAGGGGGAGAACATACAAACTCCACACAGAAGAGTCCCAAGCCGGAATCGAACCTGCGACCCTCTTGCTGTGAGGCGACAGCGCTAACCACTACACCACCGTGCAGCCCTCATGATGGAAAGTAAAAGAATTAAAATGAAAATTAACATACATGCTTTTCTTGGAAACACATTTTTAACATGTACATATAAACATCATTATGGGGAAAAGGATGAGTCAAATGGCACCCATCATGTTTTGTCAGTATGACAAAAAGTGCATTGGCAAACCACAGCCAACATGAGATTTTACAGATAACCTTTAAGTTTCGACCGCACCACCCTATTTAAGACATTCATCTTCTGTGCATGCTATCGCAACACCGTGTTTCATAAGCAAATCTGGCCCGCAAACACAGCGCATCAGTGTTTCGTTTCCACCTTCCTCACCTCGGAAACTTATTTTTTGGTTTCCCGTGTCAGTTACAGACAGTTGACAGTGTTGCTACACCACAGAGCTAAATATAGCAGTGAGACATCTGCGGCAAGAACGTTTTGAAATCATGCAGATAAGCGTTTGGCAGAGATGTGGGCTGTGAACTTCTTGGTTATTGTGAGATGGCTTCCAGACAGGCTGGTGAGTAAGGTAAAGTATATTCAGGAGATGTGGCTTTATTTGAAGAAAGCCGTGTGATTCACTGAACTAAAAGGTTCAAGAGTTTTGAACCTTAATATTAAGTTTCTCCTCCTTATCATTATAGACCTGTAATTTGAGTCATGATGGGCTGAAAAAGCTCTATAGCTGTATAACATAACAAACGCAAAGAGTATAATGTGAGTACAATTTTAAATTCTAGGTTATACCTTTAAACAGCAGCGCTATTATGAAATGAGAACACCCAGCAGCTCTTTGTTTTTAACTTACGTCCTTGTTCTATTTTAAAAGTCATATATTGTCCTGTAGCTGTCATTGTGAAATAAGAAAGTGCTCTGATGGCTGTCAGAGACCAATCAAGTCATGGGTCAATGGGTCACATAGCAACAGGCTGCAAAGGCCACAGAGGAAAAGAGACAGAGAGACACAGAAGGGAAAAAGCAGGAGGGCAAAAGACAAATGCTTATCGCTTGAGTGCCCTCGTGTCGGCAGCGCCATCTCTGACTGTCAGCACCTTGAGTGACACACATCGGGGTTGAGGGGTCAGCAGGGGTGAGGACGTGTGATGTATGTGGGTGTGTGTGAGGAGCTGTAAACTTCCTTGGAGAGGGACTATAAAAGCAGCGATTGTAGGACAGTTTTTAAGCCTGTTTAACCAAACAGTCTCAGGAACTAATCCCAGGAACTAGTCGTGCCTCTTTATCTCATTAACTGAGAAAATTACACCAATAATAGATTACAAAGCGACACAGCTCACTTGCTTTAAATCTAGCCGCGAAGTCTGCTATAATTATTATAATATAAAAATCTGCAACAGTGAGCAAAGTTACAGCTACAGTGCAGCTATATCGCCACCAAGAAACCCACACTCACCGCCACCACACACACGGCCTGTCGGAACCTCGTTAAAGTTACACTACAGCGGGCACAAAGCCACCGGCAACACTAGCAGCTACCAACTGCTAACGTAGCACAAACACACAGTGTTTGTCACTATCGTTAATCCAGGAAGATACACAGCTGACAACCTGCGAAAGTAAACTAAATGTGCAGTGGAGACTTTTACTGAGAAAGTGGCTGCATGTCCCTGACACTAAACGCAGCACCATGGTTGCTAACTCTCCTGGACGGTGAACTGGAGACAGTGAACGCAGCACCGTGGCTGCTAACTCTCCTGGACGGTGAACTGGAGACAGTGAACGCAGCACCGTGGCTGCTAACTCTCCTGGACGGTGAACTGGAGACAGTGAATGCAGCACCGTGGCTGCTACAGTAGCTCTCCTGATGGTGAACTGTTGACTCAGTGGTCTGTAGGGGTTAATATACTGCAGCTGGCACAAATCTTGTCGGTTAACGCTTAATAATTGGTTAATAAGGGTTGGTTATCAGTTAAGAAAATTTTTAAAAATTAGCATCCCTAATTTTTACTCATCAAAGATGAAACAAATCAAGCAAAAAAACATTTTACATCATTTTCACTGCACAAATGTTGTAGTTTTAAGCCCAACCATGTAGTTCTTTCCTAAGTCTAACTACAGTGGTTTTGATCCTGAAAATAAAGGGGGAGTTGGGATGGGAATGTGTTGCACATTTGGTGAGTTCCAGCTGTGCACCAATTTGATTTTTAGTTTTGTCTAGATTGAATATGAGTGAATGTCTGAAGATAAAATTTTAAAAAAATGAAATGGAGCTGGGAGATTTTGCCTGCAATTCATTAATTTACTGCAAACATAAACAAGCTTGTTTGCAAATCTTTTACACAGCAACAGGAATTAACATTTTCTAAACAGAGGTGCAGATGGATCTCAGCTTTCAGAAAACTTTGCCAAGCAATATTACAGCAGTTGATATCGGGAAATAATAAAGAGGTAAATGTGATGTAAGAAGGAGACGTAAGAAGGAGAAAAATGCCCTCAAAAGGCATTTTGACACAGGGGTGATAAGCCAGAGGATGACCAGTAGATGAAGGTGAATGGGGGATGGTGGGTGAAGGTGGAAGTGTGTGTGTGAGTGACAAAACAGAGGATAGGTAGGGGGTGAGGCAGTAGGTGGGTGGTGTGACCATTGTGAGAGGACAGGCTACTGTTAGTCGGGTGGGAGCTGCAGAGGAGGAGGTGGAGGTGAAGTGAGGGTGTGACTGACACATGGATAGAGACGACTAGCAGGGGGTGGGAGGAGGTGGCAGGCACAGAATAATGGTGGCAGGATGCGGGTGTGCTGCATTGACGAGGGTGTGTGTGTGTGTGTGTGTGTGTGTGTGTGTGTGTGTGTGTGTGTGCCACCGGAGGCTATGCGTGATCTCCATGTTGTTTCAGGTGTCCATACACCCCCAGCCAACCAGCAGGCCCTGGAGGGAGGACTGGCAGCTCATTAGCCTGATCAAAGACTCCACTTCCCCCTCTGGTTTAACACACACACACACACACACACACACACACACACTTTGCTGTGTTTACCTGGCTAATCCAAGGCTAATCTGCCTGATATGCAGGATGTGGGGATCAATTAAGGAAATGAAGGTGTGGTGATGAAGGGAGAGGAGGAGAAGGAGAGGCGAGGTCCAGAATGAAATGTCACATTTCCGCCGGGTCAATTATGCCGATAGTTCACCTTTTACAGAACAGAGGGTTAAAGCAACACAGACCTGTTGGCAAAAAACTAAACAAATAAGCTCTTTGGGTAGATATACAGCACGGTCCTAAAAAAGGTGTACAAATGACACGATAATGTGCAAAGCATTTAGTGAGCAATATCAATGTGTTCTTGCTTTTGGCGAGTCATTTGTACGCCACATAGTCTGTAGTGACTATCTAACGTAAATGCATCCACATCGATATGCTACGCTCAGAGCTAAGTAGAATAAAAAGTGAGAGACCAGCGTTCAAGGCGGGCTTTTTGTTTTTAAAGTTACGTAAGTGACGTTTGTGACGTGTTTTCCATACTTACATTACATTGTTTCCGTACGGATATTAAGTCTAACCATGATATTTCATCTAAACCTAACTAAGTGGATTTGTTGCCTAAACATAACTGTGGACGTTACTGTAATTTTGTTGCGGGGCGTACAAATGGCACACGAAAAGCCTGAAATGCGTCCTCATAGAAAGGACTGTCCTTGTAATGTTGTGCTATTTATACACCTTCCCGTGAGATCGGGTTGGGTGTACTGTTGCTTGGTGGTGAGAGTATTGGTGTCAGAGTAGCCTTACAAAAAGAAAGTATTTATAAAGTATATTTATAATGTACATTTCCATATGTGTAAGGTACATCAGTTAAAGATAGTTCCTATAAAAGTTTGATAAACTCTATATGGGAGAATTGAGGTAAACTTAAGGGAGAAACTCATATTAATCCTATTTAAAGGGCTGGTTCATCTGTGGATAATGTGAACTCTGGCACAAGCTGAGTCAAAGTTTAAGTTTGGAAAAAACTGAAAGTGTTAGCTCGGATTTTTGAAGTGGGGTTGCATGTCTACTCTCATGTTCTGCAAAGTAAAATTACTGCTTTTGTGAACATAGTCTGGTGGCTTTGAAGAGAGCGAACGGCTTTGGTTCCTCGTAGGAAAGAGCTGTCTGACAGCGAAGTAAAGCGGCTGTAAACACATATTTTAGCCACCTAAAAGAACAAAAAATGGTATCAGTTTATGTGTACGCTATATTTAGAAGACTTTCACCGCTTGCCATCAGACAGCCCTGTCCGGCAGGGAGTAGTTGTATCACTGTCTTCAAAGCCACCAGACCAGACTCCATTCACATAAAGAGTAGTTTTACCTACAGAACACAGGAGTTTCTGGTCTACCGCTGCATCGATCGGTTAGTTTGTTTGTGTTATTGTGTGACTTTTGGGTCTCCACTAACATGGCATCCACACAGTAGTACACTGCTTAGCTTCTGTGCTGGTACTCCTGTCTGCTTCTCCAAACAGCACATTGACGCTAAAACATACTGACTTTAAGAAAATTTGAATGTTCAGATTTGAATACACGAAGAACACCACTGTGAAGCTACAGAGTGACTTAAAAACCTTAAAAATAATAATAATGATGGACCCAACTATAACTTTATCAGTAAGAAACTATACCCAAAAGCCACAGAACTCTTTTACTTATTAACATGCAGCATATAAACATAACTTATGATAATAACTATAAAACATTATAATGTTGATACTCAACCAAATTTCTCGTGTTTTAGGAATAGAGTTACTGCAGACAGCTGAACGTAACCAGGTACAGAAGCACATGTAAATGACACATCTGATGCAAAAAACTACTCTTTGTAGACTACAATGAGCTAACTGGGATCTAATCATGATCACTGACTCAGCTCCTGAAGCTGAGATGATTCATTTTAGTGAGAATGATATCATGTAAAAATAGACCCCATAGTGAAGAACTGCTGTTTATTTCCTGTTTCATATTGAATAGGATCCTGATTCATATCCTGTATTGACTGGGCCTCAGTTCAGAAATTGACCACCTCATCATCTATCACAATAAAAGAGCCCCGTGAGTCAAAGCATCCCTCTTGAGCCACATCCTCTCAGCCTCTCAGGAGGAGATCTTGTTGTATTAATCAGAGGCTTGTGAAGCACATTCACGACACTCACATCTGGACCTAAACACACACTGGCTCTCAGGGGCTAAATCTGATTTACATACACCTTTGCAGAGTGCTAAACCTTTATGGATTGCCGTTGTAATTTCAACAAAAATGTGGATTTATACACAGTGAGAGTTAATTTATTTAATGTTTTAGATCATTCTCAACAACCAACCCTGAGTCAGCTCTGCAAGTGGACAAAACATTATTTCAGTTTAACTATTTGTATCAGTCCAGAAGATGAACTTTTACTTTTTAAAGATAAGACTAATATACTTTACAGATTGGATTAAATTAAAGACTTAAAAAGACAACTCAAGTAACGCCAGGTTAAAGAACATCTATTAAAATAAGGATATGATCTCCGGTAAAAGGTTTTAAGAAGATATTTTAAATGATATAATGAATTAGTGAGTCTCGACCACTGTCCGGCCTCTTTCCCTCTCTTTACTGTATATGTGGTGGTGTTGAAAAGCATCCAAAGATATGCTTATTCGCTTTCCTACCCAGCGTAAGATAGGAAGATCAATAGCACTGTGTTAAGGCCCAGACACACCAAACTGACAGAAAACTAGCATCGACGGAGGCCAAGTATTGCACCGCCTCAAGCCAACTGTGTCTTGGCTAAAATGTCGCACTTGAACACAACACAAAGACTACAGCCAGCAGCCAACTACAACCCACATCCATCCCCTGTGAAAGGAAATAACTCCAACTAACTAGTCTGTATTTGTCGTTCAAAAAGCAGAAAACGGAAGGCAGACGACGGTGGAAATACAAGCTGTTGTTATGATACGTATGTGAAACCACTTTCACACCACTCTCAGTCATCACTTAGCTTCATTCCAGATGGCCATGTTGTTGTGGAAGTATCCGCGTACTGGAGTGATCAAATGAGATGAGGATGAAAAATGAAAAGAGCCTCTTGTTTGACTTTACTCCTTGGCTTGCCTGTCTCACTTCCGTTTCTCCTCTCATGCACTGTTTCGTTTGAAACGGCTTGGTGCGTCAGAAGCCAGAGCGAGGAGATGATTAGCTTAGCATAAAGCCTGGAAATAAGTGGAAACTGCAAACCTGGCTTTGTCCAAAGCATCCATAGCGCTTATCTGTACACAAACAGAAAAGCAAAAGTCTTATTTTTTACTAGGAGTCACAGTCTGTAACTGCAGTGACTTCCTTGAGTGAGTTTTGGGGTGCTGGATCGGTTCCAGTCTTTATGCTAAGCTAAGCTAATTGTGTCTTGCCTCCATCTTCATATTTAAAGTACAGACGTCAGAGTGATATCAATCCTCTCATCTAACGCTTGGCGAGAAGGTTGATGACCATATCAATAACCCTCAGGGCCTCTAATGGGATAAAATTTGTTAAGAAAATATAACTTCACTGCAGGTTTACAGACTCTTACAGGTAACAGAGAGCAGTCTCTATGACTAGCATCAGGTATTTAATTAAAGCGCAGCATTGGTCTTATATTTCCTGTTCCCAGACATTCTTTCATAAGCCTGCATGACCACTTCACTGCTGACCAAATTGGGAAATCTTTGCGGGTTTGCTCTCATGATGGAAATGATTTTCCTTTGTCTGCCACCCACTTTAACCTCCTTACGTTGCTCTCCAGACTGATGGCTAACAGGAAGTTGCTGTAGCTGTGTCACGCTCACCCCTCGCCGTCTCATCCCGTCCTTTCTCCTGCCATGTCTCCTTCCTCTGCCACTCTTCTCTTCCCAATCGTTTCATCCTCCTCTCATCTCCTCCTCGTCTTCCTCTCACCTCCTTCCTCCTCTCCTTTGATCTCCTCACCCCTCTCATCTTGTCCCTCTTCCGTCCTCCTGCCCTCTCCTCTCATTTACCGCCACTCACCTGATCCTCTTGTCTTTCCTCCTCTCCTCTACTCCTTTCCTCTCCTCTTGTCCTCCCGTCCCTCCTCTGAAGGTTTAATTTAAGCTTGTCATCAGAGCGTCTGTGAGCTGAAGTTGGATACTGCTGATGCTGCAGCCATCACAACTCGCCTGCGACACTGCTGGTCTCTATTTGTGCCTGTTTCACATGACGATGTGATTATTTCTCACCTTTTTTTCCAACTAAAATATGTAAAAAGCAAAGAAAAATAGGCTGAAATACATTTGGTTCACAAACAATCTAAAAATAGGGAGCATGTGGATTTCACCAATGTGTTATCTGGCTCTGAGACAGGCTGGCTTCTAAATTTGACTTTAACCGCACTGTTGCTAAATGTACCTCTATTCCTAATATGACTTATTCCTGTTTTTATTTCAATGATTGCCATTTTGTATGGCAGCCGTGGCAGTTCAACTTTCTTCTTAACTTAAGAAAACTCATGCAAACAAACAAAAGACGATGAAATCAAGGAAATATTTCCCCCAGTTTGTACACTGCTTTGCTCCCATGCCCGTACTCCTGTCTGGTTCTTCACACTACGAGCGTGCCGACCGTCATACCTCATACAACCCTACTTCAAAACTATCCCTTTAACTTTTATATTTCTGGAGTGAACAGTATGTGTCACCAGCTCTTACAGCTCTAGATAACTTTGGTCATTGATTATGACAAACAAGCTGATAAATTACAATACAGATCGAAGGAAAGAAGTGATTATGAAAGTTGGTTAAAAGCTGCCCAATTCAGGTTCAGCACTATAACATAATAAGATTGCTTCATCAAAAACAAAAACCTCCACTAAATAATGGTCTTAGGTGCTTTTTAAAATATCCAGCTCTGGGTAAAGAGATTGAAAAGAATACACTGGCGTATTTTGAGCTCTGATCCACTATTAAAAATAAATTTAAAGATCTATCCAAAGTAGTGTAGAAACGTCCCTGTAACTTGAGACAAAAGCTGGTAAAATCTGATCTCACACCTGCTAAAAACACCACCGTCCTTGAGCTTTCTCCAGGGAATTACAGCATCTGTGTGGTTCGTGCACATTTTACATACAAGCGTACCGCATACTCCCACCCAATAACAGGACACTGACAGTAAGAGGCACTATGTCTTGTTCCACAAGAAGTGTGATCTATCTTATAAAATGGCCATATAGGAAAAACACAAGAGTACTAAAACCAGGATAGCAGAGAGCACAGGAGCTGGATCCTGCCCAGGATCAGCGTAACCCAGCGGCAGAGCATTTCAGAGAGGAATATCACCAAGTGGCCTCTCTCAGATACATTTAATCTGATTTAAATACCCTATCATGTGTATAACTCTCCACACTCTCAAAACACGAAGTCTGCACAGTAACAGTAAGAGATCAAACATTTTCTCTAAGATAAAAAATGGTGTTTGTACCATATCGTCCAGTGTTGGGGGTAATGCATTACAAAGTAGCGTCAAAAATATTGAGGTGAGACAAGTCTGTGGATTTTAAGGTTTTCTGTTCTGTTGCAGCTGAAAAAAATCTCTGAAAAAAAAAAAAAAAAAAAAACGGCTTCATTTTGACTTTGTGGTTCTCGTCTGAGCTGGAAGAACCCCGCCGGGCGAGGGGAGGAAAGGAGAGCTCCGGTGGAAGTTGACCTTCGACCTTTCTTCAGAGGAGTGACAGGACCCCGACTGCACTCCGACCTCCAGGGACCAACCAATCACTGAAGCGTGACCTGCCGTCAGGGGCGTGGCCACAAAGGCCCCCGCTTCTCCTCGCCACCCCTCACATTCTGGGCATTCCAAGTGTCGCTGCGAGCACATATCATACAGGCACCCCCGGGATGAACACACACACACACACACACACACACACACACACACACACACACACACACACACACACACACACACACACACACACACACATACTACACACTGATTCAGTAGTGAAATGTATTTTATGTAAGGGCAAATCTGAGATACTTGTACTTTACTTCATATTTCAATTTCATGCCACTTTATAATTTAACTCCACAACATTTTCAAGGAAAGTATAGTGCTTTATACTCCTCTACAGTTATAGATACCTTATGAATTAAGACTGTACAAAACATATAATGTGTTTATAAAATATGAAGCACTGTTATAAAC
The DNA here is from genome assembly GCA_947000775.1 of Pterois miles. NCBI lineage: Eukaryota > Metazoa > Chordata > Actinopteri > Perciformes > Scorpaenidae > Pterois > Pterois miles. The sequence continues at coordinate 23,705,594 of CAMQGK010000052.1, forward strand.
TAAAATTAAAAATGAAACCCAATCACAATTTTGAAATAAGTGGTGAGACGCAACTAAATATATTTATTCAAGCACTATACCTAAGTACAATTTTGACGCACTTGTCTACTCCACGACAACTCAGAAGGCAAATATTGTGCTTTTACCCTACTACATATTATAACATATATTACATATCTTTAAGCTTTAGTTTATTCATAATTTGTATCTACATATAATATAAGCCACCCAACACAGCAGTGTGCTGAATAAAGTAATTATAATGAGCTCCAGTGATGTACACATGAATGCATCAATAATTATAATTCAATAATATAATATAAATGACTCTGTTATGGGCCATTCTCCATAATGAATACTTTTACTTTATTTTGATGCTAGGCTACTTTTGTACTTTTACTTGAGTAAGATTTTGAATGCAGGACTAAAAAAATACTAAATACTTCTTCCACCACTGTTCTGTTCACAATACGTACGAAAACAACATAAGTACAGAAAACACACCATAAATGTCACTGCAAAATAACATAACTTACAAATGCAAAGTTTAAAGAACATTATTATTTAAGAAAAAGAGTATTATTCACAGTTATTTAACACAGGGTATTTTCACTTTTTCTCATCCTCTACTGCCTAAACAAAATGACACATAATAACATATCTATACAGGGAATGATGGTTCAAGCAGAAAAAATAAATAAGATTTGAATAAAATAAATAATTTTACTATTAAATCAAATGACAAAAATAATGTAAATGACCAAAAGCACAATAAATAAAGACAGAATAAAGAGATAAGAAACACATAATTAATAAAATAAAACACACATACTAATTAATTAACATTTTTCATAGGAAAAGATACAAACGCATGCTTTGAAATATTAACAAATTTAACCTAATTTTGGGGAAGGGTCTTAAGCTTTTCGAATTAAGATACTAAAGGGTCCCATGTCGTATGGAAATGCGGCGCTCTGATTGCCCGCTTTAGCTGTGCGCATTATCGTGTCATTCATACGAATTTTTGTGCGACTTTTTGCAATAAAACCAGCTCTGCTTTATGGACGGCAAAAGATGGAATCGGCAGCAACAAGAAATGGTGTTTGGAAATCGTCCCCCGTCTCTTTATAACTGAACATTTTCATTTATGTCAGAATTAGTTTCATACATGCACCATTTAGCCCACACATGCTGTTTTTTTTATTTATATCCTATTTTGTCTATGATGTGGCTTATTACTACTCGTGAGGACAGGGATCATTAGCATTACCACTGCATTTAAAAGTCAAAACTCTGCTGCTGTCTGTCTGTCTGCTTAGTTTGGCTCATTCAGGAGTTTTAATGTGAGCAATGTGTATGTTTTGCATCTGGTTGGTAAAAAGCAGTCGCCCCATATTGGTTGTTCTTTGCTATTTATGTATCTGTGCATAGGACAACTTGCGTATCCTTGGCACAAGTGTACCAAGGATAGACCTACTCTGTATGTGTGTGTGTGTGTTAGCACAGTTTAGTGTGCTAACACACACACTTTAGTGTTAGTTTTTTATTTGCCCTCCTTGTGTGGTTCGGCTTACAGCGGTGCAGTCCGCATCCCATCCTGTGGTGCTGGCTAACATCACACTCAACACACATACACATTCTCTAACACTAACACTAACACATTCGCTTCTCGGCCTTTTGGCTAAGATCAAGTGGGGGCGGCAGTAGCTCAGTCCGTAAGGACTTGGGTTAGGATGTGGAGGACCCGGGTTCAAATCCCCCATGGACCAAGACCAACTGGTTGCTGGAGAGGTGCCAGTTTACCTCTTGGGCACTGCCGAGGTGCCCCTGAGCAAGGCACCAAACCCCCAATTGCTCTGGGCGCTTGTCAGGAGCAGCCCCCTCACTCTGACATCTCTCCATTGACATGTATATGTACTATGTACTGTGTACTGTGAACAACAGAGTGTAAAACTGAATTTCCCCACTGTGGGACTAATAAAGGAATATCTTTCTTTCTTTCTTTCTTTCATACGCACACCAATCGCACGCACACACACACACACAAACATGCACACAGTCTCGACACTGACCCAGACAGAACCAGACCAGGCTACACACTAATTATATGCCTGGAATTAGACATAATATCAACCAGCCGGTTGACTATGGAAACAGGGATGGAAGGCCAAGTTAGGGATGTGTGTGTTCACGTGTGTGTGATTTCTGCATGCACTGTATGGCCATAAATGTTCATGCATGTGTTTCTGTGCACATACTGTATACTTATGTTCTTGCGTAAGGAGTCAGACAAAAGGAGGAGAACAAAAAGTGCATTACATAGCATTTTCTCAACAGCTCTGAGAGAAAAGTTGAACTTTGGTGCTACAATATAAACTGTCCTGGTCTACACCGTATGGCCACGGTGTTTTAACGATGCTCAGTTCCAAAGATGCAAAGTGTTTTCTCCCATGTTTTGCCTTTGCGGCAGGAAAATGTGGAAAGGATTTGGACGGCGTCTTTTCAATCCCACAATGACTGAAACAAGTTCAAATGCAGTAGTGTTGTTTTTCATTTTAGAAACAATGTGCACCTGTGAAACTGTTGCTGAGCTGTTGTTGAAAAGTAAACATATAGTTCTCCGCTCTCATTGTCCATTGTTGGTGAATCCTACGTAGTCATCTGTGAATACACTGAGCATGTTTTATTCAGTAACTTTATTTATGTATCATGTAGAGGCCAGTTGAAAAAAACAGTTGAAAGTGCTGATGTGGGGCTTCCACGCAGTCCCTTATTTACTGTATGTCTGTACACCATCAAATCTTTGAACTCTTAATGTTTTCAGTGATTTAAGCTATGTGACGAGCAACAAAAGCAACAAAACGGACAGCGTGGCCAGCTGGCGAGTGTTGGAAAAAAAACTGTATCAAGACTCCATTAGCTGATGTCAGGAACTCAAAGAGTAAAACTATCAAACTCATGAACAACAACTGCCTTGATTTTACAGTAACATTAGATAGTTTACTCATTCAGATTTAGATTTATTTAATCAAAATCATGTTAACGTGATATGGAGGAGGGCCAACAACCGACACAATCGTCTACACAAAGGAACGATGCTCTTCAAAAAGACACCTAGTTTACATTTTACCCTGAAACTATGTCTTCCTGTTTTTCATCCATAACTACTCTGTTGGTTTCCGGTACTGCTCTGATGAACTCGAGGAGTCATGATATAGAAGAAATCAAGTGTTACTAAATCCAAGGCATTTGATCCCCGCTAGGACCACCCTTGCTAAAAATGTATCACCGTGTTTTAATGAGATGGTTTTATTGATCCCTACAGGGAAATTCTTCCATTGCTTTTCCGCCAACACAGGAAGTTCAGAGGTCGGGGTCAGCGACAGAGCAGCGCCCCTGCAGCTGACATGGATTCAGGGTCTCGCCCGAGAGCATTTCAGCGGGGCAGATGCTTGTCAACATGGACATCATGTCTGGGTCATCCGGTGAAAATATAGTCTACCTGACCCTGAGGTCACTTGTTTCCAAATCAGGGATCCTCATGTGTCCCTGAGAGTACCCAACCTAATTTAATGTCACATTTATTTCATTGCTGAGCCTTTTTTCCACTTGTAAGCATCATTACTGATAGACATGTTTGTTTTCACCAAATAAAGTATAGCTCTCTTCCTGCTTGTCAACAATAGTATTTTATTCTCTGAGACAAAATCCTCTTAATAGGACTCATGCAGTTATGTTGAGGTCACTATTTTGAGGGCCTATGCTAAATCTAACACTCATCCTGTAATATCATGAGAAAAAGCTTCTGCTGAATGGCCTATGTTACTCAAAGTTGTCTAAGTATGACCAACCCAGACCAGGTGAGGCCACATTTTCTGGGATGGCTGCCCAGAACAAAAAAAAAAAAAAAAAAAAAACAGCATCCTGCTGATCTGGACAAACCGCTGGGCTTTTCTAACAATGGGTGTGACTATCTGGAGCCACAAAACCCTTTTCCTCCTGCGTAACCATGTCAAATTACTGGTCACAAGATTTCCTTTTAAAATGTCAAACGCTCATGCAAAAGCTCCTCTAGACTACTGTGGAGCAAAGTTGCGTAAGAGCTGACTCTACCGACAAAACAGTTGCTTGGCTGGGGATTTAAGTAGAAATATTTTAATTCTGGTGATGGCACTGGTCTGTTCAGACAAAAGCAGTTTAAAAGGGACTTTTAAACTGCTTTTGGAATTTTAAGACCTCTTTTTATCTTGAAAGGCCTAAATATTACGTTATTTCAAGAAATCTTACCAAGCAAATTTGTTTTTACTGTGAAGAGACCTTTATGTCCAGTTACTATAACTTGACTTTAAATTTGATTTAAATTTAGTGACAGATAATGGCGTGACACTGATGCATTGATTTCACAAAGAAATTAGATTTCCCAAAGTCTAACTCTATATATTTGACTAAAAGTAATACTAGTAATAGTTGGGATGTTGTTACAAACAACCTGTTGTAAAAATCCTAAGAGAGCTGAGCCAGTGTGGCTCATTTGGCCTCTGTGTTGTTATTCCTTTACAGGGATTTTTAAACTCTCTAATGGCTCTGAGTGAATTGGGTCTAATGTATCCTATTATGGTGCAATGAGGTTCAGGCCAAAGTCATCAAACTCTTTATTTTGATGGATGTGGACACACAGACTCATACAACCACACGTACATGCTCCCCCGCCCTCCCTTCCTACCTCTCTTACCACACACCTCTCCTGACTCCAAAGCACACAAACACACCTCCTGACCAGGCGGGCAGCGAGGAAGGAAGTCAATATTTGTTGAGTTGAAGCTACCTGGCCTCGTGGTTGAGATACGCCTCTGACTGTAGGCAAACTATAGAGTTTCCTACAATGCGGCTCTCAGCCTGCTGAGTGTTACTGTAGGTTAAAACACGTCATTACATTTGGTAATTCTGTTACTCTTGGCCCAAAGCCTTCCCTACTGTTTAAAAGAAAACCCACCCTTACAGTAACACTTTATAAAAACACAAGTACTGGTGATATACTGTACTGCAGTGGTTCCCAGCCCCCACAGCCACTTCACGAGCTCGAGTGCCCTTCGTCTTCACCACCCATCGTGTCCCAAATACATTCTCATGAACTGATTAGAACCTGGATGCTAGTTAACACTATTAATTACATGCAATGTACAAATCAGTTCATTGATTTTTTTTGTGACTAGTTCACAAACTGCTGCGCGACTGGACTGGTTTACTATATGTTGCAGATGTTTATTAAATGCCATAAACCAGCATTATACCTCCTCTTGTATCGGTTAGTTTTCAAGATATCATCACTTCAGTTTTTGTCTTCAGGATTTTATTTCACGTCTCTGAGAAAAGCTGCAGCCATGGACGTGACCTGGTGTGAAATACACTTTGATGGCATTCAAAATCTTCAGGTTGTCAACTGCAACCACACATCTGTTAACTGGCGAGAGATGCGTATTGTGAAGTGTCAAGAGGGGGGTGAAGTAAATGATGGCTTACCTGCAACAGGAAGCTTTTGATGCAAAGCTTTGAGCACTATCGTGACTTGCATTTAAGCACTCACACACACAAATACACAAATGCACTGAACAATTAGCAGCTTTTCTCAAGTTATTGTGTCTTGGGAGGAAAACACAAGACTGACACACAGCAATAGATTAGTGAATTACATCAAGTGATAGACTTAAGTGAAAACAAGAAGGCTATTGACATTGTAATTGGATTTAGACGGACATGTCTGTGGACTTGTCTGGATTTAAAACAAAAAATAACTTAGCTGGGAATAACAGTCCAACCAGACTTTTTAAATAGATATTCAAATAAAGAAGAGACTTAAAAATACAAATAATTAAGGTTTTGTTAGGTTTGCACATGGAATGGCAAAAATATGTCAAACTGCTGTGGAAGCAGATGGAGCTGTCCATTAGAAATCTCCAGCTCACAGCAGTAGCCAGCAGATGTGGCAGGAAGGAAGGCTGGGAGGGGAGACTCTGGAGAGAAATCTAGGCCTTCCCTTCCGTGCATGTATGCCTGGATGATCACACCGACAAGAAATCTACAATTCAACAAGCACTTCATGTGGGCCATGCCTGCGAGCCACACAGCTGCGCACAGAAATCTGCAAGTATCAACAGTATGTGTCTTCGTGCATCTCCCTATGTGTGTGTGAGAGAGGGAGTGAGATAATAAGAATGTGAGGAAAAGGAAAGAGGGTGCCATGTGTGATTTGCATATATGTTGGTCTATCATGAAAGCTGTAACTCTTTTATAATACACCTTTAAAACAGTCTGTTTTTAGGGCCGCAACAAACGATTCTTTTCATTGTTTATTAATCTGTTGATTATTTTCTGGACAAAACGATTAGTTGTTTGGATATAAAATGTCAGAAAATTATGAAAAATGTCAATCGGTGTTCCCTAAAGCTCAAGATGTCATCCTCAGATGTCTTGTTTTGTCCACAACTCAAATATATTCAGTTTGCTGTCGTAGATGAGAAAAGAAACCAGAAAATATTCACATTAAAGAAGCAGGAATCAGTTTTTACTTTTTATTTTGTTAAAAAAAAATTACTCAAACTAATTAATTAATCAATCATCAGAATAGTTGCCGATTAATTGTAAAGTTAATTGTATATAGCAGCTCTACTTATTTTATTATTATACTGTATTATCTGTATTTAAAGCCTGCCGTTACTATGGCTTAAAATATGTAGCACATGACACTGTAGTGAAATCAACATGCAATATAACTACAACCTCAGCTGTCTCCATTAGAGCCTATTAATATAGTCATTTAAATATATTCTTTCATTTTACATATATGTAAAAGTTCTGCTGTATAAATAAAGTCAAGGCTGTTTTATTTTAATAGCTCAAGATCACAAATTTGCCTCAAAGAGATCATGATGCAGATTAACGTAGGAATATGTATTTGACTTGTGTTTCTTTTTGTATTTTACCATTTTTCAGATATTTTATTTTTCTACCAATATCAATATTTTGCATTTTGGAGTCATTTATTGACCATAATGTGACAATGTAAAAAAATCAATAATATACTAATACAAAAAATGCCTCAAAAGTCTTTAGTTTAACCTACTTACTACTATTATTTACTAAACACAGATAGATTTTGAAGCCAGCTTGCTACCTTAGCATAAGGCACTTCATATCTATTTATTTAATCTTGATTTAGTACCTAGTGCTCATTTTAATGTACTTTCTATTGTGTATTGTGTTTTTATGTGTCCTGTCTGGATGGGGCATGTTGTGTTTTAACATACCCTTTTAAATAGCAGATTTTTCACATGCAGACCAAAGACAAATTTCTGCCTTTTGTCAGCAAAAAGTGGACAATAAATTACTTTCTCTTCTACTCTATATTGTTTATTTATGTACCTTCAGTTTACCAGGATGTCATTGAGATCAACATCTCTTTGGGAAGAGAGACCGGGGCCGAGGTAGCAGCCATACAAAACCACCACACAATAAAATAGAACAATATAGTAGAAGAAGAGCAACATAGGCTATTACTAGTAATATAAAAAATAGTAGTAATTGAGTAATTGAGCAGCCCAGTCACACTTTATATAATTACAGGCAGATATATTATAAAGTGGGATTAAGTCAAATTCAGCTGATTATTTTTTTTCAGCATGTTTACTGAACCTGTACTGCTGATTCATCCAAATGTAAGTATATTTTTTCCTTCCCTGTCTCTTTCTCGCTGTCTTTCTCCAAAACAATAATCCCAATTTGGAGGTGTAGTGGTTGCCATGGCGATGTGTGCAAACGGATAATGGGGCAACTGTTAACCTTTGACTGGTTAAAAGCCCCAAGCTGAGGGGGGGGGGGTTGCAGGGACACACACATACACACGCACGCACACACACACACACACTAGGATGTCAGAGAGAAAGGAAATTCACACTCATTTCCTCCGTGTGGTTTCGGTACAAATCAACAACATCCTGTCCTTTTGTGAATCCTGCCTGCCCTCATGCTGGTTTGCGTTTCAGAGTAGGCGTTATAACCCCCCCCTCCCCCAACAACCAACCTTCTCCTCTCCTCCTCCTCCTCCTCCTCCTCCTCTGTTTTTTACACTACCATAGAAGCTGTAGTCATACCTCACATTGTTGCAGAGGAAGGAAGGGCACGTCCTTGTTCGCAATAAACGGCTTTAGATAGAACAGGAACACAAGCGGCCATTATTTAGCCTAGTCGAGCTGAGGCATGTGATCTGAAAGGCTCTCTGGCATCTTGATTTCCCCCTCAATGATGATTACAACCTTCATACTATACTGTTTTATTTAATAATCAAACCTACTTTTATCCTGTAGATGTATTGCTTTGTTGAGATGTTTTGTTTTCCACGTCTTTATGTTTTCATGACAATTTGGCACCATTTATCAGAATGAGAAGAATATTACAGATCGTGCCAGCAATGAAAAAAAATCATAGCAGATTTAGCCCCCTCACATCTCGCTCTCCCTCTCATCTGGTACACAAAACCACCATTTCCTCTACATGTTGCAGGGAGCTGCATAGATAAATAAATTAACAGGCTAAAATAAAGCGGGAGTAGCACCGTAGCCGACTCTTTATGTAAATCAGGCCTGACATTGCCCTTGTGACCAAAAAAAACCCACCTCCTCATTCCCTCACCCCCCTTCCCACACACGCCTCATTCGCCATTTCTTCCCATTCATAAAAATCTCGGCATCGCGCCTGCGCAATGCCATTCGGAGTCCTCCCCATTCATAAAAATGTAACCTCCGCATTTCAGCCCTCCCGAGTCGCTCTGCCCTCCCATTCACAAAAAAAAGAGAAAAAAGCCGAGGCATCTGCGCAGTGCCGTCCCTTTCCTTTCCTCTACCCTCCCATTCATAAAAACTCACTTCCCTCCCCCTCGGTGGTTGCAACATCATATCCAAAGCTCTGCGTCCACAACCGCAGTCGCCTTTTACGCACCAGCGAGTGGAGAATAGTGCAGGAGACCCACTCTCCTTTTCGCATTACACATTATCTCCTCACATTTGGACTTTACTCAACATTTGTGGAGCTACTCGCTTGCTCGGACTTGGACTAACAACCGGCGCGCAAACGTTGTGCGCAACGAAGAGATGAGAATTTTATCCTGAAACCACAGTAAGTAACCACCTCTGGTGTTTTGTCATCGTTTAATGTTTGTGACTTGTGAGCGTGTGGCTGCACAAACCGACTACTCAGCTCCCTTCCACTGCCTGTGTTTGACTGTCCCCTCTCGATCCACTGGACTGGATCGCAGGCACGAAAACGCTCCTGCTACCTCTATTTTGCAACGAGCTGTTTCGCCGACCAGTGTTTGCACTTTGAGTAAATATGTAACTACCGATTTCCTACCAAAAGCAAGGTTGAGGGCGCACAGAGGGGAAACAGCGTCGTGTTTTAACGCATAAATTGCTCGTAATGTCGTTTTTTGACAGCAGATACGCATTTTTATGTTATCCGTTCGTTATTTGTGGCTTAATTTAAAGCCACTGTCACGATAAAAGGCAGTGGAATCGATCCGTATTAACATCACTATCTAAATCTCCGTCCACTCTTATGTTGGAGTGTGTCGGGCGATTCGGTTGCGTGTCTCGCTCTCGCTGCAGCGACAGCCTGTTTGGCGCACCGTGTCGGTTGTGTCAGGTGTTTTTGCCATTTACTTTCTCATCTTATCCGTCTAACTTCCAAGAACATGTCAATAAATGTGTTTTAATCAGTTTCAATCAGCTTCATTTGGTTGCCAAGAGCGATAACGTTCAGATTTACGCACCAAAACTACGCATTTAACCGCCGACGATTAAAACTGCCTTTCTATCGTCTGTCTGGTGGCACATATTGTACCATTTTCTTTATCAATGTCGTATTTTTTTGCCAAGTTTCACATATTAATCAAGGGGTGTTGCATACGTGGTTACAATGCCTATATAAACATGCTATTTGAGTATGCCGAGCGGCCGCCTCCGGTTTTTATGACTCAGTCCATTCACATATTGAAGGGAGGGACGCGCACACATACACACACACGCACTTGAACACGCACTGTTCCGGCTTGGAGCTCATAATGGTCTAGATTTGACGATCACAAGCGCTTGTGTCGGTGCCAGCGATGTCGCAACAGGTTTCTCAAGCAGGCTTTCGCAAATCCGAGGAAAAGGAGAATAACATGAGGCGACGGTGGAGCAGAGCTGCGTCGACCACTGACACATTTTTACATAAATAGACCACCAGTCAGCAGTTATAAGGCACAACACGACAGTTTTTTAGGTGCTTGGAAAACCATAATGCATCTTTTGGTGAGAATGTGCTGCGCTTTGAGAGGGATATTTTGCAATAAGCTACCGCAGATGTGGGTCAGTGGAAATGTCGGCTGTGTTGCGTTGTTTGTCTTGAACCTTCTTTTTTGTTTTCTGCAAAGTAGGTCTTTGCTTCATCGATGAAATGAATGTTGACACCGATTTCATTCAGGCTCGTCATGACTGGAGCGCACTGATTCATGGCTGCAACACAGAGTGCCGCCAGCAGCTTTCATTCACAAAAACCTGCAGTTCACAAAATCACATCCATTCACAAATCGCCAGATTGACACGTTTCTCTGATTCAAATTTCTGTGTACATATACAAATATATTTATATAGTCTTTATATATACTATATATATAGTCTTATTAATGTGTGATTCTATACAAATATCTAATTTCCTTTGCTTCTTGCATTCATTTTGGTTTTGTCCCATTTCTGGCAACCTCCGCCTCTCTTTGCTCTCCCCTGTTTTGCATCTTTGAGTCTTTTTTGCATGCAAGCCCTGCTCTCTGGTGCTCCCTGCTCTTTGGAAGGGAGGCGATGAGAGCCCAACTTGTATTGTTCTAATGTCAAAGTTAGAATAGAGGAGGTTTGAAACCCTGTTGGTATTCAGTCTAAAGATCAAGACGGTTTGGAGACACATTATTGCAGAGATCCTGCCTTGAGAGGGATCTCTGTTGAGACCGAATATTCTGGTTTTAAAGATTTAATAATTGTCCTGGGGGAAGTAAACTATGTTATGCTATGTTAATACAGGCAAAGGATGTTCTCATTTTATGTCAAATAAACTGATGGTTTTGACCTCCTGGTTTGGTTAAAGACAACTTAAGGAAGACATATTCAAATAAATTATTGTTCTTTATAGTGAACCTGGCTGTCACTCTTGGACAGTTTTGTGATTTATCAGCATCATGTATACTAGCTTCATGTATACTTTTCTTAAGATTTGGTGTTTTGGGGAGAAAAAAAGCAGTAAAACAGTAAAAGAGAAAGAACAGCAGAAGTCTTAACGGTCTCTTTTGTATCTGTCTTTCTGCAGTTTTGCTAAATGCTGCTTTAGAGTGAAGACGTGCGAGGCACCAGCCTACACATGGAGTCCAGGGTTCCCCACCACATCCCCGGAGTGTCCTCCTCCCTCATATCCCAGCCCCTGCTGGACAGTCGAGTGCCCTACGGCCGCCTGCAGCACCCTCTCACCATCTACCCCATCGACCAGATTAAGTCCTCACATGTGGAGAACGACTACATCGACAGCCCAGCAGTCGTCTCCCAGCAGCCCCCGAGCCAGAAGTCTGCGAACCGAAGGATCACCTGGCTCGGTCAGAATCAGGAGGCCTTCCTGGGGGCGAACCACAACCATCATCACAATCACCAACAGCAGCACCACCAGCAGGGCCGGTGCGAGCCCCACCTTCACCAGGACACCACCACCCACCCTTGGATTTCCTTCAGCGGGAGGCCCAGCTCTATCAGCAGCAGCAGCAGCACCTCTTCCGATCAGAGGCTGCTGGACCACGCTGCGCCCACCCCGATGGTGGACCACCACCCAAACCTGCACCCCCACCAGGGCGCCGTCAACACAATCACAACCCGAACTCCAGGCTGCTTCACTTCCTCTGAATCAAAAGTCCTCACCTCCTCTTCCTCTGCTTCCTCCTGCTCCTCCTCCTCTAAATCGCTGGACCTCAAGTCTGCAAAGATGCCCGTGGGAGGCGTGTGCGCTACTGGGGGCCAGCAGGGGCTGGCACTGATCCCTTCCTCCCCGGCCGAGAAGAAGCACCTCCTTCTCTGCGAGCACTGCGGGAAGTGCCGATGCACGGAGTGTACGCTCCCCCGGACCCTACCCTCTTGCTGGGTCTGCAACCAGGAGTGCCTGTGCTCTGCTCAGAGCTTGGTGGATACAGCCACCTGCATGTGCCTGGTCAAAGGGATCTTCTACCACTGCACCGAGGATGAGGACGACGAAGGCTCCTGCGCCGACAAGCCCTGCTCATGCTCCCAGGCTAACTGTTGCGCACGCTGGTCCTTTATGGCAGCCCTTTCAGTTGTCCTGCCTTGCCTGGTCTGCTATCTGCCGGCCACGGGCCTGGCCAAACTGGGACAGAAGTGTTACGACAATGTTAGCCGGCCCGGGTGCCGCTGCAAGAACCCGCAGGGCGGCGTGAGTGCCCCTGTGTGTAAAAACGGAGGCGTGGAGGCAAAAGTCGGGACGCTAGAGAAGCAGCAGCAGGGGTCATGATAGTGGACCAAACTGGCCTCGCTAAAAATTGGACAGGACCACACAGTACTTGCTTGCTCTCTATGGATAGGACAATCCAACACCAACCCCTTAAACTACCCCATTAATCTGCTGGAAGGTGACTTACATAAAACAAAAGGTACTTAAATGGCTTCTTGACTTGCGCTTGATAGGGTGGATGATCGAATGGGGCCTGATCTGAGAGAATAGCTAATAGGCCCCTCTGATATGTTTTGTTTGTTTGTTTGTTTGTAAGCGTGACACAAGAAGAAGAAGAAGAAGAAGAAGAGACAAGATTGTGGGACTGTGTTGTTTTGGCTGAAGGCACAAAGTCATTGTACCTCTCTGCTGCTCTGTATTTCTCAGCTAATTTTGTAACGGTAACTAAACACAAGCTGGTTGCAGATCCTCGGATAACACAAGTTATTTGATGGAGATAAATATTCGTAACCCCCCCCCCCCCCAAAAAAAAAGCACAGCCCAGTGTCCCTCTGTCCGAACAAACAACCTATACTGTGGCTTTCTGATGGGCCACTGCGAGAGCGAAACCACCACTTACTCGCTCACTCTCTCCACTATTATGATGATCACCATCATTTAGTGTCGCCATTTTTTCCTCGTTTAGCTTAAAGATGCTAGCTTGGCAATGCTAACATTGTATCTCTAAGTTTTAAGCTGCAAAAACAAATCCTTTTGAGACTTTTACGATAATTCCCATAATCCTCACTCTGTATTGTGCATAAGCAGTAGTACAGAGAGAGAGTCACTTTACGATGTGTTTCCTATTTTTGGGGGGGTGAAGCCCAGAGATTCTTAAGATTTTGAATGCTGTTCACCAATCACCTCAGAGGTAATGCATGTCATGACTTGCATGCTCTAGTGTAATGGTTACCCACCATGCTAGAAGTCGATGTGTCGTAGAGAAATGTGTAAAAAAACAAAAAAAAAGTACACCCAACCTTCTCAGGGACTGTTTCAGTAATCCTCTCTAGAATTGGCCTACAGCATGTTGATTTCTAAACTGCCTAAGAGCCTGGTCCTACTTCCTCTTTGCACACAAAGGCAAAGAAACATTTAGGGGCAAAAAGGCAATAGTGAATAATTTAAAACAAGTAAGCTAAGTGAGAGGCCAGAAAAGAGGGGATGCAAGTGATAGAGCGAGGGGGGGGGGGAGGCATAGCAAAGTTGTTGTTGTATCTTTGTAGAAATCAAACCTGCCACTTGCACAACCTTTTTAGGAAGCCCCTTAAAGGATGTACTAAAGCACAGTATTAACCACCTCAGCTATCTCACATTACGTTCGCGTGCACTACATTTAGCCCCCAGCCCACCTCCCACACACACACACACACACACACACACACACACACACACACACACACACACACACACACAGTGTCTTCATTCTAACCATTATGCTGCATAGCTTAGTCAGATAGTCTGTCTTTTACTCTGAAAGTCTATTTTTGTGGCTTGCATGATGTTCGTAGGACTTTGCCAAAGGAAGCTAGCGTACAGTAGCTTGTTTTCGCTGTCTGAGTGATCACAGTTGTTATGCACTCTTTGCCAAATGGAGTTGACGGCAGTTGGTTCTAAAAGGCACGCTGCCCTTTAATACAGATGGCCTTTTTCTGTTTGGCATAATGTCTTTGTTGCTCCATAACACACACCTCTCTGTCACGTCGGACTCTTAACTTCCAGTAGGGCGCCTAACTTTGCTCATAGTCTTGTTGCACAAAGCTGAAAAAAGAGGAAAGAAAAAAACACACTGTCCTTGAATGTATGAGGCAATATTTTCACAACCTAGCAATTCAGTCCGAGAGGAAGGTGCCAAAATCTGAGAATGATTGTGTGACCGGGCAAATTTGCCCGATACATGTACGTAGGTGGGCGGCAAAAATCACAAATGTTTTGACAATATATTTAGTAATAGAGCTATGCAGGTGAAATGTTATTTGCTGTAAATAGTTTCACAACATTTGTGTTCTTTAGAAGAGACTTTTAAATGTCCTTGAAAGATTGCATGGTACGTTATAACTACAACTCAGTACAAAATATATAGAGAATATATTAGATATATATTTTGAGGGTAAGATGTTTTTGAGGTTGTGAGAAAAAGAGAAAAGAGGGAGGGTGGCGAGAGGAAGGTTCAGGAAGGGGTAACAAAAAAAATGACAGGTCGTTCTATCACTAGCACTTGATTTAGAAAAGTGTGCCCGGCAATAAAAAAAAAAAAAAAGAAGAAAAAAAACTCCTGCTGTTTATGCTCATGGCTCATTAGCAGTCGAGAGGCTAAGCTAATACCCTGGTTCCTCTCCGAGTCCTAAAGACTGTGGACTCATTGAATCCACACAGGGAACACAATCTACCCCTATCCGGATCAACCCATTTCCTGCTGTTACTGCTCAGTGTCTCAGCTCTCTCCCCTCTCTTTCTCTCTCTTGCTTTTTTTCCTTCCTCTTCTTCCCTCCTTCCTCCCCGAGAAATAGTCCAACAAACACCCCTGGCCTTGATTGACAAACACAGCTGCTGTGCATAAACTTGTCATACCACAGAGAGACGGGAGAGGAAGACAAGTCTGTCTCTCTTTCTCGCCTGTTTTCCTCCCCTCCCGTCTTTGTTTTTCCACTTGATTTGTAGCTCTGTGCCATCTTTTTTAACCAGTGGACCTCTTTTTTCAACAGTCGCTGCCTTTCTTTTCTTTTAGTCACTGCACGTTAGCTTTATACTTTTACATGTGCTCGCTAGCCTTTTCAAGGTGTGGAGTAATCATCCAACAATGACAACTCAATGATAGAAACCTTTCTATTCTTTTTTTTTTTTTTTTTTTTTGCCTTTGCTACAATGCTGTGACTTTTACACACCCATACCCCTTTGTTTCGCTCATTCACGGGCACTGATTTATTTTTATTTTCAACCCAAACAAGAGGAAAAGTCTCACAGCTGGGTGATGCTACTCCATTCCTTTATGCCTTTGCAACGTCAACGTTGGGGATTAAGAACGAGATCTGTGCTTTTGTTTTTTGTTTAGATATAACAAAAAGAAAAAAAATCTCTCATATAAAAGGTTCCCTTTATAGATATATTTATTTTGAAGTTCTATTTTATATAGTATTTATTTAGATGCCAACTTTTTTGTTTGTGAAGAAAGCTTATGTCGAAAAGGAATGTACATTGACAATGGAAATATATATTGTTAAATATACCGGGCTGTTGTGTCGTTACTTTTGTGAGTAGTTTTTACACAAAACACACACACACATCCTGCACTTTACCTCTACAACGCACCTATAGAGACATTAAGAGGAATTTTGGAAAAAAAATACTAATAAATAAGGTTACTGCTGTCAATCAATTAAAATATTTAATTATGATTAATTGCACATTTTTCATCTGTTCAAAATGTATCTTAAAGGGAGATTTGTCAAGTATTTAACAGTCTTATCAACATGGGAGAACAACACAAAACAATGACAAATATTGTCCAGAAACCCTCACAGGTCCTGCATTTTACATAAAAAATATGCTCAAATCATAACATGGTAAACTGCAGCCCAACAGGCAACAACAGCTGTCAGTATGTCAGTGTGCTGACTTGACTATGAGTTGATCCAAAACTGCATGTGATTAGTGGGCATGTCTGTAAAGGGGAGACTGGTGGGTACCCACAGAACCCATTTACATTCACATATCTTGAGGTCAGAGGTCCAGAGACCCCTTTGAAAATGGCCGTCCTTGCCAAAATTTTGAGCATTTAGCCTTATTTGCAACAAGCTAGTATGACCTGGTTGGTACCAATGGATTCCTTAGGCTTTCTTATGATGCAAGTATCTTCATGCTAGCTTTAAAGAGCTCGCTATAAGTTTACAAATTGCAACTTGCTTTCACGTGTTAAAGAAATTAGAGGCATTAAAATGAATTTACCTTCCTTTATGGCCTAATCAACATTTTCTGCTCTTAAAACTTGAGTAAATCCTTAGGTCCTGCATTAATGGTGCACATGTACAATACGTTTTAGCACAGAAAATCTTTTTAAACAGCTTTTAACGTTTCCGTACTTTAGTTTGTAGATGCTGATTACTTTAACTATTAATCATTCTGTAAGAGAACATTTACAGGCTTTAGTTGTTTTACATCAACACTTCAACTTCCTGAGGTCCCCCGCTTCCTGTGTCTGAATGGATCGCTCTCTATAAAACACTAGTAGGTCACTGAAGGCCAAATAAAGCAGCTTGACCTTAAACTGAAAGAAAACATTAGAATAAGTAACAGGAAATAATTCGGCAACTTCCTCTGGATGACAGTAATACGAGACAGATGGTCACTTCATATCAGAGATTAAGCTTGTTGGCTGCTGTGTTTGTGTAAGTGGTTAAGCCGACTTCCGTCTAGGTTATAGGGGTGGTCTGTTATAATTTGGATGTGTAACATTCCTCTCTCTCCAAAGCACCTCCTTAAGAAGCTGGAGCACACAAAATCTTCCTAACACACACGCTGTCGTCACCCCCCACCCCCCAGCCCACCTGCGCTGCCGTTACCCCGAGGCGCCCTTCCTCCCCTTACGCCCTTCCCTTCCATAGATGCACGCATGTTTCCTGGGTGTTTACTCGAGTGCACCTGGGAGACGAGAATTGAACAAGTGTGTGAGAAAGGTAGAGAAGAGACAGCAAAAAAAAAAAAGGGGGGGAGGGAAGGAGGAGAGCAGAGTTCCAGCATCACATAAAGAACATGTTTCCGCTGCAGAAAGCCCTGCAGGCGCTGCAGTGTCTGCTCCAACAGGTGAGATCAGAGACCAACCTGTCTGTTTACCTGCCGGTCTGTCAGCACCCACCTGGGACAGCACACACACACCTGCATTTGACTTCCTCCACACCTACATTGTCATCTCCACCCCCACCAGGCCGCATACATATCATCAACACAGGAAGCTTCGGCACAGGCAGGTGAAGGGAGAAACCATTTATTATCGGCTATGGCAGCAGGCTGGATTCACTGAGGAACCAGTCCTGGGTCAGAAACTGTATTTGCAAATAATTATTGGTGCTGTGGTGTGGTCTGCTGCACACGCTACCAAAAGGGTTCGGTTTACAACTACGGACAGTGCAACACCAGCTAGTTGCCACTAATATTTTTATCATAACTTATTATTCTGCACTGTTTTTTTTTTTTTTATTTGCGAAGCATTGTGTGGGGCGGGAACTGCTGCATGTTTGTGCTTTGATTCATTTACAGCGTTATTGTACAATGTCAAGAATAAGGTCGTCACACCCTGCGCACACACACGCACACACATCAGCTGTTGTTATGGCAAAGTATTTCTGTTCTGCCAATAATTTCTTACTCAAATCAAAGTATGTTACATGAATGTCCAAGTAAAGAAAGGATTAAATATTTGAATTAGCAACTGAAAGCAGCACATTTAAATACATTAAATGTGCTGCTTTATAAAAGAAGAAGAAGAAGAAGAAGAAGAAGATCAGCCTTTATTAGTCCCACAGTGGGGAAATTCAATTTACACTGTTGTTTTTTTTTAACTTATACATGGTACATGCAGACCTGAAACACACATACATGTATTAATGGAGAGATGTCAGAGTGAGGGGGCTGCTCCTGACAAGCACCCTGAGCAGTTGGGGGTCTGGTGCCTTGCTCAGGGGCACCTCGGCAGTGCCCAAGAGGTAAACTGGCACCTCTCCAGCTACCAGTTCACACTCAGTTTTTTGGTCCATGTTGGGACTTGAACCGGTGACCCTCCGGTTCCCAAGCCAACTCCCTACAGACTGAGCTACTGCCGCCCCAAATATATAAAAGACACTAGATGGGATATAAAGTGTGTCAGTGGCCCTCGGGCTGGATGGGACTTTGTTCCAGTTAGGACACGTGTGACCTTGTGTGTGCGTGTGTCGGACCATCATTACATACAAGTCCCGCTGAAAATGGAGGTTATGTTACGATAACGCAGAACAAAAGGGATCATCAGGTGCAACCCCCAGGCGACATAATCTGACTTGACCCATCTCATGTTTGTCTCCTTATCTGCTGCATTTCACAACCGGCAGAACTCGTCCTGCTAAGTCACCGTATCGCCGTGCATCGATGTGACCCGAGATTAACACTTAAAGGGGAAAAACCTCCCCTTTCCAGCGTGAATCTGCATTTGGGTAGCATGTGTTAGACCAATGCTCCGAGGCCGTGGGGAAAACCGCATGCCAGTTTCCTGCAATGAATGATGTTTCCCCTCAGCTGGTCTCTGGATCCGTTTGAGATTTTCAAGAAGCTAACTGTAATTTTGACTTTCCAGCACTTATGTGCTTCAAGTTAGCTCAAGTAAATCCCCTGCAGTTTGCTGTTTAGATGACATATTGCAAAAGTCATTTTCACATCTGGTGTAGCGCTCAACCAAACCCCCTCGCGCCACCGACAACCCCCCCCACCCCACACACACACACACACACACTTCCTTTCACCCCCATTCATCCCCTCTATATTTCTCTGTTCATCTATAAATGCATATATATATATTTATTTTAAGAAAATGTGATAATTTAGCAAGCTGTCTTTGATAGAGCTTTGTAGTTGTGGGGGCAAAATTAATATGCAGGTTGCTAATGTCAGGATAACACTGCAAAATGTTGACCCTAAATTGCCCAAACTGAACAGAAACGCGGCGAACTATGATTGGCACCACACACACTGATTTGTAATTTTACAGTAACAACCTGGAGGTTGTGCAGGACTGCAAGCTATAGGCTAGTTGATCTCTCATCCAAATTACAGCAGCAACACGGTCACCTAATCTGACACACTGTGACCATCTGGAAATGCTAACACCAGATATATAAGGGTATATAGCATTTGGTAAAAAGATTATACTCGTAGTGTAGACAAGTGTCTATCCACATGCAGCACAAATTTTACCCAAATTTCCAGAAATTATGCAAAGGCAAATAAGAATTAATGTAGATTTCCATCAAGCAGCAATCTCCAGCATTGAAAATTGAAGCTATGGTGGAAGTGCCTGCTCCTTCAATGGTCACTTGAAGCGGGCTCCAAAAGTGAGTCATTCCCCATAGACCCCCATGTTAAAATAAAATGGCAAATGGAGTTGCATTTATATAGCACCCTCCTAGTCGTCCGACCACTCAGTGCATTCACCCATTCACACAAATTCATACCTGAGGCTGCCATACAAGGTGCAAACCTTCTCATCAAGATCTAATCTAAATGCTCATTCACACACTGACAGCACAGCCTTCAGGAGCGATTTGAGGTCAATGACTAACCCTAACTATTAGAGGTCAATACCTAACCTCACCTATTAGAGGTCAATACCTATCCTCACCTATTAGAGGTCAATACCTAACCTCACCTATTAGAGGTCAATGCCTAACCTTACCTATCAGAGGTCAATGCCTAACCTCACCTATTAGAGGTCAATACCTAACCTCACCTATTAGAGGTCAATACCTAACCTCACCTATTAGAGGTCAATACCTAACCTCACCTATTAGAGGTCAATACCTAACCTCACCTATTAGAGGTCAATACCTAACCTCACCTATTAGAGGTCAATGCCTAACCTCACCTATTAGAGGTCAATGCCTAACCTCACCTATTAGAGGTCAATGCCTAACCTTACCTATTAGAGGTCAATACCTAACCTCACCTATTAGAGGTCAATGCCTAACCTTACCTATTAGAGGTCAATACCTAACCTCACCTATTAGAGGTCAATGCCTAACCTCACCTATTAGAGGTCAATGCCTAACCTTACCTATTAGAGGTCAATACCTAACCTCACCTATTAGAGGTCAATGCCTAACCTTACCTATTAGAGGTCAATACCTAACCTCACCTATTAGAGGTCAATACCTAACCTCACCTATTAGAGGTCAATACCTAACCTCACCTATTAGAGGTCAATGCCTAACCTTACCTATTAGAGGTCAATACCTAACCTCACCTATTAGAGGTCAATGCCCAACCTTAACTATTTGCGATCAATGCCTAACCTTAATCTTCTTGTAAGAGTTTCCCCAAATCGTGGGTTCCCTTCTAGACACTACACTGCAGCAAGATGGCGCAATAAAAAGAGCACCAGTCAAATCTCAAATGCACGATAACAATGTGGAAAATGTGATGGAAATATGGCACAATATGACTTTTCCACCTCAGCCAAGAGTAAACGTTTTTTGTAATATTCCATTTATTTCTTGAGTTTGTCTTTGGCGGGGTACAGAGAGAGGGATATTAAACGCAACAAAGGCCAGAATCGAACCTGGGATGTTACAGTTATATGGCATGCACTGTAACTACTTGGCTACCCAGGAGCTCCTTAGGCTTTTATGTGCAAATTGAAGAAGTGCATAAAAGAGACTTGGTTGACCTGACTCAGGAACAGGATGATGATGATGATGATGGTGATGATGATGATGATGATGATGAGTGAGGAGGAGTTTATGTCTGTGTATAAAGCCTATGTGTGTGCATATGGGTGAATGAGATCCTGTGCAGGTCTGCAGGAATGCACGCTCTTATATGGGGCAGACATGGCAAGTGCATGCTGTTTGGAAATGGATCCCCTGACATTTAGACCTGCAGACTGCAAAATCATGTCACCTCCCACCACACACACACACACACACACACACACACACACACACACACACACACACACACACACACACACACACACACACACACACAGATAGATGTCCAAACACAGTATCTCCTCTTCTGCTCCCCCTCCTTTCCCCTCCTCTCTTTCCTCTGTGGAATTCAAAAGTAAAATGAACCTAAGTGTGACAGGACAGCTTGAGCTGCAGGAAAAACACACATTTCAACACTTGGGAAGTGGCGGCAAGAGCAGAGAGGAGAGGAGAAGAGCTGCCGGGACAGTCAGAGGAGAACAGGGAGCAAAGGAGGAGCAGTTGTTTGGGATTCTGAGAAGCTTGTCTGATTTAATGTGCTTGCATCCTAAAATGGTCAATGAGAGCCTATATTAAATTAAAAACATCTTAGTTTTTCATGAAAAAATGTCAGCCTTGACAGCTATTGTCAAACATCCAAATAGTTTTCAGTTCTAGTATATCAAAAACCAAAGCAGCGGTGCTGTTTTTTTTTTTTTTGTTTTTTTTTTTAATAGAAGGAAATATTTTCACGGTTTAAATGTTCCTTTGAGCCCAAAGAGGAAGAAAGAAGAAGAGAAAAGAGAGATTAGCCACGATTTTTAGTGCCGCAGTTGCCTGCCTACCAGCAAGTCAGCCAGGCAGTCAGCCTGTCCACCATGAAGCCAGTCACCCAGCCAGCAAACAAGCCAACCGGTCCATTTCATTCAGCGGGGCCACTGGCATGGGACCAAGTAATGCCACTAAACAAAGAGCTACTGTCTTGCATCACTTCCCCTCAGAGAGGCCATCCAGGCCGCAGCCTCTTATCACCAGGCACTGCCAGTCTGCAGCACACCGAGGCCTCCACCACACCGCTTTCTGTTACAGCCTTCTCCCATATACCACCATTATACTAACCCTGTACCCGGGGGGAGGGTTTTATTTCGGCTTTCAGGAGTGTCAACAAAAGGGGCAGCACATAAAAAGAAAAACAAATTAAACCCATCAAACAGCACTTCTTCTTGTCAGTAGACTTCAGTGGACTCCTTACGCCAAACAGCTTTTCAAGTGATTTCACCGTCACGGACATATTTTAAATGTTGGAATAAACTCACAAGAGTTTTACTAGAGTTGTGGTGCATCAGGTAGTCCTAAAACTCAGTCCAAGGCATCTTATGGCAGTCTTTTTCTCATCTTGATGTTCTGTTAAAATCAAACAAGTTCATCATTATAGTAAGTTCAATGAAGCTGTCAACACCAATAGGTGCGTTCTTTCCAGCACCAAACAGGAAGCATCGAACACGGTAGAAAGTAAACATGGAGAAACTGGTGGAGTTGTGGAGCGAACAAGAGTGCCTCTTTGACATGTCCTCCCATTTGTACCGAGATAGAGTGGAGAAGGGTGGACGTAAATTGCTGCAGCTCTCATAATCCCTGCTGAGTATGCTATAGCTAACTAGCTAATATTTGTCAAACGGGGCCACTAACGTTAGGAGGACCATATTTTCAAATCCCCAAGTATTAATAATACTATTTTAAATGTTGTCAGAACTGGGATATTTGTGTATTTTACTGATATTTGCCAGGACTCAGGACACCCAACTTGAAACCAGAATAGAGGAAAATAAAATGTGTGGGGCACAAAGAGCGAAAGAGCTGAAGACATGCAGACAACATGCCGTTTGTTTACAACACAGGTGGAAGTACAGCTTCTTCTTCTACTATTTCCAGAAAATTAGACAACTTTGTGCATGCAAGGATTTATTCTGAATAAACGCTCGGTGCACATATATACACGTCATGATCGGATCATTGTATTTAGTGTCCATGTAAACAGTGGATTGGGAATTTCCGATCAACCAAGGTTCAGATCGGATTGGAGAAATTTGGCGCATGTAAACATGGCTAATGTGTGTCCATTTATATGACTGAAGCTAGCAACATAACAGTTAGCTCCTTAGTTAATAGCAAACATTCCAGTAGCTAGCGTTAGCTTGCAAGTAGCCCCATTCAGGACAGCGGTTACATACCAGGGATTTCAAGGGCTACAGAAATTTCTGTCCACTTCTTTTTCAACGGCTTTTCTTATTATTAATTTCAACCAGCTCTCATGAGAGAAACAAGCAACCAGGTCTATAGAAATAAGTCCAAAAAAGGCAACTTTACTGCATGCATTTCATTGTATTTTGCATCCATTTCTAGTATATAAACTTAATTCAGTGGAACGTTTCAAGTCATATTTGCATCCAGTTTTAGTTAGTAACTTTACATTTTTCTTGTTCTTTCTTGTGTAACCAGATCAGCATGATGAAGCTCAAAGTTGCTTATAATAAGCAAACCTAGCAACTCTGACTTCCACCAGGAGCAGGATGAAACAAATGTCAAAAGGAATCTAGTTGTAATCTTAAAAATAAAGAGTGACCCTGCAAGATCCCCAGTCTTTGCAAAATATTATAATCTGTGACTAAAAACTCTGTGACTTAAGACACAGTGTCTTCAGATGTGAGAGAGTGTCACACTTCAGTCTTTTCAAAATCTTTTCAAAGTCTCCAAGTGTGGCAGACATGAGGGGGAAACATTTTGAAACATCTGAAGCCTAGAAATCTATACATATTCTACATGTTATTCTATCCTGTTCTTTTGTGATCCTATTATTTCCTTATTGCAGAAGTTAAGCAGCGAAAGTCTGGAATCTTAATGGGCAGCTTTGCTCCTCAGTCTTGATAAGTATTCAGCCGGTGTAGTTTGATACTTCCTCCCATTCCACAACCTCGGTGTGTGTGAGCGTGTGTGTGTGTGTGTGTATGTGTGTGTGCGTCATAGATGCGTGTCTGTTTTCAACAGGCCCTGTGGCGGCCTAAAGGGGGGTGGACATGTGTAAAGGAACAGTTGCATTCCTTTCAGATCCTCCCCTCAAAAGGGAAAACACACACACAAACACACTCATTCAGATCTATACAAAGTGAGCTTACAAGAACACACAAACCTACACCCTCTCTCTCCCCTCTTTCTCTCCCTTTCCCCCTCTCGTTCTCTCTCGTTGTGAACAACGGCGGAGCAGAACGGTCCCCCGAGGCGTCGGAGGGGCCAAAATTGAACCGACCAAACTTGGCTTCCGACCCCGGAGCAGCGACACGCCCACTTGGCGGCGGCCTGCAGTGCATTCCTGGTGAGAGCATTGTCAAAGCCAAGCACTTCCTCTGGAGCAGGGCCAGCCCCGCCACAATAACATTTCATACATTTATCTCTTGGCTGGCGTCTCTCTTACAGTCAGTACTGACACAAACAGAGAACAGACACACGTGTGCATGCGTGAGGGAGACATTGCATGTACATGCATGCATACATAGAAAAGTACTACAGAACACTGTTTTGATTCCCATCTTTGCTCCGCTCCTCTCTGTCCAAGTGTTCCTATCTATGTTCTCTCTCTAATCTTGTTTTCTCTTTTCTGAAGTGAAGCTGTTGCGCTGACTTTTTCCCTCGTATGACAGTTCGAGGCCGTCAGTGAAAGAGATTTTTCGCCCGAGTTAGCATGCTGAATTAGTGGCGGATCACATTGGTGAGAAAAATCACTCTGATCCCTACACAAGAAGAGAAACTGACGTGAGGAAAGCGAGCCAGCGAGTAAAGTCAAGGAGAAAAACACAGAAGGCTCTTCCCAATTCTCATCTTTATCTTATCATTCAAATACACAGATATTTTCACAATGACATCTGGATTAAGGGTGAGTGAGAGCAGTGTGAAAATGGTTGTCAGGCTTTGCTTTTTTCATGTACGTAACATAACAACGGCTTGTTGTCTTTGGTTTTCTGGTTTCCATATTTGAACAAGAATTACACACTACTGCAACCTGCCGATGTGGAGAGTTATTTCATCTCACGCAGACGCAGAACGTACGCTCTAACTGGCCATCAGCTGTAGTCTTTGCAGTGTGTTCAACTGAAAATTGTCAGCCAAGACAAAGGCGACGCGAGGCGACACGAGTCGGCCTTCATCAGCACTAGTTCTTTGATGTGGGATTGGTGTGTCTGGGCTTTAGGTTAGGTGAAGCAGAAATAAAAACAAATGTGTGAGGAGAGGTCATGGAAAAAAAATAATAAACAAAAAATTTAAACCTGATTTAGCAAAATACAAAGAAAATAAATGTCAGTAAGACAAAAAATAAGAAAAAAAAGGAGACGTATATTACCTGTTTGGGGACTTTCAGCTATGAAGTCGTTTAGATTTTGGTGTAAGGTGATAGTTATTCTTACTAATTAATCATGTCACAAAATAGCGAAAGATGGCTGCTATACAGTAATTTGCAAAAACCCAACACGTTGTGTTCAGTTTCCTACATTTGACTTCAAAGTCACTCATGCTTCTTCATGTAATTCAGGTTCTTGAAGGTTAAATCTGCTTCATTCACGTGTCTGCTTGTCTGTCCGTGATCCAGTTTCTATTCTGTCAAGACAAACACAAAGGCAGCCAAACACACAGAGAAAAAGAAGAGAGAGAGAGAGAGAGAGAGAGAGAGAGAGAGAGAGAGAGAGAGAGAGAGAGAGAGAGAGAGAGAGAGAGAGAGAGAGAGAGAGACTTATGTAACAGGTATGACTTCATAGGAAGTCAGCACCATTGCATGCATGTTTGTTTGTTTGTTTGTTTCCTGGGCTGAGTTTATCTTGTATACATACTGTATGTGTGATTGTGCATGTCGTAACAGTGTGTGTCTGTGTGTATTAGCTTTGTGGTCCACAATGATCACAATCCTTTGTTGTTGGACTCAGGAGGACGAACCAATGTCCAGTTTCACTCTTGGTTTTGCTTTAATATGAAGCTGAATATTACCAAACTAAAGTTCAAGGAGGAACACAGTAACTATGTCTAAGCCAGAGGGACACTACAAAGCACAGAGGGAAAGCAGAGGGACACAGACAATAGTTGTTTGCTGCTATATTAATGCTCTGAATATTGTATAGAGATCCTTTAAATGACGTGCGAATTGCCACTTCACAATTTTAACCCCATGGCGTGAAATGACACATGAGATTGGGCTGCCATATTGACAGCCCACATCACGACCAAGCATCTCCGTCTGCTCACCTTTATAGGAAATGAATAAACTTCCAAAGACTCACCATGGCAAGAACCACAGGAAACAAATTCAGGACACACATCAAAGTGGACGCGGGCAGTTTAGGTGAACTCTATCCTCTGGGTATCCACACATGCCAGCCTGTAGCCACTGCTTCATCATGCTATAAACAGACTATGCATGCATACGCACATGTAGCTACAACACTAATATGGACTCACTCTCACACACCCTGGGGGACTTGTAGAGTTTAGTTGTGAAGGCTGGATGTGTTGTGATAAACTTACAGCAGCTTTGTATTACAAATCCAACAGTGGTCGTGCCAGTGACTGAAATAATGATGTTACACACATCTGTTACTCCTCTGAATCTGCCAACTCGCTCTCCGATTCAGGAGAGGAGAGATCTTACTCTCATGAAACGTTCCTCTTGTA
Source organism: Pterois miles (assembly GCA_947000775.1). Taxonomy (NCBI): domain Eukaryota; kingdom Metazoa; phylum Chordata; class Actinopteri; order Perciformes; family Scorpaenidae; genus Pterois; species Pterois miles. The sequence goes on from CAMQGK010000052.1 coordinate 23,732,302, forward strand.
ACTTTCACATGGTCACATCTTCTTCTACAGCTGATCGCTAACATAGCGCTACTCTGAAATGCCCTCTCTTCTTCCTGTTAACATGCATGTGTTTAGTCAATATTATGAGCAACAACGAAAATCACCATAGCAACCCATCAGAAACAACTCACCACCTCTCACAGTAGCCCACCTATAGGCAAAGAAAAAGAAGTCAAGTCATGTTTTCTCAGCGATATGAGAGTCGTGTGTGTGTCTAAGTGTGTTTGCATGTTTAGGACCTGAGGGCGGGGTATGTTGGCATGTCTCACCACGGTTCAATGTTTCCTTTTAGCTCTGTTGGCACTCTCGTGTTCGTGTTGGCTGACCTTTTCTCTTCCTGTGAAGTTTCTGTCATGCATTCTCTGTTCTCGAAGGTCACAGGTCTCTGAGTCGAAGCCAGCTGCACTGATAGTTTAGAAAGAGGTGTATTATCCCACAAATACAAGGGAAATATTTAGTACAAACGGTTTCTGTACTTTTGATTACATCTGGAGTTTAGTTAAAGCTAAAAATAGTGGCAATATCTTCATCATGCAGTCAAATTCATTAAAATATCAAATAAAAATATTCATGACCTTAGAGTCAAGTTTCAAGATGTTTATTGCCACACCGGCTATACAAGTACAATCATATGAAATACTATTGCTGGGAAGCTCCATTAAATACAGTAAGTTAAGTAGCAAAAAAATAAATAAATAAATAAAAAAAAATAAAAATAAAAATTTTAAATTAAAACAAAAATAAAATAAATTTACAGTAATGGAAAATGTGTATTTACAAATAATATACAATAATAAATAGTAAAAGGAAATACTTGGTACATATAGTATATATCTGGAGGATGGAGCAGTGAGGTTGCATACTATAAAAATATTGCACAACCATTTTTAAATTATTTTTATATTTCACATATTGCATTGATTGAAGTATTGCACTTGTTTATCGCACTTTTTTGTGAGAGAGTGTCGTATGAGAAGAACAGTGTGTAACATTTCAGGGGATCTATTAGCAGGAATGACATATAATTTTTTAAAGTGTTTCATTAGTGTATAATCACCTGAAACTAAGAATTGTTGTGTTTTCGGTAGCTTAGAACGTGCCCTTCATATCTGCATAGGGAGCGGGTCCTCTTCACAGAGTCCGCCATGTTGCTCCGCCATATTTCTAAAATAGCCCAAAATGGACAAACCAAACACTGGGAACGTCTTTGCGTCACTTGAGGGCCCCTGCAGGTCTCCGGTTTGCTTGTGAAACTGTGGTAACGTGAGCCTCAGAGTGCAAAAACGTGGTACCACCGGCCACCATCTGACCGTTTTTAAGAACGGCAGCTCGCAACACTACAGCGTTCACTATGCCTTACATTTGACAAAGTGCAAATCCACTGTTTAAGTGTCGTTGAAATGATTCAGCGATTGTCCCCATGATGTCACAACAGTTTCACGCGCCATCGCTACGATGATCAGCTGAGAATCACCCTATACTGCAGGGGTACTATCTGTAGCGGAAGCACAGCTGGAGAGAAGGACCTTGTACCAAAGAGAGTTGACTTGCAGTGTTGGCACAACATAATATAGTGAAGTGGACCCCACAACACAGAGAAAAACAGCATGAATACATCTCGAGAGAGCGACTTTTTTGTATTAAGAGAAAAGAAGCATCAGCGAAGTAAAGGAGAGGAAATCTCTGGTTTTACTGCATCAATTTTAAGAATTCTTTCTCATTTGGGGATGTGCGATATTAAATTGATGGACTGCTCTTTTAATCATACTCAACAAAGTGCTGCATCCAGCTGCCAATCAAAAGGTCTCAACGGACAGAACCTCTGAGAGAGGAAATGAATTATAAACCCGCTGGATTCACTTTGTGCCAGCCATTGTGAAAAGTGATTTAGTTAATGGTTTCCAAGAAAGGGAATCTCTAGGAACTACAGGAACTAGTTAAGCTGAACCACACACACACACACACACACACACACACACACACACACACACACACACACACACACACACACACACACACACACACACACACAAATGCAGTCAAATGTATATTAGCAGCAAGCTTTGTAAATTTTGTGGAAGTGGAGTTGTCTGTGAGAAGTGGTCTGGCCTGTGCAGCCCTGTGGCCCACAGTACTATTCCTGTGGCTCAGGTGTGTGTGTGTGTGTGTGTGTGTGTGTGTGTGTGTGTGTGTGGCTTAGCCAAGGATGTGGTTGGTCTCACTGAAATGCTTACGAGACGGATGCTTCAGACCCCCCCCCAAGTATCTTGCATATGTGTGTCTCCTTGCATGCTTGTGTGTGTGTGTGTTCATGTGAGAGAGAGAGAGAGAGAGAGAGAGAGAGAGAGAGGCATCATTCAACAGCCGCTCCTCCGTCCAGGAGCATCGGATATTGGATTAGTGTGTTAATCTCCCTCTCGTTCTTTTCTCACGTTCCTCTTTCCTGTGTGTGTGTGTGTGTGTGTGTGTGCGTTTCTGTGTGTAGTTGCGTACACTTGCCTCCTTCAATGCTTCCTCACAGTCCCGATTCATCCTTTTCCGATGGGCCATGATGCTGTAAACAGGAGCCCCAAACATCCACGTACAGTACGTTCTTGCTGCCATCCAACTAGGAGAAAAATGATGAAAAAAAAAAGAAAGATGCAGTTTCATCAGCTGGTTTTAAGTGAAGCATCCACAATAGGGATGCTCCCCTCATTAACCAATTATTAACCATTAACCGAAAAGATTAGGGCCTCGCATGCACTAGCGGCAGTGTATGAGCACAACAAACAACTGAGTCAACAGTTCACTGTCATGAGAGTTACTGTAGTATCCACGGTGCTGCGTTCACTGTCTCCAGTTCACCGTCCGGGAGCGTTAGCAGCCACGGTGCTGCGTTCACTGTCCCCAGTTCACCGTCCGGGAGCGTTAGCAGCCACGGTGCTGCGTTCATTGTCCCCAGTTCATTGTCTGGGAGCGTGTAGTGTCACGGACATGCAGCCACTTTCCCAGTAAAAGACTCCACCACACATTTATTTTAGTTTAGCTGGTTGTCAGCTGTGTGTCTGCCCGGTGTAAGAACACTCGCCCAACTTTAGCGACTGTCTGACAAACAGGGTGTGTGTTTGATGCTATGTTAGCTGCTGCTGGATGCTGCCATCGGTTGCTTCGTGCCTGCTGTGGCGTAACTTACGGCTGTGAACGTAGCTGTAGCAGACAGTGTGTGTACAGTTTATTTGTCGGTGAATAAATGCTATAAGCCTACAAGCTACAACTCCTCAGCTGGAAGTCCAGAGCCAATTTCCTGTATCTGCGCCGGCTCTCTTAAGGTGGACCAGCTTTTCTCCTTAAAGTGACGAGCCACTCCTTTTTCTCAGCTTTTTAATTAATTATTAACATTTCTTTTAACCCTTTAACCGAAAGCGTTAATCACTTAAAATGCTTAATGTTAGTTATCGGTTAAAAGCTTAATTATTAACATCCCTAATCCACAAGAAATAAAAGAAGCAGCGAAGCATTTTTAAGTGATAGATTAGCTATAATTGCAGAGAATGGATGCTTCTATCCAATTGCACTTGGTATTATTGTAATGTTTCCTCTAAAAACCATGTAGCCACTATTGGCATCTTATGCACGGAAAAGACAAAAGAGTCGACATCCGTCTTATTTCCAAGCTTCAGAAATAATATTTGCACTGCAATCCTGTCAGACCAGAGTATTAAGTCTCCTTTGGTTTTTGGCATGTATGCTCTTTATCCTAAAATCTCTTCATTACAGTGTTAGCAGCATTTCACTAAAATATCCTTGTCTTGATTGCTGTTTTATAATGTGATACATCAAACATTTCAATTTGTGGCATTTATGCATGTTGTGACAGACAAGATTTCTATGTCTTTTGTGGTTTGAAAGCAAGTCTAGGTGCTGTATAAATACTGTGAAGCTATCAAAATGCTCAAAACTCTGACAAATGTGCACAGCTCAAATTCATACTATGCCTTTAAACAAGGCGTCATGACTTCTGTAAGGTCTAAGTCCACAGAATAGTATAAAGTATGAACATCAGAACCAGCATGATATGTCCCCTTTACAGTATTTTTCATGGAGATTTTGCAAAAGGACCTTCAGTGTTTATTGCAGTGAAAACAAAGTCTGATGGGGTAAGAAACAGTGAAGCACAGGAAAACTTTAACTGTAGTCTGTGATGGATTTTCACAGCAGAAAGGTTTGGTAATAATTTACCCGTTGTACAACGGTTCCTATGATATCTTAAAGTAATTCCTCATTCTTTGTGTGTTTTCCTACGAATGTCCAGCGTCAATTTCCCCTCCTGTCTTTTCAAAATCAACTACTGTCTTCACAGGAAAGAACTTGGTTAGGTTTAGGCAATAAAACCACACAGTTAGGTTTAGGAACAGATTGACTTGGTTAGGCCATAAAATCATTCGCCTCTTCTTAATGAGCTTGTCTGATTGCCAAAAGAGGGACTGGATGGACAGACCAACAGAGTCAAAACAAACACATGAATTATCAATATATTATATCAGATAATTGGTTGAACAGAACTCCAGATCTATTCTATGTATTTTACTTATCCCGGGCAAGTGGGCAATCCTTATTGCTGAGCACTAGTTGCCATAGCCAGTGTCCAAATGCCACATCCCATGCACTATAATGACGACAGAAGCAAGAGTATACACACACACACATACACACACACACACATATACTGTATATCTTATAATTATAGAGATAAAGTACAAGTACTACAATTACAGGAAACCTGACAGATTCAGGTCTTTGTTTAGGCGAAAAGGTTTTATTGTGTTTATGAATCCAGAGCATGGAGAACCATTTTATCATCTGGTTTAGCTAATATAACCGTTGGGGGCTTTAAAATCTGTCAGATTTTAATACTTATTTTTAGCAGCACTCCCAGATCTCTGCAAATAACACATTATAATTTTTTTTTTTTTTTTAAATCCACCCAACAATATTTTTAATTAAGAAATTGTGATCATAACCATTTGCAGTGGTTGGCGATGTTGTCTATTATCAGCTCTTAATATTGATCAATGTTCTTTGGTGAACAGCCGGATTGAGATTGTCAGTTTCATTACTCTTACTGTTAGGGCTGTCAATTTTATCTGTTCAAAATGTACAGAGATGTAATGAGATATTTGTCAAGTATTTAACACTCTTATCAACATGGGAATGAGCTAATATGCTGCTTCATGCAAATGTATATTTATTATTGGAAATTAATTAAAAACACAAAACAATGACAAATATTGTCCAGAAACCCTCAAAGGTACTGCATTTAGCAGATCATAACACGACAAAGTGATGCCAGTTTCTGGCACTGCAAGTTGCATATACAGAAATTAGAGGTGTTAAAATGAATTTGCTTCTTAATTACTATACACATAAAGGCCAAATAATGAGAAGGAAGTTAACAAACTTGACATTACATTAGATGCTCCGTTTTCTGTAGCCTTTTGTGGTTTTCATATCAGGATGGTATCCTTCATCATTTGTAATTTTGTGTGTTTAGTGTTCGTTATACCGCAAGAGATTTGCAGAGTGAGTGAGAGAAAGACAGAGATGGAGGGAGAGACGAGTGAGGGAGAAACACTGAGGGAATAGAGACAGAGCACCTGCTCAGCGACCTCGGGGCCCATACAAAGACACCTCTGTCCCGCAGTACAATGACATCCGGGACACTGTAACTTCCTGTGTCTGGTGGGACGACCGAAGAGCACAGCAAGCTAGCTGTTTGTGCAGGCTGATTCTATTCATTCACACACAGCGGTGGGCAGTAATCCCTCCAGAGACAAACATTTCTGCACAAGTTTTACATTGCAGTAAAGTAAATTTAATGGTTTTTTTCAGGGAAACTGGTTGTTTCTGTCATTTTAAACTGCCTCACATGAAACATATTGTTTCCTGGTTCCACATTAAGATGACCAGCTTGCTTTTTGTCTCCTATTCTTGCAGATTTTAATGCATTTTAATCATCAGAAATTCTTTGAATTCCCGTTTTGCCTCTGACATATAAACGCAGAGGAGAAGACAGGAGTCTGGTGCAAAACAACGAGCCACAAAAGTTGGCCATCCTCCCCCTTCAGGGCTAAACTTTGGATGCTAAACTTGAGACTACCATCGCCATGGAAACAGCTCATCGGCCATAGAAGAGATGTAGGTATAGCATTTTTCAAATACTGCACTTCCCAATAGGAGAGAGAAAGGGATTTTAAAAGTGGGGACATTACATTAAAGCTTATACATCAGGATTTTTCTTTACTTTGGCCTCAGATTTCAGTTCAGCAACAGGTCCGCTGTGATATTCAGCGTTACGTAATTGTCCACCACCTCAATGTCTGTCTTTGATAACAGGAAGGAGACTCAACCTTCTAAAATCAACAAACCCGTCCTTGGATTTTTATAGCTGCACAGTTCAAGGAAATCAAGGCATAAAAATTCCTGACCTCCTTTTCCTGCTTACTTATAAATATGTGTTTTACTTTTGTAACTGCTGCAGCTTTAAATAATTTACATTCAAAATATATAAACCATTAGAGCTTACTGATTAGCTGATTTTTCCAATTTAAATCAATAAAACAGCAGATTTACTCCTTATTTTAGACTGTAATTTATGTTTAACCTAGGGCTGTCAATCGGCTGTCAAATATAGGAAGAGCACCTGTTGTTGATCCCAATGTTCGTAGTGGCCAAACGGTGGTACTGCAACTTCCCTGCCCATCGTATGACGTCATTGGGCCCAAATAGACTTTTTCTCATAGACTTACATTGAGAAAGAGACATCTGTAACTGAGCATGTAGGTTTATTTTTAGGTGAATCAACTTCCCAGTACGAACACTCTAATAGCCCTTATTTAAATCATTAGATCCTAAAAGTTGTAAAACGTACGCTGAATCGAGCGTTATTTCCTTCCTCTGCTTATGTCCACGGAGACCCAGACTGTGACGACAGCACAAACTGTGATGTTGGGAGCTTGTGACCGAGTCATGTGACCGAGCAGACGCTACTGCGCATATCAGACATGCCCAGTAGTTTCCAGAAGATCCGGGTACTTTTCCAGAAGTTGAGCCATTTTGGCTTCATGCACCACTGATCAACTTTGGCAGCCCTAAAATAAACACATCAACTCATCAGCTCTTAGCTACAACCTCTGACTGGTAATGTGTTAAAGAAATTAGTGGCGATAAAACATATTTGCGTTAATGGGTTATTAGCACGTTAACTTTGACAGCCCAAGTTTAACCACAACCTACTGCTATTTGACATGGCATTTTTTTAAATATAACAAAAATAATACTGGGACCAAAGACATTCTTAGTCAACTAACACTCATGATTTTGTCAGCTAATTAATAAATCAACTGATTTAACAACAGATCTGTAAAACTGAGTTTAAGAAATTATAAGAAATGAATCATTCAGTATGAAAAAAAGCACAAAAAATGATTAATCAACTAAAGAAATCTTGGTTTAGACAAAAATGACTGATTAGTTGACTAATCGATAAGACAGAGACAAAAGAGTACAACACTTTTCTTCACACAAGCCAAAAAGTAAACATCTATAGTTTATAAAGACACACTGTTCGGAGTAAATGCAGAGTTGTATATTTAAAATAGGCTACTATGACCACAATGAAACTATTTCTACTTAAAACAGTCTATTCTATGTAAGTTAAAACCTAATATACATGATTTATGTTAATCTAAAAGATGGGTAAAATGTGTTTCCACCACAACAGTGAGTACATATCAGTGACTTGCAGATTTTTTTCCCCTTAAATGCAACTTCTGTACACCAATTACATACATTCCGACTCAACCGAAGCCTGTAGTAGCAGAGCTGTGTCGCAGTCATTACAGCACAAGATATATGGGAAAAGAGCAGGGTACTGAGCCTCGCCGATAGGACGATGTGATTGAAGTTTGATCCTGGCCTCCAATTATGTGGTTGCTATGTTTCCTCTGTTGCTACCCTGGTATCTTCCTTTCACACGCCCGCAAGGAGGAGGAGGAGGAGGAGGAGGAGGAAAGGATATTATAAACACATGCCGTATGTATAGGTGAAGTCAAAAATCTATTGATTGTCGGGGTAAGAATATGGATTTTACATGGGGTTATAAAATAGTAGCAACAGTTCACATTCACTTGATGAACTTAAAGTTTTTAGATGTCCTTCCTTCCTTTCCTTCTTTGTTGAAACATGTTGGCTATAAACACTAGAAACATGCAGCGCTAGTTTATATTCGGTGGTATGTGCACTCCACAGCGAAAATTCGTGCTATGTGCTATTCGTGCTATTTAGTGTGCAATACGCTTATACACAATAAAGTACTGACTGCAATGAATCTGTGTAAATGTCCGACACACGGCACTAGTGACAAACACAGGACTTTCACCCAGCAGACCAGTGGGTTTTGTTTATAAGTTGCATTTGTGGCGTTTTGATATATTTTTTAGTGATGTTTTAATGACATTTGTGACATACTTATTTTAAGTCCAACCATGATGTAAAAAATCACATGTGAAAAGCCCCAAATGTGTCTTCATGACATCAAGTTGTTCTTAATAATGGCTTATAAGGATCTATTTGGCATTTAGAGCTGCAATGAACTATTAAATTAATTGCCATTTTGATGACAGATTAATTGAATTTGAGTCATTTTTTAAAAACAAACATAAAAAAGTCAAAATACTCTGATTCCAGCTTCTTAAATGTGAATATTTCCTGGTTTCTTTACTCCTCTATGACAGTAAACTGAATATCTTTGAGTTGTGGACAAAACAAGATATTTGAGGACTTCATATTTTTCATATCAGTTAATCAAGAAAATAATCAACGGATTAATCAACAATGAAAATAATGCTAGTTGAGGTCCTAAATGCATTAGTTAAAGCAAAGGGTGCCTTCTTAGAAAGTGGTATCTCTTCTTACATGTTGTGCTGTTCACTCCATAGGAAAAAAATGTAATTGTAAATACCTACAGAGCTCTCCTCAGTAAAGCCGGGAAAAATACATAATGCAGAGATGTCATGTCAAATGTGAATGTATTAAAACAAAAACACAAAATAAAGATAAAGGAAATTAAATAAATAAAGTCTCAGCGTTTCATTGTTTGTTTTAGTTCCATGTTGTGTGTTGGCGCAATCCCAGCGATACCACACGATCTCCTTCCCCGCTCAGCTAATCACAGATTGTTTGACACAAAGAACCACAGATTTGCACAACAAATATTTAAGATTTTGGAGGCTTGCATGTTGGCTTGTTTGCAGGCCCCTATGCGATTTATGGTTTCCCAGAAACCACTGCTTTCCATCCCAACTCAGTAATTGTCAGCCAGCACAGACCAATCAAATCTTTTCTTCGGCCCGGTGGTGAATCAAGCCGACGTAACATTAAAGTCTTTTTATCCATATAGATAAATGTACAGATACTGTAGAGTGCAGCCCATAGGAAGTTTGGCAGTGACACATTTGTTGTTGCATCAGTTCTGCACTCCTGCACATTGAATTTTAAATAAAATATGTTGTGATTATAGTGATTATTTTCAGCTTTTCAAGTTTTTGACTTTTGCATCGACAACAGATAAATAGTGCAGTCTTTTCCGCCACTTTAACACACTGTCTCTCAATTTTACGGTCGCAAAAAGTAACTGCACAACTTACAGGAAGACATTTTTAGAGATTTGTTTTTTTTTTTACTTTCTTGCCAAAAGTTAGATGAAAAGATTGATACTACTCTCATGTTAATAAGCTAAATATTACGCTATAGAGGTTAGCCTAGCATAAAGACTAGAAGCAACAACAGCAAGCTTTGTTCAAAGGTGAAAATAATAAAATCTGCCTATCAACACCTTTAAAGGTCACTAATTAATACCTGGTAACCTGTTGCTGGTGCAAACACCAATATGTAAAAATGATCACTTGTGCTTTTATAGCAGAATTACACATTTTGTCGCAAGAAATCATGATAAATTCATAACAGGGCTGTCAAATTTAACACGGTAATAACCGTTACCGCAAATTTGTTTTATCGCCACTAATTTCTTTTACACATTAACACAATAAATATATACATCGATTTGCATTAAGCAAGAATATTTGCCCACTTCCAAGTTGATAAGACTATTAAATACTTGACAAATATCTCTTTAAGGTACCTTTTGACCAGATAAAAAATGTATGATTCATTTATGATTAAACACGATTAACTATGGACAATCATGAGATTAATCATGATAAAATATTTTAATTGACTGACAGCCCTAATTCAGTGAAAATGCTGCTATTCTGACTGGAAAACTTGCAGGGAATGGGAAAGAAATGCAATTTCAGTACTTAAATTGTTAGAGACAAAGAGTCCGAGCTCGCCAAAGGAAAACTCCTCCACTTCTCTGTGACGTTAACCATCCTGTGGACACACAGTTTCCTTGATTTAACCTCTAAAATATGGCCATTAAATCTTTTGCGGCATCACTGGTTATCTCCTCTGATTCCTCGCTTCCCTCTTCCTGTAACAGAAGGAGACGTTCCCCCCCTTTAACTGTGGAAACCTCGGGACACCGAGTCCAAGCCCACAGGCCTCTCAGAGTGTCAGCTCGTAATATCACTGCTTAATGAGGGAAGAAATAGCAGTGGTTACCCATTTGGTCTGAGTCCTCTTTCAGTCACAGAGTGTGTGTGTGTGTGTGTGTGCTTGTGTCTGCTGCACACGCCTGAATGCTTGTGTGTGTGCATGGGTCTGTTTGCAGCACGGCTGTGCACGAATGAATGCTTTTGTGTGTGTGTGTGTGTGTGTGTAGGGGTAAATGAATGTGATTGTGTTTATTTGCTGGCTGTGTGTAGGATACAGGAAGCCTTGGGGGCCCAGACTCTTGCTGTGTGTTATTGAGTGGGGAGGAGGTGTGTGTGTGCAAGAGAGAGAGAGAGAGAGAGAGAGAGAGAGATGGAGGCCATGTCTGTTGTGTATAACTGCTGGGCATGAAGTCTCAGTGGAGCCACAGCACGTTGCAGGGAGGCGCACATGCACACGCACGCACACGGTCACACTTGAAACACTAACACTATACGTGAAACGTATAGCCATGATTTATAGCGGCCTAATGATCCACTCAGGCCTTGAGCTGATTCATCCCTTATGTCACCTCTTACAATGTTTTCATGTTACATCTTCCTCTTTACTGACAGGAAACTGGAATTCCGCATCACTTTGACAGGCAGCCATGTCAAAATAAAAGCCCTCAAAAGCATTTTTACCAGTGTAAATTTCAGGAACACTGCCATTTTTTTCCACAAATTAAAATGTACAGAGGGGGATAAGATCCCGCAGAAGCTGATACCTCCAGCAGAGTAAAGAATGTGTTCTGAATTTACAGGACATCCTGTAATAATCTGTCTGGACCAAGCCCTCAGGTAGAGTGCTGGGCTTTGAAGCAAATGGCCAAACGGCGGTACTACAACTTCTGCATCCGTCACATGATACCATTGGGCCCAAAGAGGCCTTCTCCCATAGACCTACACTTGGAAAGAGTCGTCTGTAAATCAGCTGAATTTTTCTTTCTTTTTTTTTTAGGTATATCATCTTCCCAGTATGAACACTTGAATAGCCCTTATTTAAATCATCTGTTAAATCTGCTAAATGCACTAATAGCTAAATCCAGGGTTATTTCCTTAATACCCAGACTGCGGCTAGACCGAAGGCTGGGAGGCGAAGTTTAAGGAAAGACTACTGTGCCTGCTCTACGGGTCCAATGGATGCGAAAGATCGTAATTTTATAGTCCGCAGTATGCTGTATCCAGTTCTATTTATACATTCATGATCTGGACTCCACAAGCAGCAAACTAACTCAGAGGAAGTCGATACGACTGAGAACTTCGTTTTCTCATTGCTGAGAGCGTTGCATATTTTGAGGGGAGCAGTAATTAAATGCTTTCTCTTTTTGTGGAGGTGCATTAAGAACCACTGACTATGTTTACATGTACAAAATATTCAGTTTTTTGCCCTTAGTAACGTAACATTCCTACTATGCTGTTCACACGGCTAAAGAAAATGATTATTCCCATTTACATGCAGCCGTGCTATGTGCAATTCTCTTGGCACTTTGTTGTATTTATTCTTTTGTCTCTTCTTGTTTTCACTCTTGCATTTATTGTTTTTATTTCAAATACTTTTACTTACTTTGTTTACTTACTTTACTTAGTACTTACTTTACTTACTTACTTTACTTTTCTACTCTCTACTGTGTTCCCTGTAGAACTGATTTGCCCTTCAGGGATAAAAAAGGCTATCTGTATTTGTTTCTGTATCTGTATCATACGATTAATGTACCATGACTTGATCGCTCCATTTGGAAAAAGGCTCAATTCAGAATATCCAAATAGAATAAGATGTTTACATGACCTGTATCAAACTGGGAATATTGTCATATTATATATACATACTGTATATACAGTATACACTAACAATATTTCTGCTGACTCCTTGCATGTTCAAGTGGAGAACTGAATTAGTGTACATTTCATACCAAAATTGAATTGTATCTTCAATATATTCATAACAAGTGGAACATATGTCATTTGTTTTTCAACAAAAAATGTAGCTGCTAAAGCATGATTATATTTTTTATGGTTAATTGTAGGCACTGAGAGCACTTGGCTAAGGTTACAGAAAGATTGCAGTCTTTGGTAAACACTGAAAAAGTGAAAAAAGCACAACACATGACTGACATGATGTTTTCCTTAATGACAAGTAACACAAACTCAGATCTTTCCCCGACCATAAGCAAGTATATTTGGTGCCTTAAAAGTCTTTGTACGCCCTCCATCTACACCAGGAAACTCCCCACGACTTGCATGTGGTACAAAAACTTCCTACAGATCACTAAAAGAAACGCTGCCACTGAATACACTCGAGGCATTAATTATGTTTCCTCCAAAACGGTACTGCCAAAACATATTGGTATTATATGAATGTTATTTCTAGGGACGGAGTTGCAAATGAATGCAGTCTTGTTGGTTTCCCTCACTGAATAATTGTAAACTCTTTTAATTAGACAGGTTTGCAACATCTGCACATTTTACTATAAGATTTTAAAGCTTATGTTGTTGGTTATGTTCCAGTATCATGTTTGTTTTCAAACTTCTCAACTTGTGGCTGCATCTTTTTTAAAGTTTCTGTTTTGTGCTGGCTTAGTGTGGCCAAAAGAATGACCAGAAAACGAATGAATTTTTAATGTCTAACTCTTGAAATACATTTAAGTAAATAGCTTTTTAATTGGTATTTCAGTTTAATTGGTATTTCCTTTATTAGAGAGCCGATTTAAAGTAAGGTTAGAAAGATACTGCAAGAGGTCGTCAGCTGGATTTGAATCAAAAAACATTTCATAAAGACCTTTTTAATTAAACTACAAATGTTTTTTTAAGAAACTACAGGCTATTCTATCTATTCTACCGACTGTTATCTAATAAATGTACATTTGGCTGCTGAAAGACAAAATAAATGTTCTCTAACAGCCAGGCCTCACCATTGACAATGAAATTATTTTACAAATACCATTTTGCTTTGCTTGTTTTGCAACACGATTAAAAAAAAAAACAAAAAAAAACTCCCCTCTCCATCTCTGTTTTTTGCCTCCTGAGGTTTTGCTGCAGTTTCCTTAAGTAATTTGACAGTTTCACCACATCCAGTTTGGTTTCTGGCTGGTGTCTTGGCTGGGAGCGCCAGCAGAGCTTTTTCTGGAGCCCTTCTTCTTCTTCTTCTTCCTCTTCTTCTCCTTCTACCCCCTGCTACAGCTCCAATGTGTGGTTTCATCTCTGAGGGCCTCCAAAGCATATGGCTACGATCCCAGTAGGAAGGAAGGACAAAGAAAGAGAGAGGTAGAGGGGGGTGGAAAGAGTGAAAAAGAGGGGAGAAAGAGATGAAGAAAGTGTTAGGAGAGAAGAAAAGGCTGGAATGACCACAGTGAGGGAGCAAACAGACCAGAGAAAGTGAACTTCCTCCCTCCACCCCTCTCTTCGCGAGCCCAGGACATAAACACCAGACAGGCAAAGAGTCTGACCTAAAGAAGGAGAAACGTTTCATTTAGCAATTTGTCCTTGTGTTCCCTGACCTCCACTAACCTAACCTAACCCTGTGCTTTACAATTCAACGCTGGACCAGAGACAGAAAACACTCCTTGCAGCCCGCAGCTCAAGGCTTTCACTGTAAAGTCTGTTGCTTAATTGGGTAAATGCGAAAACAAAACAAAAAAAAAAAAGATTTCTGATGCTCAGTTTTTAAAAAAAGTGAAAGCAATGATCATCAGTGAGGCCTTTATCTGTTATCAACTAATGGTACTTTTTCAAAATAGTACATTTTTCATTTAAAAAAAACTCTGCAGATGTTTGATCAAGCCCCAAACAATGGGCACTGTCATTAATGAGGTTACATTAGTAAAAGGTTAATCATGGTGAGATCAAATAATAATAATAACTAGCTGGAAGTCACATAATATGTTTCTTGTTACAACTGTGATGCAACTCCTTGGTCAAAGCTCTATTTAGAATACACCAGGGTGTCCCTGTTGGTATATAAAGCCCCTTTCCCACTGAACAAGAAACCCACAAACACCCACTAACATCTGGCTCTCGTCTTCAGTGGGAAAGGTTACAATCTGCATTTATTCAGCAAATGACTCCGCAGTAGTCATGGATATTTATCAGCTCCAGCTTCGGCCGACAGCGATGGAAACATGACACGTGGGTGAACACGCTAATTTTCACCTCTTTTCTGGTGCGATGCTACGTGGCAGTGAATATATAATAAATAAAATCAACAGGGATTTGGATGGTTATTCTAATTTCTAAACATACAAAAAGGGAAGGGGTTTATTTCACAACAATGACACGCTAGCTGTACATTATCCCGCTTATTAAACAGCTACTTACTTAAGAAATCAATAATTTGATACAAAATGGTCCTGCCGAGTCCAGCATCACAACTATGTCCATAGCAACGGTCTGTTGTACATAGCAAGGGTCTGGTTCACATAGCAACAGTCTGTTATATATAGCAACCGTCTATGACAGTAAAACGCTGTGACTGACCAATTAGAATTGAGTATTCAACAAAGCTGTGTAATAAATACCATATATGACCATCATCAAAAAAAAATTGGAAATCTGTGACTATGTACATGAATCAATACATTAAATTTCATGACTATCTGACACACTGCTGTGCAACTAGGCTATAAGTAAATGTAATTTCTAGGGGCCAGGGTTAAGTGTTTTGGAGGGAAGTACCAAAAATTTTTCAAGTCAGACGTCAATGGATATCAATCAGTTTTACAACAGTGGAGCACAGAGTTTTAAAACTTCACAAATAGCAACAGTATAACGCCACAATAACAGTATTTTTCCAATAATTTGTTAATGCTTGTTGATGTTCTTCCATCAACACCGAACTATATTCGTTATTTTTTAACACCATTTATTCCTGAAAACAGAATTAGTATGCTATTGGACCATGCAGAAATACTTTGTCCAGAGGTGATAAGTGCTACTGAAAAAACACTGGTGCTGTTATGATTTAGAGTAATGACATGACCCAGAAGAGAGAGAGAGAGAGAGAGAGAGAGAGAGAGAGAGAGAGATGAAGAGTGGGAGAGGGAGGGAGGGGGTGAGTAATTTACACCAGGAAGTAATTATGTAAATTCTAAGCCGGTTCTTCTAGTTTACAGTCCAGCCATAAACCCACTGTGATGTCTGGCTTGCAATAAACATTATTTATTTCTTTGTTTATTAATGCCTCCTCTGCTACTTCTTCCCCATGCTCCTGTGTTATTTTTTTAAAAGAAAGAAACTAATACAAAACCCTACAGACTGAGGCCCCGCAAAGTTTAATGTTGAAACACTGGGTTAAAAGATTAAAAGTAGGGGTAGGGTATGTTAATGTGATTACTTTTTATGAAACAAACATGAGTCCTTGATGTGGGTTTGTTACATGTGGTCTGATATGTTTTGTGTTTGTGGAATGAAAAGCTGAAGTTTCAAAGTGGGTATTAAACAGATTTGAAGGCCTCAGGACGAGGAAAGCGAAATCGGATGAGGTCAAACTTTTCCGACCGGCGTCTTGTAATCAGCTAGGATGTCCAAGAATTTTTATGTGGAAAAAATCTTATCCTGTATACGTAACTCTTCTCCCAACTCATGTTATCCCCATTGTTTTCATAGATTGCATCCAAACTAAGCTGGCTAAATCTAAAAATGCATAATTTTCTCATCAATTTCACACCCAAAAACAGATAAATGTGAAAAAGCCAGCCTTGCTGTTTAATGTGCGTGGGGAAAAAACAATGAGGTAAGCCTGCTGTGTGGCAGTAAAGTTAAGAGGAACGCTTTCTGTCGTTGTTTACTTGTGAAGTATTTACAGCCATGTTTGCTGAACGTAAAACAAAAAATAAAAACTCCTGATTAAAACCTTTTTGCATCATTTCAGAAAGTTCAGACCAAGTAACGAGCATTTGCCTGGAGGCTACGGTTCTGCACCACCACGTCCACATTTTAGCTTGGCTTAAAGCTGCATGTCTTATTTTCATAACATCTCGGTTGCCCTGTCACAACATCTGCAAACCTCAGTTGGGTGCCAATAAGCCACCCGCTGAAAAACACCAAGCAGAGGTTAAAGTCCGCAGAGACCCGGCAGCTTGTTTTCAACTGTCAGAGGCAGGATTCCTTAATGACATGTTGTATCCCATCCTAACTGTAACATCCTCCCCACAGGGTAAATAAAAGCTAAAACTTAGTGTGTGTGTCTTGTGTGTGTGTGTGTGTGTGTGTGATCAGAAAGAGATATATGATCTGTCCTCCCCAAGAGCCTCCGGTGGCGTATGTGCACAGCTCATGTGTTCGGGAGAGAAAGAAATATTCATGTGCATGGATGCAAGTGTAAGAGTATGTATGTAGTCCTGTGTGTGTGTGTGTGTGTGTGTGTGTGTGTGTGTGTGTGTGTGTCTGTGTGTGTGTGTGTGTGTGTGTGTCTGTGTGTGAGTGTGTCTGTGTGTGAGTGTGTGTGGAGAGAGAGAGAGAGAGAGAGAGAGAGAGAGAGAGAGTGTTAGTGCACATGTGCATGCACAGCAGATAGCCTCTGTGTTTATTTAGTTTGAGGTGACAGCAGGAAGGAAGGCAGGTTAACAAGCTGCCGGCTCCAGGCACACGGGCACATGGTGGTTACGCAACGCCAGCCAACTCCTCTTTCTCTCTCTTGCAAACACACACACACACACACACACACACACACACACACACACACACACAGATAATACACTCACCTGGGTGAAGAAACAGACACACTCAGAAGTATGCAGGCACATTTGAGCGCTCTTTCAACAGCTGAATGGGATTTTGACTCTGCACAATACGAACATAACAAAACAAGACTAATCATTTACACTGTCTGACATGGATGGTCACTCTAAAAGCTTCTGTCATGACAACACAAGCTGGAGAGGGCAGCCAGATTTGTGTTTCCTGTTTATACGTTTTTTTTTTTTTTTTTTTTTAAGCACTTAGCGAAGGATTTGGCACTGCAATTGTCGGAGCACCATCGCAACACTACATGGCGCTCAGTCAATCTAGGTTTTGCTTTTATTGCAGGAATACTCCACGTACAAGAGGGCATCAGCAGCATAGCAGAGGAAATTGATTCCATGCCTGTGTATAATTTGGCCAAGAGGTGAAACATAGGGACAGAAGAGCAGAGGGCCAAGAACAGAGCCCTGAAGTACTCCATAATTCACATTAGACAATGCAGATGGTGTATTATTGTACTACAAATTGATTTTCCAGTTAGTCTAGAAGTATACACTGATCTATGGCACACTAAAGCTGCACTGAGACCTAGTAATGGAAGCATAGAGGTAGAATCCATATCTGTAGTAAGCCGAAGATCATTCACCACTTTGGTAAGTACAGTTTCAGAGGAGTGGTAGGCCCTAAAAGCCCAGAGTGTGGTTTCTTAAATAGAGGTTCAACCACAGAAATCTTAAAGGAACAGTGTGTAAAATTTCAGAAGCGCTATTAGCAGAAATGGAATAGTTATGAATGTCATCATAACTATGTTTTCATTAGTTTATAGTCACCTGAAACTAAAAATCATTGTGTTTTCATGAGCTTAGAATGAACCCTTTTACACAGAGAACAGGTCCTCTTCACAGAGTCCGCCATTTTTATGCAGTAGCCCAGAACGGACAACCATTTTTACTTTACATGAAGGCCATCGTAGTTCTCTGACATGCTTGTGAAACTGCAGTAACATGAGCATCAGAGAGCAAAACCATGGTACCACTAGCTGTCCTCTGACTTCTGTTGCTAAAGTAGTGTTATTACGGTAAGGATGGTGCTGAGCGAGGCGAATGGCGCTACCATGGTTTTGCACTCTGCGGCTCACATTACTGCATTTTTGGAAAGCAAGGAGTGAGCGACGTGGTACTCAGTTGGTTGCAATCTTCAACCACACCACTAGATGCCGCCAAATCCTAAACACTGTACCTTTACGGATACTGGAGGCAGTCCCAATCGTAAGTGATATAATATTCAGCACTGTGGGCCAGACATCTTTAAAATGTTTAGCTTGTAGGGGGTCAAGGAGACAGGTTGTTGGTTTAGAAGACAACAGCAGCTTAGACAACATTTCAAAATTTGCAAGGCTCTCTGGGATTCAACATACTGTATGAATATTGTACTACCAAATCTGCAGAAGCTGGAGATGAGGGACTAATTTTGTATCTAATGCAATCTAATTTGCCGCAGAAAAATAGAAATGAACAGGCTGCTGCTTTTGAGTAAGTCTGGCAGTTTAAAAAAGAAATCAAGGATTTATTGTTACTGATTATGGGAGAGAAATATACTGCTTTACCAGTGGACAGCAGACACTTCTAATTCAATACACACACACAAGAAGGCCATGTGTTTCCTAAGTAAACCACGACGTACCCCAGTTCGACCATCTTGACTTTGACATCTATCATTACAATTTGTTTAACAGTAATATGTTAGTTTCACAAGCCTAACTAGGTTTATTCCAGCCCATTCTCATTCCCAGGGTGCCGAGGCTTTGTCACAACCATCAGCGCTCGATATCGGCGCACAAAGCACCCTTCAGCGCCAGTATGAGACATACCAGTCATTCCATCAATTACAATGTAAACTCAACCGCGGCAACGGTTAACACCCAGTAAAAGTCCACCACCATCACCACCATATCATTTAGTTTAGGAGAATTTCAGCTGTGTGTCTGCCCGGCGTAACAATGCTCTGTTTGTCCAAATAAACAATAGTGAGTGTCCAACAGACCGTGTGTGTGTTTGTATGACATTAGCAGTTGCCAGCGGCTAGCATTGCCATTGCTGTAGTGTAACTTCAGCGAATTTCCGACAGACCGTGTGTGTGGCAGCAGTTGTGAGTGTGGGTTTGTTAGTGGCATTATAGCTGTGATTGTAGCTGTAGCAGACAGTGTGTGTACAGTTTATTTGTCGGGGAATAAATGCTACAAGGCTACAAGCTACAACTCCTCAGCTGGAAGTCCAGAGCCAACTTCCTGTATCTACGCCACCTCTCTCTTAAGGTGGACCAGCTTTTCTCCTTAAAGTGACAAGCTGCTCCTTAACTGTTTATCCAATATCGTTAAATCAGTGAAAATGCTTAATGCCGGTTATCGGTTAAACCCCTTAATTATTAACATCCCTAATCTTCACTTTACAAACGTTGCAGTTTTAAGCCCAACCACGTATTTTTTCTTCCCTAAACCTAACGATAGGGGTTTTGTTGCCTAATCCTAAAGTGACGCCAAGGGTAACTATAGTGCTTGTGATGACAAAAATAAAGCGACGCTAAGGAGCTTAACAAAACAGCATTATGTGACGAGCTGGTATGAGAATGCACTGCTTATTCTTTAAAACCTACCATATTGGCAAAGATGTCACCAAATATGTTCATCATTTTAAAATTTTTCAAGTCAATTACATTGTTTTACATATTTTCACCACAGCTGCCATGACCGAGTCACGGGCTAGCAGGCGTGCACTCATACATTCTCACATGTACAGTACACACACAGAGCTGCACATGTGCACATGCTCAGTAACATGTCTACCAGGTGCAGCATCTGCGATTGTATTTTGTGCTGCACTGAAACATCCTACCTGTGATTTACAGACCCAAAAGGCAAAAAAACTGAGAGACACAAAGAGGAAGTGCTGGTAAAGTAAGTAGAAATTAAGTATAATTTATAAATATATATACTGTGTGTGTGTGTGTGTGTGTGTGTGTGTGTGAGTGAGTGTGTGCGTGCGTGCGCACATGGCAGTGATGGTCAGTCAAGCAGAAAAGACCCCCCACGTCACCAATTAACACACTCTCACCTTTGACCCCCTGGCCCAAACTCCACTGAATGGCTCTCTAATGGAGGCCAGGCTTTGGGAGCGTGTGCATGTTTGTGTGTGTTTCCACGTGCGCTCATACTTGGTTACATGTGTCCATCTGTATGTGCATGAGAGCAACAGACAGACAGACAGAAAGGAAAGGGAGAGAGGGTTTGTGAGTACAAAGAAAAACCAACTCCAGAAAGTCGAGGAAGTTTACACAGACGATTTTGCAAGGCTCCAGGATCTGCTCTATTTATAAAGGCAGCAAACCCTCACTACATATGTGTGTGTTTGTGTGTGTACGCGCAAGAGCATGTTTTCATGTGCTGTATGTGTGAGCTGTTTGTGTGCGTACATTTCAGCGTGTGCACGGCTGTGTGTCTGCATGCATGTGCCTTAGAATTAATAAATACGCACAATTGAAGGCTTCCTGTTATTTGGCGGTGAGGCCAGAGGAAGTTATTTTGTGGTACACTGATAATTTTGGTCAGAACAGCGGGCTATAAATACTGTCAGCGCTACGCACTCTATCCCGCCTTCCTCTCCTCGTCCCATCCCTCCGCAAAATGAAAAACTGGTGTGCTGCAGGAAAACAAGAACAAAATAAGCATGCAGGGAGTTGTTTTTAGATTTTTTACAACGTCCCTCTCTCCACATTTTGCTCTGGTGTCAAGTTCATTGTGAGGAGCAGGCATTGTGCGGGAACACAGATGCCCAAACAAGTCCAAGATGAACATAGACAACATGTATCTGAGGCGTTACATGAATTACGCTAATTTGAGTTATGCTCAAATTTTACACAATTATTACATTACGTGTTTGTGCTTTTTATGTATAGCTTTGTCTGTGTGAAAAAGGTCTGTGAAGTTACAAAGACCAAAGTCTAGGCCAAATGGAGCTACTCTCCCCACAGTAACACTGCTCCCGCCTTTTCTTCCGGAACAAGGTGATGTCACCAAGTAACGCATATGCATAATACTCACCTTGAGGCTAATATGGCACACCAAAGCTAGTCTGAAGAGATTGTTTTGGTTGACCAATCACAGAGAAGACCAGCTGACTCAAACAGAGCATTTCAGATAGAGATAGATAAGAGCTGCTGCAGCACAGTCGGCATGAGGAAAAAATAAAGTGTTTTTTGAACATTAAAGCATGTAAATATGTTCTAGTAGAAAAACAAGTATGCACCTGAAAATAAGCATAATAGGTCTTCTTTAATAACAGCTAATTGATCCTGCTTACAAATATTGCTTGTAGTGCCAGAAATGTAACAATTTACTCCTCATACTATAGACCTACATTGATGTCCAAAAACTATTAAAAACACATCAGTGAGCACTGAGTCACATGTTCCCTCATTATAATGAACATGGGTAGTGTAGTTTATTTTGAGCCAATCCCACATGCATCATCCTAGTACCATAAATACTCATTAGTGTTACGACTGGAGTGACAGACAGGTCTGGACTCAATAGCACGACTCAGAGATCAGGTAGATCCAAAAACAATCAGCAAGCAAACAAATCCAGAACATTAGGCAGAAAAAAAAAAAAAAACAAGCAGAGTTTCAAAAGACACGAGGGATCAAACACGAGGACAATAAGGCTGGAACGCCTCTCACAAGGAAGAAAGGCGAACTGGCTCAGAGGGAAGGGAAGACACACTTTATATACTAGTGAGGGGAGTGACTGACGAGAGACAGGTGGACACAATAAGGGGCGGGGCTGACAATCAGACACAGGTGGACGATGATGGGAAGGGGAATGTTAGAATATCAAAATAAAACAGGAAATGAACATGAAAAATGAGAAGACCATTTACTCCAGTGCGCATTTGAGTGTAATAGTCCAAAGAAGTGTACACTTTTCTACTTTTACCTACTAGGGGGCGGCAGTAGCTCAGTTGGGGCGGCAGTAGCTCAGTCTGTAGGGAGTTGGCTTGGGAACCGGAGGGTCACCGGTTCAAGTCCCGACATGGACCAAAAAACGAGTGTGAACTGGTAGCTGGAGAGGTGCCAGTGTACCTCTTGGGCACTGCCGAGGTGCCCCTGAGCAAGGCACCAAACCCCCAACTGCTCGGGGCGCTTGTCAGGAGCAGCCCCCTCACTCTGACATCTTTCCATTAATGCATGTATGTGTGTTTCAGGTCTGCATGTACCATGTATGAGTTAAACAGAGTGTAAATTGAATTTCCCCACTGTGGGACTAATAAAGGTAGATCTTCTTCTTCTTCTTCTATGGAACATGACTTTTGACAACAGTAGCCATGTTTACATGCGCCATATTTCTCCAATCCGATCTGAACCTTGGTTGATCGGAAATTCCCAATCCACATTTACATAGAGACTAAATAAAATGATCCGAGCAAGACGTGCGTATACATGCACCG
This sequence comes from Pterois miles, assembly GCA_947000775.1. Lineage (NCBI taxonomy): Eukaryota > Metazoa > Chordata > Actinopteri > Perciformes > Scorpaenidae > Pterois > Pterois miles. Next base: position 23,755,133 of record CAMQGK010000052.1, read on the forward strand.
AGCGTTTAATCAAAATAAATCCTTTGGGCATGCGCAGAGTTTTAATTTTCCGGAAATAGTAGAAGAAGAAGCTGTACTTCCGCCTGTGTTGTAAACAAACGCCATGTTGTCTGTCTCGTGTCACGCTGACATAGCACACATGCGCAGGGGAGATAATTTTACCTCAACCAGGAAGACATGGACACCGATCGGAACAACGGATTGGGCCTTTATTCCGATTATTTGTGTCCATGTAAACGCAGCTAGTGTTTAGGAGTTCTGGATGTACCTGAGCAGTTCTCAGCTCAGTTCTCATCTATAGCGTGACATGGTGAAACAATTAATGTCAGCTAAGTTAGCTAGCGTTAGCAGGCTAAAGACACTGTCTCGGGGCTGCGGTGGTTCAACTGAATAAATTAACTCAATCAACTAACTGTGGCGTTATTGTGAAATGTAACATTAGTCGCTGTAACTAGGGCAACCTCATGACCACAAAGTAAACATCATTCAATCAGCATCACAAACGGAACACACATAAAGTGTCTGCTAACCGTGTTAACTGGTGACTCTCAGCCGAATGAGTCATGGCTGCTCATAGTGACGGCCACTGTGTCCTCATAAAAGCCTTCAGATTGACTTTAATCAATTTTAAATACATACTGGTTTGTGTTTATTATCAACGCCAACCACTTACCCAAGTTACTACGAACAACCATGGATGCTTTTGGCTAAAAGTGCCCAGTTAGTAGTATTAGTAAACAGTAAAGTCACTATGACTTGCCACTGTGGTAATGGTGGTGCCGCTAGATGGCTGAACAGTGGTCACCGGATTTGTCTAAATATATTTTTTAAAGATTTTGGTCTTCAGTAGGAACTGATGGCCTTGAGGTCACAGCAGAGAAGTCAGAAAATACTGAGATTTGTTGACAGTAAGAAAAATACAAAAGTAGAATAGCAGCAGCATCATCCTTGACAGGACAATAACTGGAAACAATTGGGAAGAAATTAGTAAACGATTTAAAAGAGTCAAAAATGACAAACCTTGAGGAGATTGTCAAGTGCTTTCATGTATGAGGGTTTTACAGTAATGAGGACTTTGGCTCTGCACCAGTGTATTAGTGGAGCACATACAGGTTACAAACAGGAACATGTTCACCAATACACACACACACAATACACACTCTCGCAAAGAGAAACACACATATACATACACTGGGACACGGCCTGCTACACACGCGCACACTCGCATTAATATGGCACTCAAAGACGCATGTGGTCACTGCATGAGGCATGCCAGGAAATTCTTTCAAGGGCATGTTAATATTCCAGATGCTTTTGGATATAAACAAGCCTCCAAATTGGAGAGCGGAAATTCGATTTGAGCGCAGCTCTGCGTGGTGATACAGAGATGTTTATCCCTCCTGCCTATCTCTGTAGCCGGATGGCTGAGTGGCCACTTAGTGTTTACCTATGATAAGGGCTTTCTGTTTGACTACCAGTTAAGCTGCAGTCAACGGAGAGGCCACAGTGGGGAACATAGTTTTTAGAAAAACCTAGCTGTTTGTGCTGCTGGTACAGCATACTCCAGACGGGCCAAACAGGATGGGAGAACAGTTTTTATCATTTGATTTATCATACTTTGGTGCAAGATGAGTGAGGAGTTTGTTGTGCAGGATTGTACTAAAAATTATAGAAAATTTATAGAGATTTTAAAGGACACACCAGGGGCATGATGAATAATATTATCTAGGGTTTCAATTGTGAAAGGCAAGAACAAAAAGGGTGGATCTGGTCTGCGCTGCCTTTGTCAAGGTTGAGAGGAGTGTGGTGTCATAAATGTAGGCGACTTTATGACTTATTTTTCCTGTGAAATATTTCCTGTCTGTGTGAAAGTATTTGTGTTAAAAACAACAGATCAAAAAAATACACTCACGTGTGATGAATCACGCGGAACGCTGTAACGGCCTTACGACACTTTAACATGAACCTTTAACTGCACCTGTAGCCTATAAATCTTCAATCAGAGGCTATAAATTGCTAATTAAAATGTTATGACTACTATGTGACGTAGTGGACATGAGAAGAGCAGCTCCGGGCTGTGTCTGTGTTTTCCCGCTGCCTGTCTGAAGCACGGTAATCCTCAGTGCTGTTTGGTTATCACTGATGACGTGTAAACCAATCAGATAGAGCTGTGGGCGGGACATTGAGCCAGACTACTGTGTAGTCTGTAGAGAGGACTGACAGAGAGAGAGCCAAAATAGCGCATTTTAAATTAATTTAACACATCCCCAAATTATCGTTACTCAGTGTTTGTCTTGACGATGCATATCGTCACGTTTATATCACGGCACGATACATCATCACACCCTTACTAGACCATAAATGCACAAACGAATGACATCAGAGTGTCCTTTAGTGTTTAACTGTCACACATATACATGCAAACTGCTGCTCTTAGAATAGCTATTAGCTTAATGCTAATGCATCCAGTTAGCATGTTCACATACATGCCTCTATTCAGTGTTTAAATGCTGACAGTGAGCATGTCATATCTAAACTAGCATCTTATCATGCTAATGTCAGCATTATGGTATCTCAAGCATGGATGTATAATAAGACCTGGATATGGTGCCTCTGCTCAGCCTTTCTTCCAATTATTTCCATTGGCTACTTGCGGTATTGCAGTGAAAAATCCATCTACTGCCCAAATACTACGTTCCCCATAGACCATAGACCTCGAACTGCAAACACTTTTTGATCCATGGGGGTTCAGTACAGTACATGGCCCAATTGGGAACTCCAAGACAAACACTACTTTGCATATTGAGTGGGCCACATACCCCGGAAGTAAAACCAGGAGCTAAAACACTTGCTGATAAAGACTGGCTGGACATCAGAGTGTTTAGAGCAGGAAATGTAAAATGTATGTAGTATAGGAGGAGACAGTGATAGCAGCAATGCAGACATTTGCCCTATAGGAGGCATGTCATGCTGTTTACTTAAAAGGACAATTGGGAGCATATCTGTTCGCTAACTCTCTCCCACTGCACGTCCAGTGTTTTACTGATGTGGAAAAAAGTATCTTCAGGCAAAGACAAAGAGCAGTGAATATTTTGAGGTTAGACATCTGCCACGGGGAATCTGATCCATAGTTAACACTCGAGAGCAGCCTCACCACACCGCTTTTTACGGCCATGCTTTATGTACAGGTTGTTAGTCTGAATGGCCTCTCATCATTAAGGACTAAACAAGCACAGTTCAGAGTTTATGGCACGACCACTCAAGTCAGCAATCCACAGGAAACCACACAAAAACCTCCTCATGGACTCAGAGTTCAGGAGAGTAACAACAAACACACAGGCCACTATTTCAAAGTATATACTACGATGGTGAGCTTAACTTTGACTGCATGAAGCTGCTAATGTCCATGAAACATAGCTGTGCACTGTTAGTTGCTATGTCATGTTGTGATAACCAGTGTTTACTAGTCCTCAACCTTTTACAATGTCCCTCGTCTGACATAAACAGTTGTCACTAACTGTGCAATGTCAGTATCGTTCCTCTCAATCAACCCTGGTTCGTCCCGGGACTTTATCCCCCGGCAGCACTGAAACTCACTGTTTACCCATCCCATAATAAGGCTCATTCAGCTGAGGACATCTTGATTAGGTCTGCTGAACGTCTGGTTCTCATTTAGCAAGGAGGATGGGGACAGAGAGGAAGGAAGGAGGGAAGGAAGGAAGGGGGTAAGAAAGGGAGAGGAGGACAGCACAAGAGAGGTGAGTGGATGAAGGAGGTGACTGCCAGACAAGGAAAAATAAAGATATAATCAGCTTTTTTTTTTAGGATTAGGATAAAGTTGACGTCCACTTGATGAGAAATTCAATGTCATTTATTTGGTACCACTTTATAATAAGCATCATGAATAGATGGTAAATTAATAGTTAACTAAACTTTAGTTAATTGTTATTTTCCTTCTAAACAATGAAATGATAATTAATATACATACATAATATAGTTTACTATATATTAGTAATGCTATAATGTATGCTACTTTATCATTGGTTTGTGTAATTTGAAATAATTTGTTTATAAATTACATATTGTATCATAGCTAATAAGAGACTATAACCATTACATTCTGATTACATTAAAAACAATTTATTAACTGATTATGGGTGTACAGATAATAGTATTTTATATTGTATATTAACAACTACAGTATTTCGTAATGATTACCAAACTTAAAAAATGCTGATAAACATTACATAGCGACATGGACCAGAAATCATTATTTACCTTGACAAACTATCAAAACAATGTTTATAGATGCTTTACAAAGTATTTATTAATCATTTAACAAGGTATAATAATTATCAATTGCAACTTTACAATAGACATCTAAATTATGTTTATAGATGGTTCACAAACCATTTATTAATCATTAAGAAATAGTTGATATAGTATATAAAATATTAAAATGTGTGCAACAATAAACTGTTAAAATATAAAATCCAACTTTACCACAATACCAAGGATGGTAATTATAAAAAGTTACCTTCTCTCTCACCTACAGAACTGATAATACAGGATGTGTATTGATTTTTCTTATTTATAGGCATGCAGTTCTACCCGTTTCCCTCTGCTATAACGTGGCACACTCATGCTGATAACTCTCTGTCCTGTGTTGACTGGACTTGCAACAGCCGTCTGATAAATTGTGGTGTATCTGAACAGTCAACATGTCACCCTTCCTGGCAAATCACTCAGCAAACGAGAAAATGAGCAACTAGTGAAAAATTTCCAGAAATCTCAGTCAACCTCTCCTGTCTAGCTGCAGTACGAGTATATGTCAGATGTTTAGCTTGCTTGTGAAATTGTTTTGATTCTGCTGATGCGTTAAGCTAACGTCTGCACATCGACTGCAAGCCATTACACTGCACACAATAAAGGAAAACATTTTGGAATAGCTTGTTTGCCCACTTTCTTCCTAAGTTAGATGAGAAGACTGATACTACCGTCATATCTGTTGAACATGAGAAATATTATCTTAACATAATGACTAGAAACAGGGGGAAACAGCTTGCCTGGCTCTGTCCAAAGGTAGAAATATCGTCCTGCCAGCGTCTCTAACTCGAAGTAATTAACGCGTTTTATCTTGTTTGTTTAATCTGTACACAAACAAAAATATAAAAACAACAGGTTGTGGTTATACTTATATACCATGGTTATTGGCCAGGTGCAACAGAGGTTAATAACGGTTAATTATTAACATACCTAATCCATAAATCTCCGTCTCATAGGATGAAGTGCTGGGCGTCATGACAAACAAAATGAATCCAGCAGCAATGTTGCATCAGAAAATGCTGGGATCACTTTCACGTGCAAATATGCAACACACACACACACACAGAGAGAGAGCATGCTTATGCGACAGATTTAAGGATGTATGTGGCTCCTAACGCTCTCAGACAGTGAACTGGAGACAGTGAACGCAGCACCGCGGCTGCTACAGTAACTCTCCTGACAGTGAACTGGGACAGTGAATGCAGCACCGTTACTGCTACAGAAGCTCTCCTGACAGTGAACTGTTGACTCAGTTGTCTGTTGTGTTCACATACTGCAGCTGGCGCACCGCTGCATGTGAGGCATAAATGTTGTCGGTTAACAGCTAATAATTGGTTAACAAGGGTTGGTTACTGGTTAAAAATCTTTTTCAAAATTAGCATCCCAAATACAGAGTAGAGTTCATGTAATAGATAAAGGATGGTAGCGTCAACAGTACTGTAGATAGCCTGCTGATAGAGTGTTCTTTAGCTTCCGCTGCCCTTTGTTTACCTAATGATAAAGTGGATCTGTGTGTGTGTGTGTGTGTGTGTGTGTGTGTGTGTGTGTGTGTGTGTGTGTGTGTGTGTGTGTGCATGTAAGCGTAAGTGTGTGTGCATGAATACTTGTGATTAAGTGGGTGTTTTCCAACTCCCACTGTGCAACAAGCAGGTCACATCTTACGTCCTTATGTGTATACATAAATGTATATCTGGAGCAACACTGTCTCCTAGAGATTACAGCAGGTTTACTAGTTATTTGTTTTGATAAACATGTTTTGTGAGAAACAGTTGCCTGGATTAGGCTCTGTCTCAACATTTTATTCAAGTGTTATTGGAGCAACAGTTTTTGCAACCTACACGTGTAGTAGGAAGGTGGTCAGGGTGGAAAGGTCCCTGTTCAAAGCACAGGACTTTGAAACCACAGACCTGAATCTGGGCCAAGCGACAGCCTCCAGGTCTGGAAGGTGAAGCCAACGATGAAGTGCTTTAAACCTGTATTCTTTCTAATATCCAGCAGGGGGCGACTCGTCTGGTTGGAAAATGAAGTCAGATTGTATAGAAGTCTATGAGAAAATGAGCCGACTTCTCACTCGGTTTATTACCTCAGTAAACATTGTAAACATGAGTTTATGATCTCAATCTCTAGTTTCAAGTCTTCTTCAATACAGCATGATGTTCATTTAGTAAATTATGGTCCCATTTAGAGTCAAATAGACCATAAAGCAGGGTATGCTTTAGGGCGTTGTCTGTTTTTGGAGTTGTCAGTTGTTCAGCTGTACTTAGCTCCAGCTTTTTTTCGCCAGAGAAAGGTCAAGAAACGTGTGGTAATTTGCAATTTGGAGTAATAACCCACAATTAAAACCCCTTACTATATTCATTCATGGAGCCGTGCAAATCACTGCATGTTCTACAACACCATCCTGCACATATTTCAAAATAAAAGGCAAACAAGGTTAACAAAAGACGGAATTCTGTCCACAGGGAAAAAATGCCTGAGGGCTTTCATTTTGAAATAAAAGCAGGAAGTGTTGATTTAAAAATAAATCTTTACTTTTTTCTATGTCCGTGACATTTTCTACATCAAAACTGTAGTTATGTTGCCGATATGATGTTGATATACAGTCAAACAATCACTTCCATTGTCTGTTGCTGCTGTGAACCGCACGTGGCTCGCGTTAAAAATAAGCGAGACCTTGAAACTCCAAGAGCTTGACTGGTAGCAAATCATCTGATGTCAAAATCATGTCAGAGAAGAGATGAGGAGTTTTGTCTTGAAACAACATTTTGAACTGAGCCATGTTGGTTTTGAAAAAGCTGACTTTTCAGGATGAAACAGATCACTTTGTGATCCTGCGGTCTTGTCTTGTGGTACCTGATTCGCAGCACCTGGAGCTCGAGCTCGAGTCAATACCAACAGGAGAATACACTGTTTAGCTTTGGCAGAGAATTTTGGCGAATTTCACTTGGGCGCTACCCACATATTCAGTTGTGCTGCTCATCCCATAAATGGGTGATCCTTACAAGTTGGACATCATTGCAAAGGTAAATAAACAAGCTTTCTAACGATGTAAAATACAGTGTCAATTAGCATTGTAAAACCAGAGAATTAATCCACCAAACACAAATTTCCGAGCTTATTAGCACATTGACACTCCCACAAGGTCAAAGTATTACCTACAACCACTTCCAGAATGAAATGTTTAAACATGTATCAGGAAAAGCCTTGAGGTAAGAGAGGCCATCAGGTTCAATTAAGTTCAAGTCATACTGAATACAAGTTAAACGCCTGCAGACAGTTGGTTTAACAGTGCTGTGGATCCACCCAGTTTAAAACTGTTGTACGCTATTGTGCAGCATAGAGACAAAGAGAGATCAAGCAAAAACATAGTGCTCAATAAGAGTTTTTTAAAGCGTTTGTACCTGCAAACACTGCTTTTTATTGGCTTTTGTAAATGTCACTTTGTGCAACTTCCTCTCAGTTAAAATAGCACATACCGCCACTGGTTTGTCTGTGTGGGAAAACAGGTTAAAGTGCAGTCAGATTGACAAACAGGAGATTAGAGAAACAAATACAGTAGGTGAGAGTCATCAGCAAGGAGGACGAGCTCCAGCAGAGAAGAGCGATAGACAGGTAGAGAGTCAGACAGACGGGCAGTCGTCGAACTTTCCTCTCAGCAGTCTCCAGTTGAACACAGAGCGGAGGAGTCATGCACCAGCGGAGGAAATTGGGAATGTGAAACATGCCAGATTAGAGAAGCAATCGGAGGGCCTGCAGACAAACTCAATGGCTTCAACCATGGGAAAAAACACGCACCAGGACACGCACACATACACACACACAACCGCAAAAAAAAAAAAAAAAATTCAGATTTTGAACCACCTGCTGCATTCCTCAGCCAATAAGTCAGCTACTTAAGGAGCCAGCTTTTAATCAGCCAGTCGGTCAAAGAGCCAGGCAGTAAAGCAGCCATCCATCCCCTCTGTTAATCAGCAAGACGACTAACCAGCAACTCACTCGGTCAGTTAGTGGGATTTACTGCTTCAGTAATCTGCAAGCAAGCAGCTATTTGCAACATCGGCTTGTGACACAAACACAGACCAACACCAAGCACAGGGGACAGCAAAAAAAAAAAAAAAGATTGGAAGTTACTTGGAACGACTGGTACTAAATCATATACTACAGATGTGAGCTAAGCGTTTGTCAGCCAGCCACCCACACAGCCAGCCAGCCAGCCAGGACAGGACAAGAGCAGAGGAAGCAGTTATTATGGAGGAAGTCAGGACGTCTTAAAGCCATTATATGCCCCTCAGAGAGAGGCAGTCAGAGGCAACACAGCTGACTGGAGCGCTTCAAAGCAGGAAGGAGTCCAGCCACCACCTCCACCTCCACCTCCACCAGCCTGCATGTTGAAGGGGAAGTGAGGAGTTTGCAGGGCGAGATGGGGGCAGGGTGGATGAGAATAGACACAAGGGTGTTTGGATGTGTGATGGCCACACCTGCTGCCACACAGCTGATTTACATGTCAAGGTAACGCTCCTGCATACACCTTAGTTTTCCACAGTTTACACTTAAAGCATCAGCAGGCGAGATTGGAGCAAATGTGATTAAAAAAGGTTATTTCTATAACTACCATTTGCCATATCCTGACAGTAGATAATGAAACAGATAACCTGAAGAAAAATGTACTTCTGTGTTCTCCTAACGGCATCTACAGAATTTCACAGACCGGAGGAAAACAACCAATCAGAGCTGTTCAGCTGCCGTCAGTCACTTGCGAACTCCGACCAAACGGTCAAACTAGGCAGCACTGATCAAATATGAATCAATATTCTGTTACGGTAATGACTATTTCTCTCCTCCAATGTTTTCAGAAACATCTTGTAGTTTCTGTTTAGCTCTAAAATGAGAAAATCTGTGACCCGGCAGCCATGTTGAGATCTCTTGAGAGAATGCCAAGCACCGCCCACATGACCTTAGCAAAGCCAATGGGAACACTCTCTCTCTCACAAATGACCTGTGATTGGTCAAAGTCTCCCATCATAGGCTAGATTCCTAAAGCCTGAAAACAGAGCCATGAGGAGGAGCAAAAGTCTAGTTTTATTTCACAACACTTGAATTTCAATATGCTGAAAGGTTATTATGGTATTTTTGGCAAATTATAACAAAAAAAAGGCCCTTCAATAGTTGTCCTCATTGAGTTGTTTGACCTCATGGAGACATCAGTAAACAGACAAATGTTGGCAGTACATTAGTTTCTGTTTGTAGAGCATGAATTTACTTCACTTCTGTAAACTTTATAGTCTAGTAAATTTCACCTTATGCTATTTTAATTTATATTTCTTTGAGTTACCAGGGTTGAAGTTGTCACTACTGGTTGCTGTTTTTATAGGGACATGTTGTCAGGCCGGAGCTAAACATGCTTTCCATAAAGCAGAGCTCTTAAATACAGGAAGTGGCCAGTCAGAATGTACCAAGTGCCACCACATCATCTGGGATTTTGTTTATTTCTTTAGTAGTATATTAGTTTGTTGGTGCTTTTGTGTTGATTAATTGCTAGACTATTTATACCGATGGAATAAATGTCCTGTTTTGTTTTAACCTTTTGGTTCGTAAAAGGCTTCATTTCACAAGGCTTCATGTGAACACAAAACCACCTATTGGTCAAAGTGTGTAGAAAATGAAGATATATTACAGATATGCAGCAGTGGTGTAACTGAGCAGAGGGCAGTAAATGTACTTGTGTAACTAAAGGAAAATGATAGATGAGAGACATTATTCTTTTTTTCAAGAATAATAAACTCTAACTGTATTTTGGCTTTTGTACGTCTTCAGTTCAAACACACACACTGTTCCAGACAGACGGAGCATCATTACAGTGGGCAGACACAGAGATGACAACCTGCTAAACTAAACTAAATGTGCGGTGGAGACTTTAACAAGGAAATTGGCTGCATGTCCACGACACTACACGCAGCATCGTGGCTGCTAACGCTCCTGTACGGTGAACTGGAGACAGTGAACGCAGCACCGTGGCTGCTACAGTAGCTCTCCTGATGGTGAACTGTTGACTCAGTTGTCTGTTGTGCTCATACACTGCAGCTGGCGCACCGCTGCATGTGAGGCACAAATCGTGTTGGCTGAAGGGTGATAATTGGTTAACAGAGGTCGGTTATCGGTTAAGGAAATTTTTCAAAATTTGCATCCCTATTGCTTCTATGTTAATGCTCTGGATATCAAATTTAGCACCTTTAATGATGCCTTTGGGGATGTTGGGATTATGCAATAAACAGGTTGCTTTCTACCCCATTAATCCCACCATCCTTTCGCCGGTTTTGTTTGCCTCCATGCCTCCCACCCATCTCTTCCTTATTTGCTCCCTCACACTTCTGCCATTTTATCCTCCTGATCCATCTTCCATCTTTTGCTCTTACTCTCCTCAACTGCCTTTTTTTCCCTCCTTTCTATTTCCAACCTTACGCCTCCCTTTCCTCCTTACCAGTCGCCCTCACCTCTTCCTCCACCTCCTCCTCCTCCTCTCTCCAGCACCTGTGCCCCTGCGGAGGGGGAGATCCGGGGAAGAGGAAACCCCGGGGGCAGCCAGGCACCTCACAGATGGTTAGCAAATTACACCTTCATTACCTCTCCTCTTCCTCTCTTCCTCTGGCCACCGCTTCACAATGACTCGCTGTTCCTGTGACACCTCACATCTGTTAGCAGCTGACCAGTCTGCTCATAAATGTAGCACCTATTTAGGAAGTTTTAAATAATGAACCAATAATACTGCTTCAAGTCTACGTTTGCAAGCTACTGTTTTTTGTAGTAGGCAAAAATAGTTAATGCACAGCGATATTACAGTGTAATCATAGCAGTGTTGAGCTTTGTTATCCTCAAATGACATCCTGCTTTATGGCAGTTACTCACTAAAATGTTGTACAAGTGACAAATAACAGGTACAAAGACATGACAGCCTAAGGCCAAGGAGGCATTATGTAAGGTACAGTTAATCATTATAAAGGCTTGTTCATGCACTGCAAAAAATGACAAGCCTGAAATGTAATTTCTTGTCAGCTTAAGGGGTTTTTTTTGCTAATTCCAGTTTAATTGAACTTATTCAACACAGTTATGTGTCTTTAAAACCATATCAAAAACATGTAATTGATTTTTTTAAAATGCCTCAAGACAATTTGTTTGTTTGATGTAATTTCCCTGAAAAAGTTGCATTACCCTGAAAAAATTGCATTTATTGAAACCAGAAAAATCTTGCAATCCATCAGACACAAGTGATTAAACTATAAAATATACTGAGATTAATTTCATGTCTCGATGTTTGCCCTGCGCAGCATTAACCGCAGGGTTATGTTGAACTTGTGTTATGGTCTGCCAGGGAACAGTGGAAACAGAAATCATATTTTGTCAGGAGTCGTTTCAAGAAAGGCAATTTTTCGTTACTAAATCACAGTCATTAATAAGTCATATTAGGTAATAATTTAAACAATATCGCTTTACAAATAGTAGGATGATTTACGAGAACAATGATCAGCTTTGAGCTTTCTTTTTGGCTCACTCTGTTGGCTCCATTTCCAGAGAAATCTTTACACATCGTCTCTGTTGGACTGGAAAGTGGACGTGTCAAAAATGAGTGGGGAGGTAAAATTATAAAACAGTCTGATAGAAAGATGCTCGTCATGGGAACTATAAAATGGAGCGCTAATCATGATTCACTGGGGGCTGATATATGACACAAAATCAGCCTGAGAAGCCTGTTTTTTGTTATTTCATAGTTCGATGACTGTCTCAAATTAAAGTTCCAAACCTCTGTATGATTCTTGAAGAATTTCCAGACAAACCCAGTGTAACGTAATCCTGCGCGAGGTAGCGTGGGAGCCATGTACGCCGAGGAGAAAGTTAATCATGGATGGATCAGTTTCTTATGCAGTTTGAACAAAGACCACCGAACAGTGGTTATAATGTGATTAGTACAGGAACTTGGTTCACAACTATCTTGAAAAATCAACCTATGAAAATCTCGGGTACAAAATTGCATTATAATCATATAAAATACGCCTACATTCAGATCAGTGTGGCTCTTTAAATATACTGTTTGCACTGACCATCTTCTCGTGTGGCAAAACACAAATGTTGGTATGCTAACCGTAAACTGTATATAGGAAGATGAATCACCCATTGGTTTGTGGACTACCGTTTTGAACATGGTTTTGAAGCCGCAAGTTCAGGATTTTGGTCGTTGCCATCTTGGTTTCTTGCAACCAGAACTGGCATGAAAGGGTGGAGCTAACGGTGCCATCAAATGGGGTTGTGTTTACCGTGTTAACAAGTTGGGCCCATATGAACACCCCCTTCATGTCGTCTTCACGACCTCGCAAGTGGAAAGTTTCTGAAAGCTTCGAGTTCACGACTTGTGACGTGTTTGTTGATATAGATATATATTGTTTTTATTGGTAATTTATAATATGTCTGAGGAAAATGTTGATATTGCCAAGGACCTCATCTTTCTCCTCTGTCATCATGGTTTTTCATTTCCTGCATTATGTTACCCACTTGCTAGCTTGCGCAACTCAGACAGTAACATTAATGTTGGCATTGCTTAGCAGCTGTATTCTTCACAAGTTAACCACTTGAACACGACACATGTTGTGTTCACGACTTCCCATGTCATGAACACCAGTTCAAGAGTTCCATTGGAAAGCACCATTAGTACAACCGAATGTTGAATAATGGGCTGTTCACACAGGGAGCAATTGACGTGCCTTGTAATTCACCTAAATGAGAGGTGGAGCGACAATCAGGTACCATCCTGTGAAACGGCCGTGGTCGCCTCCCACACAGGCCCACCCGCTGCCAGAGTTGAATTATCTTCAACTTCTTTTCAGCACCCATAATCAATGGGTGAGACTGATCCTTTTCAGGAAATGTCTCTTCGTTCCAATAAACTAGAGGTACTGTCAGAAACGTCTGACACAATTTCCCCTGTGTTTATTGTTGACATAAAATAGATTCAGAAAGTGACAGCATGTTTATTTATATTGCAAATGTTGAAATTCTATTTTTCATTCAAATCGCTACTGACAGGCAGTTACTGTTTACCGTGATGACGCCGCCAACTTGTGGGTTCCCGGGTGCCCTCGCAATATACGTATACATGAATAAGTTGCAGTAATTTTCCCGTCATGTTATACAGTAAAATCAATGTTTTAAAAATGGCTGTCCACATTGGCTTCGCTTTTCAGAACCGTGGATTGCACACTGATGCTAACATGCTAAACTGGATGACCATCTGCATGGTAGCATTTGTCATTGTGGTCATGTTAGTAGGCTAATAAGGTTAGCATCTCACTCAGAGCACCACTGTACCTGAGTACAGCCTCACAGAGCCACTTGCGCTGATGTAGACTCAAATACTGTTATTATCAAATCTTACTATTTTCTTCAAACCAAATTTGCACGTCATGATTCCACACTTGAAAAATAACATCTAATGCCCTAACAAAAGAGGTCACCACCAAATGCAGTCAGACTTGTTATGGTGAGTTAAATCAAGGGTTTAACTAAAAAAAAACTCTGCTCACTACTAGGGCTAACTACTACTACTACTAGGGCTGTCCTCGACTAAAGAAATTCTTAGTCAACGAAAATTCATATGATTTTGTTGACTAATCGAAAACAATATACAGTATGACTAAAATTATAATACACTGTACAATATTAACTTATTATACACCGATAAATGAACTTCCATGGGCTCCAACATTTCTCACAACGTCAACAAACACGTCACAAGTCGTGAACTCGGAGCTTTCAGAAACTTTCCACACCACCCCATATGAAGGCACCATCACGCCAAAACAACTGATTAGTCGACTAATCGACTGAAAGGCGGTAGCCCTACTCTCTACATAGTAAACTGGCACTGTATCATATAGTAAAAATGGCGGAGTTCCGTCATAGCTAATAATTAGTAATCCTGCACATGGTAATTAATCATCAGACAGAACATGGGAACACAGAACTTTCCAGGTTCTCCTAATTAAAGATGGTGGTTTTGGTAGCGTACAGTCTTTAGGTTACCAGCTGATTGTTAATTTGTAATGACCACTGGCTGACTCTCACACACCCTCTATCTTATTTCCATGCCTCCTCCAGCCCGGCGTGAAAGCACAGGGCCCAGTGCACCCATTAGTCAAGCCAAGGAAGGCATGGAATAATAATGAACACACCTCACATGCATGAGCAAGTAAAGCCCCCACCACCAGCAGCCATTCGCCACCACCGGTGAGTTTTACAGGAGGTATTTCCATCATGTAAAATGCAGGTCTCTTTCACTTCAACAGATCTCTCCATCCTCTATCAAGAAGGGGGATTTTCATCACTACGAAGTGGACAAAAAAAAAATCACTTCTTACTTATTTTTGTGCCCCAAAGGTTGTTACAGATTTACTTTACATCTTCTAGACATCATCTATCATCATATTAGTCATTATTTATCACTATGGTTACGTCAATGTCTTGTTGTAGTCCAGCACTTGGTTTGTTTTTCTTCCTACGCTCTGTTGATTTTCAGGTCCTTAAGTCATTTACGAGTTTTTAATAAGAGCTTCTCACTTTTAAAGTTTTTTTTAATCATTGTTTTCAGTTACTGGATGCTTATGTAACTATATTACATACTTGACTTGACTGTAAACAAACTAATCAGAACAATATTGAGGGAGAGAACAGGCCTGCCTCCAGCCTTTAAGTCATGCTGGGCTCAGTGCAGCTTCTGGGTACTCCTAGTATCCTATTCTGCCTTCTTGGATACAATATGAAAAACTCCACACTATTATTATTATAACTAATATTATTATTATTATTTAAAGGCAAAATAATGACATTGCAAGGCAGCTGCTGGAGACCCAGACCGTGATGACAGCTGTGACATTGGCACCAAGTCATGTGACCAAGCGGATGCTATTGTGCATCTCGGACATGCACACTAGGGCTCAGTGACACCCGGAAGACCCAGAAGATCTGGGTACTTTTCCAGACCCCGAGGTCTACTCGTTGACTTCATATACCACTGAGCAACTTTCATAGGACTGAACAGAGCCCCGCCTCCAACGCCGTCTCCAGGTCTCTTAATACATCCATGGTAACGGCAAGCAGAAAACCATGCACCAGTCAGGTGCATTCCACAATAGGGTACATCACCACTTGAGTGGCCAGTTGAGTGGAGTAACGCGTCTCCTCGTGTCCTCACCGGATCTGGTGGACACGTAGCGTAACCGGCGTATGCGGCTGAAGCATAGTGGCTCACCATCAGCCACTTTTTGATATCAGTGCTAACGCTCTACCAAACAAGGACAAGCCCAAAATGTCAAAGACTGCCACTTTCTCACTTTTCAATAAGAAAACACTGTGAAAAGCAGCCTTTCTGATGGGATTGTGAGGGCTAGACCTCACTAGAACACCATAAAAAGCATCACTTTTTGTGAGTTTTCACTTAGCACATATTAACCGAGCACTGTCAGTTATGGCTAACCTGCTGCTAAGCTATGGTTATGCACTTTTAGCTCTGTAAGGCCTCCACTGATTTTCTGTTACCCAGCCACTTCACCTATAAACCATGACTCCACTCACCTCTCCACCTGGCTGTGTCAGCTGCGTCCACCTTCCAGGAAGCTGAGAAGTCCATGGATACCTCCATTTTCGGCCCAGCACAAACCAACAAATCCTGTGCCAGTCCAGCTCCTAGCTGGACCTAAATCCCAGTCAGCTCTGCTCCAGCACACCACCTGGTCCCTGGTTGGTGTTGGTAGCAGGAGAGGGAGGCCATGACTTCCTGCTAGAAAACACACACCACGTTCTCCACTCCCTCATGGCCCACAATAAATGTTTTTGGTCTTGTTTTTATCTCTGGTCCCATACCTCCGTTCAAGCTGCAGTCTTTTAGCTTTCACACCTGTCTGCAATCAACACATGAGCCTGGGTGCTCCTATTGTAACACATAATATATTTAACTCCACTAGCAACTGACTGCACACCGGAGCACCAGGACACAAATTTTAGCTTCTTCTGTCTGCTAAACCTACACTCACAACCACTGTTGAGGCTCACAGGCGCCCCCATGTGGAACGGCTGTATCAGACACCGTGACCAGTTCCTTAAAGAGGGTTTACCAACTAAACCAGGCTTATTTCGGCTAGTTTGTGTTCCAGTTTCCATACTAACATTTAGTACGCTAAAGCAGCATGTAGATATTATAATGTCTGAAACTTTAGCATGAAACTACTAATACGCAAATTGTACTCTATTTCCGGTGAAATATTACAGTACGCTGAACCCTATGATGGCATAAATATCCCACAATGCAATGCGATAGACAACAATTTTCATAACGGACGTTGACAGACAGCTCTGTAACATCAATAACGCTTCAATTTAACTGGAAGGTGTAATGTGTATATTAAATTATTTCAGATTTTGATTCCCACAAACCTTCATACTGGTCACATGAGGTTGACACGGGTTACCATGGCTACACGAATCCAACCAGCAAGGAGGCGCTCAGGAAGTGAAGTTGGGCCCATATAAACGCCGCCCTCATGTCATGTCACGGCCTCGTAAGTGGAAAGTTTCTGAAAGCTCACAACTTGTGACATATTTGTTGGTGTTGTTAGAAATGCTGGAGCCCATGGAAGTTGATTTATCGCTGCATAATATGTTACTATTGCAAATCATGTTGTAATTTTAGTCATATATTGTTTTTCTTGGCAATAATTATCGACGACCTCATCTTTCTCCCCTGTCATTATGCTGCTGCCTTTCCTACATTATGTTTCTCACTGGCTAGCTTGCTAAATTGTTAACCAGTAACAGACAGTAATGTTAATATTGTCATTGCTTAGCAGCAATGTTCTTTGGGACTTAACTACTTGAACGCAACACAACCTCAAACACGACCCCATCTGAAGGCACCACAAATTAAAAAAATAAATAAAAAAGCTTATGGAAAGTCAACTTATGTAAATAATGAATTAAATGAATGATACAATGATAAATTACCCCCAAAAAATGATGATAACTACATATATAACTAACAGTACAATTGCAAATGTACACACACACACATAAAAAGTCCCACAAACACGTTGTGCTCTTGGAAAATCATTTTTCCCGTGTCATGGGATGACCTCCAACACACCATGGGACAGTTCAGGCATGATGATGGGTCACTTTGTAATTGATTGAATGTAATTGTTTTAGCTTTGTTTTAATCCTCATATACAATTGTTTAAATGAAGTTTTATAACTAAGTTCAAGAACAAAGACCACGCCTCACAGACATCCCATTTCCTCAGCAAAAGTACTGAAACACACCTGATCCGTTTACTTCCCCTTAACTCAGCTTTCACTTCCCTCCCCCCCAAACTCCTTTAATTCCTTTTCTCTCACCCCTCTTTCTCTCTCATGTGATTACATGAACCATTCAGGTTTCTGTAAAACCCAGAGCTTGCAAAGAGACAGTTTCCTGGGTTCTCTCCACCTCCAGCCGACACCGGTCCACCATCGCTCTCCTCCATCCATCCTTCTGTGACCCCTCTTCCCCTCAACCCCCATTCCCTCATCCCTTCATCCCTCTTCCTCCTTCTGAAGGAAGCTCCCCTCCATCTTCAGCACCTAATAAACTATTCCAAACCCATACCATCACTGACGTGGTCTTTGTTAGTGAACTTTCTTTGGTTTATCTGACTCTTATTTAACTCAGCATCATTTTAAATCAGGGTCTGTCCTCAATGATCACTCCAAGATATAAATAAATAAATAAATGATAATGGTGATGGAAAGTGAGAGGTGATCTTAAATGGAGAGAACAGACGCGTGGATGAGACAAAGCATCAACGCAGTGAAGTGTGTGGAGCGAATGGAGAAGCAGACGGGGAGATGGAGATAAAGAAGGGAGAGCCCACAGCAGGCCAGAAGTCCTCCAATGCTACTGCAGTGGAGTGACAATGAGAGAGGAGAGAGTATGAGTCATACACAAACCCCTCCCTCACCCCTTCTCTATCTCCCTCCCTACCTCGCCCCCTCCTGCCTACAGTGCCGATGTAGCCGGGTTACGTCGATCCTGACTCATTCATTCACAACCGAGTCTCAAGCCTACTTTTGTTATACAGTTGAAATCGTGCTACTTAAGAGACCATCGCTGCTCTCATTATAGTGCGCTGACATACTTTACCGCTCTAGCTGCCGGAGCCCCATTCATAAAAATGCTCTGGTCTCTGCAGAGGAAGGCACACACACACATCTCCAATCCCTTATTTGGTCGTTGTGTTTAGCTGAATGGGTCGTGGACGAATGTGTGTCACTGCTAGGTGTTTAATCCCTGCTGGGGCCACCCACACTGTGTGTGCACCCATAGTACTGTAACACTTGTGCTCCATATCTGCTCTATCATATGTGGCTTTCCCTTTATGGAGATTCACCTGTATTTGGTTGTTTCTCCCTCCTCACATTCCCCCTCCTCCCAACAATTTTCCTCCTCTATACCCCCCTCTTCGTCCCCTCTCAGTGGAGCAGCAGCATCTACCTCCATGTGGTTAGCTCATCTCCTTTTCTTCCTCTCCTCCTTCTCTCTCTGGTTAGCTCATCTCATCTCCAGGCAGTCAGCTTTGCAGGCAGCTAATTATAGGCCACGCTGTGGAGCGCAGGGCCGGATGTGACAGCATGCTGTGTTTGTGTGTGCTTATGTGTGTTAAGTGCAGACATACTGTATATATGCTGCTGTCTGTCTCCTCATATGTCTTTCTACAAATGAGGAGTGTGTGTCCATGTGCAGTATGTGTTCATTTGTTCTTTTACATTTGATCCAGGAGCAGTTTGAGTGTCAGCCCCTCACAGTGGATATCTTGCTCACTTCTAATGATTTGGGAACATACTCCATCACTGAGGGTCCTCACAAGTATAGCAATACAAAAGTGTGTGTGTGTGTGTGTGTGTGTGTGTGTGTGTGTGTGTGTGTGTGTGTGTGTGTGTGTGTGTGTGTGTGTGTGTGGACGAGCCACCAGCAGGATATCCAATCCCAGCCCCTCCCACACTGTACTGCAGCTCTGACTCATACAAGGTGGAGGCAGAGACAACCAGGGTCTGAAGACTGGCAATGAGCGTGCCACACACACACACACACACACACACACACACACACACACACACACACACACAGGCGCACATGCATACACTCATATGGTCTATATAGCAAAGTAAACAGGTATGGACATAATACACATAGCCTACTACATAAAGCACTGTGCATACTTAACCATAAACCTCAAAGGGTCATTGGATAAACTTAAAACTGATTTATTCCATGGCTACTGGAAATATTCATGTCTGACTGCCTTACATGTCTTTAAAATAATATCAAGCATAGGTCTGGTTAACAGTTTAAACACTGTTCTCAGTCAGTGCGCAAGGTGTATTAAATTGCAGGTATCCATAGGAACAGCACTTCTGTGTTGCGCTACAATTACCATCAAGATTTGCTGGTGAAACAGGTCTAACCAGTGGTGTAGTGGAGGATATATGGAGTATACCCAACTCTCTTTCTGGCGGTGTACGGTATACCCACCTATTAGCCAAAAAGCCATTGGCATATATAGGAGAGTACACCCACTTCCTCCTTGGTAACCTACTACCCATCTACCCCATTAACAAACACTACACCACTGGACCTAATCACGAGTTAAACTGTCTTCAGCGATTTCTGCTGTTGAGAACTAACATACAAGAAGGTGCAGTCCAGTTTGAGCCACAAGTCCATCACATTTAAACATCGTGCGAGTTGAAAACTTGGGAAATAAAGCATTGTCACTTCAGGGCAGTGGAAGCAAGCTGTCAACCAACTCTACCAAATCCTGAGGGAAATATCTGGCTCTTTAATTACTAAGTGCTCCACTATGTTCACCAGCTTGTCACTAACTTTACTGTTTGGTGCTGGGCAGGTCGCAACATCTGGAAAGAAGTTTGTAAGAGACTGAACAAAACAGTAAAGTTGTGGGCTGTAAAACCAAAAACAACAAGCTGAAAGACACTAAAATGCTCTGTATAGTGAACACGTTCTCATCCCAGCTCGTCACATACTGACGATTTGGCGGGACCCCTTCGCATCACTTTCTAATGCACTGGGTCACCCAGTACGTCAGTCTATGACATTTGGTTTAGGCAACAAAACCACTTAGGTTTAGGAAAAAACACCATGGTTTGGGTTAAAATTACTGTTTGTAAAGTGAAAATGAAGCTTAATTTTGTGAACATGAAACCCAAATGAAGAGCTGCTTGTAAAGTGAACCTGAAACTTAACGTACAGGACATGAACAGCGGTTTCCTGGATAAAAGCCCTGTGTTTGTTGAACCCATCCATCTCCCTTCCCACCTAACTTATGTGTGCTATTTCACTCTTGAAACTACGTCGCCATAGTCCCTTATCATTTTCTCTGAGTGTTTAATAATGACAAACCCTTTGACACCCTGGGAATAAGAATGGGCTGGTGAAGCTGGGGGGAACTACAGAGCCGTCACAACAAGTGTCACATTTCACGTTCTATATTTTTGTAAAAATTACTATTAAATGAATTGAGCACAACGTCTCTTTTTGTCTGTGCAAGTGGCCATAATAGACCCATGCTTTGGTGTTCCAGTTCAGTCACATAAAATGGCATGAATGAAATGATAAAGCACAAGGCACAAGTGTGCAATAAGAATGCCATTCCTGCTTTTGGTATGTCATTCGTGTGCAATGTAGTCTGTACTGACTGCAATGTAAATGCATCTGCGTAAATACGCTTTGCTCAGAGCTAGTGACAGCATAAACAGTGAGAAAGACTTGGGCAGGTGGACAGGTCCAACAAACAGAACTTTCAACCAGGAGGCCGGTGATTTGTAAGTTACATTAGTGATGTTTGTCATGTGTTTTCTGTTACTTAGTTTCCATACTTACCATACCATAGTTTTGTTGCATGGCGTACAAATAATACGTGAAAAGGCTAAAATGTGTCCTCATGACACGCTGAATGTCCCTGTAATATTGTGCTATCCATACGTGTTCCTGTGTGATTAGGTTGGTAATTTCCCTCCACATTGTGCATTATTTTTGTGAACCCTGGAACCCAGATGCTGCATAACAAGTTGTTGAGCACGTCATACTAAACGGGTAACGACGCCCGATTGTTGTTCATAATCGGCCACGACGCTGGTAATTTGTCAGCCGTGACAAAATCGTCTCAAAATCAGGAAAGGTTTGTGTAGTCTCATCCTGGCATTACCCTTAATCCATTAAATACATATTGAGCATGACCTAATTATCACCACAAATATTTGTGACACCTCACCATATTTATATATCGTTATTTATCGTACCTGGATTCATTCATAGTTACTGAAAAGCAGGAAAAGGTGACTCAAAGAGGACAGAGTGCACATGGATTTCTCAATAGGTTGCATTGATTCATACATTACAAAACGTATGCCAGCGCACACACACACACACACACATACAGACTGACAGATAATAGCAGCAGCTTCACACGTAAAGAGTGAGATCAGCAGTCAATGTGTATCCGTCGAGATGCCATGGGAACTCTCTCTCCTCCTCCCTCGCTTTCTTCTTTATCACTCACCCTTTCTTCCTCTCCTGCTCTGCGTCTGCCTCATGGCTTCCTGTGTCATCCCCTCCCCCACTGCTATAAAAGGAGAGAGGCCTGTTCATTCATGCATTCAGCCAGTCAGCTGAGTGAGGAGAGAGGAAGGGAGGAGGGAGGAGGGGAGACGGAGATAAAATGAGAAGAGAGGAGAGGAGAGGAAGAGGAAGAGGAGGAAGGCTTCCTCCCTGTGATGAATAGGTCACCTGTATTACATCACTGATGGGGGATGGATGGAGCGATGGAAAAGAAAATGAAAGGTAGGACAAAAAAAGACCAGACCCCTCCTTTCCTTCTCTCTCTTCCTCATCCTCTTCCTCTCTGTCTCCTCCTCCTCCCTCTGCCCTTCTCTCTCTCTCTCTCTCTCTCTCTCTCTCTCTCTCTCCTCTCCATCACCCCCTCCCCACCCCATCCTGACAGTATGAGTCACAGACAGACCAGTTCCCTTGATGCACTGCGGAAACGTAATGTGACGTAGCCTCCATGCACATCTCTCCCTCCCTCGCCTCACGCGTCCCTCCATCCCTCCCATTCATCCGTCCGTCGCTGCCTCCCATTCATCCATGCCTCTCGTCATCGCACAGCAAGCCTCCATTCACAAAAAGCCCTCAGAGAGAGAGAGAAAGAGGGATGGAGAGAGGCGGCAGGTGGATTCACACCACCAGAACAAACACAAACCATGTCACACCAGAATATCATACATTTCCGTATAATACAATAACACAATATTATCAGCACTGAAAGCTCTCCAGATGAAGCAGATAAGAAAAACTGAAAATTTTGGCAAATGTTTAGTTTGTATCTTTGGCTAGTTTCACCATCAGTGTTGTGCAAGGTTTATTGTTGCCATGGTTACAGCATGTGCAGTCAGATATGAGCTGGATTGCCAAGAGCACTGATTTGTAACAGTAATTAAACTGTTGACAGGAAGTGTGTTTGAGGTGTCCGAGCATGTGACACCTCAGAGTCAAGAGTGGACAACTCACAATCTAAAACTATGAATAGAATAGGACAGAAATACAATTAACCACGATGCAATATGCAGTAATGTAATACACTACAGTATTACAAGCGTGATAGCCTAAATTATCCCTTATTATCCCTTATACAAATGTATACTTGGCTCATACTGATAAGTATACAAAAATTCAATCTATACTTGACTCATACTGACATGTATACGGAAAAGTCAAAGTATAATTTACTTATGCTGGCAAGTACAGAGAAGTCTAAGTATACTTGGTTTATACTAACAGCTGTACAGAAAAGTCTAAATATACTTGACAAATACTGACAAGTATAGGGAAAAGTCAAAATATACATGGTTTATACTGACAAGAACACAAAGAAGTCTAAGTGTCTTTTGGGTTATACTGATAAGTATAGAAAAAAGTCAAAATATACTTTGCTTATACTGACAAGTGTAGACAAAAGTATAAGTATACTTGGCTTATAGGCATACTTGTTCTTAATCTTTTGATTGAAACATACTTAAGATAATTAAGTATTCTTGCATTATAGGCCAACAGAAGGGTAAACTTGGCCTGTAGTTGTGCTTTTTTTGATGAAGTAGCCTATTAAAGTGTGTGAGCTGGTGTCAGTGATTAATAGAGTACAATAGAATGCACATTATACATAGAGTGTAGTACATTACATACAATGTAATGTATGACAATAGACTTACAATAGAATACAAGATATATGCATTAGGAGCAGAGGGAAAATTATAGTCACAGCTTCTAACCAATAATCTGCAGTCTTTCAAGCTGAATTGATGAACAGTGTGAAGACAAAAGAAAAGCGAGGTCTCTGACATCACTATAGGATGAAGTCATGGGACAAACTCGCCTCTGCGTCTGATACAGGGGCATCTTATTAGACACTGCAAAGTTAATAAAACAGACAACACGACAGATCTGCGTTTTATGACATTCAGAAATGTCTGCAGGATTTAACTCGTCAGCAGTCTGTGGAGGTAAGCAGTAAAGTGAGAATCATGGGTCATTTTTCCTGTTATAGACTGAATGGTGCCACCCAGCAAGAAAACTATAGGGAGAGATGTAATGACATTACATCAATGTCAATGGATGATTGCCAGGGATACGCTGAAGGGATGGTAAACCATTTGTCTTTAAGGTGCAGAACATTACATTTACAGTAAATGGTGACAGAGAAGACCACAGAAAGCACATTTGCTTTTGAGATACTGTAAATTTTATTATTGTACGCAGACTAGCTTGCACTGACTGCAACAGAGGTATGATGGTACATTTGCTGTGCCAACTGGTTGTCAAGAAGCCACAACAGCCATGAAAAATGTCTGAGTAGCATAAATTTATAATTAAGTCAAGAAAATGGCATGCATGTTGAATAATACTAACCAGAATACTTCTGACATTAAGTAGTATTTAAGATCTGTAACTGTAACCATAATCACTTAGATTAAGGGTAGATAATTTATTTTGATTACTAATGAAATGATAGATCATGTTCTGGGGGGTTTTCTATTCGTCCTACCTACAAAGAGTCAGTCTTAACTTTGTGAAATTTGGAGGTATTGAATGTTGAGTTTAGATTAATATCTGGATGTGAAGTAGCTGTTTACATTCCGTGTTTCTCACCAAAATCCGTTTAAAATACATTTTCTTCCTCATATAATGAATATCCTGTAAGGCTACGTTTCAAATAACAACCTTTTTCTTTTTACGTTTAGTACATACTCTGGCTGCTCTTACAAAGTATGTACCGTTGCATGCAGTATGTATACAATTGGGACATACTGCTTCATCATAACATTGTGCCTTGAACTTTGACCTTCATGCTCATGTATCTGCTGTGCAAAGAATTGTGGGTCAAAAGCCCGAAGAGCATGCTGGCTTAAATATTGCAAAATGTGACCGGATGTAGAAGGACATCTTGGTATTTTTGGCATACTGGGACCGCTGTAGTTTAGTGGGTAGAGCGGGTCGTCCTGTAACCACAAAGTTGGTGGTTTGATCTCCAGCTCCTACAGTCTGCGTGTCGAAGTGTCCTTGACCAAGACGCTGAACCCAAAGTTTCTCCACGGTTCACTTAAAGCAGCCCACTGCTCCTAAAATACTTAGGATGGGTTAAATGCAGAGGTCACGTTTCATGTACTGTATATATATGTATGTATATGACAAATAAAGGTTTCCTCTTTTCTTCTACTGCATTGACACACTTTGTATTGGGACATAATAAATCTGTTTCTAGAATGAAACCAGTAGCAGGTGTATCACGTCTCCCATAAAAAGAAATTGGGTACCCACACTTGAAAGCATTACTAGTGGTCAAACCATAGACTGTATATAAAGATGGACGACATGACAGCTCCCCAAAAGCGAAGTCAAAACATTTGGACCACCTTATGGTGGCTGGCTGCAGTATAGGTCATAATGCCCATGTCCTCCATGTTAGTGGATGGGACAAGGACCAAACAAAAAAATTCAGAGTACACATCAGGTCAAGATGGTTTCTATAATTTTAGGTAGTTCTTCTGGGATTGTCTCTTGCTGGCATGCTGCAGCCGCACCCGACTCGCTGTTCCACCGCCCAATCACTACTACAGACTCTGGCATCAAAAACTCAAGATGGCGACTCATGTATCTATATGAAATTTGGGCTTCATTTCTGCACAGAAGAAGGAAGAGAAGAAGCGTTGTCCATCTGTAATATACAGTCTATCAGTCAGACACACCAACGTTTAAACTGACCATCCATCTTTTGCGCTGTTTGACCTTTAAGCAGCTCCCACGTTGTGATTCTTTAGACATCCAGTTGCTCAGCTAAGATATTAATCTTAAACACACAGAGACATAAATATTGCATCTACAGTATGAGCTTGTGTGACTCAGAGTGAGCTTGAAAATGCTAAATTCCTCAGAAAGTGAGCAATCCTGCTCCGAGTGTGTCTAATCCCTTCAGATTACATCACTGCACATATGTTATAATGGATGACATCACGAAATGGCCGCAGTAGTCAGAGACAGAACGCTTCAGCGACTTGAGTGTGATTTTTATGAATGAATGGGTGACATTCAGGTTTGCCCTGCCGGTTGGCTGAAGAGAGGAGCAGAGACAATCTCTACGTACAGTATGATTCACCACAACAAAGTGTTAGGGAGGGGGTGGTGATGTCATTGGTGGTGGTGGTGGTGGTGGTTGGGGGGGAGTCATCTGTGAGTCAGAGAGGAAAAAGAAGAGGAGGAGGAGGAGGAGGAAGAAGAGGATAAGGAAGAGAGGTGGGTAAAAAAAAAAAAAAAGAAGCACATGGGGAGGTGGTGTACCTGCTGTGTGTGACCCATGGTAACAGGCGATGCTGGCCTGTGGATGACTCACCACTGCTTTACCAACCTCACACACGCACACATGCACATACACAATACACACAATGCACAGAGATGCTCACGCCATTCGCCATGACACATACATGTAAAAAATTACATCATAGCGAGTTTTGTGGCATTAGAGGACTTCCGCACAACGTAAACACACATTGACAACAGGAAACTCACGCTAGCACATAGACGCACACACATACGCACACACATAGGCACACGCATACGCACACGCACACACATACGCACATGCATACGCCACATGAAGTGCAAGGGAGAGGAGGGGAGGGTCAGGATGACTCACACATCAATGATAACACCCCTCCCCCTGCCCCAATCTCCACACACACACACACACACACACACACACACACACACACACACACACACACACACACACACACACACAAGAAGACGGACTTATCATTTGGATGCAACCCACATCCTCCCCACATCCTGGGGAACCTCCCATCTGAAACTCAGACTGACTGCAGTTTGTCTAAGGTGATGGGAATTAACCAACAGGATATTCCTTGATTTTTTTTTAAATCATGCTTTTCATTGTTTCCTTAAGAAAAAATGTCTACAACAACCTAAACAATAACAATTAAACAACATGTACATATAATAACCTATAGTAACTGCAAATTGAAAAACAAAAATTGAAATTCTAAAGTAAAAAGAAAAGAAAAATGATAATAATGAAATGCAAATGATGATAAAATTAGAAATACAAATACGATAAAATTATAAAAGATTATTATAATAATCGTCATAAATATACATATACATGAATAAAGATAAATAAATGAATAAAATAAATTAATATGGCAGGATATTCTGACTTTAAGAAGTCAAAATGTGGGAAGTTTGCAGTACCAGTCTAAACACTTCTTGTCATGTAAGCGCTAATCTGTTCATATCAATTTATTTTTGTTGACATCTTGGCATAATTTCTGCACAAATGAGAGCTTGGTGGAGATGATTGTCACTAGTTGTGGGTTTTTTTTTTCTTCTAGTATATCTCACACCACATTTCCCAGAAACCCTCTCCTGTTAACAGACTGGATCTTTTTAAAGCCAAACATTTTATCTATCTTTGTCTTACCGAGGAGGATAAACATGTTACAAGTGATTTTTCCACTCCGTCCACCATCTGCCTTTCTGAGAAAACAGCTTTAGCTCCATTTGTACTGAACAGTGCCCTCTGGAACTCCTATTAGCACTACACACTGGTGCTGTATACTGATGTGTACTGTTTATTGCTGTATTGTTTGTCCTGCACTTCTGCTAACGTGGACTGTGCCTGTGATCTGTTTTTTATTTTTCAGGTTGTTTTTGTGCCCGAGCTGCAGATCAATTTTCCTTTGTGATAATAGGATCAATCAATCGATCATCACCTGACTTGTATGGTAAAGGAGTCCCAGGACACATCTGATCCAGGGTCATCCATCCATCTTCAACCGCTTATCCCATTAGGGGTTGCTGGAGCCAATCCCACCTAGCATTGGGCAAAGGCAGGGTACACCCTGAACAAGACGCCAGTCCATCGCAGAGATCCAGGGTCACATAACATGGAATACTATTTGCTGATTTAAAAATGCAAATTGGTGTCTCTAGTTTGATGTATCCAATCATGTGTGGAAGGGTTTCTTTCAGCCTCATATAGCAGTAAAAGTTTCACACCAGTATGGCCACTATTGTGCTGTTGAGCAATTTTAGTGGAGCTATTTAAATGTAAAGTGTCCTGTTCTCAAGCCCAGGCGGGTTACGTTACTGCAGTCTTGGAAAGAAAGGAGCGAGCGGAGGGGTATTCAGTGGGTTGCAATCTGCCACCGCACCACTAGATGCCACTAAATCCTACACACTGTACCTTTAAGAGGAAGCTCAGGTGTGTCTTGACTTTGGGAAAACTTTAAAGCAAATCATTTCAAAAGAACCGCGAGATTCACCAAGAAGAAGCTTTATTCCCTCTAAGGATCATTTGCGATTTTCAAATGTGCTTTCCCTCCAAAATACCAAAATCAGAGACATAATATATATCAAGAAATTTAATGATGAGATGTCGCTAACTCATACACACTACAACTTTAAGTGAGAAGATCAATCCATCTTCTCATTTAACTGTCAAGCACGCAAGTGTATTTCCCCATCAAAGTGTTGAACTGTTCCTTT
The DNA here is from genome assembly GCA_947000775.1 of Pterois miles. Taxonomy (NCBI): domain Eukaryota; kingdom Metazoa; phylum Chordata; class Actinopteri; order Perciformes; family Scorpaenidae; genus Pterois; species Pterois miles. Next base: position 23,783,664 of record CAMQGK010000052.1, read on the forward strand.
AAGCATGAACAATACGTCTCTTATCAAAATCTGTCTTCCTGTATCAGTGAAAGCTTTATTTTTCATGTACAGTATTTTGACATGTCACAGTAGGAAAAGGTGTAAATGATAAAGTTAATGATGGCTGGTTTCCATTTAGCTGCTTCAGTTTCTGGGTCCTGGTGTTGTACAGGCTGGCTCAGTGTCATGGCTACTGGGACACTTTAATAGAGCAGGTAATATTATTAATAACACCTGTGCTTTGCAAATCTCACCAGCAGGTTACTCACTTATTAGCTTCAGCAATCAGTTTAGGTAAATCATACAAATATGCACACCTGAAAAGATGCATATTCATTTTCTGGAGATTAAGCAGGGGGGAAGGGTTTTAAACTAGCATACAGTGAGATATCTACCTGAAATAGCCATAAAAGGACAATCTTTGAACAAACTTGAGTACAAATCTTCTTATTGTTTTGGACCACAGGCTTTTTTAGTCCTAAACACATCCCTTTATCAGTTATTGTAAATTCAAACTGTTTGCACAGACAGTCTGTCTAACAGAAGCCAGAAAAGTAAAGCATGTCTCTTTGGAAAGATGGCTCACTCCCAGACTCTCTGTAAATCAAAAAGTCTCCTCTTATCTTCTGATAGCTAAAACACGCAAGCAGTGCAGGCACTTGGCTAGAACACATAATTCCCATCAATTACTCAGAGAAATACTTCCGTCTCTGTAAATCGAGGGCAGCTGACAAGACATAGACAGCTCTTGGCACAATGGAGTTATTTTATGAATGACATCTGGATAAGGAGAACACCTGGACTGGGTGACCCTGCTGGAGCGGAGGAGGGATGACGTGACGGAGGGATTCAAGTGGACTGGATCTGTGTGAGATGTGGATGATAAGGAATTTTGTTGTTTGTGTGCTTTGCCAGAATTTACAGCTGAAACAGTCAACGATTAAACCCATCTGCACCTGGCAAAATGAAGCTTGTTTGTCCAAGGTCATCTGGTGACGTGGTGGTTCAGTGGACCGGTGTTGATGGTCTGGAGCATGACCTCTGCCCTAACTCTCTTTTTCTCTCTCCTATAGCTTTACAGGCTATTTGTGCTGAGTAAAATCTAAGAAATCAACCAAGACAATATCATTTGCTAAAGCTGAGGCAGTTTAAAGTTCACATTTTCAGCCCCAGAGCTACTGAACATCTGTAATTTCAGACCAACAGCTGTTTCTGTTTTCCCAGAGTGCACAGTGCAAAAGGAGAAATGACTTCAGGAAATCTGATTTTCAGTACAAGCCGTGCAAGTCAGAGTTAAACAACAGAGAAAATCTATAGTTTATGGGGAAGAGAAACATTTGTTAAAAACATTCAACAGCTGCCTTTCAGTTTGCAGTCAAATTTAGAGCTTCCTGTCATCAAATCACACTGAGGACTCCTCTTAAAAAGTACGGACCACATGGTATGAGTTGATAATTAATATCCACCGTAGACTGGATGTATGCAAGTGTGATAATCCGGTTTGTTTCACTTCCATGTTCTGCTCTTGGGGATGCTTCATCACATGCTGTAAAATAATCATTTTTAGTGACATTTCTCCCTCTGTGCCGGAGAAAGATGACCTGAATGGAGCTAAATGTCACGTCAGCTGAGCACCACTAGAGTCCAATATGCCACCAGGATGATGTGACGCTATGTGACGGTAAAAGTTTCCAGTGAAACCAAACGCTGTTTAGGTTTCAGTTGGTGTGACATGTCTTCCAGGTGGGGTGACCTTCCCTTCCTGTTCCAACTGCAAGGAAAAACACTGCTGACATGTATAATTAGCCACCGCCAGTAAATCATCTTGATTCCTGCACGCACACACACACACACACACACACACACACACACACACACACACACACACACACACACACACACGTGTCTCCTGTGTGTTAAATTTAGCATGGCTAAAAGTATGTCTCATGTCAGTAACTGATCATCGTGGTCAGCTCAGCTTCCTCTGTTGGATCTCCACCTTTCTGAAGCCTCCACACACCGCCCACACTATAAAATACTCTACATGGAAGATTGTGTTTTTATTTAGGTCCTGTAAGGTCATCTGGGTGAGGTTGAGTTCATTTATCGCCCATTGGAAGAATATAATTTCTTAAATTTTCTGATATTTGTCTCTAATTTCAGTATTTTGGAGAGAAATCCCATTTGAAAATCGCACATGATTCTGAGAGAGAAAAAAGCTTCTTCCTGGTGAATCTTGTGGTTCTTTTGAAATGATGCTTTAGAGGTTTCCTAAAGTCAAGACACACCTGTGCTTCCTCTTAAAGGTACATTGTGTAGGATTTAGTGGCATCTAGTGGTGTTGTTGCATACTGCAACCAACTGAGTACCCCTCGGCTCACTCCTCCCTTTCCAAAACTGGGGTAACGTGAGTCAACGAGTGCAAAACTATGGTAACGGCTCTCACCTCACTCAGGGGCCATCTTTACCATAGTAACACTACTGTAGGAGCAACGAAAATCAGACGGCGGCTGGCGGTACCACGGTTTTGCACTCTGCAGCTCACGTAACCACAGTTTCACAAATGGCTTTCAGGCAACATAAAAATGTGAAAGGCTCTGTCTTGAGTCAAAATTCCATATACCCAATAGATATTCTATCATTCAACATAATTTTGTATGAATAAACAGTAGTATGTATATTTTTGGATGCACTGAGCAGTAATAGTGCCTTCAAATGGGGTCCTGTTTACCGTGTTTATGAGCTGGGCCCTTATGAAACGGCATGCATATCGTGGACTCGACTTCCCATCTTGTAAACACAGTAAACACGACCCCATCTGAAGACACCATATTTTACACCATCACATCCTGAGAGCCTCCTTGCTGCTTGCAGACTTGTAACCATAGTAACCTGTGTCATCCTCCTGTGACCAAAACGATGACTTATGAGAATCAAAGTCTGAATTAAGTAAAATGTATATAACACTTACAGTTCAATTGAAACGTTATTGATGTTACAGAGCTGGCTGTCGACTTCTGTTATGAACAATGTCGTTACTACCGCATTGCATTATGGGATATTTACGCCGCTGTAGCTTTCAGCATTGCATACCGTAATATTTCACTGTATTTTCATACTAAGGTTTCAAACATACTAAAATAATAAAACAATTTTAAAAAATAAATTAAATAATTTCTTTTAGTGTAATAAATAGCATGTTAGTATGAAATTTGGTAACCCGAGTTTCAGATGATTATACACTAAAGAAAACATAATTCTGAATATTATATTTCACCTCTGGAACAACATGGAACAAGTGGAGTGAAATGTTGGTTTGGAAATGTTGAATAAAATTTAGTGGTGACAGAAATAGCTCCTCCGATATCAATAATCTTATCTTTCAACAGTTCTCTGATGTCTATAGGATTATTATTTCAAGAGGCTGGGGCTAGGGGTGGCTGCTGCTATATATAGGTAGATGGTCAATCCCTTGTTCCTATTGTCTACATGCTGAAGTGTCCTTAGGCGGTTCACAGCAGCCCACTGCATCCTAAGGATGTGTAAAGGTCAGATTTCATGTATGGAGTTGTATGTATATGAGAAATATTATAAAGTTTACGTTTGTGGTGAGGCGGCTGAGAGGAGGTGGCATCCTGCAACCTGAATAACTAGCAAAACTAAAAGCTGATTATTTTTTTTACTGGAAGCTTAATAAATATCTGAACAACAAAATTGCTTTTTCCAGTTTAATTCCAAACATTTTCCAAGCCAGATATTTAAATTCTTCTAAAAAATAATCATTCCACGGCCACTAGGATGAGGGTAACATAAAATGAATGGCTCGTTTAATATTTCATTGTTACATCGAAGAAGAAGAAAAAACCTCTGCTCTGTATTCATATATTCCTTGTTCTTCACAGGGCAGGGTTTCCAAATCACATCTGGCAATACAATAATTTTTTCCTCATTGGAAACCAATCATTGGATGCCACTGACTAAGATACTGTAGGGCGTCAGAATCATTTATTTAACCACTGAATTGCACATCTGACTATCAGCTTATTTCATCCCTACTGAGCAGGGTAGCGACATCCATACAGCTTTACCTCTCTGCTGACATATATGTCTTATATATAGTATAACAGTATAAGGAAACAACACTCCTGATTACAGTGTGTGTAAGCATTTCTAGATACAGGAGGAACAAAAGCTCTAGGGGAAACCCAGCCCCTGATCTATACAACCTCAACCTTTTCAGCACCTGAACCCCCCCAAAAAAATAATGTTTTTCAGTCTTGTATTACCTGAATTATACACTATTTCACAAGGGACAAGAAGCATTGGTCAGAAGGGTTAAAAGCACATTAAATTGGTACTTGAAATATATTATTTCACACTGCGTAAATCAGCGCATAACCCCAAAATTACCCACTGACTCCTCGGCTGAGAACCATCCCTCTATACCTATGACTTCATCTGATATTACACAAACAAGACCGCCCCCTGGTGGCTACACAGGGGGACAGTTCATGCTGCTGCTACCAACAGACAGTAAAACAGTAAATAAGGCATTAATTTATACATCACACACTTCATAATTGCAAAATAGCACTTGACAGATCACCACTAACAACTGGAGGGTTTTACAGATTTCTCAGCATTCACTATTTTACACCAAGAGGGGACAAAAGATGTATCGTCCAAATCATGTCAAGCAGAGGGGGAAAATGTTCTTTTCTCCCTTTTTGATTGGATAAAGCCAGATTGTATGTTTCACCGAAAAGGAGAGGGGGATGATGATGATGATGACGATGGAAAATGACAGATTGTGAGCTCAGTAGATGAAGAGGACTCGGGTGCGGGGCAGGGTGGAGAAGGTGTCGGCCATCTTGCGGATTCTGGCGTAGTTGATGAATCCTCGAAGGAAAAGCAAGAAGCCTGAGGAGCAAAAAAAAAAAAAAAAAAAAAAAAAAAAGGGACAGTGAGACAACTGGGAGAAAGGGTGATAATTCACTACGAGTAACCATTAACATACACAGTCTCCTAATTCATTGTAAACATCAAAATATTGATTATGAAAGTGGGAGTTTAATGTGGGAGAAAAACATGTTCTCAATTTGCACCTCTATGTGCTGTGGTCATTAAGGTTAAAGGATAACTTTTTCCACCTGGAGCATATTTTCCCATGTTTTGTGGGCTGTCACTGACTTTAGGGCTGTCAATCGATTAATCACTTGATTGTCCAGTAGTAATAGCGATTAATCATGCATTTTTATCTGTTCAAAAGGTATCTGAAAGGGATATTTATCAAGTCTTTAACACTCTTCTCATCACGGGAATGGGCAAATATGCTGTTTTATGCAAATATATGTATACATTTATTATTGGAAATCACATATGATGCAACACAATAAGCTGGTAAACTGAAGCCTAACAGGCAACAACAGCTGTCAGTTTGTCAGTGTGCTTCGTGGCAACATGGCACTGTCATTTTATGTTCACTAAAAGTGCTTGTTTAGCTTAGTGTTGTCTAAAAGATTGTCAGTGTCATGGCTGAATATTTAGATGATCTCAACAAGGTGGATGTAACGCAAGGTTTCAGAACGAGACTTCTCAGAGCGACGCACACCAACAGACTAGATAAAGCGAAAGGTAAAAAAAAAAAAAAAACGTTCCATGTTGTCAGACACTTATAATAACAATCAGAGCCCATCAGTGGCAAAAACAAGCACTTTCAGTTGACGTAAACTGTCAGTACCAGGTTGCCCCAAATAATTACATTACAGCTCATTTAGCGGCTGCAGCGTTCTCCATCAATACTGTTGTCCCCGTTTGTCACTTAGACACAAAAACATGGTCTAAGTTGAAAAATACTGAAGTTCCCCTTAAACTATCCTGCGCCGTAACATATGACAGCTCAACACTGCTGCATAGGAGCACCAGAGAGAATAAATACATCACAAGCAAACATATGATTCCTTATTTGAATGATTTAAATCAGAGGTTGGCTACTTACCCAACACCAGGAACACCCACCACAGCCAGTACTGTCCATCAAAGTAACCAGGGAAGTATGTGGAGAACTAGAAACCCAACAAAATGACAGAAATGACTGGTTAGAATAAATAAGGCCTGCACTGGTTTCACTCTAATGAGCCCTGCATTTAAAAAGTGAATGAAGAAAGCAGCGCACTTCTCAAGAGATCTTAGAGGAAGTAGAGCAGCGCCAACAAGCCAACCACTACAGAAACAGCATAAAAATACCAGAGGGGTGTTTGGGGACTTTTGAGTTGTTTGTGCGTGTATAAAACCACATTTTATGTGTTTGTATGTGTGCTGTGAAATGTGTGTGGCCTCCTTGTCATACCCTGACTATGAGGATCCATTTAATGAGGGAGAGGCCAAAGCCTGAGATGGCTCCATAGCGTCCGGCTGCTGAGGTGGTCAGACAAAAAGACAGGAAGAAACCGATCCAGTTGAACAGGAATGCCACTGGACAAAAGATGGAGGAAAAACAGAGTGTTATGCATGTCATCAGATTTAATAAGAAATGTGAAAAGGCTGGAAATTCATTCATTTATATCTTGAATAAGAGAAGATATCACTTCTAAGCAGAGAAAAAAAGCTGAGGATGTAAGATGATGGGTGATATCTTGATTCTAAGATGCATCGCGATGAGGATGATTCTGCATCGAGTGACAAAACATAATCGGGTTGGTTTCATTTCAGCTCAGTGTGAGTCTTTATTGCTCGTTTGTTCTCTCCTCTCCGATGGTCTTTCACCGAGTACAAAGATTTGTACACTCTGTGTGCACCGAGTTAAGAGACGGCACTCGTCAGCCTGTTAACTTGTTGCTCACTACCAGTATTAGCTGTTCTCTTTCAACGATGATGGGCTGAGAAAAAAACATGCATGCAGACTGAAGTTCAACCGTTGTGTAGGGATGTGACAGTGAGAAAATTTTTCCACAGGTTAATTAACTTTTAACAACAACGGTGTTACTCATTATATCGGAAATTTTACAAGAAAAGATGACGCTCAATGTGGAGAGTGCTTACTTTGATATTTAATGTTGGATGGCTGTGTCTGGCCACTGCGGTTCAGCTTTTGCCAACGAGCGCTACCACGCACACCGGCTGTGACCACTCAGTCTTCCAACTATTGCCTCATTAACGTTATGGTTCCCTATTAGCATTGGGTTTAAAACGAAAATACTGTCAAATACTAGCTTTTACTTTTCCTCTACCATCATCTTGTCTATCAAGTCTCTCTCGTCATGTGTGTGAAATCTGAATCCTGCTACTCTGTGCAGAGACTATGTATTGATAAACGGGCACTGAAATGTGAAAATTAATTAAATGGGTTTTATTTCTATAACAATCAAAATAAAGAAGAGGGCAGTAGGCAAGTAATGTCATCGCCAGAACACTGTGTAACACCACTAACGCTGACTATCATGGCGAGTCTATCTTGGTGTTGTTCTGTTGCGAGATGCAATGACTCAAACCAACTAAGAGTAGAACAGTTATGAGTAAAGAAAAGTGACTAACTAGCGTAGACTAAGCATTTTCTAAATAAAAAATGGAGTTCAGAATTATCTGACTGCTTGAATTAACTGATGATAAAGTAGCCATGTGCAATAATTTAGAAAAAGGAGGATGAGATACATCGAGATGCATCATGAATTGTTGCCAGGTGAATCGCTCTGAGGTCAGTGAAAATTCAACACCTCTCAGTGGCTGAAGAGCAAGGAGACAAAGACAGACGAGCAGGTAACTAACTGAAAAAAGTGAGCATGAAGATGCCGTCATTTCCTATCCTCAGCTGATCAGCGTCTTCAAAGTCGTCTCTGGTCACAAAGTCTTCGTCCTGTCGTAGAATAAGAGACAAGAGCAAAACAAAAAGAGAAAAAAAGTTATTGGAAGCACTCAAACTATTTCACCACAGCCAGGCAGTAAATTAGCAGAGCGTCCAGAGCTGTTACTTGACTTATTTTAAACTACTTCCAGTCTACAAATCAATACATTTGATGAAGTGTGTTTTATGTTAACCAATTCACAATGCTGTATTTAAAATTCTACAACAGAGTAAATACAACACAAACAACCAACAGACCAATGGAACCATCACAACACAGCAAGCCCACTTAATTACTGTAACTGTCACTTCATCTAAAAGGTCTGGAGTCAGTTAAATTCAAAGTAGGACATCAGGAGAAACAGCAGGTGTTGTATAGCTATCAACTAAGCACTCTATATAAACAGACATACAAGAAAGGTGGGGTACTGATTGAATACATAAACACTGTAGTTGCATCTGCGTTCGCACACACCAAATACACTTCCTCTCATCAAACACTCTCCTCCCACTCCTCCCAGTTACCTCCAGTGAACTGCGAATTACATCGTCAAAAGTCTCCAGGCGTTCCCTGTGCTGAGGCTGCTGCTGAGCGCACGGCAGTGTGTGGCAGAGAAACACAACACCAGCAGATCAGACAGGGTGGCCCCACATACAAAAGCATCACAGTGACCAGTAGAGGTCAGAGATGAGCTGTCCAATTTCACTTGATAGGTATTTTTTACAGAAACAGTCATTTCTTAAAAAGGTAGTTTCGGATGCATAACAGTCAGACAGAGAGCCTGCAGACGGGAGGTTAGATTACTGGTATCCTTTTCAAACATTAAATGCAAGTTAATGGGATCCTTTAGAAGATGAAGTGTGCTTTGCTCTTTGTAAATAAAAAGGACACAATTACTAGAAAAGGTTGCCACACACAAATGTTTTGGCTTTAATAGGGATGTCACGACACCAGAAATATAATAGTTGATATCAGTACCACTAAAATTTCATGATTCTCTACCACTGTAAAAAAAAAAATAAATAAAAAAAACAATAGATAAAATGTACTTCAACATATAGTCCTTTATTACGATGTGCACACTGGCTGGTTTTTGCAAATTTATTATTAACTGAATGCTGATGAATGTTTGTTTTTTCAGTACCTTATGATTCTGTAATTTGCTGTTTGTCTTTATTTTAAATAGTTATGTTTGTTTTATGTCGGCAACCGTATGACTGTGCTGCTTTCTATCTTGGCCGGGACACTCTTGGAAAACAGATTTTTAATCCCAATGAGTGTTTAATCCTGATTAAATAAAGGTTAAATAAAAAATAATAATAATCACAATTCCTGATTATCCACCTTGAGTTTTTTGCAAAATTAAATTTTAACACATGACAATGCTATATAATAATAATAACAATAATAATATAGTTTGACTGAATAGAGCTTGAAGGCATCATAATGTAACTCAATGAAACCTCTGTACGTTAGCTGACTGTGCTGCCCACCAGCTGCTAACAGCTAACGTTACTAGCTCTCCTCCTGCCAGAAATTTTCTCTTTCCCTGGATGAAGGGCACCATTAGTCTCAAGCCCTGATTCCTGGTACCTACATACTGTAGAAAAACAAGAACCATCATGTTTTCAGGATTTGGCATCAACTTGGTATGGAAATTGTTTTTTGTGACATACCTAGTCTAAACAACACATATTTCCCAACGCAATGACACCATTAAAGCTTTGGAAATGTGTTTAATATTAAAATTAACAAAAAAATATATAAAGCTTAATTTTATAAGGTGCTATCAGTAGTGGAAGGTCTTTTGTAACACGTAGTTGCAGTTATGGAAAACTACATCAGAAAACTTCTTCCAAAACACCCAAAGCTTTTTCAGAGCAAACTGATAGTTCTCAGCAAATGTCAACCATGCCTGTGAGGTAACTAATACAGATAAATCTAGAGGCTGTGTATCATAACATTTTTTTGTACCACTCAAAAATGTTGCTTTTGTGGCTAAATTTAGCTACATCACAGGTTAAATACCCGCTCAAACACGTAATGACAACCCTGCATCAGTACAGAACACGTTTTAGTCTGAAGCTCCGTCAGCATTTAAAATGCTAATGTTAAACTGACAGTTACTCAGATTTTGAAAGAACAAATCCAAGTGCAAAGTGCAACGAGGGTAGTTCACGGGCCTGGGAGATTAAGGCATTAACAACAGAAAAAAAGGGCTAGACATGGAACACTATTATGTACAATAGTGTTACTTAATATCCTTTAAATATGAGTGATGTTTCTCTTCATTTTTATAAATCTCCTACTGTTTAAACCAGCAACAAATGTTGGCAGCAGTTCATGAAGGAAAGACAAAGAGACAAAATCAGAAATGTCAGGTTCTGAAGACAAAACAAAAAAAAAAAAGCTTTCCATTGTGGGGTGATAAACACTTCCTGCCCTGCAGACAACACAGATAGTGTCTGAGCACAAGCTACAGTGTGTGTGTTTGTGTATATACATGGTGAGTGTAACCACAGGCAAAATACAAAAACAAGTGTGACACTCACTCTTCCAGTTACGAGGGGAGCAGTAGTCTCAGCCTTTGTTCTTTCTGCTTCATCATAGGAAGGTAGCGTGGTCGCGACGTTGTATGATGGAGGCTTGGGGAAAGCCCCGTCTTCCTTGTAGTCAAAGTAGGCTGAAGAAGAAACGGCACAGTTTCAAACACAACAGAAGAAGTTTTACTAATACATATTTCATATTGGCGGACAGCTGAGAAGTAACTGCATCACACATGCAGTATACTGTCACTGCCAAAACTAATACCACTGCTAGCATTCTTGTTTTTGTGCCCAAGTCAATGCAAGCAGCTCTGAAAGTGGAAACAGACTTGATACTTAGAGGTGAACTAGAATTTCCTACTCATCCCCACTGACAGCAAACTCACTTTTTAGAAGACAAATCTCTATTGTGTGAGATTTTCCTCATTGGGTACATGTTTGACTGGCCCTATAGTGGTAATATAACTGGGAAGGTATGGTTAATAAAACACCCTGCTGTTCTGTAAAATGGTGAAACATGTTGGAGTCAACTCATATAACTAAAAAACTCTTATTCAATAATTTTAAATTAGCAACTTCATAGTTTTGAATCAAGACCTTCAGGATTTGGATTAACAATCTTTTGAAAAACAAAATGTGCCAAATTTAGAAGGCTACAACTGTTTCCTGAGTGTGTCAGATAAGTGTTTAATCAACATTTTGGAAAGTAACAGGTTGGACACAGTATCAGCAGACACCCATTGCAAATGACCTCAGCATAAGGGAAACATCTGGATGAGTCATTGTCTTACCAGCATTGTCCACCGTGATGCTGCTGTACGGGGGTGGGGCGTCAGCTGCTACCTGTGTACTCTCTTCTGGGTCCTCCTCATTGGGCAGCTGTGGGGGGAAACACATCCTGGTTTATTTAAGGCCACAAAACCTGTGTGTCAGCAGCACTGCCTGCGCTCTGCTTGAAAATTATGCTTTTAGGTAAAGAAACTTCACATTTCCTGTTTAGTGATAAATTATTATCTCAACACCCTGGCCTACTTATGATAACCTTTTCAAGCATATATGAACATTATAAAGGAGGAGGAAATACCAACCACAACATGTTTCTCATTTCTTCTTATTCCTCCTCACTTCTCTTTCTCTCATTAAAAGTAAAACACAAATGACCGACCAGACTCCTCCTACTGCTTCGGCTTAACAAGAATTTAAAACCAAGCCCATCTGATGCATAAACACTAGTGTCCATTTCCAGGAAAGACCACTGAGGTGGTGCTGAATACCAAGTAGTAAGTCTGTAGGGGCGAAAGAAAATTTTGAAACTGAATATTGTAATATTATATTTTGTGATGTTGTGTTGATTCTCAAAAGGACTGTACTGATTAATGCAAACACAAATCCCACTGTTCTGATTGCATAAAAAGCAAAGGTTTTTTTCTAACTCAGATTATATGCATATGATGGTGTGTTCCCTAGACTATGAATTTTCCTATGGCCAGATTCTTGCCAATACACAGGCCTAATTAGCAGGGGTATAAATTACAAGTTATCACCTTTGTTTCCCTGTGGCGTGGGTGTTATTTTACAGGTCTCAGAGTTTCCTATAATTTCCAAACAGGGAGCTCAAATCCCACCATGAATTTGTTGGATTACATTACAACAGATAAATATGAAATTTGTCTACAGGTGTGCTTCAACATATATGGAGATTAATAATACCCTTCATCCCAATAATAAGTGAATGATAAATTAATATTTATTAGGGTTTAATTATTTCAAGGAAATTCCTCTGGAAAATGGCAACTGTTTAGAAACCCAACACACCAAACTCAACTCAAGCAACTTTGTACACAAGTAGGCTACCGAAAAAAATAATAATTTATACTTCTATTCAAACCATTCTAATTTATGTATATAACATATATTGCATTAATAGATTGTTTTTAATTTATATAGTCTATACTATTATATACCAGTTATTATTATCACTTTTATCAGTACTGTATATCTTCATCTGCACCATAACTATACCTATAAGCTTTTTGGTGTGTCATGTCCTGTTGTCTTCTGTCATGTGCTATTGTAGTGTTCAATGTACCATTGTTGTTGTTGTTGTTGTTTCATCCTGGCTGCTACAACGATTTAATTTCCCCCTGGGGATTAATAAAGTCATCAATCAATCTTTCTATCTCTATCTATAATAGTCCACACTGCCTCACTGGGGTACATTTCTCGTCAAACACAGGAAATAATTGGTTTTCTATCAGAGCAGTCTGCACATTAATGATCACTGCCATCAACCACATGAGCAGAATAATGACTGTCTGCTCTATCAGCACCTTGTTAAGCAGTTTACCCAGCGGATTTAGCGGTTCAGTACGGTGACCAGCGAACGCACCCATTTGCTGTAACGTTACTGTAGGTCAGGTACATTAGCATTAGCATACACAGGCAGTAGTCGAGATACGTCAAATGAAATTACACTTTGCACCACAATGCTAACTAGCTAGCATACAGCTAGCTCGTCAAGCTTTCCTGGCATCAACAAAATATCCCAACAGTCGACGAAGTTCACATTGACGTACGGTTAGCTTTAAGCTAACAAGGAAACGTTAAGCTAGCGTGCTGTTAACAGTCAGTTTCACCCAATAAAAATAACAACATTAATCGGAGCAAATGGACTTAATTAACGACAATGACATCCGCGAATAGGAAACACTTTCAGGGAGGTGACACCACCGACACACCTAGAGAGTGTGAGCTTGTCACAGTGTTAACATCTGACGTTAACGTGTGATGCTAAATCTTTTACGTGCTCGCTATTAGTAACCGATAGTGTTCTCATCATACCTGCTGATATCTGCCGCTCGGTTCGGCCATTCCGATTTGAACGGCTGGGACTCAACAACAGAGAAAGGGACACGCCGCCGGGACACCCAACGAAAGCGAAATTATATAATAGTACGAACTGTACGTTAAACTCAATCCTCGCCACAATGAAAACCTGTTCCTCCCTCGACTGCTACAGTCAAGCTGAAGTATTGTTAGCATAAATTGCATGGCTTCCGGTTAGCATTTTAAAAAAATAACCATAGAAAGTAAATACATTGTTATTTTGAGAAATAATAAGTAGCCTCCATTAGCTCTAATTTTATTCCTCGGTTAGTTTTTTTTTCTAGAGAACCATTGTCATTTTTTATTAAAAAAAGGGGATATTTCCGGTGGTTTTATTTTGAAAATCCAGATAGTTTCTTCTCCGTTCTTGCAGGCTTGACGAAGGTCTTGCTTGCCACTTGATTGACGTCATTGGCCACAACAAACCCTCTACCGCCCCCGTCTGGCACAATGTGAAACAACCATGGACTTCATTAAAACGTTACTGACAACTAACGAGGGAAAGTAAAATACTGTGTAAAGATCCTCCATCATCAGTGGTGTTGAAGTACTTCGAAGAAAAGTAGGAATGCCACTCTGCGTAGAAATACTCTGTTTCAAGTAAGAGTCCTGTATTAAAGTGGCAATCAGTCAAAACAATGGGATTGTGCTCAGTTTAGCAGTCTGAAGCCTTTCTGGTGATACATGGAGATAGAAATACTAAATTTGTATTTCTATATACACAAGCTTCAAGAATTGTGTGCAGTTCTATTGTTGTGTGTGTACAGTGGGGGAAAACTGTAATACAGCATTCTTTTCCTGAAATGTCACCACAGCCACCTAGTTCATAATACTGCATACAAATATACTGTATAAATGTAATACTCTCACCAGTGTGCCATAGGCCTAGTCACCAGTTTAACAATGTACAACAGTAAAAGAACAAAAGTATTGGCATCGAAATATACTTGAGTACCAAAAATAACAGTACTTACTTTGCTGAATGGCCGATTTCAGGATAATGTATAGGCCAATATGGTAGTATTAATAGCAGCTTTTAGCTTATTTATTGTATTTAATTTCTATAATTTTGTTATTTTATTGAATTGTTTTGTCTTTTCTTATTTTCAGCTTGTCAGTCATCTGTAAAGCACTTTGAACTGCACCAACCAGTATGAAAGTTGCTATAGAAATAAAGTTTGATAGTATTATTATCATGCATATTATAGTTGTAGTGGTATTATAGTATTGTTTATACACAGCATTATTAATCAGAATTAATTGTGACTATAGTTATCAAATGGACTAAAAAGTATAATATTTGCCTTTGAATTGTAGTGGAATACAAGTATAAAGTAGAAGAAAATGGAAGTACTCAATAACCTCAAGACTGTACTACAGTACTTGAGAAAATGCTCATGTACTTAAGTAACAGTGCAAAAGTATTAGCATCAAAACATACTTAAAGTACCAAAAGTAAAAGCACTGACTTTGCAGAATAGACTACCTCAGAATAACGTAGGGGCTATTACAGTAGTATTAATAGCAGATTTCAGCTTGTATATGGTATTTTATTAGTATAATTTTATTAATTTATTTTTTAATTTAATTTATATTTGTTTAATCACTTATTTTAATTTTGTGGGATTTTATTCTATTTTATTAATCTAGTTTCTAACCTCACACTGTGTTATTATTACTATTATTAAAGCTTTTAACTATATTTTATTACATATTTATCATTTTATTATCTCCTGTGCTCTGGTCACAAACAGTCTTATTGTTAAATTGTTGGCTTGTCAGTCATCTGTGAAGCACTTTGAACTGCACTAACCTGTATGAAATTTGCTAGTATTATTATAATGTACCTCTCCGGGAACCATCACCTTAACGTGGTGGAGAGGTTTGTGTGTCCCTATGAACCTGAGGGCTGTGTTGTCTGGAGCCTAGTGCTCCTGGTAGGGTCTCCCATGGCAAATTGGTCTCAGGTGAGGGGCCAGACAAAGAATGGTTCAAAATCCCCATGAATAACCGAGGAAGAGGAGGAGTAACCCGGCCCGGAGGAAGCCCGGGGCCCCCATCTGGAGCCAGGCCCAGATGGAGGGCCCGTGAGCGAGCGCCTGGTGGCCGGGCTTGCCACGGAGCCCGGCCGGGCTCAGCCCGAAAAAGCGACGTGGAGACCCCCTCCTCTCCATCCTGTGGGCCCACCACCCGCAGGAGGAACCGCTGGGGTCGGGTGCGCTGCCATATGGGTGGCAGTGAAAGCCAAGGACTGCGACGGACCAGACCTGGGCGGCAGAGGCTGGCTCTGGGGACGTGGAACGTCACCTCTCTGTGGGGGAAAGAGCCGGAGCTTGTGCGGGAGGTGGAGCGCTATCAGTTAGATCTGGTGGGGCTTACCTCTACGCACAGCCTCGGCTCTGGAACCGTTCTCCTGGATAGGGGTTGGACTCTATTCTTCTCTGGAGTTGCCCAGGGTGTGAGGCGCCAAGCGGGTGTGGGGATACTCACAAATCCCCGGTTGAGTGCTGCTATGTTGGGGTTTACCCCGGTGAACGAGAGGGTCGCCTCCCTGCGCCTTCGGGTTGTGGGGGGAAAACTCTGACTGTTGTCTGTGCATATGCACCGAACAGCAGTTCAGAGTATTCGACCTTCTTGGAGACCCTGAATGGAGTCCTGTATGGGGCCCCAGTAGGGGACTCCATTGTTCTGCTGGGGGACTTCAACGCACACGTGGGCAACGATGGAGGTACCTGGAGAGGCGTGATTGGGAGGAATGGCCTACCTGATCTGAACCGGAGCGGTCATTTGTTATTGGATTTCTGTGCTAGTCATGGATTATCCATAACAAATACCATGTTCGAACATAAGGATGCTCATAAGTGTACTTGATACCAGAGCACCCTAGGCCGAAGATCGATGATCGATTTTGTGATCGTATCATCTGATCTGAGGCCGCATGTTTTGGACACTCGGGTGAAGAGAGGGGCAGAGCTGTCAACTGATCACCATCTGGTGGTGAGTTGGATCAGAGGGTGGGGGAAGACTCTGGATAGACCTGGTAAACCCAAACGTGTAGTGCGGGTGAACTGGGAAAGTCTGGAGGAGGCCCCTATCCGAGAGATCTTCAACTCACACCTCCGGCGGAGCTTTTCTAGCATTCCTGTGGAGGCTGGGGGCATTGAACCTGAGTGGGCGATGTTCAAAGCTTCCATTGCTGAAGCTGCGGCGGTGAGCTGTGGCCTGCGGGTCTTAGGTGCCTCAAGGGGCGGTAACCCTCGAACACCGTGGTGGACACCGGTGGTCAGGGAAGCTGTCCGACTGAAGAAGGAGTCCTATCGGGATATGTTATCTCGGAGGACTCCGGAGGCAGTTGCAAGGTACCGACGGGCCCGTGGGGCGGCAGCCGCTGCCGTAAAGGAGGCAAAGCAGCGGTTGTGGGAGGAGTTCGGAGCAGCGATGGAGAAGGACTTTCGGTCGGCACCAAGGTGCTTCTGGAAAACTGTCCGGCACCTCAGGAGGGGGAAACGGGGAACCATCCAAGCTGTGTACAGTAAGGATGGGACACTGTTGACCTCAACTGAGGAGGTAACCGGGCGGTGGAAGGAGCACTTTGAGGAACTCCTGAACCCGACTGATACGCCCTCTCTTGTAGAGGCAGAGCTGGAAGCTGATGGGGGATCGTCGTCAATTTCCCTAGGGGAAGTCACTGAGGCAGTTAAACAGCTCCGCAGTGGCAAGGCCCCGGGGATTGACGAGATTCGCCCAGAAATGCTGAAGGCTCTGGGTGTGGAGGGGCTGTCGTGGATGACACGCCTCTTCAACATTGCCTGAAAGTCGGGGACAGTGCCTAAAGAGTGGCAGACCGGGGTGGTGGTTCCCCTGTTCAAAAAGGGGGACCAGAGAGTGTGTGCCAATTACAGGGGTATCACACTACTCAGCCTCCCTGGTAAAGTCTACTCTAGGGTGCTGGATAGGAGGGTCCGGCCGATAGTCGAACCTCAGATTGAAGAGGAACAATGCGGATTTCGTCCTGGCCGTGGAACAACGGACCAGCTCTTCACTCTCACAAGGATCCTTGAGGGGGCCTGGGAGTATGCCCATCCAGTCTACATGTGTTTTGTAGACTTGGAGAAGGCGTACGATCGGGTCCCCCGGGGTATACTGTGGGAGGTGCTGCGGGAGTATGGGGTGAGGGGGTCACTTCTCAGGGCCATCCAATCCCTGTACTCCCAAAGCGAGAGCTGCATCCGGGTTCTCGGCAGTAAGTCGGACTCGTTTCCGGTGGGCGTTGGCCTTCGCCAGGGTTGCGCCTTGTCTCCAATCCTGTTCGTGATATTCATGGACAGGATATCGAGGCGTAGTCGGGGGGAGGAGGGTTTGCAGATTGGTGTGGTGAGGATCTCATCGCTGCTTTTTGCAGATGATGTGGTTCTGCTGGCATCATCAGTCTGTGACCTCCAGCGCTCACTGGATCGGTTCGCAGCCGAGTGTGAAGCAGTTGGGAAGAGGATCAGCACCTCTAAATCGGAGGCCATGGTTCTCAGCAGGAAACCGATGGATTGTCTACTCCAGGTAGGAAATGAGTCTTTACCCCAAGTGAAGGAGTTCAAGTACCTCGGGGCCTTGTTCACAAGTGAGGGGAACAATGGAACGTGAGACTGGCCGGAGAATCGGAGCAGCGGGGGCAGTATTGCAGTCGCTGTACCGCATCGTTGTGACGAAGAGGGAGTTGAGCCGGAAGGCAAAGCTCTCTATCTACCGGTCAATCTTCGTGCCTACTCTCACCTATGGTCATGAGGGCTGGGTCATGACCGAAAGAACTAGATCGCGAGTACAAGCGGCCGAAATGGGTTTTCTCAGGAGGGTGGCTGGCCTCTCCCTTAGAGATAAGGTGAGAAGCTCGGTCATCCGTGAGGGACTCGGAGTAGAGCCGCTGCTTCTTTGCGTTGAAAGGAGCCAGTTGAGGTGGTTCGGGCATCTGGTAAGGATGCCTCCTGGGCGCCTCCCTAGGGAGGTGTTCCAGGCACGACCAGCTGGGAGGAGACCCCGGGGACGACCCAGGACTAGATGGAGACATTATATCTCCACACTGGCCTGGGAACGCCTCGGGATCCCCCAGTCAGAGCTGGTTAATGTGGCCCGGGAAAGGGAAGTTTGGGGTCCCCTGCTGGATCTGTTGCCCCCGCGACCCAACCCCGGATAAGCGGTTGAAGATGAAGATGAAGATGAAGAAGATTATAATGTACAGTATATTATAGTAGTAGTAGTGTTAGTAATGTATTGATTATATGTTGTATTATTAATCAGAATCAAAAAATCTGAATTTGCCTCTGAACTGTTGTGGAGTTGAAGTATAAAGTGGCAGAAAATGAAAGAACTCAAGTACCTCGAAACTGTATGAGTACTTGAGGTATGTACATTTTAAAGAATAACTAATTAGCACAATTTATACAGTATATATCTCACTTAAAATATTGTTTAACACACTCTCAGAGGAGGCATCATTGTACAATGAAAACAAAAACAAATGCAACTGGTATTGTGAGGTTTTATTGTATCTTTATCTAAAATAAAAAGACAACAACAATACCTGTGACACTTTGTATGCAAGCTCAAGTCTTGGAGAAGATATATCTCAGATTGATTTTTAGTCAAGTTGCTGGGTGGGTGTCCGGTACCTAAGGAGCACAGGGTACGTGGTGCCTATGTGCTTTTGGTTGTAGTGGTGGCAAACAATCTCCACGTCGTAGAAACTGAACTGGACTTTGACACGCTCGTTGGGCGAAGTGAGGAAACAGAGAGTGTAGAGGGCAAACTCAAACTCAGGACTGACGCCGATGAAGATACTGCCCTTGGGCTTTATACCGTCCTTCCAGCTGAACTGTAGCGCCAGGATGTGTTTGTTCTCATCAGGCTGTGAGAGAGAAAAAGAAATAGCAGGTGATGAAAGAGAGGAGAAGAGGATGGCGAGGGATGAGAGACATGCAGAACTGTTTGACAAAAGCAGCCGTGGGCTCATTATAAAACGGCCAACTTTTGACTTACTACCTCATAATGCTGACTTCATAAGCTAAAATCTTTGAGTTATCTCATAATGTTGACTTTTTATCTCAATGGGTGGACTTTTTCTCTCTTAATTTTGACTTTCTACCTCATAATGTTGACATTTTTTTCTCGTAGTTTTGAATTTCTACTTCAAAACTTTTGACTTTTCTTTCATAATGTTGACATTTTATCTCATAATTTGGACTTTGGACACTTTTTACTCTTATTTTTTTTACTGTCTCCTAATGTTGACTTCATAAGTCAAAATCTTAGCGTTATCTCATAATTCATACATCTCACAATATTGACTTAATATCGCATCATTTTGACTTTCTATCTCATAGTGTTGACTTCATACATCAAAATCTTTGAGTTATTTCATAATTTTGACTTGGTAAGTCCAAATTGTGGCTTACCATTCATATTTTTATGTTCATCATCCACAAACATTCATCTATTTTGCTTTCCTGTTGGAAATGTGCCTATATATAGACATAACTTGAAAAGATACGCACATTTTTTTGGGAAAGCTTGCCCTATTGGTCAACTCAGCCACTAGCTGATCACAATATCAAACATAATGAGTCCAGTGCTACATGCAAATGCTTGGACACTGCAAAAAGGATTGGTGAAAAATAGGCAAATTGTACTACAATACTACACAAGACTCCTTTCAGTGTTTAGATAGAAAATAGGCCGATATCCTGTCACATGTGCTCTGTTATTTGCATTAGGCTTCAGGTTAAAAAGACAAAATACAAAGAGCTGAGCAGAAGGTGAGGGAGACGACGTGATCATAGTGGGACGTGAGGTTTTTCATCAGTGTACAACAACGATGATGAGAGGCTGCAAAGAGTTCAAGTCAACATTGGAAAGAATAGGAGATGAGAAACGGTAGACCTGTCGAAAATATATTCTTGCCCCATTGGGGTCAATCTTCAATCTCAAACAAGAGACACACAATAACAACATACCTGGGGTGAATTTGCATTTACGCTGTAACCTTTGTAATCAATGTGTCCCAGCTTCTCTTGTAGGTAGAGCTGGATCCAGTTGTGAAAGCCAATGACAGTCCGCCCTCCTCTCGTCTCTCCAACAAACACATGTTCAAATCCAGAAGAGTCTGGCCTGGTGGGTCGGAGACAGACGGACACATTTTGTTGTCAAGCCGATGTTCTGTCGGTTTTCCATTACACACTGACAGTCATTTTGGATCTTTCTCGCTTGTTACATGCAGAAAAAACATTTTTAATTCATGTGCTATTTGGAGAAAATGTGGTGTTTAGTGGCTGCCTCCTTCCTGAATATGCAGCAAATGAGCATTTTCAGTAGTTCTAGTCAGTGATGCTGACTGGATGTGCACAGAGCCAGTTTCTCAGAGTGAGATGGTTTTACCATCATAGTGCCAGATTCCACTGGAGAAGTTATATTTAGGTGCTGTGCTAGATTCCACCCACCTGCTGGATCCTCTCCTCGCATAAAGTTCAAACCAAATCCTGTACAGCTGCTCCTTGAATTGTGTCTCGTCCTTTGGAGAGAGGTGCTTCTCTGCCAGGTATTTATGAGCTATCTGCAAACAAACAACAACATCCTATAAACTCCTATATAATTCCTATATTTGGCTAAAATTATAATATACTGTACAATATTAACTTATTATGTACAGAGAAATGAACTTCCATGGGCTCCACCATTTCTCATAAAGTCAATAAACACGTCACAGGTCGTGAACTCTGAGCTTTCAGAAACTTTCCACTGACGAGGTTGTGCTAACCTACTTTAATAAGATCGTGTTTATTGTACATTAAACTTTAGGCCTATACCTGCTAAATATCAGCATGTTAGCATGCTTACATTAGCATTTAGCTTTAAGCAAAGCTGTGTCTACGTACAACCTCACAGGCTCACTAGCATCTCTGTAGACTTCTAGAATAAAAGTAATAATTAATAATAATTCATTAATTGTGAGAGTCAGTTTAATTGTGTTATATACTGTAAATATTTAAACAACTCCTAATTGGATAGATCTCATTCATTTTTTAATAGAAATGGGCCCTTTTGAGGCCCAGCAAGAGGGGGGAGTTTAGTTATTTCCAGCAGGTACCTTCATAGTAGGAGTCTGAATGATGGAGTCCAGGAATTTGTGGTTCTCTGCCACCTCCTCAGGGGTTACGATTTCTGGCTCGCCGGTGTCACTCACATAGTTATCCAACAGGGAGATAAAGGCTGTAGAAACAGATACAGATACTCCTTAAAAAATGATTTTCTTCAGAAAATTTTGTACAAAAACCTCTAGCTAGTGGTGGAAAGTAACTGAGTACTTTTACTCAAATATTGTATTTAAGTTAAATGTTGAGGTATGTGTACTTTATTTGAGTATTTCCATTTTATGCTACTTATATACTACTTCTACTCCACTACATTTGAGAAGGAATTATTATATTTTTTTACTCCACAAGGCTACATTTATTTGACAGATATAGGTACTGGTTACAAAAAACAAACACATGATCAATTTATAAATTGAATTTGTTAAATATTAAACCAGTGGCTGCTCCATTTTGGCCCCCTAAATTTTTTTCAAATAATGTCAACTTAAATAACTGTTTGAATCCCAAAGAGATAAAATTATCCAACATTTCTCTAAAAATCAAAAATTAGAGAAAAGTCCAAAATAATAATGTAATGGTTTTTTTTTTTTTTCATTTCTACCGAATTAATCATCTCACAACCCCTCAGATTTATTTTGTGACCCTGTGGAGTCTGACCCCTGGGTTGGGAGACTACTGAGCTACTATAGACATATAATATAATAATATATAATAAAGATATAATTTGCAAAACAAGTACTTTTACTGATATTTTAGTGGTACATTTTCATTATAATACGTTTACTTAACTAAGATTTGAAATGAATGACTTTTACTTGTAATGGAGTTACTTATGCATCATGGCTTTGGTACTTTTACTTAAGTAAAAGATCTGAGTACTTCTTCCACCACTGCCTCTAGCTCAGTATAGTATAGAAGAAGTCTCAAAACTGAGATTTTTGTGACTATTTGGACACGTTTTGCATGAAAATATTGACCAGCTCTAGTAACCAGGTGAAGGACAGTGAAGCAGGTTTGTAGAGATTATGGACAAAATAAATATAAAAATAAAAGAGGGAGAAATCCTCCTTTTTTTTTTAACTGGGACAGCTGCCTCACAGTGAACTCTGAATACCAGCTGTTACATAATTCAGTTCCTTATACAGCTCCATGCAAGAGCAACATGATACACAACACAAATCTGTGAAAACATCACAAGACAAGAATTGCCGGAAGGAAGGAAGCGCGCTTCAGCAGTTATAACGTGAAGGATGAACTGAAGAAGCCAGTGGTTGCAGAGGAGCGTCTTTCTGCACCCAGCACACTGAACTCTGCATGCTCTGCGGTTATGCAACATGCGTCACTGTTCGTCATAAGGAGATTATGAGTAGATGAGGAAGCTTTACTGTGAGGGGAGGTGATGAGGAGGATAGTATCAAACTGACAGAAGAATGTGTGAAGAGATCAGTTCAAACATTTTGTTTGCACAGAGTAGTGTAGAAGAAGCAGCTTCATACCCCAGGAGCGACTAAACATTAAGGCATGACGAAAGATACTTCACTTTTGGCACTTACCTAAAAAAGTCTCCTTTTTGAAAATGTTCTCATCGACAAATGTAAACAGAGGATATCCTGCCCCATCGTTGTTGTCGTTGATGGCCATGCTGTCTCCAGCTTTGCCCTGCAGCAGGAAGAGAAGCACTCAAACTTTAATTAAAATGTGCAAATAATTTATGTCACTGCTTTTTGTTTTCCCCATAAAATCTCACATGCTCTTCCTGCACATTTTCATACATTTTGCATACAGTCAGAGCTACCTTTGCAACCTGGATTAGTGTAAGACAATTACCAAAAACACTTATAAGTGAAAATATGTGTGATATAGAAGAGCTGCTACACCAAACAACAGGACCAAACACAGATTTATACAGCTACAGTAAAACCGATCTGCTGTAGGACTGTAAGAAAATATAGAAAATATTGAGATGCGCGATATTATGTTTTGGGATACTGTATCAATTCTCTGAATACATTTTTAATAAATAGTTTAGATAGAAAGATTAACCCAGTCAATACTTTATTCCATTTACAAAGAGATGCGTCCTCTCCATTTATGTGTCCTCTCAAAGTAGAGCTACGATGCTGGATGTCACAGAGACTGCGATAAACACAAATGCAGATTTACTCAGATTTCATGCATATGGTAGTGTATTCTTTATACTATGACAGTTTTCCTAAAATTACATTTTAAAAATTGCAATACATTGCCTTGCTTACAGTATCACAGTATGACGCAATATTTTGGATCACAACCCCTGAATCATGATATGTGTCGTATCGCCAGATTCTTGCCAGTAAACAGCCTCAATATGTTGTTCCATCTAAAGTGGAAGTTTAGATTAAGACCACAATACCCATGATCCTCTGCTCCCTGTCACATGTTCTTTAAATCTTAAATAGTGTGCTCCAGGGATGATGTATTTTTGTAGGACAACCAAGAAGTTAGCATCGCAACAGGATTTTTGGATTATTGCAGAAAATAAGCTTAACACGCGATTATAATACTTCCACATTTTATTCACAAATAAACACCACTTTTATATTTTTTAAAAGTGAATGCAGTTGCCTGAAGTAAAAAGCTAACATTAGGTTATAAACAAACTACACCACAGTCACATGAGCACGAGTATGGTGATTACAAGATGGGAAGTCTTGAATGCGACACACTGTATGTTGCATTCAAGTTGGTAAGTTGTGGAGAGCACCGCTCTTATGCAACGGCAATATTAATGTTACTATATGATTATAGGAGATACAGAGGCTAACGATTTAGCAAGCTAGCTAGTAGGTAACGTAATGAAGGAAATGCAAAGGCATAATGACAGAGGAGAAAGGTGAGGTCCTTGAGAATATCAACATTTTCTGCAAACATAACATTACCAAGAAAAACAATATATGACTAAAATTACAATATACTGTACAATATTATCTTATTATGCTCCGATAAATGAACTTCCATGGGCTCCACCATTTCTCACAATGCCAACAAAGACGTAACAAGTCATAAACTGTGAGGGTTCAGAAACTTTCCACTGACAAGGTCGTGAATATGACATAAGGAGGGTGTTCATATGGGCCCAATTCATAAACATGGTAAACACGACGCCATTTGAAGGCACCAAAACAACAACGCTGTAAAGGAGGACAAGTTGGCATGATGACATCTTGTAGTCTCATTGAGCCACTTGGTAGCAACCGCTTTTTAAAGATACATAAAGGCTTCAGAATTCACGAGAGGGATATTTACTGACATATTTTATGTCATAGAACAAATTGTTAGGATCTCTTCAGCTTGTGTTACCCACAGACCTTATTTCAGCCGTATAACAAAAAACTGTGCTAAAATGCTAACTCATTTCAGGGTTTTAGGATTCATTCCTGTAGCACTCTATAGGTCTCAGGTTTTCTCTTTTCATACTTTTTCATACTGAAATGGGAAAGCCTATACAACGTGGCATATCCATTTATATATCGTGTATTTAGTTGAATTATATTTATCAGTGTTACATGTGATAAAAGTCGCTTCAAGGTGGTACACACAACCAACAGGAGGCTCTAAAATTACAGACTGAGCACTTGTAGGTGTGTTTAAGGGCCAGCTAGGATGTCAGTAAATATCAAACATGTAGGTAACAACTAAACTGCACATAATATGATGTTTTATAAGTCATGATTAAAGAGGGGAGCAGCCTGGTGTGTTTCTGTGTGTTGCACCTGCAGAGAGATCCTGTAGTCTGTTCCGGGTTTGAGTCTGTTGACGTCGTTGTCCCACAGCTCCTGCACCATGGCCGACAGCTCTCTGTCACTCTCAATCATGATACGACCGCTCCGTTGTGTTCCTGGTCCCGCAGTGGATGAGCTGAGGATGGTCTGGTCTGAGTGTACGTCTCTAACAGGAGAGGAACAGTTAACAATGAAGCCTGGTGTTAACAATGGTGGACAGTGATGTCATGAACTATAGCACAATATTGAGCTACTGGTACTGTATGTTGAGATGTTTCATTCATTACTTCAGAGAGTGATTTTGCACTGTTTTTGTTGTTTTCACATGCAAAATACCTGATGAGCTGAAGCATGATGCAGTGATTCAATAATCTATGGACTAGTTTTACATTATGGCATTGCCAGTGATTTCTTGTTTATCTGAAGGATTTGTTTACTTTTTAGACCACTTGAGAACCTTTAAATGAGTGTTTATTTTGAATTTTTAATATTTCAAAATGTAAAATCATTAAGTTATTTCACATTTTACTTCCAAAACAGTAGAAACATGTCAGTGTCCCAGTAGTCTCAGACCATGAATCAGTGAGGTCTCCAGTGGCTACTAAAACAAAATAAACTTGACCGTTTTAGATCTCAGATACATTTTATGGCAGTTATTTCACTCCGAAAAGCAAATTAGCCAACTGTGTTCAATTACAGATTACCATATAGGTACATTTAAATCCCTTGAAATTGTGTTTTAGACTGGTAGAGCATATAATAACATGTCTGTGTCACTGGACGAGAGTTTAAAAGACATATATAGATAGTTTCCTTCGAGAAATGAAAACACCTTATACATGGTGTATCATCGCGTAGTTCCATCTCACATATCTAGAAGCCAAAAATTTAGCATTTTAGTAAGTATTCTAGTAGATATCAAGGTTGGCAGATTCATAAATATTCATAAAGGAAAACAAGCTGTGTGATATGTGAAACGATGACAAGAGTCTCGTTTTCTTTTGTTCTGTACGTATTGTGATGGTATTCCATGACATTGCTCAACAAAACCATAAATATTGTGGTGTGACAGGTTATTAAAGAATTGGAATTGCTGTTCAATTTTGCTGTGTTTAAACTTGCTAACTTTGTCTCTAAAGCCTGGAAAAGATGATTATTTCATTAGTATTTATTCAGATTTCTCCAGTAATATGCAACACGTGTCTTGTCTATCTATTTCTGTAATTTTGTCATAGGCAGGAAGACCTGAAATCTGATTAGGAAAAGAATTCAAATTATTTTTTTAATTTTGTAGGAGGCTTTTACTTTAAAGGGCCAGTGTGTAAGATTTTAGGGGATCTATTGGCAGAAATAGGATATAATAATATAATAATATTCATAACTATGTTTTCATTATCATATGATCACCTGAAACTGTGAATGGTGTTGTCTTTAGCTTAGAATGACTCCTTCATATTTACGTGGGAGTGGGTCCACCATGTTTCTACAGTAGCCCAGAACAGACAAACCAAACACTGGCGCTAGACAGACACGTTCACCTTTTTTACGTTACCTGAACGCTACCGTAACATGAGCCTCAGAGCTTATAACTGTCAGACGTTATTTCATTGCTCCTAAAGCTGTCAGGTGTGTTTTTTGTCCAGTTATTGTACAAAATGTTCAATGTGTACAATCCGTATTTAATATTTTATGTGTACAGTACACAGTGTTTAATTGTGTATTTAATGTTGTATATAATGTTTAATGTGTACAGTTGCATAGAGTTTTGTATAGATTTTTTAATACTTATTCAGTACTTGTCAGCATCATTTCTGTCTGATATCCTGAGTATTGTGTGTTATTTACTATTTTCTTTTTTTTCATAACCCCGCCTTCGCCCTATGCCAGCTGGGATTGGCTCCAGCCCCCCCACGACCCCTAACGGGATAAGCGGTTGACGATGGATGGATGGATGGATGGATGTTCTGTGTGGCACTTTGGTCCCTGTAAAACATAATTTCATTACGATATATGTATGTCTCCTTGCATATGCGGAAATGACAATAAAGCAGTCTAAGTCCAAGTCTAAGTCTAATTATGGTCAGGACTGCCTCTGACTGAGACGAACAGCGCTACCACCGTTTTACCGCTACCATCTCACGTTACCATGGTCTTGGAAAGGGAGGAGTGAGGGGTGGGTCTCAGTTGGTTGCAATCTGCAACCACACCACCAGATGCTGCAAAACGCACTGTCCCTTTAAAATGTCTTGTAAGCGCATATGGGCCATCACTGTGTGCATTAGACAATAATAAAACTTCATTCATTCATTAACTATCCCTTACTAATGATGGCTTTGATATATACATATACATATACCGTATGGACTTATTTATGATAAATAAAAAGACATCATAACAAAAATGCTTCTGGAGTTGACTTAGCACATGTTTCTTAGATAAATAGATAAATTGATTGATATATATAAAAGTACAGTTTGATATAAATAGTCATAAAACAGTGATACATCAAGTTAATGTGTCCACAGCATTGTAAAAACATCCAACTCAACACCACCACTGCATTAAATGAAAAAACATGGCTGACAACACACTGATGACACTGGGCTCTGAGATCTTCATCGCCACCATCCTGAGCCCCATGCAGGCCGCATCCCATCAGCCACCACATCCAACATCCACTGACCTTTTCCTTAGAGTCTGTTTTTCTGGAACCAGCGAGCAGAAAACGACGAGGGATTTGAGGGTTTAGTGAAGTTCCTCTGTGTTGGTCAGGTGCAGCTGGTTGTGGTTTCCTGTGTTGGTGACAGCAGATGTCTTTATGTGTATAGTTAACAGTTCAGTCAGTCAGTGTGGAGAAAGACAGGCAGGGGCTGGAGGGGCGGTGATAGAGGGGATGGGACAGGACAGGAGAGAGGGGCCATTTTAAAAGGGTTATCCCCCGTCAGCAACTCTAGCCAAAGGGATTACACCGTGTTGTCGTCTCTTTTCAGTCTAAGGCTACAACGTGGGCTCTTTGTTTCTTTAGTTCTTCATTGTTGCTCTCTGTCACAGCATAACCTCTGCATTACAGGGTAAATGTGGGTCATGTTTCAGGTAACAAGGTGGTGTAAAGGATTACTTAAAGTTGTGGTTTGTTCGGTAATATTTCTGATTTTGACATCCTTCTCAATGACCTTAACTCTGAAGACTAAAAGTTTGGTCAAAATTCAGGATATTTTGGATTAAATCCTTAACATCTAAAAAAAAGAGTAGTGACATACTACTTCTACTGCCGGTGACAAACTACTTCTTTCCTCCACTGTACTAAATTATATAAAGAGAGATGCTCCAGAGATGAGTCAGCGTTGCACTGGTTCCCTTGACAAAAAGACAGTGGGATTTTCCCATGTGGTTTTGGATTATTGCAGAAAATAAACTTTTGGCAAAAAAAATGTTTGTGATACTTTGTTAAATAATAATTAGCTCTGTATTTATGATTTTGTGGTGTGAGTGCAATTAGCAGAAGTAAAAATCTAAGGTTAGGCTATAAACGAACTACAGCACAGTTACATCAGCGTGACTGTTAAGGAGGACGACTTGGCATGATGATGTTTAGTAGTCTCATTTAACCGCTTGTTAGGAACCACCTGTTTTAAGACACATAGAAGTGACAAAATTCACAAGTGGGGTATATACTGATGTATTTTATGTTGTACAACAAAATGTTAAAATGTCCTTAGCTTGTGTCTAACTAAAAAGTCCATTTAAAAAAGCATTTGACTTGCAGGCGATGGAACTGAAAGTGCTAAAATGTTAACTCATTTCTGGGATTTAGGCACCCTGGTCTCACAAAATAATCATTTTACAGTATAGATTAGAGGAAATGGGACTTGAAGCCTAAATGTGGTTCATATTGGAGCTGCGCATTTGTGAGGAACAAATAAACTTAAGAGTGAAACAGCTTAAAATACCAATATTGTTCTATTATTCTGCCACCAATGGTTGACTGGCATTGAACAATTTGTCAGATCTGTAACCAAGTAAATATTGCGTGGTATCTTGTATCTTTTGTTTATCTTCTTCTAACTTTATCTATAAATACTCTTTTGTTGTTGTTGTTGTTGTTGTTGTTGTTTTATTATGATCGGCTTACCAAGCTAGCCACCATATTAGCTTTCTGGTGCTAAGATGTTAACACAACATCCTCGGTAAATGTTGAATTACTGTTGTGATAACTGTTGCGTATTTTACTGATCTCGTGTGTATGACAGAGTATTATAGCCACACTGAGGAAAAACAATAAATCTGAGATATTGAGAATAAAGTCTTAATATTACAAGAATAAAGTTTACATCATAAGTTTACTAGAAAAAAGTCTTAATATTATGAGAATAAAGTCATAAGTTTACAAGAAAAATGTCTTAATGTTATGGGAATAAAGTCACAAGTTTAAGCGAAAAAAAGGTCATAATTTTATGAAAATAAGGTCACAAGTTTACGAGAAAAAAAGTCGTAATATGAGAACAAAGTCAGGGGTTTAAGAGAAAAAAGTTGTAATATTATGAGAATAAAGTCATAATATTATAAGTAGTAATTTTCTGTGTTATTTTAGAGGGGAAATAGAGCAGCGTACTGCCTGTATGAAAATGAGGAAGGTGGAGCATCTTGTGAAGTTATACTTTAGACAAATAATGAAATACTTCATCTTTTGCCACATCAGCACCACATTATCATCAGTATCAGGACCTTGAAAAGATTGTACAAGAAACAGTTCATTCTGAAGAAAGAACCACACAGACCTGAGGGAAACTGCCTCTTTTGTGGGGGAGGCAATTACTTTTTTTTGTAAAGTTATGCCTTTATTTTCATAATATTATCACTTTTTATATATGTATATATGTAGATATTTATCATGCATATGTACAGTATATTTACCATATCAATTACTGTGTTGTACTTGCTATGTGGACTTCAAGGTGCAGAGTGTAGGATTTGGCAGCATCTCGTGCTGAGGTTGCAGATTGCAACCTGCTGAAACTTCTCCCGCATGCTCAGCATGTAGGAGAACTACGGTGGCTGATGCAAAAATGAGAAAGACCCGATCTAAAGCCAGCGTTTGCTTTGTCCGTTCTAGAAACATGGCGGCCGGCTCTGTGAAGAGGACCAGCTCCCTCTGTAGATATAAACGACTCATCTAAGTTAACAAAAACATCATTATCAGGTGATTATACATAAAAGAAAACATACGTATTAATATTATATTCCATCTCTGCCAATAGCTCCCCCTACATGCTACACTGCTCCTTTATTGTTGCTCTTTTATTAATGATTATTTGTTTCTTCCTGACATGTAGCACAATTTAACTAATCTGACAGCCAGTCTATACTTCAGTGAATCAAGTTTCTGTTACTAACTAATTTTTGTAGGTTACAGACGGTTAAAGAAACTTGCCTTTTTCTGATTATTAATCACCATCATTGAATTTGTTTTAACAGTTGCTCCCAGTAAAAAGTGAGGTAAGTGTGTTTTGCACCTACATGCATAGTGAGAGAAAAGTGCATTTGCTACGGAGGAAGGAACCAGCCAAAATCAGACAAATATTTTACCTTTAATAAAAAGTAATACATAAAGGGGGAAATTAAATAGAGTGGATTGATAGGGGAATTATTTCAAAGGCAAATAAAACAGAAATATCAATTTCTATCACGTTTTATCAATTAATTAATGCCTACATTTATTTAAATATTATTTTGATAATAATAGCATCTTTATTTATTTCTATAGACATATCTTTATGTATTCATTCATTTTTGATTTGGGCGGGTTCCGAGAGTCAATGAATAATATCAACAAAATTTAAAATTTTAACATTTATTTAACTTTCCTCACATATTCAAATGTTTCTTGCAGTGATCGTGATCGTATGTCTGCACTGAAGGGAAGTGAGTCCATTTCAAGACTGAACAAGAGAGTCTTTTTATCAGTCCAGACCAGCATCAACTCTAAAAGTATAGTCTGCACTTTTCAAGCAGCATGGGGCAAATCATTCATCATTCATTATTCAACGCTTATAACAGGTTTGATGCAATTTCAATTTGATGCCCTATTAGACAGTCTCCAAAAAAATAATAAAGGAGAATAAATTAACATTATACAAAATATTGTTTGTATCTCTAGACATCATAAAGAGCATATGGCCTCTCCGGCACTAAACTTTGGCGACATGATAATAACAGTTGTACACATGAAGGTGTGAATAAATCTCATCAATATCATCATCAGATCATCACCGCTGTGTGAGGATTTCCTTTCTCACACCAGAAAATCATAACCACAATCCCAGTAACCCCATCAGAGGGTTGACTGGCATGAATATGTACTCCATTTTTTTCTCCATTGTTACCTTCTGTATGGAAAAATACAAACTAATTATCCCCAAAACCGACCTCATAGAATTCTTCTTTTCAACCTGCCTGATTTTTAAATCATATGACACACAAAAACACATTTCTGTAAATTAACTCATTTCTAGAAAAAGCAAATCCAATCATAATTTTCAAAAGAGGAGAAAAAAAAATATCCCAACAAAAGAATGTCAGGAGCTTCCCATCCTAGTCAACCAAAACAGCCTAAAGCTGAAACAAACAACACAATCTATGTAATTATGTAATTATGTCTGGGTGACGAATCCCCAGGTTTGCCTCCATTGCTTTAATCTAGTATTAAGGGCGTGTGTTGGTTAATTTTCTCAATTATCCACCTTGACGTTTTTTTGAAGTTGGTGTCATGACGTTGGCATGCGACAGAAAGCCAGCCAGAAGGTCGATAACATAACAAGCAAGATACGTAATATGACAAAGAAAGGCAAATACAGTCCTCCTTTTCCCTGTAACACCCAGCTGGCAGCTGATTATAAGCTAACATCTTGAATTATCCACAATGACTCAGCACTTCTAGTGTCACCTGCAGATCATTATAAGCTTGATGTGAAAACTCATCATGAAAAAGTCCAATTGATTGAGTTGCTCTGTAGACTTAATCTAGAGTACAGTATTGTCTATTTTCCTTTGAAAAACAAAGTCCAGTTGTATGGCATTGTCATATCAAACAGATTCACTACCACCAACTCCAAAATTACCACTCTATTGTTTCTCTCTATCTCTCTATTAAGCTAAAACTGTTCTTCCCATTCCTGATCTATTAATAAACATATCATTCACATATTAAGTAAATATCAGCAATTTACACCCAGACTTTGGGGATGCCGAAGATGCATGATCATATTCAAAACATAAACAATGGTACCATGACACATAGGTGTTGTTGCCCTGTTGTGCCAACGCAGGCATAGTCACAGGTGGTGTGATGGTTACGTGAGATAAAGTGCAGTCGAATGGAGCATACAGCAGGGAGGCACTGCACAGGCGTCAGTCCTCCTCATCACTCCAGAAGGCATCTTCTTCATCAAGATCCACACCTTGGAAGAGTCTGCAACGGGAAAAGAAAGGACACACTCAGCCAGTGTGTTTGTAAATGGGACGGATAAGAGTCAGTGAACACAAAGGAAAGAAACACTCACTGGTTGTAACACGGTGAATGTGGGTTGTTAAAGTGACTGTACGGGTTGACTTTGCTGAGGTGGCCCAGGCACAGCCAACAGAAGTATTGTCTACAGGACGTGCAGGTCATCTTATTACAGCCATCTGCTTTCTAGGAAGACAGTTAGACGAGGCGTTAGCGAGAGCGGACTCAGCAAACATCTATTAACAGTAGTAACTGACACAAGCTGGGCTGAACACGGGCATCTTCAGGGACAGTATGGAAGAGATATAAAGATGCAAAGTTTTTAAATACTTGAAGGTGCTCTTTATGATATCCAGAGCATTAATAAAGCAAAGATGTACTGGAGTAATGTCCGCCTGAGCAGAGAATGAAATCATTTCTCTCTCTGTGTTTTGTAATCCGAGCTGACAGCAGTGTAACACCGACTCCTGCTGATATTGTCAAAGCCTGTTCTAGCCGTACTGGGACCACCAGAGGGAGCCCAACCTGTATGTTGGTTCCACAGCGTGGGCAGCATTTGCAGTTCTCGTTGAGCCAGTCTCTGCTAAAGGACTCTTCCACTGCTTTCTGGATCACCCTCTTCCCATAGCGCTGCTCCATAAACTTTTTCCCCACCGCTGTCGCTGACAGGTACTCATCTCTGAGGTTACGCAATTCATCTGTGGAAAACAGGGACAGGAACTCAGGGCTGATCCTTCCTTAAATATTCAATTTTTTTAACAAACTTTTTGTAATATTTCACCATTACAGCACTTGAAAAATACAATTATTCAAAATATAGAGATGCACAAGGGACATTATGATATGTGTTTAGCTTTCAGAACTGGTCAACACAACTGTACAGTTATAGTAAACAAAACCTAATAACAGTAAGAGAGCAATATACCGGTACTGACAATAAGTGCAATATTTAAAACATGATATAGTGATATCATGTTAATAATACACATATGATAATGTGTTAATAAAAAAAAATGTACAGTCATCGTTAGACTTTCTCTTCACACTAAAATTAAAGATGAACTTGACTGATAGCACTACTATTATTGTTTTTTATTAAGCAAGAAGTCAACTAGTGTGACCGGCAAAGCGTCATAACTCCTCAGTGCCGAGAAAGAATTATATTTAACTGTTAACTCATATCTCATATTCATGGTCATAATTTTATCCCATACAATCCCTGTAAAAAAAGGAGTCAAGGATTAAATGTTTTATAATGAAACCAAGATTGAAAGGTTGATTTGTCTGGCAATATAGAGATCTCCTGCTTTACAAGCATTTAAAAACAAATTATTAATTATTTTACTTGTTAATTCAAGTTATTTGCTTTTATCATATTGTGGCAGTCATGTCTGAAAAGCTCCTGCACACATAGTTACAAACACTGTGACAGCTTTACACAATACGTGATGATCATTCGATGATGGTCATTTTTGACTTATACACCCTCGCACTGGGTACACTACAGCAAGCATAAACCCAACTTATGTCTTATTAACATGTGTTATGTAGCTAACTTATTTTCAGTGACATTACCTGCAGGGATTTTACAGTGGGAGAGACCGTGGTAGCCCAGCTTGCACAGTGTGCAAAAGGCATACTGGCAAGCCGAGCAAATCCCCATGGTTGAGTCTGGCTCTACCATAACAGCGGTGCCACAGGACTGACGGGGACAGTACACCACGTCGGCCATGAGGTCCAGACTGGACTGGAGCAGCAAACGGTCATAACGGGCAAACAGCTCCTCATCCACCAGCTGCTTCACCTGAGAGATGGAATCCGTGCATTACAAGTGATAGGATGGGTAAAAATGTTGCATAGTGGAAATTTAGTCAAACCATCCTCTGTAAAACACTTCCTAAATTGCAATATGATTTTAGAACTACAAACACACACAAACACACATCTATGTTACCACTCTCGTACCTGTGACGGCGTGGCTAAGGAGGTACATTTGGGCTCAGGGCAATTAAGGCACTGAACGTTGCCATCCCGTATTTGGATCTGGAAGTATTCAGTCATGCAGGCCTTGCAGTAGACATGCTGGCACTCCTTAAAGCAGAGACAGTTTGAGCCCAGCTTCTCTACAAAGCAGATCCCACAGCCGAACACCTTGCTGTCGAACGCCCTTTGGCGCTGGTCTTCGTCAAAGTCCAGGAGCTGAGGTAGGAGGTCGGCTCGCGGGTCCATCAACAGAACGGCCCGCGGGTCCAGTTGAGAAGATGAGCAAAGCTGTGATTGAGACTTTTCCTTCTTTACTTCTGTTTTCTTCTCCTCAGGCTTTTCTGAAAGACTCCCACACTGCGTCAGAGCTGGACAAAATTGATAAACGCATTAATCACTCAATAAACAGGGTGACCTCTAGCTCATCCGGTAGAGCTCCCTCTCTATGCCACTATCCTCTCATTCTCCAGCTTCACTAATACAGGCGATAAATGCCCTCAAAATAATCTTTTAAAAACACACTCACTAAACAAAAAAAATTGTTTCACAAAAAAGATACTTTAGCAAAATAATGCAATGTTCCAATTGAAGAAAAATGCTCGTCATGTGATGAATTGACTTAACATTTAAATTGACTGAGGACACATACACAATGTGAACTTTGATCAAACTTGTTTGAGACACTGACAATGATTAGCATATCAATGCTTGTGCTGACCTAAGTCTTGATGACTAACAAGATCTACTTTTTATAGATAATATGCTATTTCATAAATAAAATGCTGGTGTGATTATTAGAGAAGTGTCTTAGCTAATGCACATGCATCCTCACAAGCAAAAAAAAGAGAAAAAAAAAAATCAACATTGCTAAATTAAAGCACACATTGTACCTGTGGCTGCTAGGTCAGTTTTTCTGCGTTCTCCACCTGCCTTACTTCCTCCCCTGATGACTTCAAGAGGTGACTGGATGCCCAGAAAGTCCAGAGCCTCCTCTTTGAGGAACTGGATCCAAGTGAAAAGAATCACACAGCCCTGGTTCTCCTCCCACAGCTCGTCCAGACGTCTGCACAGAGAGCTCATCTAAGGAGGTAAAATGAAAAAGGACAAGGAACAGGCACTGAGACAATAATAATAATAATAATAATAATAATAATAATAATAATAATAAATTTTTTATAATAGCACCTTTTGAATCAAGGTTACAAATTGCTTTACAATAAAAGAATGATGAAAATAATTAACATCCAGAACTTCAGATTAAACAAGTTAAAATCATAAAGCTCAGTTCAATTCATCAAAACAACACATACATTAAAATAGTTATAGAGTTATAGACAGTTATACCAATGTCTCTACAGCGGTGACTGGTATTGTAAAACACTAAAACTAGGATTTGACAGTAACATGATAATGGTGATCTGAGAATCATTTATCCGACATATAAATTTGTACATCAGACTTCTCAGTAGAGCCTGGAACGTGTTGACTCCCGTGTTATAGAACAGCTCGCTTGCACTAAACCGCCATGTTTTTTAAAAAATATCCACAAGCAAGATCTAAATATAAATACTAGATAAAATCATATAAATAATTACAACAATGCCCCATCAGTTAAGAAAATGCCATGATCGAAAAGTGAGTGAATCAGGCTCAGGGAGTCAGCCAATCACAGATATACTGTAGGTAGGAGCCAGACCATTCAAGGCTTTAAAACAAGCACTAAAATCTTAAAATCATTTCTAAAACTCAGAGGTAACCAGTGAAGGGTAGCTCCATGAATGGTAGATGTTAAATGTAACTTCCTTTTAAGCAATACCATCAATAACACTTTTTCCTTAGTTGACTCTCAATTTAAATACTTTACCAAATCTCAAATATTGACATCATCTTTTGTATAGTGATGTAGTGAAGAATTAAGCTATCATGAGTCTTACCTGTGCTCTGGTCATCCATTTAGAGCTGAGACTGAAGACAGGTGAGGATGTGGATGGATAGTCTGCAGGAAGCTCAAAGTTGAGCACCAAAGGAGGTAAGAAGCAGACATTATATTCAGTTTGCTTCTCTCCTGCAAGACACAGAGGAGATATGGTGAGATCACTAACAGGAGTGAGACCAATAAATGTGCATTAATAAGAGCAGCAGAGGAGGAGGAGAGAATAACTATGAAAATAATATACAAAATAGACTTAAGGCAATGCATGAAACGAGCCTGTTATGTTTGACTTGTGAAGCTTGTTCTTATTTCTTTACACAGCTCAATGACAACTGTACCTTTGACAACAACTTTGAAATCAGGAGGGAGCTCCAGACACAGCTGGATCTCTCCACCCTGAGCCGACTCTGCCTGGTGGAACTCCTCCTCATCATAGATACTTGCTAAAGCAAGCAGCTCATCCTCCTGGGCTTCCTTGTCCTCAGACATTTACATTCCTGCAATAAAAACAATAACATGTGACATAAATGTATTAATAGTAAAGTCTACAAAATAAGTATAAACAGCAAAAGCAACACATGGATGTTTGCAAGCAGATAGTCAGAGAGAGCTGCAGCTTTTATCACTAGCTGCTGCTATCAATACGAAATCAGCATTTACACCTTTGTACACGTCTATCCTGCCACGTATTGATTATTTAATCTAATGCTAGTTAACTGTTATTTTCTCAAAGCACTCTAAAACACATAAGTGAACGCTAGTGGGCATGGTATGCGTTTAAGCACAGCTAACGCAACTTTGTTGTGACATAACGTCAGCTTGCCTTAGCTAGCTAACTTAATGTTACTGCCAAGGCCTGTTGACAGAGGTTATCACACGGAAATGACACAAGACACATGCGCAGTGTAACCACAGCGGCGGCCGTGGTTTGCTATTGGTTCAAAAGTACCGATCAGAGTTTACTGCGCATGTGTTACAATATGACGTCTGTCAGTCCTCTTTTAACCATCTATGTTAATGCCTGTGGCCCCAAACTTAGCATGCTGGCTAGCAAAAGTAAACTTTAACCATATTAAGCGTGGTCACCATTTAGTAATAATTATATTATTATTATATAAATATTAATGTGTATTATTTTAGACAGGGGCAAACTGGTAAACGTCACGCCAGGACACAGTTTAGCTAGCGAACTAGGAAACTTAGTTAGCATTCAAGCTAGCTAGCAATGTTAGCTGATGTAACTATGGCTACAGTCGGAGCTCGGCCCTGTTGTAACTTTTCCCCTGTGACAGCATCAAACCGCGGCACCTCTTCTCCTGTACTTCTGAGTAAAGCTACAACACGCTGTTACAAGTGCAATAACACAGTAATTATGTGGAAAAATAACGCGTTTCTTACCTTGTCCGACCAAATACTAGTGATTCCTGCTCTCTAACTGGCTCATGACTGGAGGCAGTGTGGGTGTGACAGCGCCGCCTGCACGATGGTTCATGTACTACAGGTTTACTTCATTCAAGCTATAGACGCATCCGTATATATACAAACAATTTTGTGTGCGCGTATTTATCAATTTAGTATTTTACATTGTAGGAGAAGCTGAATCACTGGCACAAATGTATGTTCTCACGTTATTTGAACCGAGAAGAACCTATCAACCTCAAAGCAACGCCCCCTTATATGCATAATGGAGCAATTTAAAAGCAAATATATGAATAAAGAAATAATACAGGGATAAATAGATTTGGGGAAGGAAATGTGCTCCGAAATGCTAAGGAAAAATCATGATTAAATAAATAAATTCACGCATAAACTTAAATAAATGCATGCATTTAAAAATAATTAAATTAAATTAAAATACATGAACAAATAAATACCTTAAAAAATAAACGCATAAATACATTTAAAAATTCATTAAATTAAATGAATGAAAAATGAATGAATAAATAAAAACGAAATTGAACAGAAGAGTTAATAAATAAGGGGATTAAACAAAATAAAAACAGATGAATCAATTTATGTCCCATTTTAATGGGATTAAAATTTACTTTTAATGGCTTATATATTTAAGTCATTTATTTATTCATTTTTATTTATTTTTTATTTTATTTTGGCAGATTCCATCCTTCATAATTGGAGTAAGTTAGAAAATTATGATTACATTAATATATATTTTAATCTGCCATATATTTTTTCAATTAATCGTTTGTAAAAAAAAAAAAAAAAAAAAAGGCCCATCACACCTCCCAAGAACCAAGGCTGGGATATTGAAATTGCTTGTTTCTTCAGTCCAAAATTTAATCACGTTTACAAAATAGAAGACATTGGGACCAGTGCATTTTTGGCACTTGTTTTGCTCGAAAAATTGCCTATTAATTAATTATCAAAATGTTGGATGTCCAATCCAGTGACTGATAAATCAACTAATCTGTCAGCTGTATCATCTGTCAAAATTGCAATGAAATGTCCCAAACTTTACCAACTAGAATAGAGCGAGGACCTGACACATAAAAATGTATATTTTATACCATAATCTATGCTCTAACTAATATAGATCCTTTGGTGTCAACAAATGAAAGGCGCTTAAGCAAATACACACAGTTTACAAAGTTACAGGGTGGTGTTGGGTGTTCACCAATAGCAACAAATGCCTTTTCCTCATCAATAAACCATTTCTCACATGAATTGCTTTTTTGTCAAGATTTATTTTTGCCTGTGGCAACAACAGCAGCACCCAGAAGGTGATTTGTTGGACCACCATTCACACTGTTAAGTAGAAAAAAAAAGACAGTACAAGGCTACCAGAGAACCAACGAACCATTGCTTTGAATGAGAAAAGCCAAACAAATGAAATACTGCATGACAGTAACTTGTAGTATCTAGTTTCAACATACATACAGTACAAGTAAACTCAACAAAAACTCATTCCTGACCTTTAAACTAAATACATTATGATCCAGCACTTACAATTATTTGTATGGAAAAAGACACTATTTGTCCTGTACAACATGGACCAAACCATATTGGTTTACATGTGCCTCTGTACCTATTCCATATTTAGACATACTGCAATATTTTACATTTTCATGAATCCTGTGTGCATTACTAGTTTTCCTCTGCACTGCCGCTTTGCTTACAATTCTTCAAATCTGACATTAGTTTAAATGTGCTCAGGAGATGCTGAACAAAACCATCTTTAATATAATGGCCATCAAAGCAACATGGAGAAAGCAGTTTCCACCCCACGCTCACAACTTTTATGTCATAAAGTAGTCCATTCAATATTTATATGATGTATTATTTTTGTATTCATCAAAGGAAATGAGAAATGACATGCCGAGGTGGCCGACTGATGAATAGTGTTGATCAAGGATGCTGCTGTCTGCGTCTTCATCGTCATCAGTAACTGATGAACGACAGAATCGGGAACGAGTAGCAGGACAAACGAAGGTGAAACTCAGGTGGTAGCCTCAACATTTAGTCAATGTCCATTTCAGGGAGCTTGTTCTCTGCCGTTCCCTGTTCCGTTCCTGCAGATGTGGCTTTGTCTGGGTTGCATGGCTGGCTCTCTGTCCCCTCCTGCCCATTGACTGGCCCGTTCTCTGTCTTCTCCTCCTTCGGAGGCTCCACCTTGGGCTTGGGTTTGGACACCACGGGGTTGCAGGCTGAATAAAGCTCCTGAACAGGGAAGGAAAAAGCATTCATTAGGAGAAGGGCAAAAAAGTATTTATTTCTCCAGAGACCATGTTTGCTCAGTTGATCAGAGTTTTTAAATCAAATTACGTCAATTTCTACTACCAATTTGAACAATAAAGACTATCATTTCACATGTCTTTGCTCCGACTACAAAATTGTTACTGGCCTTAGAGATGGTTGTAATTGTTAGTGTGGTGCTGGTAGTTGTTCTAGTGTTGGCTGCGTGGTATCAACATTTTCTATTGGTTTGTAGAACTCTTAAGAAAACTAGAATTACCACCTCGCAGTTGTAGTAAGCTGCAGTTTATATCCATGTCTGTCCAAAATGCCACCACTTCATTATTTTATCCTATTAGCAGATGAATTTTTGAGTTACGGCCAAAAAACGTGTTTTGTGAGGTCACAGTGACCACAGTGTTTGTACCAAATTAGAAGAAATTCCCTCAAGGCGTTATGGAAATATTGCTTTCACAAGAACGGGAGGGGCAGACAACTTGGAAAACATAATCCTGTCTGCCATGGCTGTCGCCAGCGTGGAGGCATAAAAATCATACGATAGTACCACAGACTGTATATTATAAGTGGACATAGTCACCGTGACACCACTCCTTGGTTTGTGGACTTCAGTTCTGAAGTCTCAAGTTCGTCATGTGGCAGTCGCCATGTAATTTTTTTTTGCAACCAGAAGCGACACGAGAGGGTGGAGCTAAGAACAACCCGACTATGAATTAAGGAATTTTCAGGTGACCATAATGGTTATAATTAATTTTCATGAACTGAAAACACTGTCAAAGAGTTAAAGTTGTAAAAAGAAAACACGGACAACTCCCAAACTGTACAATGCTGTGGTACCAACCTGTCAATCAAAAGGTAGCCCAGCCCTAAAGCATCCCCTGCTTCATGGTCTATTTGACTCTAAATGAGACCATGATTTACTAATAAACATCATGCTGTATTGAAAAAGACTTGAAACTAGCGATTGAGATCATAAACTCATGTTTACAATGTTAACTGCGGTAATAAATCAAGTGAGAAGTAGGCTCATTTTCTCATAGACTTCTATACAATCAGACTTCTTTTTGCAACCAGAGGAGTCGCCCCCTGCTGGCTGTTAGAAAGAATGCAGTTTTAAGACACTTCAGCATTGGCTTCACTTCTCAAACCCAGAGGTAGCCCGCTGGACTGTACACTACCTCAATTACTGGCCATGGTACTGAGTGAACACAAGTTGCATTCTCATGTACAAACATGACAACCTAAAGTCATGTTCTGCATGCAGGAAACCAGATTAATCACAAATATACAGGGAGCGGATTTGGTGAAGCCCATGGTAGAAAGATATCTGAATATTTTCACAACCACCAGTATTTGTAAGGTCATGTGTAGCATAGTACCTTAGTCTTGGCTTGGATCTCTGCGACTTTGATCACTGGGTCCAGAGTGAGGTCCTGATTATTCTGCTGGTTCATCTTGCTGTTCATCCAGACCATGGCGTCTTTCACATGCTTGTCCACCCGAGTCACCTCGAGCTCATCCAGGTGATCGTACAGCTCATCCTGTCAGGAAAAACAGATAAATTATGACATTGATTCAATCAATAATCTAACATAGAACCACATTAGCAAACTACACAATTATTTGGTCAGTTGGTAAGTCAACAAACTTGCTCTCTGTGCCAGGTTACCTTTGTCTTGTAAGCCTCAGTGACCTTCATGTACATCTGGATAAGTCTGCCAAGCTCCTCAAATGCTTTTGGTCTCTCCTCAGCTTCCATGTATCTGTCACGAATTGGCTGGCCCATTTTCTGTGAAAAAGAAGCAATATCAGGTTTGGTAAGCCAGGCATCCAGCACGACAAAAACACAGAGGAAATAAGGCTTATTCACCATTTTATAGTTATAGTGAAGATACTGGTATCATATGAAACTAGAAAATCCAATTGCAGAAAAGTTCAGTTCTTGAAGAAATATCCAAATGTCAAGAGTTTCTGATACCAAATCACATCATGGATTTTTCTTGGTGTTCCTCAAGGTCTTGGTGTCTTAATGTGGTATTTTGGAGGAATTGTGTATCATTTTTATCAATTCTCAAGTGGTAAAAAAAAATAGTTAAATTTAGTCTCAAATAGTATCAACCTAAAAATTGTTGCAACAACTTAGGAGACATAAGTGAGCATGAGAATGGGCATCATATATTGTACTTATACAATTTATTTTAATTAATTAAACGAAAAGAGACTAAAACGGGTCTATGAGTCTCAGAGAGTTAATGACAAAATAAACCAGTTAAATTCTGAAAATAGGGATTTTGTAGAGGATAAAGTCATTCTCCTATTTTAAATATTTAGCTATGGATATCAGCTTTCTATGACAATCAGATAACAGCAGATCAACATATATTATAAACCACAGGCATCTTCACAAGCAGAGTGCTTTGTCAAATATTAAATGTCCTATTCAAAAGACTTTCTCATTTATGTCTCGCGCCTTCAACCTTGGTGCTAAATGTATCACTGTCATCTCTACACCTGAAAACAAAACTGTACAGTGAACCATCCTCTTAAAATCTCTGAGTTCACCTCTGTATGAGTATTTCCCTCAGAAACATCTGTGCAGTTACACGCTGCATGCCTGGTTACCTTCAGCTCAGCCAGTTTGTCGATGTAAACTTGTTTCTGTTGGTCCTCTCCGTCTTCATACAGCCAGTTCTCTGTGTCCTCCAGTTTTAATGAGAATGCATCACGATCCTACGTGTTATACAGGAAACGGGATTAAATTCACAATTTACAAAAATGTCAGTAGAACAAAATACATTTAAGTGAAGACTAGTGTCTGTTAACGTGATCTATACTCACAGCTTCATTCACAAACTTCTCCAGGACGCCATGCAGTTTGTCCCTCATGTCGTACACGTACT
This sequence comes from Pterois miles, assembly GCA_947000775.1. Taxonomy (NCBI): domain Eukaryota; kingdom Metazoa; phylum Chordata; class Actinopteri; order Perciformes; family Scorpaenidae; genus Pterois; species Pterois miles. Next base: position 23,826,864 of record CAMQGK010000052.1, read on the forward strand.
CTTCTACATTGTTCTTTGCGTCATTCCTCTCCTTCTCTAGCTTATCCTGCATGATCATCTTACCCTGGAAGAGTCACAATGATTAGTCAGTGGAAGCACACACGTACAAACCACTTAAGGATGGAACGAATACACAGAAAATTTCAATATTTGGTTGATGCTCACATCCAAAGAATCATATTTAGAGCTAGAATAGGACTATACCATCCTCTTCCTGATATTAATCAATCAAAAACGATCAAACTCTTGGTGAAATGTTAAAAACATTTTGTGGTTTCTAAATGTAAACTTCTACAGTTTATGGGAAAGTGAAGAAGCAGATGGTGGGGAAAAATCGAATCCACCTTTATAGTAGTTCTTAAAATAACAATGAGGAAAAAACACTCGCAAAGGGAGTATTATATCATTATTATATCATCAGATACACTATATACTATTATATCATAAACATAAATTATAAGTGGCCAACAGTCATTCCTATTTGTTTTAAATAAAAAGCAAATGAAACCAGGACCAGTAAGTCAGCAGCATATGGCTTGAACAAATACTGTGCATGCTGGACATTCCTGGTGATTTTTAGAGCATTACCTCATTCTCCACAAACATGTTTAGTACGTCATCAGGCAGCTGCCAGTGCAAATTGTTCTCTATAGGCAGCTCCACTGTCTTCGTTTTGACTTTGGGCTTCTTCGCCTGAGGGGGCTGGTCGTTCTTCTTCACCTGCTTGGTGTCCTCTGTCTGAAAAATGAATGGAAAATCATTTTAGTCCTGAGTCATTTTAGGAGCTAGAGGCTAAGTTAAATATTTAACATGTGCTTTAGGCAAGTGGAACAGAGGTGAATCCGAGAATACATGTTTAAAAGAGGCTATGTCCGTCAATCTGAATGCTCTTATTATTCTGTAAAAAGATGCTTTTACAGCATGAAGCCTTGTGTGACTTCAGTCAGTTTAAGTCATTTTTCACTGATTAGTCCTGCTGCAATCAAGCTCCACTTTATGTTTAAGCGAATAAATTACTTCATCTTTTCTTTTTATGTCTTAACGGCAATGATACAGTCACTTAAACTTTGTGTAAGGTCACTGGCAGATTGAATTCATCATGCTTTTTTGTGCGAATCCTTTTTTTTTTCCTCTTTTAGCGGGTGTATGTGAACACTTAACAGTTGTTCTCTTTAATTTTTTTTTTCTTATTTCTTTTTAAATGGGGTTATTGTTACAAGTTCCCCTTTAACTCATCAAAACGTCTATCTGAAAAAAAGTGTATTACCACACCTGAGGCCTGTACTACAAAGCAGGATTTGGGGTTGGTGGTTCACTTCTTACCAGGATAGATCACAAAGGTAACTTATGCTGCACACCTAACCTGCTCCGGAGCAGAGTTTAGAGTTTACTGCCTCTTTCAATGGCAGAGCTGTTTTGGGACCCGGGGGTTTCTTAAAAATACTTGTTAGAACATCACTGTGGCTGCAGCACATTTAGACGATAATTACACAAATAAGGAAGGAAATAAAGAGAAAGAAGGAAAAAATCTTCCTTATTTTTTAACTTCTAGCACTTCCTTGCTTCCCTATTTCCAGGTTTTATTGCTTCATTTTGTTAGTATGTCAATAGGGGAAAAAAAGGAAGGAACTAAGAAAATAAGGAAGGAAGTAAGGCAAGAAGGCAGTGTAATTCTGCCATATTTAATCTATTGCCTTATCACTCAGCACAAAGTTACCTCCATATCCTCTGTCTCTGATTTGTTGTCTCCGTTGTCTCCAGCCTGGAGTTTCTGATCCTCCTGATCCACCTGCATTTTGTTCTGACACACAATAACAAATGGGAAGACACAGTGCATAAATTATATGAAAGATAACATGTCATTTTGCAGCTGGTTTTATCCAGATTCTGAGTTCAGACAATTTCAACATGGGCGTTGCCACTAACTAAACAAAAATCACTCAGAAACACCAACCAACCATTTATAGGAAGTAAAACTGAACAAGATTCAACAGGTGATTGTAAAGAATTTTGGATGTTGATTCCTGTTTATTCAAGACATTCTTCTCCCTCCATTCAAAGGAGGAAGTTTGATGTCGTTTGTTACACCAAAAACTCCAAACAAATCAAAACGTCCCCGACTCAGTTTCACTTATGATTTTAACGCTTCTTATAGGTAGCAGTTGGTACAGAGGTATTGTGTTTGATAGCATTAATTGTCCTGATGTTCATGATATTGTGTCCACCCTCTATATGTATTTACCCTCTTGCCATTTTTAAGATTGTGTCACATCTAAGTTTATACTTAATTTGTGTGAGTTACATTCAATCAGAGGAACACTTATTGTGCCTTATTTTGAGATAAAAGGCCAAACAGTTGGCTCTGGAACACAGATGGTGACAAACAACCCGAAATAAAATGCCAAACTGATTACAATGGAGGCATTAGCAAAATGCAAACCCTTGAAGCTGTGTTGAGCTTGTTAAAGCAAGACATCTAAATTCCACAGTGATGACATTACCGACTATTTAAAAAAACAAGGTGTGGCCAGACTGTCTGTGTGAACGGGATCTCTGAGGTGAATCACAAAGCAAACACCATACAAGAATACATGAGTATGTTTCTCTCTCTCACACACACACAGTTATTAAATACACAGAGTACAAACCTCCTCTTCTTTCATTGTCTGGTCCGCCTCTATTGGCTCTTCCCCCTCAACCGTTTTTATGACCTCTACGAGCGAGGCGCTCGATACACTGAACATGCCGTGAACGTTGACCCGAACTTTCACCTTGACTTTTGAGCATTCCCCAGACGCCTGAGGAACCACGTTCTGGATCAGGAACTGGCCTGTAGGGCGGATAAAAGAGTGAAAGGTAAGAATAGGTGAGAATATCTTCTTATATCAATGAGGAAGGGTGAGGAAGCCAAGTTAAATCACAGGAAAATATATCACATATTTGTGGTTTTCAGGAAATGACACTATTTGAATGCCACAATTAACATGTTTTAGCAATCATCAGCATGATATCAAACATCTTGTGTCTAAAGGCTGAATAAAATTGGCTGGCAATGGCATCATTCAAATTGCAAAGTAGCTACAACCTTCAAAAACAAACAAAACAAAAAAAAATAGAGCGAGAGCAAATGTCAAAGATAAAAATAAACTGTCCCTACATTACTAATAAATTGCATACTTTGGACTTAAGCTTAAAGACTTGGACTTAAAGATTTCCAGAAACTATTTTTCAGCTTAACCGCTTTTACATTAAAGATGTTGTTTTTTTGGGGGGGTTTTTGGCAAAACAAACAAAAAAGGAGTCATTCCATACTTGTTGTCCATACTCATTATTGTCCACTTGTCTCACACAAGTAATTATTAGGTCTGTCAATAAATTAAAATAGTTAATTGCAATTAAATGCAAATAATCACACTTTTTTTTTTTATCTGTTTCAGACCCACTTTTTTATCTGTTCACCTTGTAACTTGTTGTACCTTAGAGGGAGATTTGTCAAGTATTCAATACTCTTATAAACATGGGAGTGGGAAAATATGCTGCTTTATGCAAATGCATGTATATATCTATTATTTGTACTCAATCAACAACACAATACAATGACAAATAATGTCCAAAAACCCTCACAGGTACTAAAACTAACTAACTAAAACTAACTAACTAATAATACAACTAATATAAAATATGGTCAAATCATAATAGCAAACTGCAGCCCAACAGGCGACAACATTTGGGGGGGTTTTTGGCAAAACAAACAAAAAAGGAGTCATTCCATACTTGTTGTCCATACTCATTATTGTCCACTTGTCTCACACAAGTAATTATTAGGTCTGTCAATAAATTAAAATAGTTAATTGCAATTAAATGCAAATAATCACACTTTTTTTTTTTATCTGTTTCAGACCCACTTTTTTATCTGTTCACCTTGTAACTTGTTGTACCTTAGAGGGAGATTTGTCAAGTATTCAATACTCTTATAAACATGGGAGTGGGAAAATATGCTGCTTTATGCAAATGCATGTATATATCTATTATTTGTACTCAATCAACAACACAATACAATGACAAATAATGTCCAAAAACCCTCACAGGTACTAAAACTAACTAACTAAAACTAACTAACTAATAATACAACTAATATAAAATATGGTCAAATCATAATAGCAAACTGCAGCCCAACAGGCGACAACAGCTGTCAGAGTGCTGACTTGACTGTGACTTGCCCCAAACTGCATGTGATCATCATAAATTGATCATGTCTGTAAAGTGCAGACCCGTGGGTGCCCATAGAACCCATTTTTATTCACATATCTTGAGGTCAGAGGTCAACAGACCACTTTGAAAATGGCCATGACAGTTTTTTCCTCACCAAAATTTAGCACAAGGTTGGAGTGTTACTTAAACTCCTTCACGCAGAGTTGGTACCAGTGGATTCTTTAGATTTTCTAGTTTCATATGATGTCATTATCTTCACTCTGGCTTTAAAACTGCTACAAACTAAAAATTGTAAGTTGCGTTAATGCGCTGAAGAAATTAGTGGCGGTAAATCAAATTTGCGTTGAGGCATCATTATCGCATGAACTTTGACAGCCTTAATAATTTTGTCTTGGTGAAGTTGAACTTGTACCTATAGTGCCGTTGGGGTAGGGCAGCTCCTTGGGATTGTTGTAGTAACCTTCAAGGGTGAAGGGCTCTTTCCGGAAGAAGGTCAAAACTTTGGAGAAGGGAGCTGCATGGTTCTTTGGGAAAACCTCACAGTCACTGTAAAAACACAATGTAAGTAAATATTTTACAGAGCTGGATACCAGTCAGGATTTAAAAATAATCTAGTAATGTGAAGGCAACTGGCAGACATTTCAGACATGTGTGCATTTGGTACAAATGGACTGGGCGTGTGCAGGTGAGGCAGAAAATCCTGCAGGTACAGCAGATGCTTCTGAAAAGACTGTGCCAGCAGGTAGGTGTGGTCTTAAAAAAACATTGCCATGCAAACCTTGTCTTAACTGCAGCTTTGGGGAAGATTTTTCAAATCTATTCGTATCTCAGTATTGAGAGTTGTTTCAGCTGTGAGACTGTCAGTGAGAACTATGGTATAACAGACATAATATAAAATAATAGGGGAAAAAATCAATCTGATTCCGTGAGGGCATTCTAAACATTTAAAGTCTCCTAAAAACTCAAATCAAAAGCTCAAACAGATGATATAAATGAAGTCCACTGACATCCATATCAACAATAAAGACGGGTTTTAGCTTTGCAAAATCTGTTCTCCCTTAGAGATTCAAACATGAAGAAAAAGCGACAGCGATCGTACCTCAGTCCCTCCTCTGCGGCTGAATTCCATTTTAGAGAGATGGAGTAGGGGACAACTTCTGTAATGGAGAACTCTCTGACTTTGAATGCTGGCGACAAGATTGCACACTGAGGAGAAAAATGCAAAAACACGAGTTACCAAAGCTCAAACTTTTGCCTTGAGGTCACTTTCTTATTCTGTGCAACAGCAAGAAATTTAGTATCCAATCCAAATATTCAATTTATAATGAAAAAAGAATAGCAATATTGCACTGATACACGGACGTCAAGTATCAATGTTTTATTTGAACAATTTGACGGACCACCAGTGGGCCCCGCCTGCCATTCTGACGTTCAGAGGTGTAGTGGGCTCAGTCTTAAAGCTAGTGTAGCTACTGGTATCATATGAACCTTGAAAACCTAAGAAAATTGACTGGTACAAACCATATCATTAGACATTAGCTTGCTTTGAGGAACATTAAAGAACGCTCCAAAGTTATGCTAAATTTTGGCAAGGAAAAATTGGCATGGCTATTTTCAAAAGGGTCACTTGACCTTTGACCTTAAGCTATGTGAATGAAAACCCTGAGATGAACAGAAAGAAACTGTATCTCATTAGATAAAACAGATGTTGTGTACATTGCCATTGAAAAAAGGTAATAAATGCTAATATACAGTATCTTTTAAAAATGTTTAAAATTGCAATAAGATCATGACTGGTATCATGATAATATTGTATTGTGATTCCCAACCCTAATATAAATGACTAAAATACATTCAACACATTGAAATGCTTAAACGCAAATCCTGTTAACAACAAAATAAGTTGCGTTATATTCCTCCCACTCTATCGCTATTACGGCTATCACCGAGTGAGTTTGCTGTGAGTCACTAACAGGACCAAAGTGTGTGTCACGACAGGTGAGCTGTACCTGCAGAGCACAGCCTCTGGCCACGGCCTCGTCTGCGTTCAGGGTGGTGCTCAGCTCTTTGCCAAAGAACTTGCTGATTCGCTCTTTGATGGCGGGGATTCTGGAGGCACCGCCCACGATCTCCACTGCATAAATATCTTCCTTTTTCAGCTCTGTATAACAGGAAGTACGGACACAAGGATGATACATAACAGGCTTGTTGAAGTTTACAGAATCACAGCTTCACTTTCCAAGATGCTGATCAAAAACAGTGTGAGTGTGAACAGCACCGAGGTTTATGTGTGTTTGCATAAAAAAAATGGACAAGCAGTAGCAAGCAGAGATAGAGAGGACGCAGAGAATAATTAGAGGGAGGCAGGAAAGGCAGGCGTGGTGCCAGTGTCCGGAGGGGAGGGTTGTCTTTGCATGTGTGCACGTGCTGACGGGGATAGTCCGGCTGCTATTAAAGTCAGATGTACTCACTGGCTTGTTCCATGACGCTGCGCAGGGGACCCTCTACTTTAGCCAGCAGCCCTGCACACATCTCCTCAAACTGACCTCTGAGAACACATGGTCATAGATTATTAATAGACTCACGCACACGGAGAACCTCTAAAAGTCATTTCTAATTATAGCAATGCAATTTCTTAATTTGCGCTTATCTATAGGAGTTCTCTTTAATATTCACATACTACTCTATAGAAACGAATACTGTAATGGCTCCACTTAATTAATAAATAAAGTAGACTGGCTGTTTTATTTTCACTGGTTCATTTACAGCATCAATGATACACACAAGCCACAGATTATATTTCTCAAGCCCTCATTATTGATTTTTGTTTTACCTATAAGAAAGGTCACTTACACAACTTTAGGGCGTGTGGCCTTTCTATTTATGAATTTTCATAATCCAATACTTCAACAGTTCATGGGGCAATTCAAATGGAGTCAGTATTTGTCTCTCGCCATTAACTACTATTATTTTTTCTGAATTTAACATCCCATCCAGGTCCACCGGAAGGAGCGGGACTTCGCCTCTCTATTGCATAACAGATTTTGTCCTCTTAATTACGAAAGTAACATTGCGTCTTACCTGTTAAGTTTACCAGTAACATCAATGTCATTCATGAAACACTCGATGTTGAGAGGCAGGTCGGAGGAGTTGGCGCTCATCAGCTTCTTGAGTTTCTCACACTCCTGGTAAAGTCGGACCAGTGCTCGCGGCTTGGACTTGACGTCCAACTTGTACTTTTTTCCAAACTCCTCACAGAAGTGGTTGACCAGTATGTCGTCAAAGCCCTTCCCGCCAAGCTCTGAATCAAATGCTGTGGCCAGGATCTGGCAGTGGAGGATAATAAGAGGTAAATATTTGAAGTGATGGCAAATGATCAAAAAACTGGATGAATATTTCCTATCACTGCATAGCTGTATGTCTAGGATGGGCCCATGTGAAGAAGTAGACTTGGGCTCATTTTTGCTCATCTTGTTTCAATTAAACAACCTTCGTTAGCTACATTAGGCATCAGTGTATCTAAAATGCTCAAAATAAAATTGTGGTGAAGATAAAGTTTCTATCAAAAACACTTTCTGGTTTTAGCCTACTTCGGTTGGAAGGCGCATGTGGGTTAAATGATTTCAGCTACTAGGTTTCATCTTTACAGGTTTCATCTTTACACTTCAGCACAACAATCGTGAAACCTTCCCGTTTTATCTATGCTCACATGAGAAAAGAAGCGTCATGCCAGGAACATAGAGCTGTGTCATGATAACCTGCCCTAAAAACATTTTCCCTGTGAGTGTTGCATTTCAAAATGGGCACAAATTATTCATTACTCGCCTTGAGCTTTCCCTTGTTGAAGGCACAAACTGACACCTGGTAACCCGAGTGGCCCACGTCCACAAACACCACTATCCTGGGCTTTTCTTCTGGAGCTGGCAGGTCCTGCTTGTAGATGCCATATGCAAGAGTCACTGAAACAAAGAGGTATAACCTGGTGTTAGTTAGTGCCCACAACTAAATCTGACCTATAGAAAACTACCAGGCTGCAAATACATACTAATAAAATGCAGGCTCATTTATGAAAATATATTGTAGCATTATTATGACATATTTACACAGATTTATGACTTATGATTTATGAAACCAGTGTACATTTACTCAGCAATGACTTTTGCAAATACATAGTCGGAAGATAGCAACTCAGTACTTTCTCATAGCTTTCTTAATAGAAGCTCCAGGGGATTAAAAACAACATATCTCACACAAAATATTATCAAATGTAGATGCCAGTGTTAGAATTGTCTAAAATGGTGATCCTCAAAGTGCAGTCCAAGTACCCTCGCAATTCATGTTACTCGGGGGGTCTGTGAAATACTTTGCTATAAATTATAAAATTGTGCTGTATCATTAAAAAGTACATATCTACAGAACATGACAATTTGCACCAGAAAAACAAGCACATTGTGCCCACTAGTACCACCCACATTAGCTTTGGGCCAATAGAAGCTCTGATATGATTGTGGCACATCACGTCAGTCTGTCATGAATCAGTCACTTCACTTGGGGTGCAATGAACCGTTCCTGCTGCTGCTGCTGCTGCTGCTGCTGCTGCTTACCATAGCCTATTAGCCAGCTAGCTAGCACGGAGAAATGTTTGAGTCAGCCCACATCATCAAGTGACGCTAAGCCCAAACTAGTTAATTGAGAAAATATGACAAGTTATATCGAGCGACAACAATGGGAGACCAAAACGTGTCACGTCTTCAGGTGCTGGCAATTAAAGTCCTGAAGCCGGCCAAGCTAAAGTGACGTCTGATTACAAAACACTCAGAATATCAGGGCAAAACACATTGGTATTAACATGATTAAAATGGAAATATACTTCTGTTTCACTATCAAACAGGTATTTAGGTTGAAAAGTTTTAGTATACAAACAGTTCCAATGGCACCTTGTGTGGAGTACACATGGTCGTAAGCATTATGCTTAATCTGTGTTATGATTATGAGGGGGACCATGGAAAATGTTCTTCCGTTTAAGGGGTCCCTCTCCTCAAAAAGTTTGAGAGCCCTGCTCTAAAAGCCCAATAACTAGTTACAATGATTCAGATGCTGCTTGTTCTGCAAAGAGAATAACTGAGTTTCAGTGTACCTGCAGTGGTCTCATTCATTAGTCGTAGACAGTTGAGGCCTGCGATCTGAGCTGCATCCATGACAGACCTTCTATCTGTGTCAGTGAAATAGCTCGGGACCTGGGAGGAGGATATGCAATGCAGATGAGGGAACCACGAATGATTTAAAAAAAAACTCTATACACTCTATTACTTTATGGCATTGATAACATGCCAGATATGTCAATTATTAAAAACACATCCTATATTTTGTCTGTGTGGATGATCACTTTGAACACTGATGCATGAATCGCCTGCATCACAAGATGTCTGGATAGCGTTATTGTGTTAGATACTCTGGCTGCCAAAACAAAACATCTCCTTGTGGAAAAGGGCTAAGTTTAGCTATTGGCCACAGTAATAATAACATGTTATCCATCTCCAGGGCTGAGGCAAACTGTGGATTAAGAACCAGTGAAAGAAACAGCCTCTCTGTGTGAGATCTGTAACGTTACATAGCAGATGTTGTGAGTGAATTCATAAACTCAGCGCAGCAAGAAACACACACATCCCGCTCTTCGGCAACAAGGTGCAAGAGAGGAAATAATCTTACAGACAAGACATCTGGTGAAGTGCTTGGTGCTCAAAATGTCACATGAACAGGTGGTAATACATTTATATACCTTGGAGGCAGCTTTCACAGGGCATGTTATAACCCAAACTTCTTGAAAATGCAAGAGGATGACATTAATAGCTGCCTCTCAAAATAGCAGGATGTAAATGCAACACACTGCTCCACTCAAGTGCAGATAATGGCATAAAGTACAGTAAGAAAAGTGAGTCACATGTCTCTTGAAGCTCCATCGGCCCAATGCCACACATTTAAATAAGCTATATACAGTGATCCAAAAAGTAAATTAAAACCTCTAGATATTTGAGGCCAATTAGATAAGATATGTTCACACAAAATGGCCAAAAACTGATAAAAATAAACAGATTTTCCAATGGAAACTAATACACTGTGCTCTATTCTTTTCTGACATTTTATAGATCTCCCTACTGAAGCGGTAAAACTGCTGCGGGTGTCTCCAGAGATGCTTACCGAGATGACACAGTCTGCAACTGGTTTCTTCAGTGCACTTTCAGCAGTCTCCTTCAGTTTGGTCAGCAGCATGCCGGTGACCTGCTCGGTGCTGAACACTCTCTCCTCCTCCATGTACATCACCTGGAGTTGAGGGGAATTAGGAAGATGATTATTCTCGAGGCAAACTGTTTAAATAGCTTATACAGTAAATAATAATAAAACAGGGCAACATAGTTTCATTGAAGACATTTTAACAGACTGTTGAAACATTCCCCACAGGACCCTAAGAAAGTACATATCAATATGCAATCTGAAAACTCTCAATACAACGAGTGATTTTATAGGCAACAACAGGTTGCAATCCTCTCTGATTTGTTATTTTTTCTGAGGACTCGCATTAATTATCTCCACGGGGGCACACACACATGCTGGGCTATGTGTTTGCAGTGTGCAAGCCAGGAATTCATCAATTCAGTCATTTGTGTACTTTGCAAGACCTTTGGGTATTGTTTTGAGTCTTACGCTATCTATCTGATGGTACAAAAAGTGAGTAATTTTTCATATTCAGGCAATCAGCTAATTGCAAGGCTCAAAGACACAGAACAATTATTATTTCTTACTGCAGAATAATGATATAAGAGACAAAATTGCAAGAAAATAAATATATTACAGCATAAGACCGAGGCAAGACAGACTATTTCTGGGATAAGAGCACAGATGACCGGATAGAGAATGGAAGATAACGTAGAGGAGCTATGATTCAGAGGAAAGAACATTATGTGAGGCACTTCTTGGAGTACAGCAGGTAAGACAGTGTGAGCAATGTAGTCAGGAATAAGCTGTTGTGTTTTCTATACATTCTCTCCATCCCTTTTTATTTTTGATTGATTTAGTTCAACATACAGTACCACTAATAAATATAGCAACCAGTTATAGAGCGTGCTAACCCATGCCAGATATTTTGTAGGGCTGATAAAAAAAATGTGGGATTAATTATGGACAGTCAGGCAACTAATGGTGATTTGATATTTTACATATTTTATTTTATATTTTACATTATACTGTATATTAGCAGACATAACATTTTTTTTTTGCATCTTTTTCTCCCACTTGTTGTGGTTACCTATGTAATATCTAACACAGCAGAGGTACCTGAATATTGTTAATCTTACTTTGATACCAACGGATCCAGAGGGCATCTGTGCCAGGCCGTACACCAAGTTAGACTTGGCTGCCTGGACATAGGGCTCTGAAAATGACCTGCCATGGAATCGCTTGAAGCCCTGCACCGTGTTCTGGCAGTTGGTCACCACCTGGACATGATGGCGGAGGTAAAAAAGGAGAAAATAAAGTTAAGTAAAATAAAGTTACAGGTTTCCACTTTTTTGCATCTAATTACACGGAACTCCAAAGATGTCAACAGGGCAACTGGATTGATCTTACCTGGCTCTTTGCAGCTGCTCCTATAGATCGATTTCGTGGTCCAAATGATACAAATGACCTGGAAGATACCAAATTAAAATGTTAAGCGACAACTTACATGCTATTATGTGTGCAAGCAGACTAAGTTCATTGTATCATCCGCATATTTGTAGATATACCCCAAATCAAGACAGATTTACTTGCCAGTTATGGCATGACATTCAGAGCCCAACCCACATAAAACTAAACAGACTGTTTGCCATGTCTGCAAGAGAAACACTAGAAGTTTGTTTTGGTTTGCAAAAAAGTAAAATTCAAAATGTGTTAAGATGTAAACAGTAACTAATGTAAAAGTGAAGTCTTCCACAGTGTAGAAAAGTCTAACATTTTTCAAAAAAGCTTTATTGACACCAAGATTTTGGCTTGTTATGATCCATCTCTCACAGTTCACACAGTACTGTATGAATACAGTCTGAGGGGGTGTGGTCAGTCCACTCGTATCCCAGCGGGCTGTGGTGTAAACATGCCTGTCATCATCATGCCTATCAAACACAGATGTCAGAGCTACAGTCGCCATCAACACACGGGTGCAGTTGGTGATGTCAAAAAAGGGTCAACATAACACGTCTCTGAGGAAATTGGCTCATCGGGTGCTGGGCAACATCTTCACACAAGACCAGAATAGTATGATTTATGATATGGTGTTTTGTAGCTCATTTGTAGTGACGTGAAGGGCAGAAAACAGGGATAGAAGAACATTCAGATAAAACTAAAATAAACTCAAGAAAAAAAAATAAAGTGGAAAAAATGGAAAGTTATTATAATACATTTAAGGACTAATTAATAGAGTTATTAGTTAACATAATTTTTCTAGGCTGCATTTTAAAAAAACAATGTTCATCAGTTGTTTTTATTAAACATTAAATCTAAAAAAAAAAATCTAAATCCTCCCTTTCACAAGATACCAAAGACCAAACTGATGTCTTGAAACTGCATATTTTAATTGATGACAATTAAATTGTCTACTTGTACATGGTATGTATCAGCCTATTTTATCTGTAGTTTGGGATATATCCTATAATTACCATTACTGTCAATGTGTACTTTTTTTAAAAAAAAAAAAAAACATTTATTTTTTAGTTTTTTATCTAATTTAACTTTGATTTGTTCTTTATCTATTTTGCATCTGCAGTGAGTGAGGGTTGGATGGGAGCAGGCTTTGGGGGAAAAATACCAAAATATGCAGAGACAATTGTCTACGTTTGTGCTCTGCTTGTATGTTTCTGTACACCTGTTGTTACTCCCAATAAATTATTGCAGGAAAAAAAGAAACCGCATATTTTACTTAACCAATAGCCAAAAACCCAAAGGTCAGACATAATCTAAAAAAAATGAATAAATAAATAAAAATGATTCAGAAAGAAATAAGCCAATCTTTACCATTTTATTCTGTAATCAGCAGTAGTGCTTTTTTATACATATATTAATTTTAAAAGTCATTATCTATTGTCTGTCAATTGACCAATCCAACAAATCTAACTATTTGAGTAGTAAGAGTCATCAAGAAACTCTGTTAATGTTTCCGATTCATTTTATTACAATAACAATGTCAACAAAAAATGCTCCTTTAAATCCATGAAGTTAATATATGTGTATTTATAGAGCCTCCATGGCAGAAATGTTGGTTTTGATTTAAGGTATTCTCTGTTACTTGGTATAAAGTTCATCATCTAGCCTAAAGGAACACATTTCTTTCCTCCAGCAGTGCAAGAAATCATCTTTTGTGACACTTGAGTTTACGAATATTAACGTTACTCAGAAACAATGAATGTCTCACTTTTTTTTAAAATAAGACGAACGATTTTCATTGATTTTCTTTAACCCCATCAAAACCTCCAAGACTTTATAAAACCAAAATCAATGGGGAAAAAGCTGATGAGGTAACGCAACACCTGTAGGGCTATTTAAATGCAGGATACAGTCTATTAAATTTGTTATAGGCACCAACAGACATGTCAACACTGTACCAGCGGCGTCAAAGACCCCTTGTAGTCCATTATGATTATGTACACGACCGTAACACTCTGGGTACAACGTGTGCTGTTTCAGCCGAACGAAATGAACTTGCACAATATCGCAAATCTCCTTTAAGACATAATTCTTAAAAAAAACAGCAATATTCAAGACATAATACAAACAGTATATATATTTAGTACAAATCATGAAACTCTTGAAAAGCTACCAAAACTTGCTAGAATATTCTAACACGCTGCTGGATGCTGTCGTCATCGTTGAGACCATAACGCAAGGCGCCTAGTTTGTCACACGGGGCACACCGGTTGGGCGGGGCTTTCGCCCTGAAGACACGAACAGTATGGGAAAACCGCCCGCTCATGTTCGCCGGGCAACCAAAGCGTATTTCCAAACTATACAGTAACGATAATTAAAACAGTGAGCTTCGCTAACGAGCTAGCTAGCTTGCTAGCTCGCTGAAGGCTCAGTGGTTGTTTGGTTATGCGCGTTAAGGATTGATTCTAGATGTTTCCACGTTGAAAACATGAACCGTTTCACTGATTTAATCATACTGAAAGGCGGATTTATAAGCCATAGCGATATACAGTAAGTTCAGCTAATGGCAGCTAGTCAGTAAAGCTGCATTCACGTGTATTAACGGTATCCTAACACCGGTGACAAACAACCGTTAGAAAACAACACCCCTATCTCCTGTAGCTAACCGCTCAGAAGTCCAATACATAACACCAGTATTTTAGGTACTTACGGTGTGCATCTGTCGCTGTATTCATTTGCGACTGTCTCGATCCCTCCGGCTCGGGCTACAGCTACATAGCAGCTTTGAAAGCCCAAGTCAAATCCCACCACTGACATCTTCAGCGATACGGCTGCCTTGTAACTATAACGTTATGTAAAGTTCGACTTACAAAAATAAAATAAACGTGCAGCTTTAAAAATATGTAAAAGCCAGCTGAAGTAGTTGTGTAGCACTGTATTAAGTATGGCTACTTCTGGTCATAATCCCACACGGCTGTCTATTACCGGACCGGTGCCTCTGATCTGTGCTGGCAGGCTGCAGCAGCAAGGTGGTTTAACTGACTTCTCGTCGTCTCGCCGGCAGTTATCGCGAGATTTAAGTGTTTCTAGATATCTCTGGACCTTTCTACAACCATGTGGATGGCTACTCTCAAATATTCGAGGTTTAGGGGGAAATACCTTGAGATTTCTGACTATTGAGAGTTCATTTCTGGGTTTAAGATTTACTGTGAATAAAAATTACATAAAGAAATCAACGGCTGATTGTTTTGATGATGCCTGGGATCAACTCTAGGTGGGAAAACAAAAATAGACTGTGCTGCATGAGGGTGTTGAAAGTATGAAGTCATATTTTACAGCCTACTACTAACGCTTGAGCGAACAAACCACATGAACACGTTTCATTTTTACAATTTCATAACTTTGCAATATTATGAACATAATATATTATTATATTATTTACTTTTTTCAATAAAATGTGTTTTGTTTGTAGCAGTTGATTTGATATCATTCTTTTATGAAACAGTATACACAATAAAAAAACAAAAACACAATAATTCCAGGACAAATTATAAGAATCTAATGAAATAAAGGATTCTAAATATCTAACACAAATGCACATAAGCATGACACTTTTTTAAGCAGGGAAAGCAAAATTTAAGATTAAGTTTTATATGTTTTGTTAAAGAATTATAGATAACTACACAATGTCTATACAAAAGGTTTAACTTTTTTTTTAAATTAACCAAAATGAGACCATGCTTTTTATGCATTTTTTAAATCACAAAATACAGTGTACCATGTTTTATTAGTTGGATTAAAATACTTTTTAAGAACTCATGAAATAGAAATGAGAGATGATGTTATGTACATGCAGCTCAGACAAAAACTAAATATGGGTGGGTGTAATGACAGTTGAATGGTGGGAGGGTGCACTGCGTTGGTGACACAGATAACCAAATGCTCAACCTCAGCAAGTGTTTGCGCAGTATCTGAAGGTATGGAAATAAGACAAAAACAACAGAATATATATGTATATTGTCAGTGTGCTCACTGAAAATTACTGGGATTATTATAAAACACAAGGTTTCTTTCTTTTAAAACACAAGGTTTCTTTCTTTTAATGTGTATATATATATATATATATACACATTAAAAGAAAGAAACCTTGTGTTTTATAATAATCCCAGTAATTTATATATATATATATATATATATATATATATATATATATATATATATATATATATATATATATATATATGTGTGTGTGTGTGTGTGTGTGTGTGTGTGTGTGTGTATATGTATGTGTGTATATATATATATATATATATATATAATAAAAAAATGTATATATTTTTTTAATTTTATTTTTTTTGGTAATGCAACGTAAATGACTATAGGAAAGCATGCAGGAATTTACAACTGTTATAGCTATTGAATTTTAATAATTAAAAAATGTCCTTGTTAGGTTTGTATAATTGGCATTGTAATAACAATAAATGAATAAAATCCATCAGGGAGAAAAAACTGTATGAAGTGTGCCTCATCAAAAACTGAATGAGAAAGTAATATCTGGTAGGCTATTTTATTGCATTATGTAATATTGTAGTGTTTCTGTTTTTTTGTTATCATTCAGTGTGTGTGACTGAAATAGCTACTGTTTGACTTTGTCAAGTCTCTTATTAAAAATGCATTAATTGTCCTCCACATTGTCTGTTGACTATACGTACTTACTCATTTGCAAATGTTGTAAATGTTGCAATCTGGTGTTGACGGGACAAATGAAGACAGCAGTTTTTTAAATTAATTAATTAAAGCCCTAACCTAACCCAGGTAGGGCTAACCCTAACCCTGGCCCCACGACCCTCTCTTCTTGTTTTGGTGGTGGGATGAAACTGGATCACCCAGAGACAACCCATTGGAGGGGTGGGGGGCTGCAAAGTCACTGTTGAGTGTTAGGACTAATCCTAACCCTGGACCGGGAGAATTTTTGCCACAGCGACAGTCTTTCAGGCTTATTGATGACTGGTGATGGCTGATTTTTCATGTGCTCTAGGTTGTCCATCCTCTTCATGAGATCATTCAAGCGCTCCTCTTGGTTGGCAATCCTTTTCACAAGATCATCCCGTCTGTCCTCCAAAGCCTTTAGACTCGAGGTTTTGAAGGATAATGGCTCCTCCACTGGTGAGATTGCGTTATTTGTTTTGATCTTCTCCACAAGATCATCACATCTTTCCTTAAAAGAATGCGCTTCCATCCTCCTCCCAAACGACCTGTAGAAGTCTGGAATTGTTTGCCACAGCGGGATTTGGTTTTTCTTAATTAACTCTTTCGTCAACACAAAACCTCTCAACTCCCGCTCATGCAATCTTCTTCTTTTCACTGGTCGGCTCATCATGAAGTTTAACTTTCAGCTCGCTTCAAGTCTACTCAGTAATGCAAAGCTTTTGCACAGTAATGGGGAAGACACCTCTATTTAACAAGTGAAGCTTCAAAGGACGTAGCATCAAATCAAATAGAAATCTGGGTGCTTTGATGTGTGTTAAAATTTGTGCTTTGTGACGTCATCGATGAATGGTCATTTTCTCTCGCGAGATCTCGCGCGAGAATTGTTCGTCGCCCCTGGCGACAGTTGACGATTTTTTTTTTTTTCAATGAAAATGGCGTCCCCAGCGGCAGAGGATAACACCAGGGACAGTTTAGAAGAGTACCTTTGATTACTTACAAATGTAAATATTGGGTTTTAACTCACTGGACACAAATGTTAAAAAACAAAGGCTCTTAAACCCTCACGTTTTCGTTAAAATATAGGATACGTTACGTGACGATAACGCTATCTGATGGCGCTATTCGCTGCTTGGAGCTGCCGCACTATGTACAACTATATCCAACCGAGTTACTGCGTTTGACAGTAACATTTTATGGCATTTTCTTTCAAACTACAAAAATTCAAAGGTTGACCTATACCTTTCAGGGCTGTCAAACTTACGGCCCCCGTCCGGATTAAACCCGGGCTGATCCGGCCCACAGGCCGATTGATGATTTTTCAAAGTATAAAAATGAGCTGCATTTTTTTTTTTTGTTATGACAGCAGGCTGCACGGTGGTGCAGTGGTTAGCGCTGTTGCCTCACAGCAAGAGGGTCGCAGGTTCGATTCTGGCTTGGGACTCGTCTGTGTGGAGTTTGCATGTTCTCCCCGTGTAAGCGTGGGTTTTCTCCGGGTACTCCGGCTTCCTCCCACAGTCCAAAGACATGCTGTTTAGGTTAATTGATGACTCTAAATTGCCCGTAGGTGTGAATGTGAGTGTGAATGGTTGTCTGTCTCTATGTGCCCTGTGATGGACTGGCGACCTGTCCAGGGTGAACCCCGCCTTCGCCCAGTGCCAGCTGGGATCAGCTCCAGCCCCCCCACGACCCCTAACGGGATAAGCGGTTGATGATGGATGATGATGGATGTTATGACAGCGTGTGTGTTCAAGTTGAAGCGGTCATTGTGGGAGACACAAGTCGCGGGTGGTAACGCTCCTCACTTTCCTTGTCTATAAGATGTGTGCGGGACCCAACATGCCGCAGACACGAAGTGGTTCAAATTTCTGGTGAACTGGAGAAAGACTTCAAAGCTGTCTGCTCACCGTGAATGACTCTGAGCTGCTCTGAAATTGTTCAGCTTTTATTTTTCCATCAATAAATAGTGTAGCCTACAAGGCTGGGAGTAACTCAACCAACAGTTTCTACCTCACTTTGTATGGTGTGGTGAGTCAGCTCAGGATTGGGATGTGGAAATGACTAATGAGGTATTTGATACCTAGAAGAGTTGTTTGTATTTTGTTCAATCCCAGATAGGCTGTGACTTAAAGTCGTATGCCTTTGAGACGAAGTCTTAGCTCCAATCACTGAGGCATTGTGTCCTTGAAATTGCAGCATTTTTTTCCTCAAAATTTTCAGCTAATTTGAAATGTTTTGTCAAGAGGATTATTTGTGATGTGTACATTTTCAGAATGCACTTGTACTATTTTGGACCAAACTAAAACAAAGGAAACAATCTGAAGGTGTCTTATTTTTAAGTTATTATGCCATGATTTTACCGGTCCAGCCCACTTGGGAATAAATTTTCCTCCACGTGGCCCCTGAGCTAAAATGAGTTCGACACCACTGACAACATCCAGACTGATAATTTAAGTTATTTATCAACTATGTGAATTTCTCCACTGTGGGACTAATAAAGGAATATCTTATCTCTTATCTTATCTTAACTAGAAATGTTCCCAGCCTCTCAATATACTGCAAGCCGTTCATTGTTGCTCTGGTAAAAAAAAAAAAAAGAAGTTGCTCAGAAGTTACAACATAAGAATTAAAAACACAACAGAGTAATAAATATGTGTATAAATAGTAATATTAACATGATGCATGATTATTAGTTCGTAATCAGAATCAGAAATACTTCATTGATCCCTGGGGGACGCTGTAGTTGCTGTTATATTATTATAAAGAAATCACAGAAAATAGAAATAAAGGAGAATGTAATCCATTGTCAACCACTTATCCCGTTAGGGGTCGTGGGGGGGCTGGAGCCGATCCCAGCTGGCATTGGGTGAAGGCGGGGTTCACCCTGGACAGGTCGCCAGTCCATCGCAGGGCACATAGAGACAGACAACATGGATGCATACATTTGCAAATTTTGTCTTAATCAGCACTTTAATTTGCACTCTAATATTATTAAAATGAACCCTAACCCTAACCCTAACCCAAAACTTCACTTTATTGTCCTTGTACTATGTACAATAATGACAATAAAGCTGAATCTAATCTAATCAAACCTCTGAATGCTTCTTCTACCACTGAGGAGGGTGGAAGTATAGTAGCCCATACAGTCTAGTTTTCTATTTTTTATTCAGTTTTTACACTTTTTTTTAAACAACACAAGTATTTGTTTATGTTACTTTCTCTATTTATCTGTAATATTGCTGAATTCCCCTTTTGGGGGTCAATAAAGGTTTAACTTATATTATATCTGGAGAGATGGTCCAGGACATAGGGACGTATAGCCACCACCCGGAGGGGGATCTGTTCGTTCTGTTTGTGGGGACAAGACAACAGTAGAGTCAGAGTATGGGAAATACGCAATTAATACTTAATTTCCAGATGCTACAAGATACCCATGTTGAGTGCATCATTCAGTTTCCTAAAATTGACAGGATTATAATATGTTGTTAGAAGTGACTGCTTAATTAAACCCATTATCAACAGGTCAAGCACCCATGTGACAGTCCTTAAAAAATACATCGCTGTAGTAGACAGTTGTTGCCAATAGAGGGCACTGTGTACAATAAACTTACCGGAAATACGTAATTCCAACCAAAGAAGAAGTAATAGTAAACCGCAACATGGCGACTCCCATGCATAGAATAATAGCTAGGAGGCAAGCGTGAGTATAATTTATATTTCTATGTAAAAAGGCGTCGTTTTTATCGTTTTGTGAACACAGCGGTCTTTTAAACGCAAATAACATGGAGGCCGTCGAGCTTTGTGTTACACATAGGTGGTAAACTATGAACCCCGCCGGACTTAATGAAACACAGCTGCGCCGCGGTCTTTCTCTACAACACTGAATTATTATTGAACTATCGGACACTTCTCTCCCCTCAAAAAGGATCTAGACTTTGAACTCGTTACTGATATGTTACTAGTAACCAGCGACAATAACTAACCGTGTGTCTTTCCAGTACAAATTACACGTTGACGACTAAAATAGTAGTTATATTATTATTTTTGGCCAGTATATTTGGCTGATTTTCTTTTTTCCTCCATCTGATAAACTATAACAGCTTAATAATAACAAATGATACAGAATATTTCTTAACATATGTTAACATTTATTGAACAACACTTATGGTCTGGTGACTTATGGTCAGAGTTTCTCCCAGTTAGGATGTTGTTCTTCCCACACAGTCTTGCAAAGGTTACTGGGCGACATCTACTGAGGTCTCCTGGTGGACACACATGTTCTACAGCAGCTACACTGGGCTGCCCGTAGATGTGCCTGCTTGCTAATCGGCTTAATATGCTCAGGCATCAGCTGATGCTGATTATGAAAAAATGTCAAAGAATCAGCCTGATTTATCGGTTGTCGACCTCTAACAAAAACACAGACAAAACACACACAATCAAACATCGCCAGTTACACATCCGTGCATATACAAACAGCATCAGCAAAATCACAGACAGTTGAACAGTTAAATGTTTTAATTCATCCTTCCCAGCAGATGGAAAATTACTTGTTTGTGTTTGTTGGGGTGGTTAGATGGATTTACCAAGAACTTCAGTTTGCAACCTGTCTTTCTTTTTTACCGTGATGTTTACTGAACCTTAACCATGACCATAATGTTTCCCTAACTTTTGCAGAGCAGTTTTAGTTCCCCAATCTTAACCATGTGGATAGATCAGACACTGTTCTTCACTGTTTAGGTGTCAGGACTTGTTGGGGAAACATGCATGCACATACTCAAAGAGTGAAAATACGGACTGTAGAATATTTGATTTCAAACAGGAGTATCTTAAAAAAAACATTGTTAGTAGCAGTGTAAGAAAAGAAAATACTGAAAATACAGAATATTTCAATATTATGTTTTGTGATGCTATATCGATTCTCAAAAACACTATCAAATTTTAATGACAGTAATAGTTTCCATGCAGAGATTTACTCAATTAATACTTTATTTCATTTACAGAAAGAGATGCACCCTCTTAGTTTATGTGCCCTCTGGACTGTGATAAATATAAATGCAGGAAAAAAAGTAAACTTTTTGTACTTAGCTTTATGCATATAGTCGTATGTTCATTATACTATTGACAGTTTTCCTAAAATTAGATTTTTTTTTTTTAGAAAATTGCAATGTAGTGCCTTGCTGACAGTATCGTAATATATCGCAGTTTATTGAACAATAAACTGTATTGTGATGCGTATCGGATCGCCCGATTCTTGCCAATACACAGCCCTTATTGATAGGAGTCCGCCTTCTAACAGTTTCACCAGCTACAAAGCCTTTACAGAAATTTTGTTCTTGACTATTAATTACCACTCGGCTGATAACAAGAACATCTAACAGTGATGATTTGTTTTTTTCTTTACAGTTGTAGTGGCTTTTATCATGGTCTGTCTTCATTCAGATCTGACTGTTTTCTTACATACAGGGAGGCAAACAAACAACATGTGCGTTGCCAGAAGTGTTTGGAGATGGGACACTGGACCTACGAATGCACAGGGAAGCGGAAATACGTGCACAGACCGTCAAGAACAGTTGAGATGAAAAAGAAACTGAAGGAGAATGAAAACAAACCCCTCAGCATCACTGGGTAAGGTGTCTACATCAGTGCACTGATTCTATTTTACACTAAAACGCAAGACATTTTTAATATGCTATTGGGTGATCTAGTTGCATGTGCATCCAACTGCATTCAGGTAAAACAAAGCTGTGGAGGATGTAGAATATAATGAGTTATTCTGTTAGTGATCGATTGTAGTTTTTGAGGAAGATGAGAGCCTCACTTGTTCACTTCAAGGGCCAAATCTTATATTGGTGTCTGCCTTTTTGGCTCAGCAGAGTCAGAAGCCTCTGAATACGCAGACAAGCTGATGTTCACACCTTTTGGCTTCTCATCTGCCTGCTCTGCTGAACAGTCTGGATTGAGGCGGACGACCAGACTGAATGATTTTCATCATCGTCTTAGTCAGTGAAGGGTTTTGACTCACTGGAGGAACAGTAAGGGTGTCAAACTAAGCTGAGATGTCGTCTTGTACGACAATCTGCAAAGGAGTCTATATACTGTGGTAATGGGTGAATAAAGCCTTATGAAGCTTTCTATCTGTAAGGCTGCTGAAGCGTTAAATTCAGATGCTAGCGTGCAATACTGTGGCATCATTCAATGCATTGCCCAGAAATCCTACATATAAAATATTTTTGCTGACACAAAACCTTAGAATGATGTTCATTTAATTAGGTTACTAATTTTATAGCATTATTACTTGGTATCATATGGAAATGTTATGATTTGTGTGTCATACTTTATGATAATGTCTTTCTAGTGTACATCACCATATTTCTCAGTTATGCTCTCTTTTTTTCTTATCTCATTAATGTATCACAAAGTTTAGCCAAAACTTTCAAATGAAGTACTTTCTGAAGCACCTGTATTGTTTGAAGCTTCGGACGCCATCAGTCACATAGTATTCCTCATTCGACACAAGCTCCAACACGATGTATTGAAACATTTTGGTTCACAGTAGTGAAACAAGCTTCGGTATAATTTGCCCATCTCTACTATACTGTGAAACTAGTCACTGTACAAAAACTGACCCATGAACAGAGGACAAAGCCATTGCTTTTTATCGCCATCTAGAGGACGTAATGATAAATACAGCCTGTTACTTGTGAAGAATATTGCACGCACACACTCAAACACACATACACACAAGAATATAATCTATTACTAAGGATTTTACTTTTATTTTCTGTACAGACCAGGAGGTGAAAGCTCCAGTGAGAAGAAAGTTAAAAAGAAGTAAGTATATTAATTGGCTCTAAACAATATAATGTGAAAGTACTAGAGGTGCATGTTTTATGTACAATATACTTAAATACTAAAATAATATACTTAAATAATAGACACACAGTTCTTTTTATAATATATATATTTATGTATACTTTTATTTTTTTTTTGGTGACTGTGTGTTTTAGGGCTGAACTATTTTGACATTGTAGTCTGCTATGTTTAGATATTACAAACATTTATTTTTACATGTTTGTCGTAGTAATCATGTAGTTTCGCAACTACTCTGAATGTTGTCTTGAAGTTGTTGCACTACTGATCAAAGAGGCTCCTTCGGTTCTGCTGACTGGAGTCAATTTGTTAGGGTCATCATTCACAGGTCACACCAGGATTGATAAGGTCACATGTTGGTTGCTGGAGTCACATGAAAGTCATGTGAGAATCGTAGTCACGTGAATTTAAGTCTGAATTGGTGTGAGAGAATCTGCCTTGGATGGGATGTTTGGAAGGCATTTGCAGCGTTAACTACTGCCCCACTCCAAATTTAAAACCCAAACTGAAGAAGACAACCAGAATATTAAGAGAAGTGATGCAACAACTCCCTCTAGTGGAGACTATTGATGAAAACAGTGAGCCACCACAGTTTGTTCAGCCTAATATCCCAATATGTTTAACATTTTCTTTGTTATTCTCAATTTTTCCTATTTTTAGTGTGATTTCCTGTTGATAATCACATTTATATATTTAATGTATGGGCAACAGATGTTTTTGGCAGTACACAGAGTGCTCCAGAGATGATGTATTTTTGTAAGCCAACCAGAAAGTTAGCATCACCCTGGTTCCCTCAACAAAAAGCCAATGGGAGAAAACAAGCTCTGTGGTAAACACACATTTATGATACTTACATGTTTTGTTCAGCAAGATAATTTTCACAAATGAACTCTTAGAATTTTAAAAGTGTGAATGCAATCGTCAGATGTAAAAAGCTAACATTAAGCTATAAAAGAACTTCACCACGGTCGCATGAGTGTGAGTGTACACAACGATGCTGTAAAGGCGGACAAGTCGGTATGATGATGTTTCGTAGTCTGATTTAGCCACTTGTTAGCAACCAAATTTTTACACATAAGACACATTAAAGCTTCCACATTCACAAGTGGGATATCTACTGGCATATTTTAACGAAACTTAAAAACCTCTTTGATTTGTGTTAACCACAGACCGTATTTCAGGCATCTAACTAAAACAACATTGACTTTGAGACAAGGTAACTGGAAGTGCTAAAATGCTAACTCATTTCTTAGCTTTGACTTGTCATGTGGTGCCTTCAAATGCGGTCGTGTTTACCGTGCTTATGAGTTGGGCCCATATGAACGCCCCCCTCTTGAAAGTGGAAAGTTTCTGAAATCCATGGTGGAACCCATGGATGTTCATTTATCAGTGCATAATAAGTTAATATTGTACAGTATATTGTAATTTTAGTTATGTTGTTTTTCTTGGTAATTTTATAATTATCTGAGGAAAATGTTGATATTCTTAACAACCTCATGTTTCTCCCCTGTCATGATGCCTATGCATTTCCTGCACTATGTTACCCACTTGCTAGCTTGCTAAATTGCTAGCCTCTGTGGCTTCTAGACTTGGACAGTAATGTTAATATTGCAGTTGCTTAGCAGCGGTGTTCACCACTTGAATGCAACACATGTCGTATTCACGGCTTCCCATATTGTGAACACGAGTTCCCTTTGAAGGCACCAATAGTAGGAAAGGAACAGGTGTTACTAATAACATCCACAATAGCTCTGTTCTACAAGTAAACCGTTACAGTGAGCCAGCATGCACAGCACTATGACCCTCAAACTGTGGAAATCAGCCGTCATTAATTTTATAATTTACTCCTCTGCACCTCTTTTTCTTGTCAAAATGTCTTCCAAAAAGGCCTGTACTTTTAAGCACTTAACCCCCACTCTCTTGTTTCTTTATCATTCCCATGTGAATCAGTTTTGTTGGCCTTTTTCACAGCACACATTGTGACTTGTCGTACACAGGTGGAACTAATAACCTTAACCATGTGCCTATTGCAGTGCAGCAGTTAATTCAGACTGTTAGCTACACCAGTGTTTGCCAAGTCAAAATGTCAATGCTGTGAAAAGAGATTAATTTCTCTTCACATTTTCCTTCTGGTCATGTGTGCCGTTCCGCTGCCTTCCCCAGACCGCACACTTGCATCATCACAGGTTGAAAATGAACTTGTGTCTATCGACTGCAAAAATACCAAACAGGTGTTACAGTGTATGATTTAGTGGTGGACTCAGCATCTCTTTAGACAGTTTGGCTCCAGCTTAAATTATGGTGTTGTGTCATTATTTGTTTTGGAGTGGCAGGCTGTGGTTGTGTGTTAGTGGGAGGAGCAGATGCCATCAGTCAAGCCCCCCCCCACCCACCCACCCACCCAACATGAAAGACACTGATGAAGTCCTGATGGGCGAGACTAATCTGATTGTTTTTCCTTCGGTGTGAATGCACCAGTTTTCTCAGGCTTTTTTTCTGGGACCCACCTATTATTAATGACAAACCATTGCGACCCAGTTCACAACAGAACCTAGAAGAGGCCTAGAGAGAAAAAAAAAAAAAAAAAATGAACGCTCCTGGTCATTTTTACTGCCATTTACACATCACCATAGATTATCAGAATCTGTTTTTATTCACAAATCACATACATACAAGGAATTTGACTGGTTTTATGCATCTGTCTCTAAGTGTACTTACACAGA
This sequence comes from Pterois miles, assembly GCA_947000775.1. NCBI lineage: Eukaryota > Metazoa > Chordata > Actinopteri > Perciformes > Scorpaenidae > Pterois > Pterois miles. Next base: position 23,853,050 of record CAMQGK010000052.1, read on the forward strand.
AAGAGGGGAAAAAAGGCGGGAACAAGGATGACAAAGCTGGACAAAAAAATGTAAGGAGTAGACAGGGCTGTTGTACACAAGTGGTGGAAAAATTTATTATATATATAAAAACACCAATGATGAATAAATAAAATCAAAGCTGCTATAAATATGTTTTTTTAATTTATTAATATATTTTATTCATTATCTTGAAGAGGTAAACCAACAATTTTGAAGAAATACATTTGATAAATCACAACTTTGTTTTATGCATGTGTTATTGAAAATATAAACACATGTTAAATCCATTATAAATAAGACTAAATAAACACATTCAAAGTTAACCTTGCTCTTTTTTCCCCCTCTCATCGGTAAAAAAAACAGTGAAAGCTAACGTTTCATGTTAGATTCAATGTTAGAAGTAGGCTATAATTATTAGAACAATATAAACATTCAGGCTTCCTCACGTGTCTTAAAGGTGTACTGCAGATATACATGTGAAATAAAAGTAGGGCTGTCCTGATTTTTTTGGGCTTTGAAGTTTATATAGATAATATTAGAAAGTTATTAAAGCTTCGTGGCACAGCAGGCTGACATGTACGTCCGTCTGTCATCTCCCCCGTTTCAGTGACTGGGATAGCGCTGCTGTTGCGCTACTGTCCACACACACAACAAACAGCAATATCATCTGATAATAGAAAATAATAGTTTATGTTTAATGTGAATAATGTTGTGGGATTGCAACTTATTTTATGGGCTATTTTGGATTTATACTTCATAATTATATATTTATCGAAAAAAACAAACAAAGCATTTGAATACTGATTTGGCGGTTGATTACCATGGCAGCGGTCGAAGCTTCAAAGCAGTCGGGTCAGCCCTTAATAAAAGACAATGGAAGAAAGTCTACCAAAATTTAATAAAATCTCCTGTGACCCAGCTGTGGGTCATGACCCAGTCTTTGGGAATGTCCATACAACATCCAAAGAATGAGGGGAAAAAAAAGAAGAGTACATATGCAGGTAATGCTCCCCGTTTGCCCGTATTTTCTCAGTTTAAGTTAAACCAAACATAAACTTTGTAGACGTGCACTTGTAACATCATAGACGTCATGCTATTTCACTTTCAAAGTAGGTAAACTCAGCATGCTGAAGAACAGTCAACAAGGTAAAAAGCAGTTCAGCGTCCTCTGCTGCAAAGCGCCAAAACAGCCAGTTTGTAGCAAGTACAACATTAATAACAATACACGCCGTTCTGGTTTCTGTATTCATGTTGTTCCTTTGTGCTCTGCCACTTGCTCTCAGGGCTAAAGATGGCAGCGACAGCGGCAGTGATTCAGCCGGCTCCTCATGTGACTCATCGTCAGACAGCAGCGACTCCTCCAGCTCCTCTTCGGATGACAGCGACAGCAGCAGTGACAGCGACGATGACAGCTCTTCCTCATCCTCCTCTTCCTCCTCCTCTTCATCCTCAGACAGCTCAGACTCAGGAAGCAGCAGCGATTCAGATCAAGGACCTCCAAGGAAGAAGAAAAAGAAGAAATGAATAAATACATTGGAATAAGTGGGTTTTCTTGTTGTCGTTTGTTTCCCTAAGTATATTTTAGCTGTCCACTATGTTGGTTGGATCTGAATGGACAGGACACCTTTAGGGATGTAATACTGTACATACCATTTTAGCAAAAATGGAAAGTAGGGAGATCATTTTGGGTTGTGTCATGTTTTATTTTCAAACACGTTCCCCTGTTACTCTTAATGCTATATTTCCTCTCTACTGAGGAAATTATATATCTGAGGAAAGTATATTCTACATGTTATTCATGTCGAATTTGTGATTTTGTACCAAAGTATATTTTTAGTCAAACTTTAATCTGTACAGCTCCCAACCTCAATAAAGCAAAAAGGACAGTGATATGAGACCTTTTAAAGGATAATGAATAAAAGTTTTAGTTTGAACTTAGATCTTGTTACTATGAAAATGCAGTTGTTTGTTTCACTGTAAAATAAACTTTTTTTTGTTTTTAAGGCTCTTGCAGATTTGCTATTGTAAGTTTTTTGTAAATTTTATTTTACTAAAGAGGAACACAAGTTTATATAAATGAATTTGAGAATAAATGTTAGTAAATGGTTTTTGTCAACAAATTTACAAATAGGATATGTTCAAAAACAGCATCCCTCTGTTAACGTCAATAGTGGTAGACATGGTTTTTGCTAGGATAATATGACACTTGATATGTTTTATTTGTAATCATGAGTTTAATATGATACCTCTTGATGATGAATTTGGATGTGACAGACGAGAGCACTGTCTACAATGTTATAGCCTAGTCATCAAAATATGTACTGCATGTGTGTAGCTTGAGTAACTCAAAGTGCAATTATTATTAATTTTTTATGGAAGAAAACTATATTTTTTAATGTGCTTGATCAAACACTTCTAATATTTTGGGGAATATTTTATGAATTAATTAGATCTTAATTATCCAACATAGACTAATCTATTCAGTCAGATTTTCAACTTAAAGCACAAAAAAAAAGAATTGAAATACTATATAGCTAAAAGTAAGCTCCACAAAGTTACCATGCATTGATGAAAATACATTGTTACAAAATGATGAATTTAAAAAATATATACATTATTATCAAATTAATATACAGAATTTTATTAGCAAAAATAGAGATGTGACTGCTGAATTTCAAAGTTCAGCTGTCTATTTAAAATTAAATAAGGAACAATGAAACGCTCTCCATGATTTCCTGTCAAGTCTGTGCAACCTGTGCGTCACATAAATGTTGCGTTTTTTGAATGTCGGAATTAACAGTTTCAATAGTGGCCGCGGTGCCGTGCGTTACTGTGAAACTACACAGTACAGATGTAAATGGTTCCATTACAGTTGACTTAACTTCCTTAAAGGTGATTTTAGAATCCGGTTAACCAAAAATATGCCCGCTCCAGAGATAATAATTTCCCTATCATGTTTACATGGTTAGGTGGCTGGCTCCTCACGGTTGACTTTAAATATTTCCCATGATCCTGAAGGCAGCGCCGCTTACTGCCATCCATGCATCCAGTCCTGTCTGTGGTACCTGCTGGCTACTTAACTTAGCAGCCTTACCTATCAGTCACTTATGTTCAGGAATAATAAAATGAACGACAGACAAAATGAATTTGTTTTGTTTTCCGCTCGATGCGCAGTTGCGTTTTAAGGAAAAGATGGACACCATCCATTCGGTTTTAGTGTTTTAGCTGTTATAGCGTTTTGCTGAGTCCATTTTGCGTGTAACTGGAAGTGGAAAAGACAAAGAGAAAAGAGCTTTCCAATAGCTAGAATGGTTTGGGCCTAAAAAGAAGACAAGAGGTAAGGATGGTGACTATCACAAAACACCTTATTTGGTGATTAATGCACTCAGTGGTTACATGACATTTTGAGAGGATGTTAATGTAGATATCCGTAGAAAATTTCAATGGTTTCATAGCTAGCTAGCCGCTAGCCTAGCCTCTAAACGCTAACACTATGCTAAAGCAAAGATGCAGGTAGTCCTGTAGGTAGCGTGTTAGCCTCTTGCTAAACGGGCAGCTACTTTTGAGTTATGCTTACGGCAAACATTGATTGTTGAAATGATGATAACGCTAAATGTTATGTTTTCTGTTCGTGCTGTTGCTTCTCGTCCTCGACAAGTATCCAGACATCGCAGCGATGGTGTTTTTGTTCATGTTAGGTTGGCTAACAGGTCATGACGTCTGATGTTTGTGTTTTCTCTGTTTAGCCACGGCTGACACGCCGTGCACGCCTAACTATGCTAACTATTACTAAGTTGTAATTAATTTTTGACATTTGTGAAGTGCAAACGATAAACAGACGCTGCTCTCAGTGTGTTTATTGTGTAAGCAACACTTCGGCTCCGTTAATTAAACTATAGATTGACTCTTATAGGTGGATAATACAAATTAGAGCAACATTTATATTACTTGCATGCAGTTCCTCTGCCCTAAACAGTACATTTTAGCTAATCCTAGTCCCGTAACAGTCGTCGTTTTTCTCTCAGTGACTAGCAGAAACTTTTGGTTTGTTGTCCTTTAGCCTCCGTATATCGTATCCTGCTTTTATTATAGCACTTTGCTCTCAGTGTCACTCCAAACTGTGTTAAGTCAAAATCGTAATATCTTAAAATTACTGGCGATCAGGAAGACAACATAACGTATCCAGCTTTGGTCTAGCAAAAGGACAGCTGATTTGCTTTTTCTAGGAAGCCATTTTACGTGCCTCAGTTGGGGGAAGGGCCAGGAAATGCATCATAAGTCCACAGTTAAGTAACAATTAGGAATACCACCTCAACATGTAGGTATCTAGCAAGGTAGGCACATGGAGACAAGGGACACAGCAATCAACTTGTTTGTCTTGGTTGAGACATCATGGTGGTTGGGGGAGGCCTGAGGTCATGAACTCATTTATGGCAGGTAGCTGTGAGCTAGCACAACATCAGAAGTCAGCTGGTGGTGGAGCGAGGTTTACACTGTTTGAGTTGTGGGTGCAGTTTATGAAGTGTGCATGGAAGTGTTAGTGTAAGTGTGTTTTATTTTAATGTTTGACATGCAGGAGGGATGATATTATGTTTAATAAAAGAGCAAACATTTTCCTTCTCTTTCAGACAGTGATGTTACCGGCAGTATTTACCAGATTAAGGCATTACTCTGTAAAAGCAATTGTCAAGTAGAAATAGGGATGCACCTGTTCATACCGATAGTGAGACCTGGGCTCTGGGTACCGATACAGATATACTGATCCAATACCAGTGGTTTATTAATAATCTGTGTGCCTCGCTGTGTGGAAGTGACTGGAATCATCGTTTTGTGTTCAAGGTAACATCATGCTTCACAAACATTGTTTTCATATCTTTTTAAAACAAAATGTCCATCCATCTGCAACCGCTTATCCCGTTCGGGGTCGCGCAGGGGGAGCTGGAGCCGATTGGGCGAAGGCAGGGGTACACTCTGGACAGGTCGACAGTCCGTTGCAGGGCTGATACATAGAGACAGTCAACCATTCACACCTACGGGCATGTTAGAGTCATCCGTTAACCTGCATGTCTTTAGGGGAGGAAGCTGGAGAAAACCCACGCTTACATGGGGAGAACATGCAAACTCCACACAGAGGTGCCCCAAGACAGTGTTAACCATGTGCAGCCCAAAACAAAATGTGAAAAAAATATATAAATTTACTGAACTGTCATTTATAATAAAAAAAAATAACTCATACACCGGCAGCTTGTTAAAAAATCTTTAAAATTAACAGCATATAACTTGTTGATGCAGCAACAAATTGGTTAAAACTTAAACAGCAATTAAAATTCAAGTCTATAATCAATATAGTATATAAACATAGAATTAAATTGAATAGATTGGCCCTGTTGTCACGATACCCGATCCAGCTATACGAGTTAATATTGGCCTGATATCCGATCCAGTATCGGTGCATCCCTAAGTAGAAATTGTTTTTTTAAATACATCAATGGATACAAGCTCAGTCTGAGTAGCATAATGACTGTAAATGTGACTGTTCAACTTGTGTTATTAAAGCACATGTAAACCCCATAACTGACAACCATCATGGCAATCCAATCAGATACCATTTAAGTCTAATCTTATGTTTAGCAGTAAAACGAGCAGATTAAACACAATAAAAACAAAATTTACATAGTGTGTAACATGATGGCAATTTGTCAGAAACTTTTATTTAAACTGATGTTGATGTGGTGAGAGCTGTTTCATGGATTAATCAGGCTATGCTGAGATGATAGGAACAAAAATCAAGTTTAACATTTGAGACTTTTTAACTTTATATTAATAATGAAAGAGACCTTTCAGAGTAGGGATTGGAAATATGCTGATATATATCCTCAAAATAATATAAAAATGTCCAATCTATACATATATTTTCTGTATTGTTTCTATTAGAGGTCGACCGATATGGGATTTTTTTTATGGCTGATGCCAATCTTTTACAGTATCAGGACAGCCGATCGCCAATAATATCATGCCGATTTTTTGGGGGGGTCGATGTGTTTCTTTTTTTCCTCCATCTGATAAAATATAACAGCTTAATAATAACAAATTATACCCAGAATTTCTCAACTTCAGTTAACATTTGTTGAACAACACTTATGGTCTGTCTCTCCAATCTACATTTTGTGTCTGCACTGCAGTGCACTTAGATATTTTAAATAAAAATAAAGCATAAACTAAATATTAAATGCATGAAATGGGTAATAAAAAAACTAAACTTTGTCAAATAAACTTTTGGATGAAAAAGTAAAGTTTTCGTGCAGCAGCGTTTATCACAGATGCAGAGGAGTTACTTAGTTTTTTTTTTTTTTTTAATTCAGGGTTTGATTCCCACTCGTGTATTTTTGTGTGTACAGTTTAGACTGAGACATGATGAGCTAGCCAGCTAGATGTTGCTTACCTACACTGCTTGAAGGTATCCACAGTTATGCGAGGAGGCGGTGAGTCAGTGACTGAGGCTGTGTGAGTGAAATGCAGTGCAGATTTTAGTGTAGTGATTTATTTAAGACAACGAAAATTTTACATGTACATCCAGCCAGTGGCAGCTTTGTGCATGAGTGAGTCATTTGCAGTCTGGACGTGGAGGGATAAACATCTCCTGCCGTTACTGCAGCTAGGAGGGACTGCTGCGTGATGAGGACTGGGCCACCTGTGAGTGCTGTGGGGCGGAGGAGGGGTCCACGGCAGCAGAACGATACCTGCTTTCACGCCAGTCTCCAAAAGCCTCCAATAACACCAGTTAAAGTCGCCAGATTTGTCGCTAGTCGCTTTTTTGAAAAAGAGAGTAGAGCAGTAGAGCAGTAAATCGATTGACACAAGGGGGGCGGAGTCACACATCTTTTGCACCAACAACACTGGGCTGCCCGCAGATGCGCCTGCTTGATAATCGGCTTAATATGCTCAGGCATCGGCCGATGTGGATTTTGAAAAAAAAAATAATAATTGGTCCAATTAATCAGCTGATGTCTAATTTCTATCACAATATAGGCAAGGCCTGTATTTATTTTTTTTTATTTCTCTATAATTTCACATAAAACGATAATGTTCATTTTGCCTTAAAGTTTTTTAAATGAAAAACCATTCAGTACTTGTAAATTTTCAAGTATTTAATTCACACAGGAGTACAAACAGGCTTTACCATATGGCTGATGTAGACTATTTATTGAATTACCAGAAAACGTTTTGATGTTATTAAGATATGAAATGTACCTATATCGTGAATTTTGGCTATGTCACATTTTTGTCGCACATTTGTTGGCCTAAAATCAGGTGACTCCCAATGTCAATGCTGTAAAAATTATGGGAGTAATAACAAAACATTCTTTGAAATGCTGTTTTATTGTACATAATAAAAGTCCATGTTAATGTGGTCAGCATGTTACACCAGATAAAGGTTTTTCCTGTTGTCTTGTGCTCCCTGTGACGCAGCTCACTGTGAAATCGTCTTCACTTCCTGTTAAGGTTTCGCTCTGTGGCTTCAGTATAACCGTTTCCTCTGTAGCCAAGCAAAGGGCACATCGTGCTCGTGTTCTGTGGAGATGTTATGGTGGTGACTTGTTTGTCCATTCCAGACAGAGGAGTGGGGTGCATGTTTTCTTTGGCTCTTTGACGCATCCATTGTACATTGCTGTGATAGAACAGTGTGGTTTTCCAGGCTGGATGCTTGGAAAATGAGCAATACCTAGTCCCAGACTGTGCGAAAACAACAAGTAATTGTCAGGGCTGCCCTCTTAAACCTGAGTAGTTCTTGTCAAAGTAAACCGCATGCTTTACAATGTTCCTTTATCCTGTCTTTCTCACCTTTATCTCCCTTTTGATTATTGAACTGAATTTAATGTGAATTAAAGAAGGAGCCATGTGGTTTATTGTGTATGCTATTATTTAGAGCTAATTGAGTCTTTAGCTAAGACTTGTACATTTGTAATCAAATGTTATTTCCTTCATAAAGAGATTCTTGGCAAAAGTAAGTTGTTTGAAGACTCTTCCAGTCTCTGCCAGTTTAATTAGCCCCGAATCTAATCAGACATCAGCAGCTCTTTTTTTATCCCTCAGTACTGCTGCTCACACAGCAGAAAAATATGCTACTCACTGTGTCCTGACCTCATGCATCTGTTCTTCAGCTTTTGTTCTGTAGGATGTGAGTTAAGCTGTCATGTGGCGATATAGTTCGGCGGAGGTGAAGCTCATTAAGGCCATTTCATTTCACAGATCTGGCATACGTCCGTGCTGTGAGATACAACACATTATAACATCAGTCTTGGACTATTGTAACAGTAATGCTTCTGATAAAGGGCAATGTAATTTATCGGCATAACGTTTTTCACAGCAGGTTAAGTGCTTTGCAGGCAATAACAAGTGGATCAGTAACATAAACAGTAAAAATTCCAGTCAGTGAGATGGATCCAGAAGAGGAACATAAGCAAGTACGGCAAGTATTGATTTATGAGAGACATAGATTTTGTAATAATTGATTCAAGCAGTGGGCAACCTCCAGTCTGAAAAGTGAAACGAGCACTGAAGTGCCTTAAACTTGCATTCTCTGTAATATCCAGCAGGGGGCGATGTCATTTGTTGCAAAAAGAAGTCTGATTTTATAGAAATCTCTGAGAAAATGATCCTACTTCTCACTTGATTTATTGTCTCAGTAAACACTGTAAACATGAGTTTATGGTCTCTATCTCTAGTTTCAAGTCTTCTTCAGAACAGCATGATGTTCATTTAGTAAATTATGGTCCCATTTAGAGTCAAAAAGATCATAAAGCAGGGTATGCTTTAGGTACCTTGTAGGGCCCACATGCTCCGAAGCATTAGCCGTTGCCATTGTAATCAACCTCCAAATCAGTATTCTAAATCTTTTTTGTTTTTTTTATATACACTACAAGTATTTGATAATAATTTCTAAATCCCCAAGTGGCCCAAGAAATAAGGAAGTATCTCTCATTATTCATTCACTCAGACAGGTATCACTGTTATGTGTAGAGGTGCATGTGTGCACAGTAGTTCGGCAGCAGCACTGTCCTGAAGTGTCAAATACACAGGTTGCTAACACACCATTGTCCCGGCTGGGAGTTTTCAGCATTTTCATTTTACAGCTTTGACCTTTGTGTGTTTTCAGTTCATAAAAGTTAATCATAACATTTAGGTCGCCTTAAAAGCTCCACCTTCTCGTGTCACTTCTGGTTGCAAATTACCAAGATGATGACTGGCCAAAATGCTGAACGCGAGGCTTCAAAACAGTAGTCCACAAACCAGTGTATGATGTCACGGTGACTACATCCACTTCTCACAGTCTATGTATTCAACAGAAACTAATATTGCTATGCAAAGATTCTGCACAGGAACTCTTAATGGCAAAGACCTTAATATTTATGAATCCTACAAATTCATTTTTCATCAGCAAGGCTCTTCATTCACATTTGGCCACAGCACATATCAAAACACATGCTCTGGTGGGTGTGAAGGTTTATTTAAAGGTTCAGAGTAGTAAGCTATAGGTTAGCATGTTTCTATTTGTAGGCAGGCAGATATCCCAGAGTCAAATTTAGCCCAGACTGCTCTCTGAGGAATAAGATTGTGACTTATATATGGAGAACTATGACACAGTACAAAAAATCCCAATGACTCCTCAATAGGGTTTGGGTAATTTTGGACTTCTCTAGTTATCATGTGTGATAAATGGGAATTACTGCATGTTGGTGCTGTTCAAGTTGCGTGCCTTCAGCTTTAAATAGTCATGGTTCAGCTGCAGTAATTGTAGTTTGTTTAGATCGAACCATCAAGTGATTGGATGAACCCTCTGTCAATCAAACTCGGTCACTGTCAGTCGGACTCGGGAGAAGAACAAAAACATCTTTTCCGTTGTGAAAAGCCTTCACTGTCGTTCTTTGCTCTTCTTTCGATGAAGACATACTTTCCCGTTCTGATAACTGACGCTATTGCAGCATCTACACTAACTTCTTTAGGAGCCTCCATTGTTGTTTAGAGTGAACCTTCGACTGTCTTGATGCGCTAGTTGAAGCCTGACAAGATGAAATTTCCTGTGATATGTGATCCCTGTAATCCAGTTACTGTGCAAGGTTAGAGTAATAGACCATTAGGGAGTGTTTCATGTACGTAAGCACTAATGGCTCTGGCCAGAAGACCTGATATAACACAGTTGAGGTTTGAACAAGCCAAGATAGGTTTCAAGTGTTTCTTGGCATTATATTACAGTAATCAGCAATAATCTGTGAATTATTAAAAGCTTATGAAATGCATGGATAGGAAAGCTTTATTTAAACAACTGACATTGACCATTTTTGCAGAATAATTAGAATTAATTAGACATTCACAAAATTGCTCCTCCTGCTCCCACTACTACTGTTATTTTAAGATATTATTTAAACCATAATAATAATGTTGTGCCAAAATGCTTTATGAGAGGAGCTGTCTTAGATTGCACAAATACTTTAGTGACAGGCTTGTGAAACACCAGTGTTTATATTCTCATTTAATTATCACTGACATCCCTAGTCACTGATTTATTAATAATTCAGCATCTTTTGTATATGTGTTTGTAAGGCTACTTTTACCCATCAAGTCTGGATGATTTAACCATTAACCCTAAGGATTTTAACAGGACATTGGTAAACATTTTCACAATTTTAGAATAATGGAGCTATCCGAGATTATAAAGCCACACTTAATCTAAGTGTACTGACCATACTGAGTTTAAACTATAGTTGCATCATAGCGTGTTGAATCAATATTGACTGAAAGCCTAGGGAGTGATTTGTAAATTGTTAAAGTCTTACTATAGTTCAGATACGGGGTGAAATGGGTCATGAAATAAGGAAGCTTGGTGTGCACATTGAAGAGCCTGAATGACGCAGGTTCTTTGGAAATGTTGCCAAGATAATGGAGGATTGTGTGTCAAGTTCCATTAACAATGTGGAGGAAAGAAAGGTACCCTGAGCATTGTGTATTTGTGTCAAAGCTTCAAGTGACAGCATTTTCGCACTGAGTTCGTCTGACTTTATTTATTTAATTCAAAATCCACATAAACTTTCTACAGTTATGTATGCTATTTACCACCAGGGCTGTCAAAATGAACTTGTTCGGTTCATTTTAACACCACCAATTTCTTTAATGCATTAATGCAACTTGCAATTTTTAGGTTGTAGCGGACTCAGTTTTAAAGCTGCAGTGAAGATACTGCTATCATATGAAACTAGAAAACCTAATCAATCGATTGGCACAAACCATTTAATACTAGGTTGTTGGGAAAGAGGTGAGATAATGCTCCTAACTTGCGCTAAATTTCGGCGAGGAAAAACTGGCATGGCCATTTTCAAAGGGGTCCCTTGACCTCTGACCTCAAGATATGTGAATGTAAATGGGTTCTCTGGGTACCCACGAGTCTCCCCTTTACAGACATGCCCACTTTATGATAATCACATGTAGTCTGGGGAAAATTATAGTCAAGTCAGCGCACTGACACACTGACAGTTGTTGTTGCCGGTTTGGCTGCAGTTTCCCCTGTTAAGCATATTTTTATGCTAAATGCAGTACCTGTGAAGGTTTTTGGACAATATTTGTCATTGTTTTAGTATGTTAATTGATTTCCAATAATACATATATACATACATTTGCATAAATCAAACATATGTGCCCACTCCCATGTTGATAAGAGTATTAAATACTTGATAACAGATCAACAATGTGAGATTAGTTGCAATTACCTACGGACAATCATGTGATTAATCGCAATTAAATGTTTGAATCGTTTGACAGCCCTAGTCACACGATACAAGAGAAGTACAGTTTAGCGATGGAAATGAAATTAATCTAAAAACTCAGTGTAACATCCCATTGCACTTCACCTAAATAATTCCCTGTCCTAGAGGCATATTGTTCATATTGTGTTTCAAAAAAACATTCACACCTGAGTGTGTTGTGTTCATTGTAAATAATACCCCACTTCTTACTAAACCAATTTGCTGGATGTCAACTGTAAAAATGGTCCTTAATAAATCTATTTTTAATTGGGTTTGAAATGCATAACACTAGTCACCGCACTGGGCTCTTATTGGTAAATGCTACCAGCTCCCGGTGATTCAGATAATGCACGCCTGCTGAGTGGAGGCATTCCAGGCTGAGTCAGTTCAAATGCTTAAAACCTGCCTGAATGAAAGGATATAAGCAGTTGTTTAGAGAACATGCCAATCAAGACTCAGAGCCTTGTTTTGATATGTTAATTAAAGATAATCTGAAGCTGCAAAGAAATATTGAGGAAGCAGGAGCGAAAGAGAGTTAATCCTAATATTGACAATGTCTGGCTCGAACATCATCAGCTAAATACGGTGACGTAAAATGAAGACAGAAAATTAGGTGTATTCATTACGCCTATTGTTGTATGAATGTGTCTTTGCACTTGCATCCTACTTTCTATTGCCTTTTGTGTTTCCTAAGTAAAGTAAAGATTTTGTAAGAGTATTGATTGAAAGTCAAAAATCATTAATTGTTTTGGCTATTTCTGATAGAGACCTTGTCCTAGAGGCGCACTCCTGATGGCGCTTGTCCACAAACAGCTGCTTATATGAGGCAGGTTTGCAGCATTTGAATGGACACTCCCTCTGGAATGCCTGCTGTCAGCAGGTTTGCATCAAAAACACTAGGGGAGGTGTCAATGACGCCCATCTGTACCCATTACTGACCATGTGTTGTTCAGATGCATTGTAAAATACTCTTTAAAAACAGCATTTTTATGCAGTTTTTCTCCACACATTAAAGCCGAAGTAGGGAGATTGAACTTTTGATTTAGAAAACAGTTGCTATATCCTGACAGTAGCACATGAAACCGGTAACATGAAAACAGTCATGTCCTCCAGTGCTCCTAATGGCATCTGCAAGATTTCACAGACCAGAGAAAACAACCAATCAGAGCTGACTGCCGTTCCTTGAGAGCCACGAATTCCGATCAAACGGTAAAACTAGGCAGCGCTGATCAAATATGAACCAATATTATGTTACTGTAATGCCATTTCTCACATTAAATGTTTTCATTATCATCTTGTAGTGTACGGTTTAGCTGTAAAATGAGAAAGTTTGTGACCCGGCAGCCATGTTGAAATCTCTTGAGAAAATTCCAAGCACCGCTCACATGACCTGACCACAGCCAATAGGAACGCTCTCTCTCTTTCTCTGCACTGACCTGTGATTGGTCAAAGTCTAGAAAGGCACAGGCTAGATTTTTTTTAAAGCCAAGCCAAGCCAAAAGTCATGAGGAGGTGCAGAAGTCTAGTTTTCTTTCAAAACACTTGCATTACAATATGATGAAAGGTCATTATGGAAAAAAAGTATGAGATTATTTTTTGATGGTGATATCTATTAGTTAAATGTACATTTATTACATATCTTTAAAGGCTATTTTCTCAATTTTTTTTTCTTATACTTTCTTAAATGTCCACTTCAGTACCACTTACATACACCAGTCTTTCCAGTTTCATTCATATCTATATTCTGAAGGATTTTACAGCGGGATTTGCTCAGTGGTTATTTCTAACTTGATTTATAGAACATTTTATCCCTAAAAAATGGCAAAAATGTATTTTTTATGGCTGTTTGTCTTATTTTCTGATTTATGGAATAATACAAGAGATTCCCTCCATTAAAAACCTTCAACTCTAATATGTCAACAAAATGAAACAAGAGTTTTGAACCTGTTCAGATTTTTGTTCTGGAAATATATGAAAATTACCACACATTTCATTAGATAATGCCTCATTAATGTATTTAATATAACATTTAAGAAAACTTGTAATACAAACTATGTTTTCCTTAACGTAAGTAATCCAATTGGGGAAGTAAAAATGGGGTCCTTTTGTGATCATCATAGTGTCAAGATTTTCTAGCTTTGTAGAGACTCAGTTGCGTTTTGTACATAATGAGATTGTTATTGATTAAATCAACCAAGAGTAGTAGCCTGTTTCTATTTATAAAAATAAATGGCATATATATAATTGATGTGCTGAAAATAGCTGACTACTCCATGCCAGTAAGAATAAACCGAGAGCGAAAGAGACCAGAAGAAAGTTTTAAATGGGATAGTATTTAATGACAATTATTTAAAAAAAAACCAAAAAAAATAAACTGTGTACTCTGGTCATAAATACATGGAGCCCATTCTCAGTTCTGTGCAATCATAAAGTTTCCATCAATGACCAGATGAGCTACGCATTTAAAAAATGTCACAATAATGTGATTGTAAACTGAGTCAGAGGGTGTTTCCCCAGTTTAGATTTCATCATTTTACGTGAGGACTTTTTCTCTTGCTCACTTTGCTTTATGGCTGGCTTAAGTGACACCATAACTTAAACAGCACAGCATAAAGATTATAAAATGAGCCGACAAAATCGCCATGCTTGTTCCCCAAAGTGGAATCCTAAAAAAAAAAACAGATGTCTTGGGAAGCTATAATCATTATTGTTCAGTACTTTTTTGCAGCACAGTTCCTTCGTGATCAAATTAAAGAAAACATTCATAAATGTCAAAAATAATGAAAGCGAAACAAGGAGATATATCAAGGAGAAAACTAGAATGTGAGAAGAAATGATAACCTTAAACCGTTATATAGAAAAATTATAATTTCAGAAGAGGTTTTAAAGGTCGAAGGGAGCCAAACAGCAAAAATGTGGTCATGTTTACCCAAGTGGGTTTTTATTTGTAGAGGCCTGAATCGCATCATTTGCTAGGACAGCTTTAACAACAACATACACTAAACACCTGCTATCCTGATTTAATAGATAGTTTACATAAGAAGTAGCAGCACTACACTTACAATATGGAAAAATTAGTAATATATAGTAAAGTAAATATTATAGCAATATTTAAAGGGACAGTGTGTATTATTTGGTGGCATTTAGTGGTGTGGTTGCAGATTGCAACCAGCTGAATACCCCTCCTCTCGTCCTCCCTTTAAAGATTGTAATACACAAGCTGCCAAATGCGAAACTGTGGTAACGCCGTTTGCTTTGCTCAGAGGCCAATCTTACCGTAATAACACCACTTCAGGAGGAACAGAAGTCAAGTGGTGGTTTATTCCATTGCAACATCAGTGCCCAACAGCAAAGCTATGCTTCCACCATTTTGGACTGAAAGCGACTACAGGATGCCAAAAGTGCCATACAAAATTATTTTTATTTGGGCAAATGTACACCCTGGACAGATCGCCAGACTATCACTGACAGAAAACCATTCATGGTCACATTCACACCTACTTGGAGTCAACAATTAACCTGCATGTTTTTGGACTCTGGGAGGGAGACGAAGAAAACCCACGCTAACATGGGGAGAACATGCAAACTCCACACAGGAGGACCCCAAGCCGGGTCTGAACCTGCGATCCTCCTTCTGTGAGGCGGCAGTGCTAACCACTGCACCACCATGGCGCCCAAAATGGCCTGTGTTGAATGCTAAAATATTATAAATATAATTAGTGCTTTCAGTCCAAAATGGCAGCAGCAGCTGTTAGCAAAATATACTCTTTGGTGCCACTATAGAAACGTGGAAGAACAACATGGTGGACTCAGTGAAGAGGACTCGCTCACTATGTAGATATGAAGGACTCGGGTAACGAAAACACAGCAATTCAGGTTTCAGGTGATTATACATGTTTAGCTATAAATCTGAACTTTGGAAAGAGCCTAAGGACCCCTCCTGAAGGATCTGGGTCTGAACTCTTTGGTGGCTATAATACTGTATATCAAGGAGCCAGACCCAAGTGTGCTTTAGAAGTGATCAAATCAAATCTACAGAGACATACCAGAAGGGAAATGGCATGATGCTGCCAGTTTCCAAATCCTTGTGGCATGTGATTATAACGCATTCATCTGCATGTCATCATGTATAGCTGATGAAAATGTTTGTTACAACCTGCACGCCGGAAACAGCGTGCTGTCTCTTTAACAGGCTGCACCGGTGCTTTGCCCTGTGCTCCGGGCATAGTGGGGGAGGGAGGGAGGTTGTTGACGGAACGACGGGCCCCGATTGGCTGGGTCTCACTGAGGGCAGTGACATCACACGGAGGAGAGGCCCTGTGGTGTAAAATAACATGCCCTTTTATGGGACGAGGTGGATCATACCATTCCTGGGGAGAGGTGAGATTTTGTTCCCCTCTCGCTGCTCTCTTAATGCAGTCTTCCTCCCTGTAGATTTTCCCCTTAATTGGCCTGTGAGGGTGTTTTGTAAATTAATATTGCTGTAAGGCTCTTAGACCAAGCTCATTTATTTCTTTAGTGTTAATCCTCTCTTCTTAAACCACTTCTTATTTCAGCAGCTTTTGTTTTGCGGCTCCTAATTTTGAGTTTGAAGGTGTAACAAACAGCAGTATTACTTCTAACCTCGCTTTTCTTTCTGTCTCTCTTCTTTGAAAGTGTAATTAGTCTGTTTTAGACATCAATATACTGCAAGGTCTCGGCAGTCTTTACAAATTCCTCATCATCACTATACTTTTTGTGGTGTTGAGCTCCTTTAATGGAGGACGGAACCTGCTAAAATCAAAAAGAATTTAATAAATAAATTACTTAATAAATAAAGAAGTATAATTAAATGTAGCAAAAGTAATATTAAAAATAAATATAGCCATTAATTCATTGTTAAAATATGACATAAATTGATATTTTGTTTTAATTTGCTTTATTTTTATTAGCTTCACTTCCCTTATTTACCACTATCTATGTTGCTAGTACAAAGAAATGTTTACAGGAAAGAATACAGAAATAAATATGTTTGGGGAAATAAATAAGGGGTGAAATGCAAATGGATAATTGTGTAGAAATAAATAAATACATTTAGAAATAAATATAAAATTAACGCACAAAAGTGAATTTCAAAATAAAATACATAAATAGAAGGTAAAATTAAATAGAATAGTAACTATATAAGGGATTTAATACAAAGGTAAAAAAAAAAAAAAAAAAAAAGAAGCAAATTTGTTTTTAATATTTTTGCAACATTTAATGACATTTATTTTTGATTTTGGCACATCCTGTTCTCCATACATAAGTGCCCCCTTTAGATAATTCATATGGTTAATTTACTGCAATTAAAAGGCTCCTTACAGGGCAGTTTTTTTTAAAATTGGCCCACAACGCTGTTAGAGGCACCACCAGGACTGTTTCACACTCATGCCAAATCTCTCTTTTTATCCCATCTCTCTGTCTCGCATTCACTCAACATTTACACACTTACCCTCCCACAGCCTCTTGTTCTCCACACATGCTTTAACCTCAAAACACTACACAAACGGAAACAAAAGCTTTGACTTCACCTAGCGTGACTACCCCCGCTGTTTGCCGACGTGGTATCTACCGAGAGCGAGCAGTCACCTCCCCTCCCTAAGTCAGATTTGTCACCACTCCAAGGAAATACACTGTACCTTCGAGTCGAGTAAAGAAACTGTAGTTACACTCTTCCAGCTGGACGCCCACAGATACTTTTAGGCATAAAAAAGGGGCCAGTTTGTCTTCAGTGGAGGAGGTTGGCGTAGATATTAAGGCTGACAAGTCATAAGGAGAATGCTTCTGAATCCCTGGGAGATCCTTTGAATCCTCCTCCCTCCTCCTTCCAATGTTTCAGTGGTTGGGGCCATGGCCTCTCAGTCAGGGTAAGCAATGCACGGCTAGTT
This sequence comes from Pterois miles, assembly GCA_947000775.1. Taxonomy (NCBI): domain Eukaryota; kingdom Metazoa; phylum Chordata; class Actinopteri; order Perciformes; family Scorpaenidae; genus Pterois; species Pterois miles. The sequence continues at coordinate 23,870,757 of CAMQGK010000052.1, forward strand.
GGCTGCTTTACTTCTTTCTCTTGGTGTCTGGAAAGTATAAAGCACTTAAAATAATTTTCATAGTCATAGGAAAATGTTTTTGGATGGTCTAATGAGTATAATGGCTGTCTCACAGAATCTCTGTCCTGTATTCATGGTGCTCAGATGACCATCAGTTCGTCCTTTTCTTTCTTTTTTATGTGATTGTGTTGAAGACGTGGCCTGGCTGTTATTTTGTGAGTTAAAAAGAGACAGATGAGCTGATTAATTTAGGTACAGAGTGAACTGCCTTCTCAACTCTGCAGACTTTGACCTTTTCAGTCTGGCACACAGTTGAATGATTACAATAACTTGCATGGCCACCACACTTTGATAATAAATTAGAAATGGCATATAAACTTGTGTCTTGTGTAAGAAGTGATTTGCTCAAGGCTGGCCCACAGTAAATGATTTATGTGTGAGAAACCCCATACGTAATGTTAGGTTTAACAGTTTTGATCCTGTAGTGTGTGGAGAGCAACGATTTGGCCAAAAACGGCACAACACACACTAACAGATTACATTCATGAACATCAAATTGGACAACAAAGTGTCCCAACTCCAAAAAAAAAAAACTTAAATCTCACAAAATCTCTTGCAATCAAACATGACTTTAGTGCAGGGGTGGGCAATTATTTTTCCTGGGGGGCCACATGAGAAACCCAGATTGTTGCTGGGGGCCAACCCTCTATTTTACCACAATAGGAAACATACTGGGCACTTATTTTTCAACATTTATTATACTGAAAATCACACCAAATAGGCTATTATTAAGAAAATTACATTATGTACAGGAGGCTTTGAAATGTAGAGGAAGAATTAATGACGTTCATGAAGAAAAAAGAAAAATAACACTTGCCACAAATCAACAAGTTGGTCCTCAGTTTTAGAGGACCATCTTACTACTACTTTATACTTCGCGTTTTTGCATTAGCTCATGTATTAGCCGCGGCCTCCATGATGTTGGTGGTTGTCCTTCAGTCAGCTTGGTTTTCAATTAGCTAGCGTTCTTTCCCTCACGACTGCGTCACCGGTTGTCCTCATACAACAGGAGATCCAATCGTAAATATTATAATCAAATAATCTTTAATAATCATGATTTGAAATCAGCGTGTCCAGGGTGAACTACCGAGACGAAAAGGAGATGTGAAAAACACCCTTGACATACCTCACACTGCAGGAATATCTGGATAGATAACCTTATAACCATCAAAACATCTGGGCTTTGCTGATGATTGTTGGGAGGGGCAAATCAAGCTTAAAATTGGCTTGATTGTCATATAGTGTGTACCCACCATCAGAATTGATTTTTCCTCATGTTTTGAAGCAGTCTACAATGCCTACCTTACTATGTTGGCAACTGAACAACTCCACAGGGCTTTGGACTTGGACGTGTCCAAAAATCCAAACCAAGGCTGATCTGTTTGCTCTTAAACAAGTAAGATATAAATTAAATTGCCTGTCATTTCCCAAACTGAGTTGATATTAGGATAAGGCACTAGTGTGTGATTTCCCAGAAGGCCACAGGTTAAATGGCAGCTGAATTTTTGGTTATTGAGTCAGAAATGAGCAATATGCTCAGCAGGGCCCCCTTTAACAGGGAAAGGAAATCCCCCAGTACCTGGCTATAAACAGTAGATATTAGATTTGAAAGTAAGTTGGAGATACTGTGCAGCATCTAGTATTAACGGATTCTGGGTCATTATGACTACGACTGGGGATGTCCCCTCCAATATGCTGTAGTAGTTGCTCTGTCACGGTAGACACATGATTATTTTTCTGTATCCCTGTTGTCTTCTGTGACGCTAAGCCACATATAGCACACCATTAGCTTCCATCCACCATGTTGTACACAGTACACATGTGCAGATGGTTCACACTTTTCCAGGACTCTATACGGTTCTTATACAAAGGTCATCCACACAAAATGTGGTTTCTATAAGACTATTCACTTATCCTCTGAGTCATATGATTTTTTTCAAAACAAGTACTTTATTTTGTGGCTTCACTCCCAATTAGTATAAAAAATGTTCTTGGCACATGTTTGGGAATATCTACAGAAAGGTTATGGGTGTTTTTTATCGTTCATCTAAATGCGTTGCATTGTTGAACTGGATTTTGGTTTGCTTCTCGAGTTTTGAGGCTGGTCGAAGGCCAACTGAAAAACAGGTTGCGCTCAAAGGCTTAATCCATATGCTCACAGTCGCATCGTGTTGCCAAGTTTTTCACATTCTTACTTCCATTTGGGTACTCTGTGTACTTCATTATTTATTCAAATCTAAAAGCACGTCATGACTTTTTTGCCTTTAGTTTTGACCTAGATAGTAGAGCTGCAGTGATTAATGGATAAGTTGTCAACTACTAAATTTATCAATAAATATTTTTATAATTTTGTTAATTGGTTTGAGTCTTTTTTTTTTTTTTACGTAAAAATTCTCTGATTCCAGCTTCTTAATGTGAATGTGAGTCGCTACAAAAAACATTTACGGACGTGATGTTGGGCTTTGGGTAACTGAAACATACACACAAAACACACACACACAGTATACATTTTTTTGACATTTTCTAGATCAAACAACTAATCAATTAATCAAGAAAATAACTGACAATGAAAACAGTTGTTAGTTGCAGCTCTACAAGATAGATTACTTGACTTGTCAATCAGCCATTAAAACCTTTGGGGCCGTTTTTTAAGAAAACATGAGGATTTCTGAAATACTTGAAAGGATTATCAACATTTATAAAAAGCTTTATTTCCCAGCCTCCGTAGCAGATAGAAACATGAAATATAATCCATTTGACAACGTAGACTTTTGACTTTGATGAAAACTTATTGACTCTGTCCTAAAAAACATTGCTATATTTTAAAAAACTACAAAACAACAATAATTCAGGGGCGCTGTTTAGCTCAGTTGGTAGAGGAGGCGCCCCATGTGCTGAGGCCGAAGTCCTTGCTGCAGCGGCCCGGGTTCAGGTCTGTAAAATATAGTCACTAAATGCCATCATCTTACTGAACTGATAATTTCTAATGTCCCCGTTGCAAAGGCTGATGGGGCCTATACACCAACATTTCGGCTCCAGTATTGTTGAAACCAACAGCAGACAATTGCCTCCTGTCTGTTGGCTTTCTTAATTGCTGTGCTACAGTATGACAGGGTGTAACCCCCTGTTCAACTAATAAAAACCAACAGATTGGGTCAATTAGTTGGGCAGAATGGACATGAGCAGTGTTTGCAAAGGATTCAGTGCCTGAGGGGCTTTTGACTGTTGAGTGCTTTGCAAACAATGGTCTATTCACACATTTAGCTCCTCTCCAAAACTGACATTGACAGGCTCATTTACATTTACATGTAGTACCAGCATACTAAATGCACTCTTAGTACATATAACCATTTAGTTTGATTATTTGTCTAACCAGTGGAGATGTAGAGACTGTTTCTAGGGCATGAAACTTCTTAAACCACAGACGACATTTATAGCATAAAAGACCTTCAAATGGTACTTGTCAGCTGGCTTGTAGCAGAGGCAGAATATACTAGCATGTGGCTCAAACTCGTACTGCAGAGCAGTATTTAAGCTTTGTTTTCTTTTACAGTTTTTTGTGAACTTAACAGTAGTTGAACAGAACAAAATGAGCAGAGATAACAAAAGGAAAGTCCTCCGTTTTATGTCCATCACCCTCCTCAAAGCAGCAAACCATGCTGTCAATCATCTGCTCCATGGGGCTGATAACGCCACTGGATGCTCTGGGATCGCTCTGCAATTGCAAATGCCTCTGCATGTGCAGGAGTATGGTGGCAGTAGTAGCATTATAAAAGGCAGAAGTGCACAACAGCTGCTAGCATAGACAACAAGATCAGCATTGTCTGTAATTTGTTATCCATGTTGAATGAACCTCTGGTAGTCACATGTAATCACGGCTGGTGTCTGGAAGAGTGTCACATGATAGGGGCTTGACAAATCAGGCAAGGTCAGGTCATGACTAGGGCTGGACGATATCGGAAAAATCAAATATCACAATATTTTTGACCAAATACCTCAATATCGATATTGGGACAGCAGTAGGCTTGACTGTTGGTGCTTTCATAAAATATTTACGCGATGAGATTTTTGATAATTATCAGTAATGTGGATTTAATGATGAAGTGGGATAATAACAGAACAGCTACAACAGTCTGGTAAGTTCAGAAAATCACATCACTTTACTGTAAGGCAGCCTTTAAAACCAGGAGAAGACGACACTGCAATGCCGATGCATTGCCCAGCCCTAGTTGTGACTGATAGGACCCAAGCAAACGTGGGTGTGTGCATCATCATTATCAAAGGTTTCTGTACCTGCCGTCCAAACTAAAACGCAGCTCATAGTTTTCAGACTAAAACGGCGTCAGCAACATTTTCAAATGTCCCAGTTTTAGGGGTTCTAAAACACCGGAGTAGTGTGTAGGCATTAACATAAACGCCATGCGTTTTACATAGGGCTGTCAATCGATTAAAATACTAATTGGGATTAATCACACATTTTTTTTAATCTGTTCAAAATGTACCTTGAAGGGAGATTTGTCAGGTATTGAATGCTCTCAACATGGAAGTGGACAAATATGCTGCTTTATGCAAATGTATGTATATATTTATTATTGGAAATTAATTCACAACACAAAGCAATGACAGATATTGTCCAGAAACCCTCACAGGTACTGCATTTAACATAAAAAATATGCTCAAATCATAACATTGGCAAACTGCAGCCCAACAGGCAACAACAGCTGTCAGTGTGCTGACTTGACTATGACTTGCCCCAAACTGCATGTGATTATCATAAAGTCTGTAAAGGGAGACTTGTGGGTACCCAGAGAACCCATTTATATTCACATATCTTGAGGGCAGAGGTGAAGGGACCGGTTTGTTTTTTTGTATAATTAATTGTTATTTAGCTTCCTTCGTGACAGGCCTGCTACAACCTGAAAACTGCAAGTTGTGTTAATGTGTTAAAGGAATTAATGGCATTTAAAAAGGAATTTGCTTTAACACTGTTGTTATGAACTTTGACAGGCCTAATTAGAATAACATTTAGTTCATAACATTTTCTTCCTGCAGCGTAAGAGTTGATTAGCTGGTTAGCTTGTCTTGACCTTTGTGTATGCATGACAAACCCATAGAACCTATTTTCATTCACATATCTTGAGGTCAGAGGTCAGGTGCCAGTTTTTCCTCGCCAAAATTTAGTGTAAGTTAAGAACATCATTTAGCCTCTTTCCCGACAAGCTAGTATGACATGTTATACATGACATATCTTCACTGTAGCTTTAAAACTGAGTTCGCTACAACCTAAAAATCACAAGTTGCGTTAATGCATTAAAGAAATTAGTGGTGTTAAAATGAATTTAACATGTTCATTTTGACAGCCCTGGTGGTAAAGTAAGTATGCACAGTAGTAAAGTAAGTTTGGAGGGTTAGTTAGCCTCCTTAGTGACAAGCTAGTATGACACAGTTGGTACCAATGGATTCTTTAGGTTTTCTAGTTTCATATGATGCTACAGTGGGATTTATGCATTAAAGAAATGATGGCATTAAAACAAATTTGTATTAAGGCGGCATTATTGTGTCAACTTAAGTTTTGAAATGAAAACATATTAGTATGGATGTAGCCTAAATTTTCCAATCTGTTGGCTGTAGTAGACACATATTGTCTGTACAAGGACATCGGTTGTCTGTTCAGTTGTAGCAAGTTATTGTGTAATTTTCCTTTTAAGGGCCTGTTTAGTAATGCATAGTCTAAACCTGCTTCTAACTTGATAACAGTGGGGTGTTGATGGATGTCTGGATGATGGGTAGCCTAAATAATGTTTCTTCTTTTGTGCACACCTCTGCTGATAAAACTGGTGTTAATGGTGTGTCTCAAACAGGTCACAGTGGCCTTGTTCAGCCTCCTGAGCTTTGGTTTAATGTAGCCTCGCTATAGTGGTGTGTAAATCACATTGCCTGTCGCGGGTGATGACTTACAGGTTGGTGTTGCTGATGATGTAAAACAGGCAGAGGCTTTGTAAAGATGTTGGTTGGGAAATCACTAATTAGACTTACTCTTAAGCTTACAGAAGTTGAGAGACTAATAGTCAACTGTGTGATTGGTGGTCTTGATCAGTTTTCATGTGTGAATTCTTCAGGAAGCTCTGAAAGGCTAAACATGTAGCCTAGTTTGTCGACCTTTTCACGTCTTCTTTGACTTCCTTTTTTTCCTTCTTTGAAATCCGTTTCCTGTTTGCTTCTTTTCATTCATACTCAGTAAACATTGAAAACTGTGTTGTGTTTGTAATCGATGATGAGGCAGAGTGGTTGCTGTATTATCGCACTCACAGCCTTTAAAATCATTGTTGTCATTGGAAGAGCCTGAAGCTGTCGACTTAATGTGGGAGTAGATGCCACATCTGATTATTTGCTTGTTTCTTATTTGAAAAGCTCCGTAGTAGCTCTCTGTTACAGACAGAGGTCTTATTTGTTCTTTGTCAGGCTGATTTCTCCTTCAAAAACACACACTTGTTCCGTCCAAATGTTTTAATACTCCGAAGTGGCATCCAGCAAAACATTTTATGTGAAGTTTTACCATTTGTTAACAAGACATTAATAGCTTTGTTGTGTTTTATCCTCTGGTAGTGTACACAGTTTTATTACATGTTCATGCATTTGGAGTTGTTTGTCTCTCTTTTGTGAATCCCTGTGTTCAATTGCAAGGCCTCTGCCCTCAAATGACTTTATGCTTTTATGTTTACACTACACACATTATGCTCAGAGGGACAGTGAGGGCAGAGATGTGTGTTTAGCTAACCGTTATGGAGTCGGTTTAACAGCAGCAGGTTATTTAATCCTAATTACAGGCTGGGTTACCTTTATGTTAAACATAAACTTTTCTGTTTGAATAAGTTGTGGGCGATATTGAATATACTCTGTTGTGGCTTGATCTAATCTTGATCTTGGGATGTAGTAAATTACGATATCGCAAACATCTAGAGCAAATATTAAAAGACCAGTGTGTTAGCAATCAGAGGGATCAAATTGAAGAAATGGAATATATTATTAATAAGTATTAGGGATGCTAATCTTGAAAATTTTTCTTAACCAATAACTGACCCTCGTCAACCGATTACTAACCGTTAAAAGACAAGATTTGTGCCTCGCATACTGCGATGCTCCAGCTGCAGTATATGAGCACAACAAACAACTGAGCCAACAGTTCACTGTCAGGAGAGCTACTGTAGCAGCCACGGTGCTGCGTTCACTGTCTCCAGTTCACCGTCTGGGAGCATTAGGTGCTTCATGTGGTGTCGCAGACATGCAGCCACTTTCCCAATAAAAGTTTATAGTAGTAGTCAATACCAATACCAGTAAATTTCCATGATTCTCGATACCCAATTCATTACCACAATATATACAATAACTCCCATGTAATTCCTTTATTAAAAACATTTATGTGAAAACATCTCCTTCAAACAAATGGATTTATTCAAGTTTCTCGCCAAATACTTAACTTTACAAGATTACATTTGAACTCATCATGAGAATGTTGTAATTTACCTTCACCTAGTAGCTGTTTTGCTCATAATATAACTCAATGGCACCTCTGTTAACATTCGTAGCACCGCTATTTATCCAAGCAGCACTGTGCTGCCCACCTGCTACTAACAGGTAACGTTACTACCTCTCCTCCTGTTGATTTCAACACGGATTTGTTGCTCACAGTGTCGCATTATCAGGGAAAAATAAGGTGCACCCTTCATGTTAAGCAGCACCAGCTGTTTTTCTCTCCGCCGTGTCTCCGTTCCCAATTAAACTGAAACTGAAACATGAAACCTGTAACTGTCGGAAAGCATCGATACAGAGGAATCGATGGTCGCGGAGGCATGAAATGCCAAGAAAGCAAACAACTACCGTCCTCTATTCTCTTCAAGGTACCTTCACTACTGTAGATAAAGAGAACTGTCACATTTTTCAAATTTTGGCATCAACTTGGTACCAAAATACCGGTTATTGTGACATCCATATAAGCGATAATGTACAGTGAGTGGTTCATTGTGAAATAAACCCGGACAGGAGGTCTTGCATCGCCCTGAAGGGATTTATTTCACAACAACGACCATCTTGCTGTTTATTATCCTGCTTATTACACAGCAGTTCTCTAAAGAAATCAATTATCTGACACAAAAATGGTTCTCAGCCTGTTATAAAGAAATAACAGACCGTCGAACACTGTGATTGACCAATCGGAATCGAATATTCAACGAAACTGTGTAATAATTGTAGTAAACAAACTCCTTGGTGTTTGACAAAGTTGAAAATAGCCATTAATAGTTTAGTACAAATTTACATTGACCATCTGTACAAGCAGATTATTTGCAGTAGTCATAGACTACTGTGCGTTGTCTAGACCAGTTTAAGCCTATTAGAAGAGACTACTTTCTCCAGAGGGTTTCACTAATGATGGGCCTACCTGTGGTTTACCAAATAACTGACTCATAGTAGAGGGTAGATGGTGGTAGACTGTGTTTTGTGGTGAACACTTGGAAACTTGAAGTAGTTGTTTTCAAACCAAGAAATAACAGCAGTAAGAAAACCGAAGAGCTAATATTTAGTTATGTTACCTCACCGTTGAAGTTGTTGGGAAATTCTTTCATTAACGCCTCCCTTCCCTCTCTCCCTGCATCTTTTGTAGTCGTCCTTGTAAAGGCCACAAGATAACAACTGTTGTTGTATTGACTTGTTGTTCTGTTTGCGTTATCAGCAACATGAACCGTGAGGACCGGAATGTGCTCCGAATGAAAGAAAGAGAAAGGAGAAATCAAGAAATCCAGCAGGGAGGAGGAGAGGCCTTTCCAGCTAATTCACCTCTCTTCCCTGAACCCTATAAAGTGGTAAGTTTGTTTACCTCTCAGTCAGTTTTGACATGTAATTGATTAGTCAGTTACAGGAAGTGAGAACCTAATTTTATCCCTGGTCCAGCAGTGTCTACATTAGTGTTTTTGGTTATTGTGATATCTGTGTGTCTTCAAATGCTTCATATTCCTAAAATCTGTACAAACTAAGCTACAAGGTTGTATAAGTGAATAAGAAGATTTATTATACGTACATCAAGACTAGATCCGAGACTATCAGAACAGCGTCCATAAAGAAAAAAAAAGGTAACGCCTGCACATTACTCCATGCCACAAAATTTTTATTGACTGCATTTTGATTCTGCTTGGATTTTTGTCAGGTCAAAATGTTTATGGCAGGGTGTAGCATGCATGCGTTACATTTTTCTTACTTTCAACTCAGTAGTAAAGCCATAAAAATTGACAGAAGTATTGAAATGGTCTTTAATTTTTGAGATCTGCTCATTTTTATGAGCAGATTGAGTGCAAAGGAATTTTGATAGTTTCATTATGTTTGGCACGTAACGTAACCTGGGATGCCCCAAACCGACTCTTTCAGTCCTGATACTGATAGCGATACCTGGCCTTTGGGTATCGGCCGATACTGAGTACTGATACCAGAGTTTAATTAATAAGCTGTGTGCCTCACTGTGTGGAAATGACTGGGATCATTATTTTGTGTATAAGGCAACATCAAGCCTGAATTAAACATTGTTTTTGTAACTTTGTGAAACAAAATGTAATAAATAAATACAAAGACATAATTTTACAGAAATGTTAATTATTAAAATAATAAATCGTACACCAGTAACGTGGTAAAAAAAATCTTCAAAATTAACAAGAATTACAACTGAAGTGTAAACCTTCAGCCTCATTGTCACCGATACCTGATCAAACTGTTTGAAAAAAGATGGAAGGTTTCCGCTGCAAAAAGAATCAATGCTCTAGCTATTAGGGTTTTTATTTACGATGTTTAGATTTCCCACAGCTGCCTATGCGAGTCCTGTTTTTAGAGGGTTAATACAGTTTTGTCAAGTAGTTTTTGAACCATCATACCTACATGTTTGTTATTTTTGCCTCTTTTGCTAAACGGGAGGAGTGTTTAGCTTCAGGCTTCTGTGTCAAAGGTGGAAAACCTCTTTCTATTTGTACCTTTGTACACGTGTGTGTGTGTGTGTGTGTGTGTGTGTGTGTTTATGTAATATTTGTTTGATTTGAGTCCTACACCCCTTCAGTCTTGTCCTCAAGAAAATCCTGTTGAGAACACATTTCATTGCTGCCTTTATTACTGAAAAAGGTTTTGGGAGTTTTTGTTTTGCTTTTGTTTCTTTTTCACAATGACCTTCAGGATCCTGCAGGTTTTGTTTACAGTTTGTGCGATGAACGATAAATAGGTCGACCTCAAAAAATGCTTTAATACACCTGCGCGACCTGCCTGAACAAGCTCTGCCGACGAGTCTTTTATAGTCGAGATGATCTCGCTACACATTCTGCGGTTACATTAAAGGTATGAAAAACAGTATCAGATGCTGTTCCAAACATTTGTTGGCTTAGATTAAATAATGGTTAGCTGTCAGATAGTCAGCTGTTGATTAACTCTGCACAAGATTCAAAGGAGTCAGTTGAATTGACAACACCTGTCTTTGGTTAGCTGTTTCATCGTGAAGAAGGTAAATATCACCTCATACCAGCCTCCACCTATGTCTTCCTCCTGCGCTCACAGACACCCATAGATGTAGGCCAGCCAGCTCCCTGCTCCAGTATAATTGTAAAGAGGATTTGAGTTCTCTGAACTGGTCTAATCTTTGCCACTAACCAGATTTAAGCGGAGGTAAGTGGCTCCTCTCCGTAGCTCGAGTTAGCCATCAAAGAGCCGGAGAGGAATGTGTCCTGACAGGTTGGGGAATAGAAAGGCGACCAGAGGTGAATGATGAGTGAGGACCTGTATGTTTTGGACCACAACAAAGTGAAAGGCATTAAGCTGGCTCTAAATAAGGAAAAGTCCTTGACCTTTTGCAAAAAGACTGTGTTAGCAAATAATCTTATTGTGCATGTTTGATTTTCTGTATTCAGAAACAAAAAAATGTGGAAAAAGCCAACCGTTTAACTGGCTTTTCTACTTGTATCTCTTGTCTCCTGCTTGTCTCAGTCTTATGTAAGCTTCAGTTTGACTCTCTGTCATGCTCCACTAAGTGGAAGTTTACTGTGTTCAGCATTAAAGGCCATGTGTGCACGCAGCTGCAGCTGTGGCCTCCCAGATGTAAACCAGCAGAGCAGTAACATTTTTATGGTGCCGAGTGTACACACACACACACACACACACACACACACACACACACACACACACACACACACACACACACACACATTTGTAACTCAGCTGCACCGAGTTATCCGCTTAAAGTTAAACTCTGACATTGTTATATATATATATATATATATATATATATGTGTTTTGATGATACAGTACATACAAACTGTATATACAATAAATGTATGTTGTGATTATTGATTTAGATTATTATGTAGGCCTTTTTAATTATGCCAAGGTCTAATTAGCCCCAGAAACTAAGCACAGGACGTAACTCGCAAAACATAAAATCTAGGGCTGCAAGTAATGAATATTTTCATTCTTGATTAATTTTTTGAGTGTTTTCGTGATTAATCGATTAGATGTTCGGTCTATAAAATGTCTGAAAATGGTGATTCCCAAAGTCCAAGATGACGTCCACAAATGTATTTTTTTGTCTACAACTAAAAGATATTCAGTTTACGGTCACAGAGGAGTAAAGAAACCAGAAAATGTTCACATTTAAGAATTTTAATAGACGCTAAAATTGAAAAAATAAATCATCAGACATCTATTGATTTTGAAAGTAATCTTTTGTTTGCAGCCCTAAAGTTATGAAAGTTATAATTCAAACATTTGTTTTCAATTTTGTCTGCCAATAATGGAATCAGTGTTTTGCAAATCAATTAATCAAAATATTTATTTATTGAAAAGTTGACAACTAAACCTATTCACTGTTGCAGCGCTACAAAAGTACATTACGCTTGTTCATGTTTGCGGTTTTACTGCATCTTAAGAAACACAAAGATTAGTCAAGTTTTTATTTTTGTGTTTAAAAAAAAAAAGTGCAGCAGAGTACATTTGGAAGAGATGGCATCAGTGTTTTCTTCTTTTGCAATTTACTGCTGTGGAAGTGCAACGTTTGAAGTGATGCTGGATGCAGGGAAGTAGTTTGTCAGGAACCAGAGACTTTTTGTGGGGCAGGAACCAAAATCTGAACAAGTTTCCTCTGGTCAACATGGAGGTAAACTTCCTGAGTTCCTAAACAGGTTTCTGAGAAAGTTTCTGTTGATGAAAAAGGCTGTCCAATACAATACAGTACAATACAATATGTAGGCCTGTGTGTTATGTTTATACAATGGGTGGGAAACCACCAGAGGCCCCACGATATATTATTATGATATAAGTTAAGATATGATCTTATTGCAATTTTAAACATATTGTATATATTATGATTTATTACCCTTTTTCAACTGCTAATTATGCAGTTTGTCAACATCTGTTTTATCTAATAAGATACATTTTTCACTCCGTTCATCTCCTTGAGGTCAGAGGTCAAGGGACCCCTTTGAAAATGGCCACCTCATTTTTTCCTCATCCCCAGATGTGTAACTTTGGAGTGTTATTAACGTTCTTTCAGACGAGCTGACATGACCTGGTTGGTACCAATTGATTACTTAGGTTTTCTATTTTTCTAGCTTTAAGACTGAGTCTGCTACAACCTGTGACTGCGACCGTGGGATTGTTCAGGTTAATAGTTTATGTAATAAAAGACATAACAAAACAGAATGGCCGTTTTTCTTCTGCCATCACCCGATAGTGTTGCAATCAATGTGTTGTTGAGCAAACTGTGAAATGATTCAGCTGTTTCTAATGTACCTCAAGCACTTTCTTTTTATACTTAATTGTTTTTAGCATCTTGCAGCACTTGTAGGCTATTTACAAAAAGCAGTGTATTTTTTTGTTTCGCTGGAGGTTTAATACAATCACAGTAAAGCACTTAATTTATACTTGTATTACAAAGTGAAACCAACCCCCCCCGTAACTAAGAAAAATGCGTGATGCTTCACCTCGCCAACTACACGTGTGAGCCCGGCCGTTTTAGCAGGAGGTAGTGGTGTACACGTTTTTATGACCAAGCTCGTAACATTTCCTGCTACAGATAACGGCTTGTGTTTCCTCACCCTCTGTGTGAATCTCTCAAACAAAACAGAGGTCTGGTGCTTCATGTGAAACTGGATATTCTGCTCCGTCTGTCACGACCTGGTGGCGAGCAGGTTGGCTGGAACATGTGGCCTCTGAGTGATTGATTAACCTCTGTGTTGTGTGGAACTATGGGTAGACTCTTATCTGTGTCCACAGATGGGTGTGGACTGATCTGGGCCCAGTTTGAACAAGCTAACTGGCTGATCTCTATGTTCAATCGATTATTTTCTAAATGTTTAGTATTTTAAATGTAACACTGGTGGTTTAGCATATAATTGGTTTCTTTCTTTTGTCGGATGTAAATCTGCATTTCAATTATGCTCAATTTGCACATTCTAAGTTTTTCTTTGTTGAAGTGATCCATTTTCTCTCCATTTTCAGTGTTTTTGGTGGAAAGCAATTAACCCAAGTGTTGAACTTGTGCCCATAATGACTGTTTTCTCTGCCCCCTCTTCTCTCCTCTGTTCATTTCTCACTCACTTATTTTCCCTCAATGATTTTTCTCTCTTCTTTTTGTGTTTTTTCTTCTTCATCATCATCATCATACTGTCCTCTTTCCCACCTTTCCCTCCCCCTTTCTCTGCTTCTCTCTTCAGTCCAGCAAGGAAGATAAACTATCTAGCCGTATTCAGAGCATGCTGGGCAATTACGACGAGATGAAAGAGCCGATTGGTGACACACTTCCTAAGCTTGGCAGTAAACCTTCAAACAGCTCGTCTTCCTCCGAGGAGAAATCGGGCCCACCTTTGTTTGGCGGGGACCAGCGCGGCGTCGGTAGCAGTGGCAGCAGCCAGAGCAGCAAGTGGACTCCTGTTGGCTCCGCGGCAGGTGGATCTTCATCCCAGTCCCAGAAACGCTCAGGACTCCAGGGCGGGCACGGTAGCCAGAGGGGCAGCGGCAGTAGCGGCAGCAGCAGCAGTAGCCAAAGACACGGAGGGGAGGTGCGGGAAAAGAAGTCAAGTAAACACAGCGGAGGGCCAGAACACTCAAAGTCGCACACATCGAGTCCGGCCAAGGGCTCTCTGAGCTCCTCCAGCAGCAACAGCCACTTGCGGAGCTCCTTGTCTGCCGAGCAGCATCACAGCAAGGAGCGCTACCGCTCCAAGTCCCCACGAGACCGAGAGGCCAACTGGGACTCCCCCTCACGGGTTCACACCACCTTCCCCACGGGACAGCACTCGAGTCAGGCCTTTCCCCCGTCTCTCATGTCCAAGCCCGGCTCCATGCTGCAAAAGCCCACAGCGTATGTGCGGCCTATGGACGGCCAGGAAACGGCAGAACCCAAGAGCTCACAGGCAGAAAGCTACAGCGGACAGTCGCACAGCAGCACCATGGGAGAGATGAAGTCCAACAGCAAGGCCTCACTTTCCAAACTCAAGATCCCCTCACAGCCTGTAGAGGTAAGTCTTGTCTGCAGAATTTCAATGAAGGGGGCATACTGTGTGTTTATGTGGCAATTAAGATATACATCTATAGCAGCAGGTAGACTATAAAGACTTAAGGCGAGCATACACTGTACAATTTTAGCCCATTTCTGACTCGAATTTTGAGCTGCATGACATTTTAGAGTCGCACCGAATTCCAGCTTTGACAGGCGTCATTTTCCGTGCAGTGTACAGGGGTGTGGGACAAGGACTGATTAGCTCCTCCCGACCATGCGACCATCAGGATAGTCGAAAGAATTTCTGACCTTCCAGAAATTTTGGTCAGCTCTCGTGCAGTTGAAGCAGAGCCTGAAGCCGATTCCCAAACATCCCATCCTTTTTTTCCTAGTACTTTTTTTTTTTTTTTTTTTTTTTTTTAGAGTAATCAGAGCGTATCAGAGCATAACCTTACCTCCAATTCAGGTCTTGCCAGCCACCTGCGAGTCCATATACGTTTCAGCAGACAGGATGGCACCGATGATCAAATGCAGCATGTTTCTGTCTTGCCTCTGCTAGCAAACAAACTTTACCTGCCTCCGAGTTTTTTGCTATTTGTGCACAGTGTGAACAGTCGTCGTGGCTGACAATCACAATGTACAGTTTGAGCACATAGATCACGTAGTTACATAGTTTACAGATCAACATTTTTTAAATCGTACAGTGTATGCCCAGCTGTAGCTTGGCAGAGCAGTGTTTATGTTAGCAGCATGTATTTATAATGACGTAATAACTGGGATAGATTACCTCGCAGCATGTCACACTTGGTCTGCTTGAACTCGTAGGTCTCATAAAATGCCTATAGAATGACTCATGCTACTCTAAATGGAAGCCGTTTCTCACCTGCTGCACTGACCATCATCTTGTTTATGACCACGTGTTAAACGTGTTGTTTCCATCTCTAGGGAGCCGGTGACGCCAACTGTGTCGATGAGATTCTGAAGGTAATTTTATTTTGCTAAAAACGCCCTCTATCAGGCAACCAGTTCATTATGAGTATTCAGAGAAAAACAAGCCTTTTTGCTGCAGTCAGAGAAAGAGCACTTTGCATTACTCACACCTCACAACTTTCACATTTTTTCCCTGTGTGCATTTTTTTTCTCTCTTTCTGTCAGGAAATGACTCAGTCGTGGCCCCCTCCACTGACAGCCATCCACACCCCCTGCAAAACAGAGCCCTCCAAGTTTCCATTCCCTACCAAGGTCAGCATTGCAGTAGTCCTTGCATTTAATGTTTGATTCAAATCATTATTTTTTATTATGTGTTATGTGCACTGCAAACAGACCTTACAAATCGCACGCAACCAATCCAAAGAAACCTCTTTTTGGGCTGTCTAATTGGAACTATAAAGCGATGGGACTTAGTAATTAATATTTAATCTGAAAGTGAAAAAAACACCAAAACTGTGTGAAGTGCTTTCATGTGAATATAATTAGCAGTGGTGGAAGAAGTATTCATATATTTTACTTAAGTAAACGTAACAATATTACAGTGTAAAAATACTCCATTACAAGTAAAAGTCCTGCATTCAAAATCTTATTTAAGTAAAAGTACAAAAGTATTAGCATGAAAATATACAGGGTTCCTGCATGGTCTTAAAAAGTACTAAAAAGGAAATAAAGATTAAATTTGACTTGTTGTACCAAAAGTAAAAGTATTCATTATGCACAATGACTCATTTCAGAGTGATATTATATTATGTAAGGGATAATGTACAGTGAGCCGGTTATTGCTGTGAAATAAACCAGTCAGGGCGATGTGGCAAAGCGGAGGGGTGAACCCCAACACAAAACCCTGAAGGGGTTTATTTTATAAGAATGACCATCTAGCTCTACATTTTCCGGCTACTTACTTAAAAAATCAAAATTTCACACAAAAACAGCCCACTAGAGTCTGAGATCAGAGCTGCTCTCATAGCAGCGATCTGTTATAAAAAAACAAACAAACAAACAATAGAACGCTGTGACTGACCAATCTGAATCAGGTATTCAACAAAACCATGTCGTACAGGATTATAATTATTGATGCATTTATGTGTAAGCATCACTTGAATGTTGTAGCTGGTAAAGGTGATTTCTTACTTAGTATACTGCTGGGTAGCTAAGTGTATAATACTTCATACTTTATAAGTTGATATAAAATAACATAAATTGTAAGTACAAGAACCTCAATTTTATACTTGATGTAAATGTATTTTATTACATTCCACCACTGATAAATAGCCACAAACTCAAGGAGGATAAAAACATTAAAAATTAATTTTCATATATTCATTGATTGTTGGATTCAACAAATAATTCAGAATGTCTTTCTTTCTGTTTAACCTCAGGACTCGCACCCTTTTCCAAGTGGGCACAGTGAGTACCACACACCTTTCTGGGTCAAACACAATGTCTTTATAACAAACATTATGCATAGATATATTTTTGACAATTACGCTTATATGTACTTCTTGCTCATGACTTTTGTTTGTGTGTTTTTTAGAGCGAGGCAGCTCTTCCAAGAGCTCCAGCAGCCACCAGCCCAAAGCTTGTGAAGACCAACCCACGTAAGTGGTTCATCTTTTTCTCTTCGTCCTTTCTCATCGTAAGCCCATATTTGTTTGTTTGTACTTTTCCCGGTATTGATTTGGACAACAATAAGTAACATACTAAAACAAATAGTTATGATAAAGTAAGAAATGTTAAGTAATCAGGGGTGCATCAATGGCATCAGTGAATTATGTAGACATACAAAGATTAAATTTAGTTTCTTTCCTGGTGTCTCAGTATGCTGGAAGATGACCTGAAGCTGAGCAGCAGTGAGGACAGTGATGTGGAACAAGACTCGGCCAAGAACGCCTCAAGGAACACATCAGCAAGGTAAAACACAACGCACAGTAAATTTACTTTTGTGAAATTTGAATAGAGTGTTTGTCGCGGCTGTGGCTCGCATTATATTCAAAGGTGTTTGTTATATTATTTGAGCTGTAGGGCTGCACTTGAAATTTTATTGAAATGGCAATATGGCCTACTGCAGCTTTCAGACCTTAGGTGGTTAAAGGTGAAATGTGAGTCAAAATACCATCCATCCATCCATCCATCCATCCATCCATCCAGGCCTACACATCACAAATTTAAGAAAACATCTTCTCAATTGCAATATCAGTCAAAATAATTGCAATTATACATTTTTTCAAACTGGTACAGCCGTACTGGGATGGTCCTTGTTATTTTTGTCATTTTGCATTTTGTTTTAATTAAAACTTTAAACTGAATGGTCACCTCAGTGGCACAGATGGTGTTTTTGCAAGACTACTGGACTGCATTATATTGACAGATGAATCAAATAATTAATCAGCCGATGTTGGGTGTAAACTTTGAAAACTGATAGTTTGAAACTGATAGAGTCCATATTAACTGTGGGATTATTGAATTACTCCTTTACAAGGTTTCTATATGTATTTTTTTGTATTGTTTCAAGTATTTGTTAATAATTAAGATATTATTTGCATCAGCATCAGCCTCTGACCTATAGAAGTGTTGGCATCGAGAGATTATCAGCACATTTATCACTTCAAATATTCATATAGAAGCAAATATGTGTTGCTGAAACTGTAGACAGGATTTAAATTAAAACACAACATGATGAGGTTGTTTGTATGTATCCTTCAGTGTGTAAAACATGACTGAAATATAATGTTGATTGACTCTTCTGTAACTACAGCAATAACAGTGAAGGAGCGGAGCAATCGAGGGATGACTCGAGCAGCCACAGCGGCTCAGAGAGCAGCTCGGGCTCAGACAGCGAGAGCGAAAGCAGCACGACGGACAGCGAAGCCAATGAGCACCCGCGGCCCGCCTCTCCTGAGGTACTGACTCACCAGTAACTTTGTACAAAGCTGTAATTATGAGCTGGTACTTAATCAACCATTTTTTTCAACTGTCGCTCTGTCTACCCTCATTTTGTTTTGTAATAGTTACCAGGAATTCAGTGTTCTTTCTTCGAAGCATATTGCCATCTTTTTATTGAATGTTTGACTAGTTTTCATACATACATCGTGGAAGTGGGCAAATATGCTGCTTCATGCAAATGTGTGTATATACTTATTGGAAATCAATTAACAACACAAAACAATGACAAATATTGTCCAGAAACCCTCACAGGTTCTGCATTTAGCATAAAAATATGCTCAAATCGTAACATGACAGTTGTCAGTGTGTCAGTGTGTTGACTTGACTATGACTTGCCTCAAACCGCATGTGATTATCATAAAGTGGGCATGTCTGTAAAGGGGAGACTTGTGGGTACCCATAGAACCCATTTACATTCACATATCTTGAGGTCAGAGGTCAAGGGACCCCTTTGAGAATGTCAGACAGTTTTTCCTCGCCAAGATGTACTAAGTTTGAAGCATTATTTAGCCTTCTTAACGACAAGCTAGTATAGACATGGTTGGTACCAATGGATTCATTAGGTTTTCTAGTTTCTTACGATGCCAGTGTGTTCACTCTTTAATACTGAGCTATAACCTAAAAATCACAAATTGCATTAATATGTTAAAGAAATTAGTGGCATTAAAACAAATTTGTGTAAATATATTATTATTGCGTTAACCTTGACAGCCATGACATACATTAAACAATTTTCAATCACTAACACAAAATATTGCCTCTGTGTGTTCTCCTGCTCCCCTTCAGCCTGAACAACCCATGGCCAACAAGTGGCAGCTGGACAACTGGTTCAAGAAGGCCAAGTTCTCCCCGGCCTCACCAGTGAACAATAATGTTCCAACCAAGTGCAAGAAAGAGGGCAGAGATAACGGCTCAGGACGCGGCTATAGCAGCCAGGGAGGGGGTTCAAAAGACTCAGCGGCACCCACCCCGAGCAGGGACCTACGGGCGGCACAAAAGGGTGCAGAGGGTGGCCGTGGCCGGCAAAAATCCCCCGCCCAGAGCGAGGGCGGCACGAATCCGCGAAGGAGTGTGGGTAAAAAACAACCTAAAAAATCAGAGAAGCCCCCAGTGGTGGAGGAACCTAAGGGAGGTCTGAGGGTGGAGAGTGAGCCAGCGCCTGAGATACCTCCTCATCGGCCCAAAGCTGCTACCAAGGGTTCCCGCAAACCAAGCATCAAAAAAGAACCTAAATCCTCACCGAGGCCCACCGCGGCTGCTGTCACCACCACTACTACCACAGATAAACGCAAGGCCAAGGCACCCACCAAGACTTCCCAGAAGTCTCGGGAGTTTGTCGATACGGACTCTTCGTCGTCAGACTCGGAGGGGAACGAAAGCATCCCATCCTCGTCGCAGACGCCCAAGTACACGGAGAGCATCAGGACTCCCGTGTGTGTGTTTTCTCCAATGGAGGAAAAAGAGCTGTTGTCTCCACTCAGTGACCCTGAGGAGCGCTACCCTGCACGGCAGCCTCAGCAGCAGGTTTTACTAGTGAAGATAGGTTAGTTGAAGCTGCTCTCTGTGTTCTGTGCACTTGTTTGACACTCCTGCAGCTTTTCTTTTCTTTGGACCAAATTAAATCCTTCTCTGTCCTTCCCATTTCCTACAGATCTCAGCTTGCTGTCTAGGATCCCAGGGCGGCCCTACAAGGAGCCTGCAGAGATAAAAGTGGAGAGGGACGACTCTCTAGACCGGGACAGCAAAGACTTCAGCAAACAGAGCTCTGAGAAGAGCTCGAGTAAAGCCAAGAGGAAACACAAGGTGTGACACTTGATAGAGCAAATATCTTTCTGTAGTCTCTGCTGCTTCAAACTAGCGGAAAGAAAACATCCAAAACACACATTTAGGTGCCTATTTTACTTGAAATTGAATTGAAATTCTTTGTGTTGCTGGCGAAACTACCAGAGACAGAGACTTACAATCTAAGTGATATGTCCAGAAATCAGGAAATACCAGCAACAACCATAAGAAAATATTTACTGATAACTGATATATAAACAAACTCCTCTGTAAAAGCCTTCATCATATAGATAGGAATGAAACTGTAAAGTTTTGATGAATGTAGGTGTAGCTGCTGACGTGCAGGTTTCTGGCTCAGAGGTGGGAAAACCTTTAAGCATTGGCAGAAAGTTGTGCTGTATGTTGCAAGTGTTCAAGTGCTAGGTTGCAAATGTCTGTGTCTTCAAATCACACAAACCCCAATAAATCTGTTTAATGTGTCTTTTAAATTCCTCTTTAGAACGACGAAGAAGGCACCAAGCCAGAGAGCAAGCGATGCAAGTTAGAGGAGAAGTCCCTATCTCATCATAAAAACAGCAGTAAAGAGTGGGTATTCTTCCTTTTTCCTCATGATTATCATTCACAGTAAAACCTTCTGCATGCCGGGAACACTTTATGTGACAGGAGTACTAACTTTGCAGCCAAAATAAAGCTTGCTAGATTTTGTTCTTACACTTAAACTCACAAAATAAACTCTGATGAGCATTATAAAATCAAAGCATAAAAGCACAGCGATGTGGCTTGTTTATTACATTGCAGCCTCTTTAATAAACTGCTTCTGTTAACCTTTATTACAATGACATCCCTGGTGTGATCTTAGTGTTGTTCTGGATGTTAATATTTAATCTTTTGCATGTTAATATTTTGTGATGTGGAGTACAGCACTGCAACAAAGCTGGTGTGTTTTTTGTCAGGTCTAAGAGGTCTTTGGAGAAGAAAGAGGAGCCAGTTCCCTCTCCTTCTATGTCAGGTCTCCAACGGACACCCAAGGCAGAGCATCCGAGTCGAAAGAGGACAGTCAGCCAGTCCTCCACCTCTTTGTCCAGTGGGACAGGAAGTGGAAAGGAGGGGAGCCATAGCACCAAGGGCAGCTCCACCTCCAAACACAGAAAAGGAGAGGACAAGGGGCGCAGCACACGCGATGGCAAGGTGAGTGCGAGTAACCTTATCACCGGGCATTTGCTGCCCGCGTGAATACCTGGCAAGCATTGTGGATACTGGGAAATGCAAGTGCAACCTTTCATCATGTTTGCCAACTGTGCAGTGTTTCCCCTAGGGAACTTAAATAACCCCCTGGTCGAGAACATAGCTTCTATATAGGTCTATGTATTGTATATCCATAGAGCGCGAAACATTTCTACCTCCAGACACCCTTTTCTCAATTTTATCCTCCACTTCAAACACCAGGCACCCTTTTTTTTCCTGAAACTTTATTCCCCCTCGCTTGCTGTCTCTGCAGGAGAAATCCTCAAAGGGCTGCGATAACCAGCTGGCTGTGCCTCCGCTCTCCACGGACGGCTCCAAGTCTCAGAGATCCAAGCTGGTGTTTGAGGACAGGTAAGAGGAGCTCTTTCCACTGTGGATAACCCCTCAGCAGGGTATGCAGAAAGGACTGCTGTGGGGATCTAGGGTTGCCTTTGATGCATAAAGCTGTAGGAGGTTCGGGAGGTCATGAATAGATGTGGCTGCATGCAGGAGAGATGACGTAAATTTCCATTTTAAAAGGCTCTCTGTTGGGAATCTGTGTCCTTTTCATGCAGAGGTAAAGAAACAACAGAGTTTTGCCTCTTATTTTTTGTGTCTGTTTCAGGGTTTGATTTAATGGAAAAATAAGGATCTTGTTGTTTTTACGTGTAGTTTCCAGAGGCCAGTTGCACCAGCTGCTCCTACGATAAAACATCTAGTTCTAACTTGAGTTTCCTAAGTGAGCTAAGAGTAACACTTTATAATAACTGTCATTTATTAATGGTAAATTGATAGCTAATTAAACTTAGTTAATAGTTAATTTACTGTTAACAAACAACAAAATAATGCTAAATAATGTTTACTAATAATAAATAGTGCTATAATTTATGTTACTCCAACAGTTGCAGGTTTATATACTATATACAGTATATACAGTATTTGTTAATGGTAAAGATATTATTTGTAAACTTTTGTAAAATAGTTTTTTGAAATTGTAAAATGTATATCAACATTACATGGATATTTGTAACATTTTATTAATGGTAAATACTTTTTAATGTGAACTGTAAACAATATTTAGATAATTAATACTATGTCAATGGTTAATTAATAATTAATTTAGTTTATAAAGTGTTATAATGTATGCAACGATAAACTGTTAATAGTTTGCCTCCCATCAGCCCTGATACAATATAGAATTTATAATCTCATTTTATTACATGAACTAATGATAAAATAACAAATTATAGCATTACCCGTGATTAGTAAACATTGTTAATTATGTTTTCATTGTTTAACAGTAAAATAAAATTAACTTAAGTTTAATCAACTATCATTTATAAATGTTGATTATCATTAAGTGTTGCTGAGTTTTATGCATTACTAAATTAAAACTGGTGGCTCCTGTTGAACTGTTGTCTTACATGGAAATGTTTATTAAACATTTATACCCACTGACTGCTGGGTGTTGTGGTGCCTTCAGATGGGGTCGTGTTTACCGTGTTTACGAGTTGGGCCCATATGAACGCCCCCCTCATGTCGTATTCACAACCCACAACCAAGTGGAACGTTTCTGAAAGCTCAGAGTTCACGACTTGTGACGTGTTTGTTGACGTTTTGAGAAATGGTGGAGCCCATGGAAGTTGATTTATCAGTACATAATAAGTTAATATTGTACAGTATATTGTAATTTTGGTCATATATTGTTTTTCTTGGTGATTTTCTAATATGTCTGAGGAAAATGTTGATATTTTTAATGACCTGTTACTAGCTAGCTTGCTAAACTGTTAGCCTCTGTGGCCTCCACATTCAGACAGTAACGTTAATATAGCCGTTGCTTAGCAGCCGTGTTCTTCACGAATTAACCACTTGAACGCAACGCATGTCGTGTACACACATCGTAAACGATGGTAAACACGACCCCATTTGAAGGCACCATTACTGTCCTGTAGCTAACTAAACCAACTGACAAAGCTAACACTAGCCTGCTAATATATGACCCGTTGAGATCGAAGAATATGTTCATCATATCTGACCTGAAACTTAATAAATGTTAATTAATAATTATATAAACCTTGGAAATTTCAAATTACATTTCACAACAATAAGACAGCATACCTCAAATTATGAAATATTATACCAATTACATTTGACGAAATAAGGAAATGGCATCGGATAGCTTATTTTTGGATGCGATGCTAGCTTGTGATGCTACAGTTTTTGGGATTTCCTGCTTTCAAAGGTGATTGCTCTTGATTGGAGTAAAGATGTTTCTCAGTGACTGTTTTACACATTACTGTTTTTACTAGCAAAGACTTTTCTTTAGCTTTTAATGGTGCAACTTGATTTATTTAATCCTTAGTTTGAAACCAGCTGGTTACTAAGAACTTTGGAAGGACTTTACCTTCAAACTTAGTGATGAATTAATGAATAGCTGGTGCAAACCAACACAGGTCTTGTGCAAAAAGGACATTAATGCAGACACTGTGCCAGTATACTTTTTTTAATGGTTCGGAGAAGTAATGAAATCCTTTTAACCTGTTAATATTGTTGTTTCAGGGTCCATTCGGCAGATCACTACTTACAAGAGGCCAAGAAACTAAAACACAATGCAGATGCACTGGTAAGAGCAACATGCCTATTTATTTACATATGTAATGAGATGCCCCAGTGTCAGTTGCTCCATGCAAAGCAGTCAGATGAGAGGGTTGTTTAACAACATCCTAGTGAGTTTTTCATAGAGATTAACACTGCACATATTTGCTTTTATTGCTGACATTTATGTGATTATATAGTATTTATTGTGTTAACTGGGAAATTTAGCTCAGTCAGAAACTTCTCGAAGCCCTTTTCTTTCTTAGTGCTCTCACAGTTTTTGAGCATAATATCCAAAAAAGTAAAACATTAATGCTTTTGCTAACTGGTCGCTTAAATATGAGCAGGTGACTCTTTTTAACCTTCTGAGACCCACAATAGACCTGTTGGCAAGTGGATGGCGAGCACTTCTGTTGTGTAACCTGCTCAGAAACCCCCTTATTGTCAATCTAGCTAGTAAAGCCATCCATCCTCTGAATGCTCTAGGTCTCTAGTTTGTGGCTGTTAAGTTTCATGAGGTTGTGATTATCCTAGAGGTCACCACAGGTCATTTTATACATTGAGAGTAGTAAGTTGTAATTCCAAGACTGAGACCCCAATAAGTAGAAATATTCAAACACATCGTTTTAAGAGAAGGTGAAAATAACACATTTATACTGCATGTGAAAAAATTTATGCTTTTTGCCCCAAACTGCATGTGATTATCACAAAGTGGACATGTCTGTAAAGGGGGCACTCAGACTTTCATTCACATGTCTTGAGGTCAGAGGTCAAGGGGACCCCTTTGAAAAGGGCCGTGCCAGTTTTTCCTCACTAAAATTTAGTCCAATTTTTAGAGCATTATTTTGCCTCCCTCCTGGTTGATACCAATTCCTTAGGTTTTCTAGTTTCAAGTTCCCAGCGGGTCTCTAAGGGTTAACTGCAGGACTGATACCAGTTACTTACCTGAGGATTATGAGATACCTGACTTGGCTGTGTGTTATTTCCACTCAAAATCCTTAAAAAATGGATTTGTTGCTGCAGTTGTTTTTGTAATTTAAGTCTTGTCAAAATATTTATTGTCATATATTGGCATAGTTAAAGCAAGTTTTCCCGTACAATGAAATTTTTCTTTTGCCTTCTGCTCTTTGAAATACGAATAAGAAAGAAAAGACACTATATACAATATTCAATAATAGAAAAAAATAAATACAAAACAGAAAATAACTTGCACATAAAGTTAGTCAAACAAATAAATTTACAAACACCATATTGCTGAGAACTAAGCAATAACATTAATTTTTTTCTGTCAAAAATAATATTTTACATTGTATTCATAATGGACATGCTTTTTTATTTCTCTATAATGTATGTGGATTACACTTCATTAACCCACACTACAGTTCATTATGTTATACATTCGGTTCAAACATCAACACATACGTTGTTGTTGCTGCTGCTGCTGTTATTTAAT
Source organism: Pterois miles (assembly GCA_947000775.1). Classification (NCBI taxonomy): domain Eukaryota; kingdom Metazoa; phylum Chordata; class Actinopteri; order Perciformes; family Scorpaenidae; genus Pterois; species Pterois miles. The sequence continues at coordinate 23,896,319 of CAMQGK010000052.1, forward strand.
GAAAGGAGACTTTGTATTCCACGCCCGATCTTATACAGACCTTATCCGTTATATAACATGTCCATGCCAAAACCGTGTTGAATTAATAGTCGTTTAAACCGCAGGGAAAGAGATAGAACCGGTTTCTCTGTTTACTCTGTAGGCAAAAACGTGTTAGGTGCTCTCGGAAAACATGGAAAAATCAGGATAGACGGGAAGGCAAAATATTTTAAAAAGTGGCAAATGTTGAAGGAAATGTATTTAAAAAAGCCGTTATTATTGTGGCCAAATCATTTTTTAAAGCCAACATGTTTGGACCATTGTAGGTCTTCGTCTTCGTCTGTATATGGTATCGACAACCAGTGGGAGGCAATCACATGTTCACTCTAGTACTACAAAATATCACGAAGAAACAACACAGAAAAAAGGAATTCATATACATCGTTAATGAAAAGTACTCCTAGGTTTTAACATAGGCTGTAAGACAAACATGGGAGCCTGTACAGAAAAAAAACAGAAAAGCATGTAAAGTCTATATCTTCATTAAGAGTTTCAGAAGTTTCAGTAAGTTTCAGAAAGAGATGCAGTAGCAGACCAGTACATGCTCACTAACTCAGGATGTGCTGCCAACAGAGATTTTATCATTGTTGTGTCCCTGTTCCCTCTTCTGCAGCTGGACCGTTTTGACAAGGCAGTCTACTACCTGGACGCCGTGGTGTCCTTCATTGAATGTGGTAATGCTCTGGAGAAGAGCGCCCAGGAGGCAAAATCTCCCTTCCCCATGTATGCTGAAACGGTGGAGCTCATCAAGTAAGGACAAACATAAATGCCATTTATCATTATCCCAATGTAAAGGGGGAACTCCACCATTTGTACACATCAACGTCTGTTTGGGTTGGTATGGGTTGTACAACTGCATAAGAGATGTTACGTGATACTCGGCGTCCGTTGGGCTTGAAGAGGAAACGTTTGAAAATGAAAATAACCCAAGGGTGTACAGTTAGACAGAAGTGAGCATCCTGCTTCTCACCTCTGTTTGAGGCCCGAGGCTACATTAGCTGCTTGTAAAATACACCCAAATATCCAAATGAATGGGCTGTGGTTGAGTTGCATTGTGGGTAGTGTAGGTTTTGACAAGGAAGAGGAATTTAGGAATAAAAAGGATGATATGTCAGGAATGCCTGGAGGGAATTTCTTCAATATACAGATGTCCACTTGGATCGAATCAAGGATCAAGGATGAACTGATGGCATTTTGGTCAAAGGTCACTGTGACCTCATATCCATCCTAGCAATGTCACAGTAAGGAAATTTTCTCACTTGTTAATAAACTTGTGACACCGGTGTTAGCGATTACACCAGGCGTTGTACAAGAAAAGCTGATGCTCAATAGAGTGCTTACTTTAACATTGGATGGCCGTGTCTGGCCTCTGCGGTCAATTCGATTTTATTTCTATAGCCCAAAATCACAAATGATAAAATAACAAATCCTCCGCCATTGTCTTGTCTGTCAGCTCTCTCGTCTCGTGTGTGATGTCTGACTCTTGCCAATCTCTGCTGAGACACCTTTCACCTTCCAACTATATATTGATAACACAGTGCTGATACACCAAAATGAACTAAGTGGGTGTTAATTATTATTATTGTTATTTTTTTGTAGTTGGTTTATGTCCGTACACTGTGTTAACACCTGTAACAAATGGTGACACCACCTACCATGGCAAGCACAGTCCGTCACATTCTTAATGAACTCAAATTTGGCACAAACATCCACTTGGACTCAACAATGAACTGATTAGTCTTTGGTAGTCAAAGATCAAGGACTCTGTGACCTCACAAAACACGTTTTAGGCTACAACTCAAGAATTCACGTGCTGATTATGACACTGTCACAGATGTCTAATAGGATAGAATGATGAAGTGATGACATTTTGGACAGACCTCATCTAAAATGCTGTCGTGATTCCATGTTACAAAATGTCTCACAAGCTGTGATGTGTTTGACGTCGGAAATGGCGGAGGCCATGGAAGTTTAGTCGTATCTTGTTTTTCTTGGTAATTTTACATGTTTGAGGAAAATGTTTTTCCTCTGTCATTATGCCTTTACATTTCCTCCATTATGTTTCCCACTTGCTAGCTTGCTAAATTGTTAACCTCTGTGACTTCTAGACTCAGACAGTAACTTTAATATTACAGTTGCTTAGCAGCAGTGTTCGTCACGACTTTACCTCTTAAACACCAATTATATCACGTACACGATTTCCCGTGGTGTAAACACAAACTCACAAGTTATTTGACGTCGCCATTAGTGTTGCAAAATTTATGTACATATTCTTTGAACCTCTAGCGAGCTACTTGTTGGAGACTCCTGGTGTTCGGAGCACTCTTTCAAACAGAGTCAGTGTATTAAATGTAACGGAAATAAAATTTTTATATTGACTTGAGCATTTGGTTTTCCTAGAAACTAAAGTTCTGTTCTGTCTGCTTGTTCAGATACACTATGAAGTTAAAAAACTACCTGGCCCCAGATGCTACTTCAGCAGACAAGAGGCTTGCTGTACTTTGGTAAGTACGTTCTGTGAGGTACGGTGATGGAGTTCAGGTTTAAGAGGTGTTGTCCTGTCCTTAACCTTTGACTTAACTCCTCAAAGTCCTAGCTATTTATGATGTGTATTTTAGCAGTCTACATATCTCTGGTCAAGTTTGAACTCAAGATTGCACATTCCTGTGGATTCGATCATCTAATTCTGTATAAACTTTAAAAAAAAAGGATTTTTTTAGGATGGCATTCTTATAAGGTCCCAATGTTATATGTGTGGTGAAGTGTGTGTACAGAGCATGTGTCTATGGATATGTAGACTATGTATATATGTCTGTATCTATATTTATGTATATATTTTTGTTTTTATTACCATGTTCTACCATTTTACAACTTTATTATTATTGATATATTCTGTGATGTTCTGTTTTAACAGTTACCATATTTTTCACTTTATTTATCTACTTTTATTGTCGAGTGAAGCACATCTGTTTTGAAAATGCTATCTAAATTAATTTATTATTATTGTTATTATTGTTATTTCTCTCTCCAGCCTACGATGCCAGTCTCTCCTCTACCTGCGGTTATTCAAGCTGAGGAAAGACAGTGCACTGAAATACTCCAAAACACTCACCGAACACTTGAAGGTACATTATGATTCCTAGAAGCTTCAAAAAGAAACACAGTATAATTACCATGGATGTGGTGTTTTTTTTCCTCCTGTGAATGTGTAACCTGCTGTGTACATAATGTTCTTCCTCTCATTTGCTTTGACAGAATTCTCTGAGTAACACCCAGGCTCCCTCTCCTGGAATGGGAAAGTAAGTCTCAGCTGTTTGGAGATTAAATTATCGTTGTAAAGGAGACGTCTGTGTTTCCCGCACAAGTGTTGAATGTTGAGAGAAAGTTCTGTAAATTACTTTGACATTTTCCAGTTAAAAGTTTTAGACTGTGACTTATTCCTGTAATGTCACCTGTTTTTACATCTTGTGAAGAACAGTTTTAAGCTCTTGAGTCATACTGGGCATCATTTAATATTCAGTGCTCAGTATATTTAACTGTCATGTGGTCACAGTTGTTTGTTTAGACATGTAGGCTGTGGTCTAAAAGGTCTTTTTGCTCAGGTTGGTTTTGTTATTTCAATTGTTATTTTCAATTGTCCACGTTCGGTCGATAAGAAGATAATCTTTTGTTATATGTTGATGCAAAGTGTCCCAGCAGCAGAAGGACCTGCTGTATCTCTCTTTCACAGCTGACGGAGCTGGTCACTGAAGGATTATTTAAAACTGCCGTAGGTCGTAGGCTCTTTCGAAACCAGGCCAGCACTGTCATAACCGTTTCTGCTTGTTTCCGTAACCTAATGCAGCAAGGCGGCGGGCATGCCCTCTCCAGTGTCTCCCAAACTGTCACCGGGCACGGGCGGCGGCTACTCGGCAGTCAGCAGCACCAGCAGCGCCAGCTCGTCCGTGACCATACCTCAGCGTATCCACCAGATGGCTGCCAGCTACGTCCAGGTCACCTCCAACTTCCTGTTCGCCACCGAGGTCTGGGACCAAGCGGAGCAACTATCCAAGGAGCAGAAAGGTAAACTACCTTTAATATATAGCATGTTTTGGGACAGATAAATACTTCATTATAAAATTAGCAGCACATAGCCGAATCAGATGGGGGGAGGCCAAATGACTCCAGATAAAATCCTAAAATATCAGTATTATACACACCAGGGCCTCATTCAAAATACTGTTATAGCATTGTCCTTTGCTTTTTATGACTTGAGTATGAGATTTTTTGAGGTAACGAAAAAACGTGAAATGCTCTCACTAGAGCCAGTGTTTGGTGTGTCCATTCTGGGCTACTGTAGGAACATGGTGGACTCATTCTGACCTAACAAAAACCCGATTCTTAGTTTTAGGTGATTACTGTATACGCAGTTGAAAACATTTCACAAACATTTCTGCCAATAGGTCTCCCTCAAATGATACACACTGTTCCTTTAATCAAGCTCTTAGTTGTGTGTAATCCCCTTTCCTTTCCCTGCACAGGTAGACAGGTGTTCAGTTCAGTCATATCATTCAGGTCAAATTTAAGATATGACAGGTTTAGTACAGTCCTGTGACAGTCACAGATACCAGATTTTTTCTTGTTTTCATGGTATTTAGGTGGTAATTATCATGTAACCTCTATCAAGTTCCTTATTTTCCTTCCTATTATTAAATGTATTAAATAATGGTAAATAGTGGAATAGAATTAAATAATGTTAAATGTGTTGATAAATTTTGAGGTAAATATTGGGGTAATTTGGCAGTAATTTCAAAGAAATTTCAAATAGGTTATTAATCTCCTTATTGCCATGAAATCTGCAGACCTATAAAGTGTTACCTTTTTTCTCTGTGTAGAAGAAGAAGAAGAAGAAGAAGATATTCCTTTATTTGTCCCACAATGGGGAAATTCAATTTTTACACTCTGTTGTTTTTACTTATACACGGTACATGCAGACCCGAGACACACACATGCACAAACAGGACCCATATACATGCATCAAATGGAGAGATGTCAGAGTGAGGGGGCTGCTCCTGACAAGCGCCCCGAGCAGTTGGGGGTTTGGTGCCTTGCTCAGGGGCACCTCGGCAGTGCCCAAGAGGTAAACTGGCACCTCTCCAGCTACCAGTTCACACTCAGTTCTTGGTCATGTCGGGACTTGAACCGGTGACCCTCCGGTTCCCAAGCCAACTCCCTACAGACTGAGCTACTGCCGCCCCCCATTTGACCAACGCGACTGTTAATTGATTCTTTATGAAGTAGTGAACGGAAAATGCTGATAATAAAAAATGCAAATGATCTCGCTTGTCCCACCTTGTACTTGCTTTGAGTCGCTGGCTTTTTAAGTGACTCCTCTCGCCGTGTCTTTTGTCTTCCCAGACTTCTTCTTGGAGTTGGACAAGGTGATGGGTCCTCTGATCTTCAACACCAGCAGCATGACAGAACTGGTGCGTTACACACGGCAGGGCCTCCACTGGCTGCGTCTGGACGCAAAGCTTATTCCCTAGCGAGGACTCCACTTCCCTGCTCGCTGCTTCACACACACACACACACACACACACACACACACACACACACACACACACACACACACACACACACACACGCCTCAGCCTCTTGTGTTCAGCAACATGTCCTCAAAGACACACACACGCATGCCCTCACAGTCAGACACACATACAATGATGTACTGTACACACACTCTCACACACACACAATGAACTTCTCAGACATATCTCCAACACTGTGTCCATTTTCTACACCAGCTTGCCAAAAACTCTGAGCAACCTAGAGCATCTCACACCATCGACAGCATCACACAGGGAGACGCATCCAAACTGCAGCACAGGAACAAACAGAGCTTACCGCCATGCTTCACATATCGGCATTCTTACAATCTCTGAAGGTTTTTATCTATTCGGCATGGAGGCGCTGGGTGAGTTATTTGGCGCTTAAAAATGGGGTTCGGTTTTCAGGCTACTTTGGCTTTTAACTTTTTATTTCACTTTGTTTCACCAAAGTACCTCCCATGAACACCAAAGGTGCTTTAAAATGAAGGTTTCTCTTTATCATTTTTGTGCCTTGTACGTGAGCGACAGGAAAACAAACCGTCATATCTAAATACATTTTTATTTTCCCTCTTTTTTTCATTTTATGCATTTTAAAACATTTAGCAGTTAACGGAAGCTGGCAACATTTATGTTTTTGATTGCAGTCTTTTATGGTGAAGATGGCCACAAATTAAGTAGCCTCAAGTCGCTAGAGCTGAATCTTGGAGCGAGATATTAGGACGGACTGTAGGAAGGGCGACTGTGCACAGCAGAAACACACTTCTCACACACATATATTTATAAATGTATATTTATCAATCAGTGTATTCGTTTTTAAAAGTGTCATTTTTATCTTCCAGAATCATGAGCTACTTTTAGACCTGCTAGAAATTTGATCAAACCACTGTGGTCCGGTTTGTTTCAAGGAGCAGCCTCTAGGGGACGCTAGCGGGGGCTTTTTAGACTCATGGCCTTAATAAAATTGATCACGTTAATGTTCTCTCTAAGAGATTTGCTGTCTTTGACGCTCCAGAAAACACGTCTCTTCCTATGAATTGTTTTTACGCTCATAACTACATTGTTCATTGTGAAATAATCTCGAGGATGAGTCACTTCCACACAGTGTTATTCTTGTTTTTTTTATCCCTGTGTTTGCTCAGAGTGTATTTTTCTAAGGAACAGCAGGGAGTGTCTTAAAGTATTGAAGTTTCCACACACACAGTGCAGTTATTTATATTGCAGTTCTATCAGTGACCACTAATTTGGCACAACAGACTTCATCTGGAAGGAAAGACTTAGAGAGGCAAACTCATCAGTGTTGCATTATAGAACAAAGAGTTTTAAATCTATCATTATATATTTCAAAATTAAGAAGTATAACGGCCAATATGGATTTTATTTATATACCAAGCAGTTTTTTTATTCTTCCTCTGGCCAAGCAGAAGTATAATTTTTCAAATGCATTCTTTTAAAACAGGGTTGAACCGAGGTTTATGAGATGCAAAGTATTTGTATATGTAATTTTTTTTTTCCTATTTAAATTTTAATCATACTTATATTACAAGATGGTAGATAAGAAACGTGTCAGGTAGTTGTTAGGCGAAGTAGAGAGTAACGGTGTATGCCAGCTGTCCTGATGTGAACATTTCTGTTATTTAAAATCACTGGTTGTCATCGAGGGAAATGTGCTTTTTGAATGAATATTTCAATTGACATTTGGGTGTTTGGTAACAGTCAATGACATGAAGGACTGTCCTTTTTTTTTTTAAGTCCACTTCCTACTAAAACATGCTGGAAATATTAAAGCCTGGGTCAAATAGTATACATGGGAGCTATTACTGGGTGGTTTTGTTTTGGTTAATGGCAGATGGACAAGAGGAAAGTGCCAGAAAGTTCCAGTCTGTTACTTTCTGGCACTTTTCTTCCATTTTCAAACAGAAATGTGAGAGTGATGCAGGAATGAGTCCTAAAACATGGAAATGAGTTAGCATTTTACTTCCGGTTCCCTTGTGCATAAGGTTTTAGTTGAATGACTGGATTAAGGTCTGTGGTTAACACAAGCATAAAGGACCAGTGTGTAACAATTAGGGGATCTATTGGCAAAAATAGAACATAATATTAATTAGCGTGTTTTCTTTAGTGTATAATCATCTGATAATAAGAATCATTGTGTTTTTGTTAGAATGATCCATTTATATTTACATAACGAGCGGGTCCTCTTCATGGAGTCGGACAAATCAAACTGTGTTAACTTTTCCTTCTTGGACTGGAGATCTTGTCATTACTTGCTGCCGCTCTCTCTCACTTGCTTCACCACTCACTTCTCACATATACATGTGATGGATGTAGAGAGGGATATTTGCGTTTTCGTGTCGACCACCGTAGCTCTCCAACATTTGAGAGGCTTCGGTTGGTTGCAATCTCCTCACCTCACCACTAGATACCGCCATATCCCACACACCGGGCCTTTAAGAGATTTTAACGTTTTATTGTACGACGTGAAATACGGCAGTAAATATCCCACTTTTCAAGCTTTTACGCTTCTTTAAAAAGGTGGTTGCTAACAAGTGGCTAAATACTCACACTCATGCAACTGTGGTGTTTATCAACCAATTAATGTTAGCTTTATACTTCTGATGATTGCATTCACACTTCACTTCATAGAAAATGGAAAATCATAGAAAATGGTGTTCATTTGTGAACAAAACGTGCAAGTATCAAACACGTTTGCCACAGAGTTAATTTTCTGCAATAATCCAAAACCTAATGGAAAAATCCTGTTGGCTTTTTGTCGAGGGGAACTGGGGTGATGCTAACTTCCCAGTTGGCCGCCATAAGTACATCATTCCTGCACCACTCTGTTGACACTTCATACATACATTCATACAATTCATACATTTTTCATCTCAAGACAAATCTTAAGAGCTGTACTATTTGACCCAAGTTTGACCTTTTTTTTTTTAATTTTGTGTTTTTTTTTTCCTTCACTGGCTCCCTGGCCTTTACAGTAGGAGGGTATACTGTTATTTCCTCTGGCTCTTGAAAAAGAGAAAGCCAGAGGAGGTATTATTTTAATCTATGCAGGATTTTTACAAAAAAAGGATCTGTTTCTGTGGAAAAACTTTAAATTTTTTTGCTTGGGATTGAAACTCCCCTACTTCATTTTTTTTTCCCGCCTCAGTGAGAAACCTATTGAACTCAAGTGTCCAATGCCTTTAGCTTTTGCAATTTTTTGTGTACTGGTTTAGTATATATGTGTATATAGATCTGTTTTTATAACCAAACACAGATGGCTTGAGCCATTTTGTACTTAAAGCTGGAGGCCACTTTTCTCATAGGAATTCCTCTATGGGTTTAGCCAGCCCAGTCAATGTCTTCATACACTGGTACACTTTGTAAGTACAGGTCTGCGCCTTGTGTTCCCTACACTATCTTGTAGTCAAAATGTACAAAATTTAGCATTAGAGTAATTTTTAACAGTTTGCTACACATACTTATTTATTTTTCTGCCCCTTTTGCTTAATATTTTTTTCTATTTTGCCATTTTAAGGAGTACCATTTTATGAAATAGGCAGATGTAAATGTATCGAGGTTCATGATGAGATTTCATTGTAAGTAGTAATTAATATTAATTCTAACTTGAAAGAATCCAGGGTAAGATGAGTTGTTTTTTTTTTGACATTCAGTAGGAAGATGTTAACACTTGCATGTTTCTATTTAAATACAAATGTATAAATTGTAAATATAACATTTCTTTAAGGGTGAATTTCTACTACAGGTTGACATTTTTATTGAAATTAAAAAAATGTTGTAAATACATTTTGTGAGATACTTTATGCACATTTTTTTCCTCCTCTAATGGGTTTTTGTGTTATCTTCTTCTTCCAAGCTATTAGAGTACGTCCCAGTCTCTCAACACTGTATATCAAATTGATTTCTCAGTCTTTTTCTTACCGTGCTCGTATACTTTGTCTCCCGCTTCACTGTCTCGCAGTATCACAGTCGCCACATAATCATTGATGTCTCTAGATCCAAGTGCGAATATTTTGTCTTCTCTGTATTTGATACGGAGGCGTGTACTTTTCATGAAATGTATATTGTTGATCTCATGGGATGGATGGATGGATGGATGGATGGTGTGTACAGTCTGTTGTGTAAAACCACGTCTGTTTCCTCCTCACGAGAGAGAGAGAGAGAGAGAGCGCGAGAGAGAGAGAGATGTATTTACTATATGTCCCTTTTGAACAATTGGTCCAACGTGTCTTTTGAAACAGAGGTATTTCTCTACAGGTCAAAACAGTTGTAGCAGTTTATACAGTATGTTGTATAACACCTTGTTTTCTAAAAGTCGTCTCTGAAAGTGAGACCAGCAGCATACACTATGTACAATAGTCTAAATTGGATTAGTTTTAAGAGAACTGATGATAGAGATGCTATATATGATGGATGCAATATGATTAAAGGTACTCATTGAGTTTGATCTTCAAACTTAGGTTATGTAATTTAAAGCATTCTTGTGAAGTGAGTATTAATTGTGACTAATGAGAGTCTGTCCTGAATATTCTTTGTATTTTGCCGTATTGAGAATAAAATATATATGGATATGTTTAATGGAGTGTTGCTCATTTTATTGTAGCAGCATGAGATAATTTTGTAGCGAAAGAGCTCTTGAGGCATCTCAAGTCTGAACCTGATCTTTCATTTGGCCAAGGTGATGTAATAGAGTAGTATTTGTATTCACTGTAACTCAAGTGTGCATCCTCATGGGCCAGAAACTAATTCATTTTCCCACGAAACTGATGATGATTTTGCAGCACAACTAGAAATTTAGTAATCTAGTAATTTAGTACTTTTTAAGTAGTTTACTTTTCATAAAGTCAGAATAAATACACATGACATAGGCAACATCTAGACATTTTGTGCACAAAGACTTCCACTGGAAAATGCAATTCCTGTTAAATTGGTTTATTTAAACGGCAAATGACAGCTTTTGCAGTCAGTACCTTGATACGTCTTTGCATGGCATTTCATAAACTCATCATAGGATTTGCTTATAATAACTTCAGCTGCAAAGTAACTACAGTAGCTGTAGCTCAGTGGGAAAAGTGCTCATCTGTATTGAAAGTAAAATATATCCGGATATGTTTAATGGAGTATTGCTCATTTTATTTTGGCAGCATGAGATTATTTAGGTTAAGAACAGAACGCTTGAGGTATCTCATGCGTGAACCTGTTAATCATCCGCTCAAGGTGATTTAACATTAAATAGTTATGTTTACCTTCACTGTAACTCAACAAAACAAAGTAAAGTACAAGTACAAAAGTACTGCTAACTGGGGTATACTGAAGTCCCCTTTCACATAGTGATTACATTGTTTTTTGTATAGAGGGGACAACAGACTGACAACAAGCAGACCTGTGCTTCAGTTCTCAGTGAATAAATTGCCACCAAGTGGTCATGAGTTGCTACTGTCATTGCTGTCCCATCAATGCCAGCTTTATCATCACTGGGTTGTCACTGCAGTCACTGTGATCATTACTGCTGATGGTTATGATTGCAGTAGTATCAGTTACATTGCAATAATGACAATATAAACAGGGGGGAGGGTGATTTTTAAAAATAGAAATGTGTTTCATAGTCTTTTATGATATTTTCTTCTGGGAAATAAGTTTAAAACCAGCTATTCTGTACATCTCAGATTGTTTTCGGCAAAAACAAACAAGCATTTGCTGATATGATAGATGGCTTTCAGGTTAGATTAGTGATTTAAAGATGGAAAAAATGTACAACACAGTTTACTAATAGTTATTGTCCTCTATTTGGAGATAAACGAAAAGATTGTTTTTCTCTCCAAATTACTGTAATTTGTAATGTCAATCGTGTGTATCATGTATGTAATTGGGACATATATGACCCTGCCCTAAATACATTATTTAAAAATATATATATATAATATTTACCTGAAGCACCTGTTTTGCCTGACATTGAATGGTAATAGTAATAAATAAATAAATAATGCCTGCTGAATGAAAAAGACATTGGTGGCCTAGATGTTTATGTTTTGTTCTATTACTGTATCCGAGCCATTTAAACCATTGTTTGTCTGTTTCAATAAGAAAAAGATGGTGCTTATTTAATCTCTCTGTGCATGAAACAAAGGAATTCAAAGTAGTTTATATAGCTTGGCATTGCAGAGCCTCTTAGAAATGATTAGCTCCTTTCAATCCACATTGCCCTGCACTAGAAAAATTAACTCTTATGTAGACTTTTTTCACTTTGTGTTTTCACTTTTTATTTTTATTCTCTCTTGTCAGTTTTTATTTCTGTTTAAAAGATTTGAATTTTCCTTGGCAGCCTTAATATTTAATTTGTTAACTCTTGTGTGAGCGGTAAAATGTCACTGCTGAGTTTGGGTTTCTGCCTCTTTCCAGAGGACTAAAGCGCATCACAACAATACAGAGAAATCCCCGTTTTCACTGTTCCGCCATTAACAGGAACTGACCAATAGGATGTCGAGTATTCCCAAAGTGCCCGCCTTCCGCTGTATCTGATTGGTCGACCGGGTCCTCCATTACCTTTCATCCGCTTCTCCCTCCCCGGGGAATAAGGTAAGCTAACTGCGAGCGGAGATAAAAGGAAAGCTCATTACCAGGAGCGGCGAGGCACGTTAGCCAGCTACCAAAAAGATAAAGAAAAACTGTTTTTCGTCCGTTTGTTTATATATTTCACTCGAGATAGACATCCAGAGAAACAAGGACTACAAGTTGAAGACAGCGAAGTGACCGGGAACCAGCAGGTACGTGAAGGGGACTTTGGGAGCAGCAGGTGCATCTAGTATCGCTGTGTCTGTCCAGTTTCGGTTGTCAACTGTCAACCTGTTGCTAACTCTTTCTAGCAAAAACGGCCTCATGAAATCCTGTTATGTTGAAAACCTCTTTATAAGTGTAGTTTTTAAACGTTTTAAAGCTTGTTACGAGTAAAATGAACGTCATTTAATAAGCTAACTGATCACGGTTCAGGAGCAAACGCTATAGTCCTTGTTAGTGTTATTGTGGATGATTGTGTCTTTGAACGCAGCATTGCTAACACTTAATGGTTTTTCTGTAATATCTCACCTAGAAGTTATATTGTAAGTCATTTTTAAAATATCTTTAAAATGTCTTTATTCTTGTGTCGTAAACTTTTTAGGGCTGTAGTTTGGCATCTATGTGGCTTTTTAATGTGTTCATCTTTATCTTAACACGTTTGGATCTTCCTAATTGATTATGTTTTAGTAAACTAAAATTCTCCAGCTTAAGTAACGTTGGGTTTTGGGACTGTTAAAAGCAATTTAACGTCACCTTGGGCTCTGGGAAACCAATAGATTATTTTATGATGTTATGTTAATTGCAGCCCTGTGGGCTGGAGACAACCCATACTACTATTAATGCCACATGTAATTGCCATTTTTCATACTTTCTGTGTTGCTCATTACTTATGCAATGTCTTGCAATGTATTATGAGATCAGCACAGTATTGTCCTACCATAACCTTATCTCCTCTCCTCATATTGATACCTGTCCCCTGAATTATGCACAGGAGGCCCTTTCTACTTAATGACTGGACTATGTTTTATTTAAAGTGGGAACAAAAGGCGCCGCGGGCTGTGGCAGTGTTGCTGCTCCGGGTGGAAACCAGACACTGGTGTTTTGTCCCGTGGCTGAAACTGAAGCACTCATGCAGTGCATTGGTCAGATGGTGGGAGCAGGAGGAGCACACTGGGCTCTCTGTGTGGTGGTGCTGCCGGATGCCCTGGGCTCGGGCTGCCGACCTGGGTCGACTCCACTGCACCCACAGAGTCTGACCTGCGGACCCTGACGGAGACATTTGTGCAGAGTAGATGTGCGTGTAGGTGTACGGCATAAGTGCATACATACAACTCATAGTGACACAGAGAGGCACGCAAACCCAAAACCATGCACCCTACACACCTGTTGAATGAATTTCGCAGTTTGTTGCAGTTTTGTAGTTGTATCATTTAGTTTTGTGTGAAACCGCTCAGTGAACTACATCTCTCATCTTGCACAATATACATCACCAACGCTAGCTAGCTAGTTATGTGCCACACACAAATGTGTTATTATCTTACCTGATGTGTTTTATCAAGCGACACCTGGTCTTTTTATCCGCCAGGAAGAGAAAAAACAAGTTGCTAGTGTGAGTCCATCCCAGTACGGAACACACAGTATCGTGGATTCAGAGAGAGACAACACTGATGTGACTTTTCACAGTCTAATACTTCAACTTACAACAAACTGAAACTTTCTTGACTTGCAAAATAACCTTTTAAATTGACAAACATCATTTGTGTGATTCAAACGGCATCAGAACAAAAAAATATTTGTCTCTCGCTGCTGACTACTACCGAAAGGACTTTGCCTCGCTATACAGACGATATGCACAGAGGCACGCAAACCCAAAAGCATGCATCCATCTTCTACACACCTGTTAATCCAAATCCAAAACTAATCTAATATTGCACCACCTGGACAGTCATGCACCAATGCATAGTTGTACTTGCCAGACGGAGCGACACACTGCATGAGAACTTGACACAAGGCCATCATATCATGGTGATGGTGTGTGTTTGCAGGAAGATTAAAGAAAGAAAGGAAGCCGGAAACAAAAGATGGAAGCAAACAGCAGGGCAAGGCTATAAAATAGAGTAGGGTCACAAAGCCATGGGCCATACATGTCAACCTACTCTGGGTATTGAAACTTGATCCCTTTCTCTTTCCTTCTCCCTCTCAATGTGTGCACTGTATCAATGGTGTGATACAGAAAAAGCAGTAATTTTAGGTCATTACAGACTCAAAATAGCACTTGTCAGGTTAGGTGTTTGGAGCTGCATGTGTTGTGTTGTTGTTAGACTTCATGGGTCTGGTTGTTCTTTTAACAGTGGAAAATTACTCTTGGCTTGTGTGGTTTTTACTCGGATGTTTACATTCTTTCAGTGACCTTTCACACAGCCCACCTCTGCAGGGATGAACTAACTGGTTTGGCTGTATGAGTAAGGTTAGATGAAGTTAAGATAGGGAGGTGGTGGCACTCGTCAAAAAGGCTAAAAACCTACTTTGTGAAATTGTTGCTGAAAGTGACCCAGATGAAATGGAGGGATTTAGGGTTGCAACTAAGGATTATTTTCCTTGTTGATTAATCTCTTGATTATTTTCTCTATTTGTTTGGTCTATAAAATGGTGAAAAATGTTCATCAGTGTTTCCCAAAGCCCAAGATGACATCCACAAAAGTCTTGTGACGACAGAAACTTTATTTAAGCTATTAAAAAAACAGAAATAAAGCAGCTAAATGGTGGAGAAACCTTCATCAAATGCCTTAATGCTGATGTAATAAAATCACTGCCACTCTGTGTGGTGTCCCTTAGAAATCTAATGAGGGTGTCAAGGTGAGATAAAGGACAGTGATGTAGGTGTCAGAGTTATAAATCAGTTAACAGCTTGTTGGTTTCTGTCATTCTTCTTACCTGTGTTGTTTACATTTTCCTGCTATGGAAGTGTGATTTTGTTGTAATTCCAACCTCTTCCTTTGTACCTGCATGAGGTGAGGCTTTCACTGGCTTTGTCAGTTTCAGGAAAATAAACGCGTCAAGGAAATAGCCGTGAATGACTCATGACGGGGAATTCAATGGTGAAATGATTGACTCAGACTGATGATGTGAAGTGTGAACCACTAACGTGTGTGATTTAGATGTAAATCAGCTGATGTGATCATGTACCAGCAGGTTTTTAGTCAAACTTTATTTGTATAGCATGTTTAAAAATAGTTGATCAAAGCATAACAAAATGAATACAATGCAAACAACAATAAGAACATTACAAAAACAATACCGACAATGTGCACATAACAGAAGTAAAAGAGCAGCAGCTCAACAGAAAATAAACTTAATCAAACGGCAGTGAGAACAGGTGAGTCTTCAGCAGCGGCTTCAATGATTGTACAGTCTGAGCAGTTTTAATACGATGAGGTAAACTGTTCCACAGATTAGGAGCAGCAACCGCAAAGGTTTGGTCACCTCTGTTTCTGAGTCTAGTTCTGGGGACATCCAGGAGTATATGATTGGTTGACCTCAGTGCTCTAACTGGAGTATGAAGGTGTAATAGTTTTGAAAGATAGTGTGGTGCCGACAAAATTAAAACCTTTAAAAACAAGCAATAAAATCTGAAAATCAATCTAGGAACGGACAGGAAGTCAGTGGAGGGAGGCCAGAACTGATGATATGTGATCATGTTTTCTTTTCCAGTCAACAGGCTGGCTGTTTTGTATGCAGTGTTTTAGTAAGAAAGGAAGATTTAATCAACAGGATTTTAGCAAAATGAGATTGTGCTTGTAAGGTACAGCGTCACAGTGACAAATACTCGTCTGACCAACTTTATTATCAAGAGTTAAATGTGTAACAAAGTTAGACAGTTCAGGATGACATTAGAGGACATTAGATGACATTTCAGGACATTATGTCATGCAGAAGTACCTTTTATAATTTAGCAGTTTGGTATGTGGAGGCTGGTTAGCCTAAGGTGTGGTGTTCTGGTTCATGATCTCATGCACTGTTTTCAAACAATTGACCTTGGAAAGGTTGATAAGATTATGGATTGATGCACGTTTTAGCGCGTGATCGTAACATACAGGTATTCAGGTTCGCTGAGGTGGTATGAAATCATGACAGGGAGGTCTCTTTAAGTGCTGATAAGAAGATCATGGGGAAATATTTGATTCTCTGTTGGGAAGAGAGAGGTTTGTTTAAGATGCTATATTCCAGTTAAAATTTCCCCACAAGATTAATAAGTAATGGGGAGGAGGAAAATCTGAGGTTGTTGCAACTAGCAGACATGCTGCAAGTGGAAACCTTAATACCTTGATGTTAATAAGTTAATATTACTTTAATGTTACATCATTGTTGAGCTAACTCAACAGTAGATGTGGAGGAAGGTGATGCGGCTCAGTATAAGAACCTTTTGCATGGCTGACGTATCATAATCACAGTGAAGACTTTCCTCTAACGTATTATGGGGTTTTTATATAGACGTCAGGCATTTGCATTGTCTGAAAGGATGTCTCTGAAGTCGATTGATGATAATAATGAGAAAGATTAATGGTTAGTAGGCCTGGCAGTCATTTAACCTATGCTGGCTTTCTTTTATGTTGGTGGAAGGTGTTTTTAGTAAACTGCTTGGCTTTAAGTAGCTGTAATGATGATCAGTAATCTTTTTTGAATATATAATAACAGTACGTATATGCTGTGGATTCAAAAGTTCATTTGAAACTGAGACTCAAAAAATGTGAGATTTTGGATACACTGCTATAACTGCTGTTATCCATATTTCCATATTAACTATGACTTCAATTAATATATGCAGTGTGAATTGTGAAGGAGGGTTGCTCCTGTCGTGTCACTTCTGGTTGCACAAAAACCAAGATTGCAACAAAATGTCGAACTCAAGGCTTCAAAACAGCAATCCACAAACCAGTGGGTGACGTCATGGTGACTACGTCCATTTCTGATATACAGTCTATAAAGAGCCAGATGTTTCCCCAGCAGTGTGTGAAGAGCAACACAGGGTTAAAAGGAGAGGATTTGTAAACATGCCACTGTTTTCTAAAAATCATGTCAACTTAAAAGATTAAGATGCAGGTTTAAGTTAATTCCTGCAAATAATAATTATTTTCATTGTCAGTTAATCTGTTGATTTATTTTTTGATTAATCAATTAGTTGTGTGGTCTATGAAGTGTCAGAAAATTGTAAAAATGTTGATCCACGACTCAAAGATATTCAGCTTACTGTAAAGAAACCAGAAAATATTCACATTTAAGAGAGAATTTTTACTTTTTAAAAACCAAATGAATCGATTACCAAAATAGTTGGCATTTCATTTAATAGTTGATAAGTAATCGATTAACCGTTACAGCACTACCTTTCATATTTTTTTTTTTTTTTTTTTGCTGTCAGTTACTGGCCTAGAGGGGCAAAACACCTTCCTGCACAATTGATTGAAATCATTAACTTATTGTAAAAAAAAAAAAAACAAGACAATACCAAAAACTCAGACATTCAATGCCCGCCCAGCTCTCTTTCACCAGCTTTTGTCTCATTTCTTCTCGTCATTAGCTACTTCAGAGCTCTCTTCTCTTCTGCAGGCAGGGCCAGGGGGCTTTTGTATTTTTACCTGGGTCTGACCACTGACTGGTCCACAGTCGTGAGTTATTGTCGGATCCTGTTTCTTTTGTCAGGGGAACAGAGAGGCCTCTTCAGGTCCTATAGAGCAGAGGGACGAGAAGGAGACAAATGGCTGACAGAGGTTATCACCGACTAATACGAGACCCCCTGAGGACAGGCTGGAAAGTGTGTATGGTTATGTGTGTCTGTCTGCCCATTCTGGTTATCTGACAGGACCACACCTACACTATTGTATGGCCCTATAGGACCCTCATTGGGATGTGGCAGTGTCATATGTCATGTGGGTATGTGTGTGAGTTACCTCGTATCGGCAGCTTTTAAAAATATATCCTTTTCTCTACTTTAAGTTATGTTTTCACACCTAACATAACACTTTCAAAGCATGAGAACATTTTGAAACCTGCATCGTTTACATCCATGTTAGTAACACTACCATGTGCTTATCTGCACATTGCTGTGGGGATGTCACAATATCAGAAATTTAGTAGTCCGTCATCATCATTTTCGAAACCACGGTGAAAAACTAAAGGAAAGGAATTGTTTTTGTTAGGAGGTTAAACAGATCATAATTACCTCTTTGTCCTCCATTTTATATTGCTGTGAAAAGAGCCCCTTCAAACAACTGGCTTTATTCAAGTTTCTCGCCAAAAACTACATTTTATCAGATTACATTTGAACACATCATAATTTTCATCATAATGAGAAAGATTAGTGAGAGATTTAGCCAAGTTTTATTTTGTCATATGAATGGATATACTTTCTCTCTGGCACCAACTGACAATGTGAAATTCTCCGCCAGTTTTTGGATGAATTTGGAGCCGATTACTTCTTGTGAGTATTGCATCAGAGATGAGTTTCCCTGTTTACTTTAAAGTTATAAAATGTTGGGTCACTGATGCATCAACAAAGCGGCCTGTACGGAGGAAAAGAGGAAGACTTTTTCTAATGCTGTTGCTGTTTCACTGCAGTTTGGACCACAGTGCAACCCTTCATCCTTTGTGTCTGTTTGAGAGTTAGTGTTTGTACTGTACCTCCATAATACTCCATGTTAACAGGTCTGCTGGAGGGCCAGCTCAGGTTTCATAGCCCCTGATGAAAAGGTGCGGGTGAGGGCTTGTCACCGAGACTTGAGGCGGTCACGGATGCAGTAATGTAGCTGTGATATTGACTAATAAAAGAGGCATTTACAGCTGTCTGACACGGCTGGAAGTAGAGGCTTGATGTCTTTTTTATATGACCAGTCAGAGCTGGAATGGCTGCGACACCTCGTCGTGACTCTAAGTTGCTGAAACAAAACGGCTTAATATATTGACACTAGTGAAAAACAGAGAGACAATAAGATAATTACGGTAGTCAATCACACCATTTTAAGTTAGGACTAAGACGATTATTCAATAACTGACAACTATCTTGAGCCTTTTTTCATAATTTTTTTTTTTACTTTTAATAGATGCCAAATGGAAAAAAAATTAACAGTAATCAATTGATTTTGAAAATAATCTTCAGTTTGCAGCCCTAAAGTTATAAAGGTTATAATTTCAAACATTTGTTTTCAATTGTGTTTTCAATAATGGTGCTAGAAAGACATTTAATAGAGAATATACAGTGTATAGTATATATAGTGAAAGTACTGAATTCCTCCTCCCTTTTTCCTCCAGTATTCACATCAGTTCTTCCTCAGGCAGCACCACATCTGACCATTTTTTTTGTCCCAGGTTACAAAGTCCAGAGTGTGTTGCTCTGTTTTCTGCTGAAGTTTAATCTCTGTAATTTATTTTACAGCCTTAACCCCCTCTCGTCCTCCCCTGCTCTGAGGTAGGAAACCTGCTCTGCCAGCAGTAAAAAGGAGCCCATTGTGATCAGCTCCCCCAAAATTAACCACGGTGGCAGCAGACTCAATGCTGGCGAACACAATGGAGATTAGGAATCACTTGACTCCTGAGCGTGGTGATCAGTACTATTAGGTTACTGTATATGTTTCAAAAGCAGGACAATTAAAAGTTAACAGTGTTTCATCTCTGCTGAGGCGTTGATGGTATAATGGGACAGCTACAGCCTGCAGTCTATAGCCTCAGGTGTAGGTGGGACTCTGTTATCATCAGCACAAATAGACACACTTTGTTCTTTCTAGAGAGCTCTTGCATATGTTGTAAATCACAACCCACGTGGTAATAGCTGCGAGCTGACAAAGAGAGCCACTGTGTTCTGGATAAAATAATTCGCTTTTTTTGACATTATTTTCATTATATAGTGTTATACTGCTATTCAGAGGAAAAACGCTTATCCAGGATTACTCAGTTTGAGAGACTTATCAGCCTGTTCAGGGGGAAATATTGTTGGCTGTGTTACATAGATCATCTGCTTCACGACGTCCTGAATAATGGCGTCGCTGGCTAAACGCGAACTCCACCTGGAACAGATTAATTAAATGTCGAAAGCCGTTGGTGGTTTAATGCCAGACAGATCTTTTGTGATTTTCAAAAAATGTAGCAGCACTAGTTTGTAAGCATGCAGGCATGGGAAAGCCATCGAGGAAGATGTTGAAAGCTGAGATCTTTGCACTCTAAAATTTAAAGCTGCAGTTTAGCTTTTCTAGCGCTAAGCTGTCCACTAAATCAAATTTATTCTCGGTTCATTTTACAGACAAATCCCCCCCTAGACTTGATGTGGGGATTGAGAGAGTGAGAAGGAGAGAGGAGCAGTCACATGTTTGGCTCAAAGACACTCAACTTACTCAGACTTTCCCTTAGTTTTTACAGGGCCCATATTGAGTTTTTCTGGTTAGGATGGGAAATACTCTTCATTTAGATATTTACATTCTGCTGATGTTTTTGTATGTGAGGAAACCAAAGAGACAGTTCTTTTACAACTTTAACTGTGTTAAAGCAATAAATTGAACTTGATCCAACAAAGTCCACTTCAGTGAGGATATTTCACCTGCTCTGCACATAAATTAAACAGCTCAGGCTGTCGGAAATAGCAGATTTGCCAAAATTGGATACCTTGATCCAGCCAGCTGTTATTCTGTGTGATTTGGCGTTTTTTTTTTTCCATATCAAATTGTGCCTCACAAGGTGGGAGGCTAAACATTTGCTGTGGTCAGCTCTGGACCTATCAATTTTCAACCTATTTTCCCATGTTTATGGGTCTAAATGGGGACAACACTTTCTGAAATTGATGGAGAACGCTGCAGCCACTAAACAAGCTGTACTGTAGTCATTTGGGGCAACCTGACACCGTCAGTTTCTGTCCACTAAAAGTGCTTATTTTTGCCACTGACAGACTCAGATTTTTATTATAAGTGTCTAACAACATTATCACTTCCTGTTTGTTGTTGTGTTGTGTTGACTTGCTGCTGGAAGAAAATGGTGGAAACGTGAGAGAGAGTTGGAGAGAGGAGTACCACAGGACACTGGTGTTGTCAGAGTTTGTTGTGTTGGAGTATAGAAAGTGTAGCTTAGTGTTAGCTAAAAGATTTTTAATGTTGTGGCTGAATATTTAGATGATTTCGACAATGTTTATGTGATGCAAGATTTCACCGTTTTCTTGCGGCAACAAGTCACATGAAATATTTTATATCTCTGTTTCCATAATGTTGTCAGACACTTAAAATAACAATCTGAACCTGTCAAGTGGCAACAAGCACTTGTAGTGGACGTAAACTGATGG
Organism: Pterois miles; assembly: GCA_947000775.1. NCBI lineage: Eukaryota > Metazoa > Chordata > Actinopteri > Perciformes > Scorpaenidae > Pterois > Pterois miles. Next base: position 23,917,826 of record CAMQGK010000052.1, read on the forward strand.
TGCCAGGTTGCCCCAAATCATTACATTTACAGCCCGTTTAACGGCTGGCGGCTGCATCGTTCTCCCTCAATACTGGACCATTTTCAAAAAGTGTTGTCCACGTTAAAACAGGGGAAAATAGGGTCCAGGTAGAAAAATACCTGTTAGTCTTTAAAAGTTTATAGGTGTTTTTTCAGCATCTATCTGCAGAGGAAACTGAGGTCTCATCACCTAAAGTCTATATGAACAATAGCAGTTTTTTAGACAAATACAGAGCCAAAGTTATCTCTGAGCAGTAAGTTGATTTACCCCAGTTTTTTTGTGTGCTTTACTGTGTTGTTTCACAAGAAACTAAATTGGGTCAATTAATGCAAGTAAATATTCCCCCTGAAGTTCATGCTGTAAATTAGGAAAGTAGGTCAGGAGAAACAATCGCAAATACTGAAACTCATCCTTTTTTTTTGAGAGAGCTGTCAACGCTCACCTCACCTGCTTTGATAAATTACTGGATTTTGAAGAAGAGTTATATGAGACAAAATAATTTGCACACTTGTGGATAAAGTTGGACACTTTTTAATTCACTGTATCTCACCTGACTTTTGTAGTCTGTGCTCAGTTAGATTAAAATACTAAGATCTGTTGTTGACTCCAGCGGCAGCCATTGTTTGGGTCAGTGGGGGAAGTGAATATTAACCGTTCACCCTCACATACTGTGATCCAGCCATCTGTTATTTTGTGTACTTTGGCAGGTTTTTTCCAAATCAAATTGTGCCTCACAAGGTGGATGGCTAAACATTTGCTGTGATCAGCTCTGGACCAAGTGGTAAATGAACATTTATATAGTATTTTTCTAGTCTTCTGACCACTACATGTCAGCATTCACCCACTCACAAACACATTCATACACTGATGGCAGAGGCTGCCAGCAAGGGGCCAACTTTGTCCATTAGGATTTAATCTAAATACTCATTCACACACCGATAGCTAAGCCTTCAGGAGCAATTTGGGGTTAAGTGTCTTGCTCAAGGACACATTAACATTTGACCAGAGCAGCCAGGGATCGAACCACGGACCTTCCAATTGGTGGACAACCAGCACTGCCCTCTGAGCCACAGCCGGACCAATCAGTTAAAGGGTGACTTCTGTATTTTTCAGCCTATTTTCCCGTGTTTTCATTTGACTGATGGGAGGACAACACTGTCTGAAGTTGGTCCAGTATTGATGGAGAACAGTGCAAAACAATAAAATAACAATATGAGCCCTGTCAGTGGCAACAAGCACTTTTAGTGGACGTAAACTGATGGTGCCAGGTTGCCCCAGATCATTACGTTGCAGCCAGTTTAACGGCTGGCGGCTGCATCGTTCTCCCTCAACACTGGACCATTTTCAAAAAGTCCAGGAAAAATAGAGGAAAAATCGGGTCCAGGTTGAAAAATACTTGACCCAATTTAGTTTCTTGTGAATCAACATAGTAAGTTAACCTTTAAAAGTTTGAAGGTGTTTTTTCAGCATCTGTCTGCAGAGGAAACTGAGGTCTCATCACCTAAAGTCTATATGAACAATAGCAGTTTTTTAGACAAATACAGAGCCAAAGTTATCTCTGAGCAGTAAGTTGATTTACCCCAGTTTTTTGTGTGCTTTACTATGTTGATTCACAAGAAACTAAATTGGGTCAATTAAGGCAAAGTAAATATTCCCCTGTAGTTCATGCTGTAAATTAGGAAAGTAGGTCAGGAGAAACAATCGCAAATACTGAAACTCATCCTTTTTTACGGGAGAGCTGTCAACGCTCACCTCACCTGCTTTGATAAATTGCTGGATTTTGAAGAAGAGTTATATGAGACAGAATAACTTGCACACTTGTGGATAAAGTTGGACACTTTTTAATCTACTGTATCTCACCTGACTTTTGTAGTCTGTGCTCAGTTAGATTAAAATACTCAGATCTGTTGTTGACTCCAGCGGCAGCCATTGTTGGGGTCAGTGGGGGAAGTGAATATTAACCGTTCACCCTCACCCTCACAAGAATTTGTCTATGTTTTATACAGTCCATAGCAGAGGTGTAGCGGAGGGTATACAGGATGTACCCACCTCTTTTTGTATACCCACCTATCAGCCAAAAGCCGGTCTGCGGCTACACAGCCCCATATGCAACAACCTGTGATGCACTGTGTGTTCTGACACCTTTCCACCAGAGCCAGCATAAACTTTCAGCAGTCTGAGCTACAGTAGCTCTTCTGTTGGATCGGACAACATGGGTCAGCCTTCGTTCCCCACGTGCATCAGTGAGCCTTGGCCGCCCATGACCCCTGTCACCGGTTCATTGGTTTTCCTTCCTTGGACCATTTTGGTTGGTCCTGCCCACTGCAGACCGGGATCATGCCACAAGAGCTGTAGTTTTTGAGATGCTCTGACCCAGTAGTCTAACCATCACAATTTGGTCCTTGTCAGAGTCGCTCACATCCTTACGCTTACCCATTTTTTCCTGCTTTTAACACATCAACTTCAAGGACAATCACATACTGTGATCCAGCCATCTGTTATTTTGTGTACTTTGGCAGGTTTTTTCCAAATCAAATTGTGCCTTACAAGGTGGATGGCTAAACATTTGCTGTGGTCAACTCTGGACCAAGTGGTAAATGAACATTTATATAGTATTTTTCTAGTCTTCTGACCACTACATGTCAGCAATCACCCACTCACAAACACATTCATACACTGATGGCAGAGGCTGTCAGCAAGGGGCCAACTTTGTCCGTTAGGATCTAATCGAAATACTCATTCACACACCGATAGCTAAGCCTTCGGGAGCAATTTGGGGCTAAGTGTCTTGCTCAAGGACACATCGACTTTTGACCAGAGCAGCCAGGGATCGCACCACGGACCTTCCAATTGGTGGACAACCAGCACTGCCCTCTGAGCCACAGCCGGACCAATCAGTTAGAGGGTGACTTCTGTATTTTTCAGCCTATTTTCCCGTGTTTTCATTTGACTGATGGGAGGACAACACTATCTGAAGTTGGTCCAGTATTGATGGAGAACAGTGCAAAACAATAAAATAACAATATGAGCCCTGTCAGTGGCAACAAGCACTTTTAGTGGACGTAAACTGATGGTGCCAGGTTGCCCCAGATCATTACGTTGCAGCCAGTTTAACGGCTGGCGGCTGCATCGTTCTCCCTCAATACTGGACCATTTTCAAAAAGTCCAGAAAAAATAGAGGAAAAATCGGGTCCAGGTTGAAAAATACTTAAGTTAACCTTTAAAAGTTCAAAGGTGTTTTTTTCCAGCATCTGTCTGCAGAGCAAACTGAGGTCTCATCACCTAAAGTTTATATGAACAAAAACACTTTTTTAGACAAACACAGAACAGTAAATATCTCTGAGCAGTAATTGTGAAAGCAATAAGTTGATTTACCCCAGTTTTTTTGTGTGCTTTACTGTGTTGATTCACAAGAAACTAAATTCGTACAATTAAGGCAAATATTCCCCTGTAGTTCATGCTATAAATTAGGAAAGTAGGTCAGGAGAAACAATCGCAAATACTGAAACTCATCCTTTTTTATGGGAGAGCTATCAACGCTCACCTCACCTGCTTTGATAAATTACTGGATTTTGAAGAAGAGTTATATGAGACAGAATAATTTGCACAATTGTGGATAAAGTTGGACACTTTTTAATTTGCTGTATCTCACCTGACTTTTGTAGTCTGTGCTCAGTTAGATTAAAATACTCAGATCGGTTGTTGACTCCAGCGGCAGCTATTGTTGGGGTCAGTGGGGGAAGTGAATATTAACCGTTCGGCCTCACACTGGCGAGCTCTTTTGCAATTCAAATCACTGGCGCAACACTGAGCAAATGTTTCCTTGTTTTCCTGCTGCCGCTGCTCTACAAGGCAGGGAATCGTGTATCTGGACTGTCCTTTTCATGCCGCCTAAAGCATCCTGGCGGGTATAAAAAGGAGAGATTAGAGGCATGTCTGTTCACTTTCATCACGCCATATTAAATAGTGTGGACAGTGACTCAGTTTCTCACACCTTTATCCTATTTATCCTCGTATTTCTTTTTGTTTTCAGCTGTTTCTCCTTCCCTCACCAGACATGATGTCACAGACAGGCCCGTCTCACAGCAGGAGCTCCATGCATGAATGACTCCTGCTGTCGGTGAGCCTTTTACTCTGACGCCGGTGGAGAATTTGGGTGAATGTGACCCATTAAAATGAGCACATTGACACCTGCATGGCTGCAACGTATTGCTAAAAAATTTTGATTGGAGAAAGGATCAACATAAGTGTTTGTTTTTGAGTGTGTGTTCAACCCATACAGGTGTTTTCAATGATAGAAGGATAAAAGTGCAATAGAAGAGAAGTCGGAGTGTAAACATTTAGCAAAGAGTCTTGAGAAGAGCTTTAAAAAGCAGGTTGGGTGCATGATGCGTGTGAATTGCTTTTAACTTAAAGGAATTATTCAATTTTTTGAGAAAAGCTTATTTGCTTTCTTACTAAGAGTTATCATTATTCCTGTTTTTGTACAGATTAAGCAAGATATAACATAATTAGTCAAATTTAGTTAGTCAGTAGTTGCTGGTAGGTGGATGTTTTTAAAACTTTGGACAGAGTCAGGTTAGCTGTTTCCCTGTGTTTCTAGTCATTATGCAAAGCTAAGCGAATTGCCTGCAAGCTGCAGCTTCATATTAACTACAGAACCTGCATATGAGTTAGTGTTTTAGCACTTCCAGGTCCCTCGTCTGGAAGTCGCTGGGTCTTTTGAATGGGTTTTTAGTTAGATGAAATAAGGTCTGTGGTTAACACAAGCTTAACAGATTGTAACGTTTTGTTTTATGACAGACTATGTCAATTAATATTCTACTCATGAATTTTGAAGCTTTCACGTGTCATGAAAAAGGCAGTTGCTGACAAGTGGCTAAATGAGACTACTAAATCACATCACATCAACTCGTCAGTATACGCTTTACTTCTGCTGATTGCATTTACACTGTACGGGGGGGTACGTTTTTATATATCTCATCTGTTTAAATTATATTAAGGCATAAAGTTTTGTGTAATTGAGGGCGTGTTAGCTTTGAGCAACAGGTAGGTGCTGTCTCAGGTCGCTAGCTGCTAGCTGTCTGCTCTGCTGCGTCACCAGGGCCTGTCTTAGCTCCACTGATGCCCATTGTTGGATTAGCTGTGAGTTAGGCTGTGTCATCACTGCCAAGATGGCGACGGCCGGAGTCACCCACTTTGAGCTTCACAGCACCTCTTCAGAAACCAACGTCACAAGAATTTGTCTATGTTTTATACAGTCCATAGCAGAGGTGTAGCGGAGGGTATAGGGGATGTACCCACCTCTTTTTGTATACCCACCTATCAACCAAAAGCCGGTCTGCGGCTACACAGCCCCATATGCAACAACCTGTGATGCACTGTGTGTTTTGACACCTTTCCACCAGAACCAGCATAAACTTGTTCAGCAGTCTGAGCTACAGTAGCTCTTCTGTTGGATCGGACAACACGGGTCAGCCTTCGCTCCCCACGTGCATCGCTGAACAGTCTGGGTTTCCCAAGTGGCCCCCCCAGGAAAAATAATTGCCCACCTCTGGTTTACAGCATAGATGCACCCACCTAAATCTTGCACTGTGTTTTGGTAGCACTGTGGTAGTGTATTCATTTACTTTTGGTGACTGGAAAGTTTTCCCTCTTCAAAACTAGTCCCTGTATAGTTTCTATTACAGTCTCAAAATGTCTATTCATTGACTGTAATTGCCTCATATTAGATGGGTCCAGGGGAGCAATAAGGCCAATACGAGGAATGCTGTTGTCTGGAGCTCAGCAGGTCATTTAGTACTGTAACCTGACTTTGGCCACTCCGGGAGGTTGCATGATTACAGGAGGGGAAACACCCACTTCTAATTATGTTGTCTCAAAGTGAATAGGATATTGTGTTGATGTAGGGATTTAGGATTTGTGTGACTGCAGAAGGATAGGGATACAGTTTTGTGTGTATTCCCATGAAAGATGTCAGAGTGTTATATCTAAATAACCCAAGGCTATAGGTGTAGCGCTTCTGTTGCATGAAATGTCTGGAGAGGACTTATTGAAGTCAGATGAGTTGAACAACTAAGGCGAACTCTGTCACTCAGTGCTACTGCTAAATACTTATTGGCAATTCATGCATTGATGATTGGTGCTTGGGCGTTTCTGCAAAAATCACACTTGGCATATTATTAATCTGGCACTTCTTGTCCTGCATATTCCGCTCACTGCAGGATTAAATATCTCATGTCGTGATATAATGGGTATTGAAACTAAAACTTGTTAGAATAAAAGCTCATGATATGAAATTATCAGGATGTCTTACTGAATGTGACGTCCAAGCCTGATTTTCAAAAGGTTTCAGATTCTCAAATGTGAATATTTTCTGGTTTTCTTTGTCCTCTATGATAGTAAACTGCATATCTGATAACAAGACATCTGAAAACGTAATATATGCGTATTATACAAACTATTGGTCGAACTGGAAACTAGAGAACTAGTGATGCCACTCACCGGAGAGGATGACTGAATATTCTCTGTGGTCTGAGATGTGGATGTGCAAGTTAAACATCATTACATAATAAGCTGAAAGTTTGTATGTTTGAATACAATTTGCATATTTTGTTTTAGGTCATGAAACTGAGATCCGTGTACTGAAACCTGTTTGCTTTACCTGCTAGCTGCTTATCAAGCACATTCCTTTCCATGTGCCTCTGCCAAACATCCAAACCACTGATAAAGCATGGAGGTGCCATGAAGTATCAGGTATTTGGCCTGCTGATCGATATTGTCACCATGCTTAGTACAGATAGTAGATTTTGTTATTTGTATTGTGAGTTGTTTGAAATTATCTGGCTCTGTCCCTTTCTCTTCTTTCCCGAGGACCAAAGTCTGCAGAGTACTCTGTGAAGATGTACTCAGGCAATATGATGAATTGAGCTAAATGCTAATATCAGCATGCTAACATGTTGTTAATTTAGCATGATAACATGCTAACATTTGCAAATTGACCCCTCCAATGTCCCGCCCCTTTTTGCTCTGTGCTCCAATAATAGTTGAGCAAGTCTGGAACCCGGCAGAACCTCAGTCCACCTTGCCATTTCCTGTTATACATAGATATGCTATGTCTGTTCAAAGGTAACATTACTATCAGTCACATTACTTTGCTATTGTGTATAGTCACAGTTACTACCAGGAACTTTCATTTTGTGTTGATTTTGGCAGTCCCTGTGGACAAAAGCGGTAGTGTTTCCGAGCACCAGAGTCCTTTTAAAAAACTTGTCATTTTACTGTAGCAGGGTCTGACAGTCTGCCCCATGCAGTCCTGGTTCTGGTTCTGCCGTGCCTCCCTCCCCTCCAGCAGGCCCAGCAATACGGCCTGGGCCATCAGCAGCATGGTGTCGGGCGCAGAGCTCTCAACCTCCACTGGAGCTCTGTGCCGTCCTAAAGTAACTTTTAGTGTTATTGATTTTGATATGTGTAGTATCCCGACAGGAAAAGTTGCCTGAATGAAGTTGATCATTATGAATATATCCTGCCATTGCACACTGGAGTCTTTGTGGTTGGCATCTTGAAGCCATACAGCCTGGCGCCCAGAAACTAATAATACACCCTGTGGCACCCAGCTAAGCGGGGCAGGCGTCTCCTTGTTTCTTTTTGTCAAGCTTGTCCGATCTAACAGCAATACCTGAGGGGGCGGGACTTGGGAACGGTCACTTAGCACTAAACAGGAATTACAGCTGATGCTGATGGGAATGTCATTCAAGTCAGGGATCACTAAAGTTGTTGGGAACCATGAATGTCTGCACAAATTTTTGTCCCAGTGTATCTCATAGATGTTGAGGTATTTCACAGGATATTTTCTGCTAGCATGGTTAGAAATACATCATTAAACAGATTCATCATCATTATCTTTTCCTCTGCTTTGCCATAGACAGTAAATACAAAAAATATTGTAATGCAAGACCTGATATTCTTCTATTTGGTTATCCTTTGTTGGGTAGGTATTCAGTTTTAAATATTGGGATTTGGATATTCATTTTTTTTTTTTTTTTATTTTCAAATAATGGTGTCCAGGACAACCTGCACCAACCAGTATCAGTATAAGAGTAGAAGTGTGAGGCAGACTGAAGAGTGAGAGTGGGTACACCACTCATTACTAAATGTGTCAAAAATCAAAAATTGATTAAATACAATAAAACTGAAGCTCTCTTTCAGGTGCCACATTACACATTTGTCTCCTACCTCCGAATTGTCTTTTCATTATGTTACTAAGACCTGCAGGCACTTTATCTAAATTGTGAAAAACAGGAGAAAGAACGAGGTCATGTTGTATGGCCTTCATGCCACACTCAAGTCTGTATAAGGTGTGATAAGTCCATTAACAGCTTTTGCCACGGATTTTACCAGCATTAATACATTCCATGAGCAACAGTGAAGGGGCAGATGTGTATATATATAACAGCTTGCACAGGGGCTTCATTGTTCTCTGTTTGCAGTATTACCTCTTTGCTTAGCTTTATTCCATGTCACCATTTTATAAAACACAAACTAATACTGCCTATGTACTCTAATTTATGCTGCTTTGTTCTCATGGTCTTTTCATCAAACCAGTATTTGATCTGGTGTTAGCATTGGTTCAAGCCATAGGCCATAGATAAAGATGGACAATGCGTCTCCAGTTCCTCATGTTGCATAGAAGTGAAGCCAAAATATCTTAGATACTGGAGCTGCCATCTTGAGATTTTGACTTCATTTGGAGCCTGGAGTCTGTGCTGTATTGATAGGGGGCTGGAGCCACGGTATCAGGTCCCGCCCACACACCTGCCCGAGCCAATCAGGAACTGAGCACAGCAGCAGGATGTTAGTGTGAGCTACCTAGCTGCTACCTTAGCACCACGGTAGCTGTTTGGCTAGAAAGACACAACAGCTAACCTTAATAGCTCTACATTTATGATCAAATTGACACGTACTATTACACAGGCTTGTGATGGTTACGGAAAGTTACGTCTCCTCTCTTGTACGCTTCACGGCTACTTCAACCAGAGCAGCTGTCAATCTCATGATTGACACCCCCCACGCCGTTTTTATATCATCAAATACTTATTATAATAATGAGCACTTGAACATACATCAGTGTTTTAAGAACTACCTAAAATGACAGAAACCATCTTTGGGAAAAATTTATTTGACGTGTACTTTGACTGTAGTTTGGCCCATGTCTCATCTGCTAACATGGAGGGGGCGGGATTTCTGATCTGTACTGCAGCCAGACAATATAGATGTTTTGGCTTCACTTTTTGGGAGCTGTCATTTCATTCATCTTTATAGACTTTATGTGGTACAAACACTAAAAAAAATACAGTTTGGGTGAGTTAATGCAGACCCTTAAGCATGAGATAGAAGTCACTGTGAGATTAATTAATGATGGGTTATATTACAATAAAAATACATGTACTAGTGTAAAGTCAGTATCTCTGCGAAGTCTTGACCTCTGTGTTAACCCTCTGTGCTTCTGGTGAAGTCATGCAGTGTCATCATGTCTGCTGCAGTACCAGCTCCGGGGCCACCTATGTGTTTGTAGTCAGCTGGTTGTTATGTAACAGGACAGCGATGGTTACTGCAGCTTTTGGTATGAGATGCCACAGCCTCGGCCAACTGGTAGGGACTCTCTGATGAGTGATGATGGCTCTGTGGTACAAAATGGTGAATTCATGTCTACATCATCTCTGGTTTGCAGACAGTGTGTCTTTAGGGTCTTTTGAGAGATGAGGCCTGAGCTATAGGAGACACTGGGAACCCAAGAACAATAGGTGTTCTTTTTTTAAGGATAACATGTTTCCGTATTGACGGAGCCATTGAGACTTTTCCCACCTTTGAACAGGAAGTGGGTCATTTGTTATTGTGTGTATGTGTGTGTGTTTTTTTTCCTGTGGTGTTTGTCCTCCGCTTCCTGCCGGGCCGTCTCTTATTTCTCACTTTCGGTGTTTTTCCTCCTTTCATACATTCCTTGCCCTGTACCTCTTTTGTCGCTGTGGCTCCCTCGTTGTTGTTGATGGTGCTTTTCACACATTTGCTCTGAAGAGAGGTGCTGTCACTGTTTTGAGCCAGCAAAACATGTGATCCTTTAGCATTGAGATTGGGTGTGTGTCAGACATGGGTCATTTCTCTGCTTACATAAGAAGTTACCTCATATCAAGAAAATATTGTTGGCTCCTGCACAAATGGATGGTGCTTCCTTCGCAGAGGTTTAAGACATATTATTTGATGCATTACGGCTGCGTCTGAAATCACATGCACCACATACCCAATATGTGTACAATCGTTCAACATAACTTTGGATGAATAAATAGTAGGGTCGTCAAAACTGGCCAAAGTTGACATTTGCATATTTATTTTAAACACATAGGTTGAAAACAACAATCAGGAATGTAGGAATCAGGAATCTGAATTAATGCAAAATCTATATTATGACGAGCAAAGTGAAATCTGAAACTTACACTTAAATTGGAGCATTATTGATGTTATTATTGATGTTTGTCAGCATCTGTTAGGAATGTTGTTGTCATTGCATGGTGGGATATTTATGCCGTTGTAGTGTGTAGTTGTAATGTTTCACCGTAAATAGTATGCAGTTTGCATGTTATTTGTTTCATACCAATGTTGCGGACATACTTAAAAATGTCGCATACTGTTTAAGCGAACTAAACAGCATGTTTAGTAGTACAGACACAACCTGGTGATGATTTATTTCACGTATAAAATCGTGTGTGACGTCATGGCACTTTGGCAGCGTTCATTTGGTATTCAGTTCCCTGTAATTATATAATTGTCCTTTTCATTATTCATCCGACTTTGAACCAGATCAGTATGTTCTCAGATTTTATTTTTAACAGACATACCATAGGCTGAAAACCATATGCTGCCGTGATGATGAATTAATTTGCACACCTCATTTTTAGACCAAACACACCTACACTCAAACAAAACTCCCAGCGCCTGCAGCCTTGTACTATTCTAGTGTGGATGGAGGAATTCCTACAGTTAATCTCAGTATGACTAGATCATATTGCAGCCCTCCGGGGTGAGTCCTTCATACAAAAGCAATTGTTTTCTTAGAATCCACTTAAAGTAATAAGAAGTTTATTGTTGGCAGAGGCCTGTGTTCAGGTTTAAGGCATGATGTAGTTCCTGGTTAATGGTTGACAAGGGAGGATACAGATTACTTAACTGTTTTTCTTAATACAGCGGAGCATATAATTAATACATTCTTAATAACCTTGTTGTATTTTATTTGCATGGGTGTGTGTATAATTAAGCATTAATTGTTTAAATAAAAGCCACATAGGCGACAGGGCTGTTAGCAATTTGCTGCCCAGTTTATTTAAATGTATGCGACTTTTAGTGAAAACATCAACATGAAATCTGAACGTTAATATTGTCAGGTAAGTATTTAGGCCAGATCAAGGCAGGAATGCAGAGCTTATTAGAGTGTGACAGCTTGTCTTGGTCAGCTAGAGATTTTAGACACCGGTGTGAGCACTGCTCAGCAACACACAGCCTCAGTCTCTCTCCACTGCACACACACACACACACACACACACACACACACACATAGACATGCAGTGTGTTTCTGTTTGACACACACATACAGGAGGGATTGCGCTGCAGACATTGGTGATATAACCGTGCCTGGCTTTCCCTTTCCTGCTAATAGATGCTTTGCTCTGTCAGTGCTCAACACTCGACCTCTTCCGCCTTTTCAAAAATGGCTTCCTCTGGGTTTCTGTTTGATCGGGGGACAATAGGAATGATGTCTTTCAGGTCCTGTGGGAGACTTGAGTCCAGAAGTGAAGTCATAGTCTAGTATTTGTATGTGTTTGATGCCCTTTTTGTCCATTTTATGCTGACAGATTTAAAGATTTGGGCTGTGTTACTAGTGGTTTGTGTTATTAGCACCTTAGTGATATTTAATGGAGGGCCAAGCACTGTGTAAACTGTACATTGTGAGTAAGTAATGTATGTAATGGTTCACAGAAGGTCAGTGGAACAATTTTAATCCTATACAGCAAGTAGCTCAAATCCTTAATGTCTTAAGCAACAGTGGTGCCTCTTGACTGAGATCTATGTGCAAATTTTGTTTCCCTTTCAGTCAATGATCTGTCCCAAGTTATCTGTCCATTAGCTATATTTTTTGACTGGTCTGTCCTATAGGAAGAATCCACTATGTACAGTTTGAATTTCCTACCACAGTAAGAGTTGTAGACAATAATGTCATCATATAGCTACATTTGGCATTGTTTTGCTCCCATGGTGCATTATGCTGGTTTTGACCATGCTACCTTCAAGTATGTTATTATTAAAATAATAGTAATCAGTAGTAATCAATAGTAATCATAATAATCAGTGACTCATATTTGTTCCTCTTGCTTTGAGAATTGAGTTTTCCAAAAGTATTAAAATTGGTATGAGCTGTAGTAGTGACAGAAATAGGGTAAGTCTCTAAAGGTATTTTTTGAGATAGTGGAAAGTAAAATGACATTGTAGACGTTTTTTGCAGCAGACATTTGACCTGTCATAGCAGGAAAAGCACAGGTGCTATGTATAACGGTAACAATAGCTCCATTTCCTCAGTAAGACATGCCAATTAGCAGGCATGCACAATACCAGGGTCCAGTTTCTCAAAGACCCCCTTTACACCCAACATTAAAATGTATTCTGGGAGATCAGATTGCAATCAGATAGTGTTTGACCACATGGAAGTATGTCTCTTCCCCTAAACGGTAGCATTTTGAAACTGATGTTTCCACGCATTATGCTCCGCCTCCTCGGCAGTCAATTGATTAAAGTATTTAATTACATGATTGTCCATAGTTAATCATGATTAATCGCAAATATTTTTATCTGTTCAAAATGTACCTTGAAAGGCAGATTTGTCAATATTTAATACTCTTATCAACATGGGAATGGGCAAATGTGCTTCTTTATGCAAATGTGTGTATATATTTATTGTTGAGAATCAGTTAACAACACAGAACATTGACAGATATTGTCCAGAAACCCTCACAGGTGCTGCATTTACCGTAAAAAAATATGCTCAAATCATGAAATGGCAAACTGAAGCCCAACAGGCAACAACAACTACTCAGTCTGTCAGTGTGCTGACTTGACCATGACTTGCCCCGAACTGCATGTTATTATCATAAAGTGGGCATTTCTGTAAAAGGGAGACTTGTGGGTACTAATAGAACCCATTTATATTCACATATTTTGAGGTCAGAGGTCAAGGGACCCCTTTGAAGATGAACATGACAGTTTTTCCTCGCCAAAATGTAGCAAAAGTTATAGTGGAGCATTATTTAACCTCCTTCACAAGCTGTTATGATACCAATGGATTCCTTATGTTTTGTTTCCTATGATGCCAGTATCTTCACTCTAGCTTTAAAACTGATCCAGCTATAACCTCTGAAAGATCGATTGTGCTAAAGAAATTAGTGGCGTTAAAACAAATTTGCGTTATTATCCCATTTGCTTTGACAGCCCTAATTTTAATGCAAGATGTAAATGAGGTCAAAGATAGATTTGACTTTGGCTAAGCTCTAACTAATAGTCTTCAGATGCTTCACTTCAAACAACTTTCAGTAGAAAAACCTCTCGCAGGGTACAGTGCTTTTGCGAACTTGTCAGTCAGGCTTTGGATAGTTTCTTGAGGTAAATGAAAATGACTGACGATGTCCTCACTGCTGCATATTTTAGGGTGAGGCCGATTAACAGTACTATTGTCCATTGCCCAACCCTATTTCTAACACACTACTGTGTCCTCTAATGACTTTCCTTTCTCGTTGCTCGCGTCACAACATTGTGAACAAACCACAAATTATGAACCAAGTTTTGCTCTTCTTCTCTTTGTCTTTTGACGTCACTGGTCAGCAGGTGTCAGTGACCACTGTTGTGAAATTATCCAGCTTTCTTAGACTAATCTAAAAGCACAGTTAGGTCTGGCCTTAACATTACAGACCAGTTCAAAATATGCTTTGTGAAGCCGGTTTTTGTTACACTTAGAGTAAATGGACTGCAGCCATTATTAACGCCATTAACTGCACCTGTGGTTTCTGCTTTGACGTGTCTGTGCTGAAAATACTTTGCAAATTGTTTCTGAGTTCAAATTTCAAGTCCTTTTTTCCAGTGAATGCTCCTGATTGAGAGCAACACTGCTAGTGGTAGCGTTTTGAGGAACAATCCATTTAGCGAAGACGTCCGTGAACCCATCATCATCTTCATCTGCAGACTTAGCCGGGCCAGCACGGCTAACAAGCTTACTGGTTTTGGCTTGCTGGCTGGCTACTATGATGACATCAGTCACTATAGTCCCTGAATTTCCTGCTTGTCTCTTTCGTCTTCTTCTCTATTTCTGCCTTTTTCTTCTCAGACGCCTGGTGGTCCAGCCTCGTGGCTGCATGGTGAAGGTCACGCTGGAACACATAATCACCAATGAAAGGCAAAAAAAAAGAGAAATCTGAAGGAATTTAACACCCCTCCCATTAATCATCATTCCTCTCTCCATCAGCTGTTTTCTCTCTTTCATTCAGTGGTTTTATAAATCCAATCTTATTTAAGAAAACGTGTCCTTGCCTGACATCTTTTCTGGCCTTGTTGGATTAAAAAGAAAAAAAAACATAAGGTCTTTAAATTCTTGCGGTTCTTAAGGTTCTCCTCCCTCCACCATGATATAGTACTTAATTAGCTCAGTTACCAGGCAGAAAGTGGTCATGAGCTTATCCTTGTTTACACATCTCTATTTAATGTTGACCCTGGAGCTCTCCTGTAATCACATGCAAAGTGGCTCCTTTACTTTATTGTAAAGCTGAATAAAAATGTAATAAAGCAGGTAACTTAAGGTTAAATGTAGTTTATAATACAACATATCTGGCTGTAGTCAGTGCTTGTATATCAAGAGTTTCCCCTCAGGTTTTCTTTAATTTTATATCTTGAAAGATAACATCAAAGCTACAGCTGCGCATATTAATCATAATCTTTTTCAAATGGAAACAGAAACTCAGCCGTTGCAAAAAACAGTGACTAAGATTGCTACAATAAGCTAATCAAAGCTAATTAATAAGACCAAATAGAACGGAAAGTGTCTCTTTTACTCTGATTCGGACTATGCAAACGGACTATGGCTTGTGAACGTGCCTTTAATCGTAGCTGTTTGTGTGAATTTAGTTCTACATTTTCTGGTAACATAGATGTCACCAACTCTTTATGATGTAATTAAGCCCACTACTTGTCTATTAAAAGTGTCGTTCTCATTTTAACAGTTCATTCATCATATTGTTAACCAAGAAGTTGTCTAAATAGGCCAATGATGACTGATATTACAATCTCTACATGAATCAACCACAAAGTTCAATAAATTACAGTAATGATGACCTTCATGTTAGTATTACTGCAGTAGTGATTATTAGAGATGGATAGTTATGCAGTTGGTTAATGATTATCTGTGTAACTTCTGTGTAACCTTCATTAAAGGGTTTTAAAGAATAGAAGAATACAGGGGAGACTAATAGATGTTAGGCATAAGAGAGAAAATGAGGGTGATGGTGGGGGATACTTAGTCTTTGTGACAGGTTTTTTTTCTTTGGGTGGAGGCTGGGAGGTCACCCATCCACCCACCACTACCCCCTCCCCTCCTCCATCCTCCCTCCTGCCTTGGCTAGTCTCCATGTGCCGGGCTCAGGGCCTTGGGAATGAATGGCGCCCGGCCTCTGCTCCGTCTTTGAAGCCAGCCAGGAATGCGAGGCCTCTTTTCTCTCTCTCTCTCTCTCTCTCTCTCTCTCTCTCTCTCTCTCTCTCTCTCTCTCTCTCTCTCTCTCTCTCTCTCTCTCTCTCTCTCTTTCTCTCTCTCTGTGTGTGTTGTTCAAGCGGCCGGCAGCACTACCAGCTATCTGCGGCAGTGAAATATTCCCTCCGCTGCGCTCATTGTGCATCGGAGAGCCGGACGTCATCGGCTGGCCAATCAGGGGCTCCCGCTAGGCAGCCTCGGGTCTCAGTGGGGGTAGAAGGGACTCGCTAGAAGTCTTCCCTCTAATATCTAGCTCTCCTGGTTACTTGGTCTGGTCTCTCTTTTAGAGGAAGAAAGATGTGCTGAACGAGGATGGAAATCATTCTTATTTAAGTTGAAACTTCGGATTTTGTTTTCAGATGGAAATTAGGAAGGTCAGCGCCTTATACTCAAAGTTTGGGTGAGTTTTTTTTTTATTCCTTTCTTGCTAACGATGCTCTGTTTACTTTATAAACTTCCATTCACACTAGTCGGCAAGTCGATCTCCCGGTCTGCCTTGCTGCTGCTGCTGCTGCTGCTGCTGCTGTGACTGTTGATCCAGCCTTCCCAGCTTGCTTTTCCTGCTGTCATTGTTCACTTCTCTTGTCTCTTGTTGTTGTGGTTTGCGTGTGAGGGTATTTGTCTGGGCCGGTCACCCTCTGCCTCACCCTCCCTCCCTCCCTCCTCGCCTCTCTGTACATTTTGTCACTGCCTGTCCCCTCCATCACTTCCACTTGAGCGCTCCCCTGTTTGGGAGCCTCTCTCTCTCTGTGTTCGCAGAGGGGAAGAGGAAGGCTGGAAACCACACACACTCTCAGACACACCACAGATCAGAAGGCCCTTCATAAACATACTGATTCCCCCTTTAATACTGTAGTTTGAAAGGCTCTTGGGAGGTTTTGTGTGTATGCAAAACGACCACCTAGGATCATCTTTGATTCGGGTTTTTCAGCTCGGCCAACAAACATGGCAATACTGGGAAAATGTTGTTCATTGTAACTGAATATAAAGGAGTTTTCAGTTACCAAGTGCTCATTTACCTCAGGATTTTTATATTTCTTGGTTAGAAGTAGGGTTGTCAATTGTTTACATGATTGTCCATATTGGATCACATTTTTTATCTGTTCAACATGGACTTTAAAGGGTAGATTTGTCAAGTATTTAACACTCCTCAACATGGGAGTGGGCAAATATGCTGCCCTATGCAAATATATGTATCTATTTATTATTAGAAATCATTTCACAACACAAAAGATGACAAATATTGTCCAGAAACCCTCACAGGTACTGCATTTAGCATAAAAATGCTCAAATCATAACATTGGCAAACTGCAGCCCAACAGGCAACAACAGCTGTCAGTGTGTCAGTGTGCTGACTTGACTATGACTTGCCTCAAACTGCATGTGATTATCATAAAGTGGGCATGTCTGTAAAGGGGAGACTGGTGGGTACCCATAGAACCCATTTTCATTCACATATCTGGAGGTCAGAGGTCAAGGTACTCCTTTGAAGATGACCGTGACAGTTTTTCCTCACCAAAATTTAGCAAAAGTTAAAGTGGAGCGTTGGAGGTCAGAGGTCCAGTGACCCCTGTGTTTATCCTCGCTAAATTTCAGCGTTACTTAACCTCCTTCACAACAAGCTAGTGTGACATGGTTGATACCAATGGATTCATTGTATTTTCTAGATTGATACGAGCCCGCTACAACCTAAAAATGTGCAAATTTGCTTTATCGCCATTATTATTAACTTTGTGCTCCACATTTCTTGCACTTCCATCAATGCCGAGGCCCGACTGTCTTCGTAAGAGTTGATTAGCTGGTTAGCTTGTCTTGACCTTTGTGTATGCGTGACAGGTATGCAGCTTCATCTTGATGACAAAGTCATGAGAGAGAGAGGAGCCTGTCATTAGAGCCCACCATAATACCTAAACCCATCATTAACTGGCAGACACCGGTCTCTGCACTCAAGATGACTTTTAGGATAGCTAAGGATGGCAGCAGGTTTTCTGTGTTACAGAATATTTTATCCCTTTCCCATGGTGAACAAAGTACTCTGATCTTTTACTCAAGTAAAGGTAGAAATACCATTTTGAAAAGTACTCCACTACAGGTAAATAAGAAGATAGATAGTCCTTTATTAGTCCCGCTAGGGGAAATTCAATTTTTTTCACTCTGTTAACTAATACACACACATGCACAAACAGGTCCATATACATGCAACAATTGGAGAGGTGTCAGAGTGAGGGGGCTGCTCCTGACAAGCGCCCCGAGCAGTTGGGGGTTTGGTGCCTTGCTCAGGGGCACCTCGGCAGTGCCCAAGAGGTAAACTGGCACCTCTCCAGCTACCAGTTCACACTCAGTTTTTGGCCCATGTCGGGACTTGAACCGGTGACCCTCCGGTTCCCAAGCCAACTCCCTACAGACTGAGCTACTGCCGCCCCCATGTCCTGATGTCCTGATTTCAATGTCCTGATTTCAAAAATGTACAAAATGTGCTTAAAGTATCAGAAGTACTCTTTTTTTAATTGTTTCTTCCACAGTGTATATTATAGTAAAATATTATATTATTCTGTTTATATTACAAACAAATACATGTAAAAGCCTTTTAATGTTCCTCAACGCGGAGCCAGTTTTAAATACTTTGCATACTCCTACTAGGTAATAAATGCAGTGAAGTAAAAAGTACAATATTTCCCTCTGAGATGAAGTGGGGTAGAAGTATAAAGTAAATTAAGATAGAAATACTCAAGTAAAGAATGTCAAAATAGTACTTAAGTAAATGCACTTTATTACATTCCACCACTGTTCCTGTTAAGTTATTAAATCCAGTGTACTTTTACTTTGAAAAACGTACTAGAGGAGTTTGAAGACACCCACCATAGATTGAAGTCAAGATTGTTAATTGGTTTCTGGTCATCAGAAGATTCATCATAGCCAAAACAGACTGTGTGCTGCAGGAGACTCAAAGAAAGACCCAAAGATTATTAATCAAGTGGTATTTGAGAGTATTTTATTGGTTGATATAGCAGAAAACACAGCAGCTTCTAGCACATAATAATAGCTGTAAAGTAAATTTCCTTATGGTCTCAGTCATAGTGCTTGGCTGAAAGTTTGATCTTGGCCAAATATTTAGCAAGAAATGGATAAAGCAAATGCTTCTGTGTCCTAAGATCAATAAGGGGAAAAGGCAGAAATGTCTTTATGGGTCGCAGTGCTGTATAACAAGGCATTATACATCCGTCACATGACTAATCCTCCCAGATTTCTGTAGCTCCACATGGAATTCCTGACATTTTTTCATGTGTGTGCTGCAACGTGCACCGCCAACCTCTAGGCCCTTAATTGGGGGCCTCGTCGATGCAAAACGGCAGACAGGCTCCTTTAGCAGGTGGTTAACTGCACCGACCTACAAAGCCAGGCTGCAGTAAACCGTGTGAGCTGTGAAACAGAAAAATGACTGTAAACATTTGTGTTAGAGGTCGACCGATAGTGGGTATCTAAAGGCTGATGTAATAGCAATAGTTTGAAACAGGAAAAAAAACAATAGCTGATTAATGGGCCAATATCTTCTTTACCTCTGCAGCAGCCTAGTCTACTTTTGCATCCCCCGCTAATAATAACTCTTACTTATCACTTAATAAACATTTAATAAGTCATAAGAAAATATCCCAAAGTGTGATTTGATGGATTACATCAGTGGCTGATGTGCTGTTCTGCGGTTTACAGTTATGACTGACCAGGACTACCTCGTACTTCGTTAAATACCACTCTTACGAACCATTAATGTTCGTGCATATTTCCAGGGTAAGGAGGTTCCTGAAGTGTGGGATTTAATTTCATGACTGGATGGTTACGTAGCTGGATTATTTGGAGGAGAGAACGCCAAATTACTACAGTAAGCAAGTTAAATTAACAGTGAATGATTTCTTTTCTTCCCTGTCTGATTGTTTTGTATTATGGACAAAGAGCTGATAGTGTTGCATTATACAATAATATGAAGAAATAACTGTTTTTCTTCCCCTCTTCCTTGACTTTGTGTATGGAGCCTCCATGCAAAACAGTGATGTACGTCCCAGCTTGACAGGTGGAGGCTGTGCAGCCGTCGGCCACTATCAGAGCCCAGTTCCACCAGTAACGATAGTTTGTAAAACTCTATGACTTGTACACAAAATGTCCTCTGAGAAAAGTGATTTTCACTATTTTCTGACATTGTACACACCACACAGTCAATCTATAATGAAAATAATTGTTAGTTTCTCCCTAATTTTGACACGACCTTGATGAACATTATTGTGTACTACCTTTTTTTCCTCTCAAATCCAAACAGTCTTAAACTGTTCTTTGGCTCATAAAAAGTAAATCAGAAGTAGAAGTAAAGAAAGGGTGATGTATGGTATGAAGTAATATGAAAGGTACAATACATTTGGAGTCATGATTTGTAAAGTGAAAGGATTTCTCCTGTGGTGCTGCCAGACACCAGTACCTCCACTCTGCTGGGTAGCCATAAACAGTCCTCTGCTGAAGCGGAGAAAAACCTTAATTCAAGGAGTATGTGATTTGTCTTTACAATTTATAACAGGTGGAGCATAATCTCTCACTTGAGGAATTTGACCTAGAAATGCCAGATGAAGATTTTTCAGTGGTGACTTACTGTTTTATGGCATCTTAATATTGTTTAAGCAGAAAGCAAAATGTTGCTATGTTTTCAGGGTAGCTGATGTGATACAGTGAAGATGAGGTATGAACGGTGGTGGAAGAAGTACTCAGTAAAACTAGTAATAAAACAGTGTAAAAAAAAAATGCTCATTCAAGTACAAAAGGATTAGCATGAAAATAAACGTAAAGTACCAAAAGTAAAAGTACTCATCATGCAAAATGTTCCATTTCAGAATAACATATTATATTACTGGATTATATTATTGATGAATTAATGTGTAATGCACCTGGTAAAGGGAAAGCTTATTTTAATTACTTTATATACTGCTGGTAGGGCTGGGCAGTATATCGATATTATACTGATATTGTGATATGAGACTAGTTGTCGTCTTAGGTTTTGGATATTATAATAAGGCATAAATGTTGTCTTTTCCTGGGTTAAAAGGCTGCGTTACAGTATATAATTTTCTGAGCTTACCAGAATATTCTAGCTGTTCTTTTATTTGCCTTTAACCACTTAGTCATTATACGCACAATAATGATTATTATTTATCAAAAATCTCATTGTGTAACTGTTTTGTAAAAGCACAAACATTCAACCCTACTACATTGTATATTATCAAGGTATTTGGTAAAAAATATATTTGATGTCCTCCATATTGCCCAGCTCTAACTGCTGGGTAGTATACTGTATCTCTATAATATAATATAACATAATTTAATGAATTTATTAGTATATTACATGTTGTATTAATAATCTAAAAATATGTAAAGCAACTTAAGTTATCAATAAATGTAGTGAAGTAAAAGGTATATTACTTGCTTAAGAAGTGTAGTGGAGTATAAGTATAAAGTGGTATAAAAGGGAAATACTCAAGTAAAGTACAAGTATCTCATAATTGTACTTAAAGGGATTCAATGTAAGAATCAGAACTTGCTCGTTAACAGCGACACTTGTGGTTGTCATGCTGTTGCAAAGCAGTTGTAACAGCTATACTATGGCACGTTTGTGGAGATTACACAAAGCCATGTGATATATTGAGTATCGTGCAGTCACTATGTTTTAGTTGCATTTTGTTTAACCATTTCACTCTTTGGCAGTCATTTGCCACAGATGTATGACTGTGATTGCAAGTCCTGAGTAGCTAAATTGTGCTGTGTTTGTGTTTTCTTCCCCAGGAGCTACTGAGCTGACCGTGTCAACAGGCTTTAAAAAGCAAAGGAGGAGGCAGGAAAATGACCTAATTAGCAACAAGTGTGACGGACAACCTGGTGCAAATGTGTTGGTGGTAATTTCCCCAGTTTCACCCGCAAGGAAGACACATGCATCAGCGCACAAACACGTACGCTACATTTACAAACCCCGCCCTTCCCTTCCTGCAGTCCGCCCTGGTCCTCCATGGATTCCTACAGCTTCCACTTTGAGAGAATGAGCAACGTGGACCTGCATCCTCTGAGCCTGCCTGTCAGCCGGCTCTCCCCAGCCAAGTCCAGCAGCAGCATTGCCGACCAGCTTGCCCACCACCAACACGGCAAAGGAGACTCTGCCTACAGCTCCTTCTCTGGCGGGTCCACCGCCCCAGACTACCCTTCTCCCTTTCTCCCAGACGACTTGCAGTCCAGCTCCTTTGGCCACTATGCTGATCTTAAGTATGTGAAGTCCATTTACAATCCGACCCAAGTTCTGCAGTCTGACTCAAAGACCATGGACCAGCTCTATCGCTCTATGGAAGCTATCTCACAGCAGTATCGCAGCACCAGTGTAAACCACCACAACCAAAATGGCAGTTACCATAACAACAACAAAGCCCTCTCTAAAAAAGAGGTGCCTCCATCTCAAGGTGCTTACCCTCCTGTCCGTCCTCCTCCGGTACCTGCACGCCTGGATAGCTTCATAGCCACAAAAAACTTGGAAAACAGCAGGGTCCACCATCAAGGCACCCAACCCCAGCAGCCTCAACAACAGCCCAGACCCAATAATCGACTCCATGCCCCAAAACCTGACACAGCTAACCCAGATACAAGCAAATCCAGCTTCAATTCTGACCCAGTTTACTCAGTTTGGAGGGGCTCTCAACAGCCACAGGCCCAGCAGCCACCGAGCTACCGCCCCCACCTCCAGCCTCATGATCAGACCAGGGCGCCGTTGACCCCGGAATACATTTTCATCCCCGATAACAAAGCTGCCTGTGAGCAGCAGAAGTCAACAAACATCCTAAGCCGATCACCTCCTCGAGGCACAAGCCAGGCAGAGCACCTGAAACCCAGACAGCCCCCGAGCAGCAGTGGATGTAATGGTGACCAACACAACAAGCCCAGTGGTGGCCATTTTGAGAGTCAGCGCAAAAGGTCGCACTCGGCTCATGATTGGCTTGTTTCAGAGCCAAACCGAGCCGCCAGCCCCTACAATGCCGGTCAGAATTTTATCAATAGCAGCATCCAGCATAAGGGTCAGTTCTACTTCGTCACAGGAGTGTGTAAGCCGTCTGAATCTGGAGTGAGGACGCACTCAGCATCTGTTTGTGGCTCTGAGGCTGGGAGTGAGAGCTCCACTGTGGTGGAGACACACCGACTAAGAGACAAAGAAAGATCCCACAGCACAATGGATAATTTGTTTAGCTGTCGCTCTTCCAGCGGTGTGGTTTCAGATGAGAGAGAGGCCTCCCAGAGCAAGGACCTGTCCTCCAGGAGCCAGGATCAGGAGAACCACCAACTGCCCCTCATCTCGACGCAGTCCTCTCGAAGCTTCGACGCCTTAGAAGAAATCGACGTGATGCAGGGTCGAGATATTGGCCGCCACACTGCCAATAACCCTATATTCTACTGTGGACCTGACAGAAACTGCCCACCACATTCAACCAAACCAATGAACAACGAGCAGCCCAGCTACCACAAGAGAGAGGAGCAGGTGAAGAGGGGGAAACGGCAGCCATTGGGGGATGTAGCCAGCGAGAGGATAAACAAAGAAACTACCCCACTTCTATACCACCTCACTGGAGCAAACAGGGCGGCGTTACAGCCTAAAAAGGATGCTGATTTCAGTGTAAAAGGCAAGGAAGCAACCCTAAACAAAGCAAGTCATGGAGATGTGGTGGTTAACAATGAAGCGAGACCTCCAAAAAGTGACACAAGCAAGAACGATAGAGGGGAAGTCATCTCTGTTGCCTGTAACACCCTGGATGACTCGTTTAAAAAGTATTACAAAGAGAAGTTGAAGGATGCCCAGTCGAAAGTCTTAAAGGAGACGTCATTTAAAAGGAGGGACCTGCAGCTGTCAAGGCCGCACCATGTCAGGCAAAAACCTGAGCTGAAGCCTACGGTGATCCATGCTTTCTCCTCATCACAGGACTCCGAGACCTCCACAGATACACTCACTCCCTCTGTGACCTCCGAGGAGACAGAAAGGGGGAGCATAAAAGAAGAGGAGATTCAGGAGGAGAAGGACAAAGAGACAGAAAAGGAAAACGGGAGACCCGCGAATGTGGCCCAGCCCCAGGTGGCACGCATCGGAGGCAGGAAGCGATTGACTCCAGAGCAGAAGAAGATGTGCTACTCTGAACCGGAGAAACTCAACCAGCTTGGCGGCGCCCCCGTCCACTCTGCATTCCGCTCCTTTGGCAACGAAAGCGACGGCATGTTTGCTGTTGAATGCGAGGGAGAGGAGCACATGCAGCAAGGAGAGCAGGGACTGGTTGCAGCACGGAGGAAGATGTTTGAGATGAGAGGTCGAGCGCTTTCAGCTTCCAGCGCTTCAAAGACAAACTTAAAACACCTGCAACACAAGGCCCTGGTGGAGTACATGGAGCGTAAGACGGGCCAGAAAGTGGCTGAGCCACAGCAACCAGTGCCTCAGTTACCGTCTCCATCCAGACAGAGGCATTCTCTGGGGGAGAAACCCTTCGACTGGGTTCCCAGGCCTCTATCAGGAAATCATGAAGGCAAGAAGAAGAAGCTCCCCAGACCCCACTCTGCAGGCCGCATCCTTGACTCCTCCACCAGCTCCATCAGGTACGAAACAGAAGCAGAGCCAGAGATGCTTTTTTTTTTTTTTTTTTTTGGTTTTATAAGGCTAAAATTATTTAAATGTTTTATTTTAATTCTCACAAATCAGGTACGCCCAGTTCTTCTCAGCTCAGTCTTGTTCAGGCCAATATGCCAGCCAGTCAAATCAGCCCAGATGGAGAGAGAGCCAGGGTCCATCTCAGGGGAAATCTGCCTCAGTGGAGAGTCTCTTGGAGCAGACAGAACCACCTAGTTTCTTCAGGAACAGATCCACATCCACACCACACGCGTTTCAGGTAACTGTTCAAATTGGCAGTCAATCGCGTAAAATATTGAATTGCAAATTAATCCCATTTTTTATCTGTTCAAAATGTACCTTAAAGGCAGATTTGTCAAGTATTTAATACTCTTATCAACATGGGAGTGGGCAAATATGCTGCTTTATACAAATGTATGTATATATTCATTATTGGAAGGCAATTAAAAACACAAAACAGTGACAGATATTGTTCAGAAACCCCCACGGGTACTGTATGTAGCATAAAAAATATTCTGAATCATAATATGGCAAACTCAAGAGCTCAACAGGCAACAAATTGCTGTCAGTGTATCAGTGTGCTGACTTGACTATGACTTGCCCCAGACTACATGTGATTATCATAAAGTGGGCATGTCTGTAAAGGGGAGACTGGTGGGTACCCAGAGAACCCATTTTCATTTACATATCTTGAGGTGAGAGGTCAAGGGACCCTTTTGAAAATGGCCATGGCAGTTTTTCCTCACCAAAATTTAATGTTTGGTGTGTCATTTAACCTCCATCATGACAAGCTAATATGACATAGTTGGTCCCAATGGATTTCTTATGTTTTCTACTTTCATATGATGTCAGTATATTTACTTACTTTACTTTATCCCCACAACCTAAATATTGCGAGTTGCGTTAATACGTTAACGAAATTAGTGGCATTATTATTGCATTAACTTTGACAGCCCTAAACAAGATATTTATTAACCCATATCTGGCTTTTACTGTAATATTTCATGCTCTATATACTTTGCTATTTTCTTCAGACTGTAATTGTGATTCATGTGTTGCCTTTTGGCTCTTCTTCTGGGTATGCAGGTACTTGACTATGAGGAGGATTCATTACCAGTTAATACTATGGAGACCCAGAGGTATGTACCAGCACTGCAGACAAATTGGGACATTTTCATTGGTTTTAGGTCAGGAGAGTATTAGGCCAGTGAATGTTGCACAGACTATAAATCTCCACTTGATTCATTGTGGCACTAGAAAGTCAACACCCACCTGCTCCAACAAACCTGCATTCCTTTTAAAAGATTTATGTATGGGCTGTAATAGTAGAATCAGTGACTCAACCATTGTTAAGGAGTTGGCCTATTTCTCAAACTATACTGATTTGTAGGAATATTAAGTTATTATTGCCAGTCTTTGAAATACAACTTTCCTGAGCCCTTGCAGTATCCATTTGTAGCTGCCTTTAAAGAAATCTCAATATGAAAATATAATAGTTAGGTTAGGTTTGGGAACGTCCACTCAGCCGTTGCAAAAAGCAGTGACTTAGGTTACCAAAGTATAATGATGTATTATGTGAATTCTAGCAGTAGCTGAGACAACGTTAGCTGTGCTACGTTTGGAAATAACTGAAAGGGTTAGCTCAGGCTTTTTGAAGTGGTGTTGCATGTGTACTCCTGTGTTCTGCAAGATAAATGACTGTTTTTTTAAATCGAGTCTGGTGGCTTTGAAGAGAGTGATGCAACAGCTTTAGAAAGGCCTGTCTGACGGAGAGGTACAGCAGCTGTGGACAGAAGCAGCAGAAAAACATATTTAGCCATCTAAAAAAAAAT
Source organism: Pterois miles (assembly GCA_947000775.1). NCBI lineage: Eukaryota > Metazoa > Chordata > Actinopteri > Perciformes > Scorpaenidae > Pterois > Pterois miles. Next base: position 23,944,188 of record CAMQGK010000052.1, read on the forward strand.
AACATCAGTTCAAGTGCATGATATATTTAGAATATTTTCACAGCTTTACCTCGCCATCGGACAGCCTATTCCGACGGGGGACTGAAGCCGTTATGTCGCACCATACTCCATTCAGTTTCATTTCTGTTTTTCATTCAAAACAGTAATTTTAACTCGCAGAACACGGGAGTCACTGCTCTATGAGTTTTCCAAACTGTACATACATATACTGTGCATGTAGCAGTGAATAGCAGAAAACTACGTCAGGTCACGTGGAAAAAAGATTTAGAGGGGCTTGTGAAAATAGTATTCTGATGCTAATACATACATACTTTGACCAAAATTTTAATGTTCGGATTTGATAGGTAGCTGTGAGCCAACAAAATTATATAAAAACCTTAAAAGATAAAATAAATCATGGATTTCACTTTTAAAGTTCTATCTATAGTTTGTATGAATCAATGGATTTGTTACACGTTTAAACACTGATTGTCAACATCAGTTCCCAGACGAATGCCACGGAGGACTCCTTAAAAAAGCCAGCCCCTGAAGACCAGCGGCGTGCCCGTGTGGTCGCACAGCGGGGGAAGTCCATGGAAGAGCTCGGGGCATCGAAGTTCACAATACCATCAGGCCTGAGTAAAAGTTCTGAGCAGCTGGATCAACTGTGGAGGGATTCGACTGGACCAGGAGAACCGGACAGAGACAAGAGGAGTATTTCAGTCTTTGCTGAAGTCAGAGAAGCCCAGGGGCAGGACCGAGGGAGGAAGAAGCAAAATGTAACCGAGCAAGCTGGAAAAGACCCAGAGATTGTTGGTCAGAAGCACACTCAGGGACAGACCCAAAACCAAACCCAGAAAAAGTCTTTGTTGAACTCAGAACCAGGGGAGGAGGCCACAGTAGGTACAAGGAACTCGAGTAGATCCACCTCCCCGGCCTCCTGCTCCTCATCCCGGGCCAGGGTTTATTCTGGATCTCCTGGTTCTCACAGCCCGGTCACAGATGAGTTCAGGTCCAGCAGACCGCCCAGTGAGACTTCATCTGACCCACCTTCCCCCAGATGTCTAGAGACCAGTGAGAGGGAGATCAAGTCCACCTCATCCACCCCCACACAGACAAAGCTTCCTTGTGAGAACAGGCCTAGCTCCAGGTAAGATTAGACTCTGTCAAAGCAACATTTGTTTCCTCCTGCTGGGAAATTAGTCGACTAACTGAACGTGGCACTTTCTTCCGCAACTTCCCTGTCATAATATGAATGTATCGCCCTCCAGCTGTCTAGACTAAAACAAACTCAATCAGGTTGTTTTTTGATTCTGCAAATATGATTTTAGCCAAGTGTGATTCTTAACTGGTTTGTTTAACTTCCAGTAGAGTGAGGACTGGATCAGAGAGAGAGCTGTCAGTGGACGAACCCAGCAGTGACGCCTTGCAGCCCGATTCAAACCACGAAGTGTCACTGAGCTGCGGCATCACCACAGATCCATCGCTGTGGATTCTCCCTCCAGAGGAAGAAATCAAAGAGGAAGAACGAGCTTCGCCGCTGAAAGACGTTTTTGCCGGCGAGTCCACCAGCTCGGCCCCTCCGACGCAGACAAGCGAAACCTCTGTGTCTCCCTGCGCCTCCGTCTCCGACACTGACATCAGTCAGCAGGTGGAGGAGGAAAAGGCGGAAACTCCAGAAGATGAGAAGCTGGGAGAGAACCAGGAGATGGAGGAGAGGGGAACACCGGAGGGAGAGACGGAGAGCCTGGAGAGGCCCGCTGAGAGACTTCAGTGGGACGAACTGGTAGAAGCGGTAGTCAAGGCTGACCAATCCCTGGCCAGAGTGCTCTACCCACTGGCCAATCGTAAGACGGCGCTGATGCTAATGGAGCAGCTGCTGTCGGAGGACACGCTGCTGATGGAGGAGCACTACAAGAAGAAACAGGAGCTGAAAGGATCTCCACAAAGGTAAAAGTCAAAATAAAATTCTCTGATTCCAGCTTCTTAAATGTTTCTGGTTTCTGTCCTCCTCTCTGACAGTAAATTGAATATCTTTGAGTTGTGTACAAAACAAGACATTTGAAGATGTCATTTTGGGCTTTGGGAAACACTGATCAACATTTTTCCATCATTTCATAGACCAAATAACTAATCAATTAATCAAGAAAATAACTGGCTATGAAAATAATTGCTAGTTGCTTTTAAAGGTTTAAAGCCAACTCTGGTAGTTATACATAAACTCCAACTAGTTTGCACTATTGAGAGCATTTTACTACTAGTTAGAGAAGATAGCACACCCCTGAGAATACTTTATGAATATGAAGGAGATTAAGTTTAAAATAATAGAAATTGGCATAAAAACATAACATAACTAGCCTTTCTTTATAAATGTCCTAAATCTGTGGTTTTCCATCCTTTCAGCTGAGTGCATAACACTGAATCTTGTATATACACAGCTGTTAGATTGAATTAACAATCCATCACAAACTAATTTACTGTTGAAATGGGGCTTAGAATGCCAAGTTAATTAGGATTCCTGGTTTAACGTTCCTCTATGAAACTTGATACTAGATTCTAATGGCCAGATAACTGAGCTCCACCGGTGCCTTGTTACCTTTTGTTGCATCACATGCGCAGTCACACCTGGCTATCGCCTTTCTGCTTGTGTAAGCACAGTTCAGATACATGGAGAATGTGCAGCTGCATTTCAGAGTTTTGTATAATGCAGATAACAGTGGCATGTACTCCATGTGACGACACTGTAATGTGACACATTAACAGGGTGCAAGAACGCTAGCTTGACCTAAACATGTCTCTTTTTCTAGAGCTGAAATGGTCGAAGGGGCTGAGCCTCCTCCTTGTCCTGCTCCTGACAGCCTTAAACCTGCAGACCTGCAGAGCAATGCTGACATCTCTGAGAAAAAGGTAATTGCTCATTTATGCTAAATAGTGGATGTCCAGAGTACATCACCGCACAAGTAATGTGGATATTTTAATAATTTTAATCCTTTGCAATAGAAATGGTTTGCCAGTGCCTGCATTGATGTTTTTGCTTATTGTGGTGTCATTTCTTGGAGTATCTTCAAATGCTTCATATCCCTAAAATCTGTACAACCTAAGCTATAAGGTTTTATAAGTCAATAGTATATAATAATAGATAAAGTTGTTGAAATTGTTGAAATTGTGTCATAAATAGGGCTGTCAAAGTTAACGTGCTATACTATACGCTATACTATACGCTATACTATAAGCGCTATACGCGTATTCAAAAAATCTATAACTTTATTAATAACAAGACAGCTTGTCTCTAAAATCATCACGGCTTTATTGCCTGTACATTAGATATGATTAAAAGGACAGCAGAATAAACAGACACTTTGAACTGTGGTCTGTTTTTCTTTTTAAAACACAAACTCTGGTGAGCTCATCTTGATACCATCTGGTTGCTGTTTGGCTTCAAGTGGACTCATTTCACAAGGAGATAGTTGTGTGTCTCTTTATCACTTGATGTACTGTCTGCCTCTTATCAGGAGCTCCCACTTGCCTAATGTTTGGCTTAGCAGTCAGCCTCCCCCTCTCTCTTCACTCTTAATACACCTTTATTCTATGACACTAAATATGAAATAATTATGAACCACAAATCTCCACATATTTTCCCCTTGGCCCTGTTTCAACATGTGCATTTCTTCTGTAGCGTCATTGCCTAAAATCTCTCACACCCCTGCTTGCATTACCAGCGTCTGTTAGCGTCCTGCATCCAGGAGCGCCTGCGTTCGCTGGAAGAGACACGTGGCGCCCTGCAGATTGAGATTCAGGAAAACGTGGCCCACGGAGAGGCCTTGGAGGTGCTGGTCCGGGAGCGCTGTCTGCCCGTGGAGCTGGAGCGGTACAACCTGTTCATAGGTGACCTGGAGAGGGTGGTCAGCCTGCTGCTGTGTCTCTCCGCTCGGCTGGCCAGGGTGCAGAACGCCCTGAGCACCGTCGACCAGCACACAGATGCTGAGGAGAAGGTGAGGAGCCAAAACCTTTTTTTATTTTCCATCTCCTTTCTGTGAGTTCAGTGGGTTCATAAATTAGCTGTCGCAAGAGTATTTCCCCTTCAACAGTCCTCTTGTCTTCCAGACACACTTTGTTTTTCATCAATCTCTGTATGCTGTAATAAACAGCTTGTAAAAACTTGCCCTGGATGAGTAATCCATTCATTTATTGCTTTATTGTCATAGTATTTGTCTGTTGGTAATACACTTGCCAGCAGGGACTCTTTTGAAAAGTCTCCTTCATGGTGCGTTCATGACCCTCCAAAGCCCAAGAGAAAAACTCTTTTAAACCTACAGTGTGTAGGATTTGGCCAAATCTTGTGTTGTGGTTGCATATTGCAACCGAGTACCCCTCCGCTCACTTTTCCCTTTCCAAGACTGCGGTAACATGAGCCGCAGAGTACAAAACCGTGGAAACATCATTCACATCGCCAAAATAAACACTACTTTAGGAGCAACGGATGTTAGACAGTGGCTGGCGGGACCATGGCGGTACTACGGTGGCCTTTTGGAAACGCAAAAGGCTGAAAGAAAATAGCATTTGTTTTTACAATTAACATGATGCAGGCACTTGCAAGTGACAAGGCAGTAAAAATGTAAACTTTGGTGTTTAATTTTTACCTTTTAAGATTTTATTTAACTTTGTTTTTCTTTTTACAAAATGAATCAAAACACTGACAACGAGGAAGAACTAATAAGAATAAATATGAAACAAAAGTTAAAACATAAACTTTATAAACTAAAAAGAAATCAGGTTTGAACTGAAATCAAACACTGTTACTAAGCTTGATATTTATTTTGGTTTGTCCGTTCTGGGCAACTGTAGAAACATGTTGGAACAACATGTAGACGTGAAGGGCTCACTCTAAGTTAACGAGAACACAACAATTATCAGTTTTAGGTGGCGCTGTGGCTTAGTTGGTCAAAGCGCCTGTCTAGCAAACAGGAGATCCTGGGTTCAAATCCCAGCAGTGCCTCATGGTTACTGTTCTCATCACGAGAAACATTTGACATCTTTGGGGGCGGCAGTAGCTCAGTCTGTAGGGAGTTGGCTTGGGAACCGGAGGGTCACCGGTTCAAGTCCCGACATGGACCAAAAACTGAGTGTGAACTGGTAGCTGGAGAGGTGCCAGTTTACCTCTTGGGCACTGCCGAGGTGCCCCTGAGCAAGGCACCAAACCCCCAACTGCTCGGGGCGCTTGTCAGGAGCAGCCCCCTCACTCTGACATCTCTCCATTAATGCATGTATGTGTGTTTCAGGTCTGCATGTACTATGTATGAGTTTAACAGAGTGTAAATTGAATTTCCCCATTGTGGGACTAATAAAGGTAGATCTTCTTCTTCTTCTTCTTCTTCTTATACACTAATGAAAACGTAGTTCTGAATATTATATTCAATTTCTGCTAATAGCGCTCCAGACTTGCTAAACACTGTGCCTTTAATGCAACCAAATTCACTTTCACCTTTTCATCCATTTTTGCCTTTGTATTTTCTGTCAGTATGAGTGCTGTGTCGTTAGCAGCCAATTCTCAAATACATCATTATAAATCACGTCAAGCAAGTAATTAAAAGCATGGAGCCAAACAGAGCTGCAACGATGAATCTATCAGCTGTCAACTATTGAATTAATTAGCAGCTATTTTGATTTTGAATTGATTAATCGGTTTGAGTAATTAAAAAAAAAAAATTGGTAATTCTCTGATTCCAGCTTCTTAAATGTGAAAATTTTCTGGTTTCTTTCCTCCTCTGTGACAGTAAACTGAACATCTCTGAGTTGTGGACAAAACAAGACATTTGAGGGTGTCATCTTGGGCTTTGGGAAACACTGATTGACATTTTTCACCATTTTCTGACATTTTATAGACAAAACAACTAATCGATTAATCAATAAAATAATGAATGAAAATAATCGTTAGTTGCAGCGTACCTGGAACACAGCAGTTAAACGTTAAACCCAGCTCTGGTAGTCATAGATAAACTCCCACTGGTTTACACTATTGAGAGCATTTTGCTGCCTTAGTTAGAGAATACATACACCCCTGAGACCCTGACCCTGAGACATTATGAATATGATAGAAAATAAGTTAAAAATACTAGAAATTGGCATAGAAACATAAGATAACTGGCCCTGCTTCATAAATGTCCCAAATCCTTGGTTTCCCATCCTTTCAACTGGCTACATAACACTTTATCTTGTATATACACAGATTGAAATAACTCGTTTAGAGCTGAAACGTTCAGTGTCGAAGAATCAAGAAAATAATCAGCCGATTAATACGCAATGAAAATAATTGATTCTTTGGCTTTAGAGCTACAATGAACAAAATATGAATCTGTGTCCAGTGTTGTGTAAATCATCTAAATGTGTCTGTGCTGCTTGTTTCTGTGTCTCAGTAGAGAGCACTAATAAGGCTGATTTCTGGAGCTAAAGGTTATCTCAATCAGTTACTAATACATGATAAAAAATCTGCTGATGCATCAGCATGTGCTCCATGTATTACGCTCCCATTGACGGTCCCGTCTTTCCTCCCCAAAGTTGTTTACACACACTCACTAATACACGAGCGCTTTATGCTGTGTAACCTCAGGGGTGTCTCGATTCGCTGCAGCTCATTTAGAGCTTGTGGCGAAATAGACGACCGCGAGAAGCCTGTTCAGAAGTGTGCGGCTGCTCCCATGCCCTCTGCTATACTCTTCTTCTGTTTGCTTTAGAAAAGCAAACACGCCACTTGGGAAAAGTTTAAGGCCGACTTCAAGTGGTTCAAGGTTTCTCACTGTGTGGAATGCAGAAAAACGCCGTTATCTGTGTTTAATTGCCAATTGTTTAGCTTATCTGTGTGATCCTTTATCAGACATTTGAGGGTTATTTTTGCAGCTTGATGACGCTGACCTTTTTGGTTTGATATATTGAGAAAAAAATCCTTAAATGTTATTAAAAAATATTGACTGTCTTTAATTTAAATATCATGAGTCGTGTCACAGGGTCTGATTTGAGCTCTGTGCTTTGCTTTGTTTTCCCCTCTGGATATCCTGTTTCATTATGTGTCCCAGCATCAATTTATGTTTGCATGGATGCATTAGATTTCTAGATTTATTCCCAGTCTGAAAGGGCTCTTTGTCAGTTTGTCCAGCTGTAAAAGCCCGGCTAAACGTGCTGCATACTGAGGGCTTGTGTTAGAGGCTCATTTGTTTTCTTGCTGTTATCAGCAACACTGGTATTTACACTGACTCACCGAAACTCCAGCCCGGAGTTTCGATGACATTTGTATCTACCCTGCCCTCTGTTGACATAAGGAAACACTGCACCTTCTGACCTCTGGCTGTTTGAAATGTAATCTTACAGCTTTCACTGCTTATTACCTTTCAATTAAAACAAAAAAATTAACCCAAAACTTACACTTAAGGTAAAAAAAATCAAGCTTTTGAACATGATTAATCGTCAGATTAGCAGTCCTCTCAATGAATGTGAATGTAATGGACTTTTCTTTCACGCATTCACACATTTTTACACTGATGGCAGAGGCTGCCGTGCATCTACTGTAAATACTCATTCACACACCGATGGCACAGCCTTCAGGAGCGATTCTTGCTTAAAGACACTTGGACATGTGACCAGAGGAGCTGGGGATCAAACCACCACAGCCACCCCTCATGCGTATGATATTATGTGTAATGCTCTGCAGGGCCTGAATTCAGCTAATAAAGTATAATTCATGTCCTTTACTCTCTGTTCCTGCACTCAGCAATCTCTGGACAGCCGCCACCGTCTGCTGTGCAAACAGAGGGAGGATGCCAAAGACCTGAAAGACAACCTGGACCGGAGAGAGAACCTAGTCTCCACTTTCCTGTCTCGCCAGCTGTCCGCCGAGCAGCTGCAGGACTACCGGCGCTTCGTCCAGACCAAGGCCTCGCTGCTCATCCGGCAGAAGGACCTGGAGGAGAAGCAGAGGCTGGGAGAGGAGCAGCTGGAGGCTCTTTCCAGCAGCCTGAATCTGTGAAGGGAGGAGCAACAGAAAGCACTGATTCCTCCTTTCTTTTCTTGACTTGCCTTTGAAGGAGGATGTTCACACAGACATGTAGAGGCTGTACTGTTCACTTGGATTACAAGAGGTCCAGCTGAAAACTTTGCACCGTGTTTTGATTTTCTTTTCTTTCCTGCTGCTCTCTTCTCACAATATACAGGCTGCACACGAGATGAGCATTAAAGACTGTTGACACTAGAGCTCCTTGCCTTTCTGTCGTCTACCGAGGGTGCCCAGAACGCTCACCCAATCTCCGCCCAATCTGCACAACCTGCAGTGTGCACCCGAAGACTTTCCCCGCATGTTTCCGTTGACTTTGAGCAGAGGACTGAGCTGTTTTTTTTTTTTTTCCTGTGTGCCTTGATGTTGCCGTGGAACGTTTTCCATTAGCGAGGCGAAGTCCCTCCCCTGCCGGTGGGACCCGTTTGAATTGCTCCATGAATCACACATGATGTTTGTCAATTTAAAAGATAATTTTGAAGTCAAGAAAGTCTCACTTTGTCATAGTATAATTTAGTTTTGTACGAAACCGCTCAGTGAATTACATCTTTTGTCTCGCACAATATACATCACAAGGGCTGCACGGTGGTGCAGTGGTTAGTCGCCACAGGTTCAAATCCGACTTGGGGCTCTTCTGTGTGGAGTTGCATGTTTGTTTGGGTTTTCTCCGGGTTGTGTCCTAAGACATGCAGGTTAATTGATGACTCTAAATTGCCCGTAGGTGTGGATGTGAGCGTGAACGGTTGTCTGTCTCTATGTGCCCTGCGATGGCCTGGCAACCTGTCCAGGGTGAACCCCGCCTTCACCCAATGCCAGCTGGGATTGACTTCAGGCCCCCGTGACCCCTAACGGGATAAGCGGTTGAAAATGGATGGATGAATACTAACGTAGCTATGACCACACAAATGTAGCGTCATCTTACCTGATGTGTTTTATCCAGCGACTCCTGGTCTGTTTATCAGCCGAGAAGTGAGAGTGCATCCAAGAAGGAAGCACACAAGCATCGTAGATTCAGAGAGAGACGTCACTTGCGCGACTTTTGGGTGTGTCGTCTTTCTAATTTTCACAGTTTGATACTTCAACTGTTTTACTACAAACTGTGAGTTTCTTGACTTGCAAAATTCACTTTTAAGCTGACAAACATCATGTGGTTCATAGTGCAATGCAAATGGGATCAAAACAATATTCATCTGTTGCCGTTGACTAGCGTTCATATTTTTTTGTCTGAAAAAAGGTCCTACAGTGGTCCACCGGAAGTGGCGTGGCTTCGCCTCTCTATCAGAGCTGCTGTGTGGAAACTTTGCGTCCCCCGTTAGCGATTCACTTTTCCAATAAGATGGTAGAGCTACAGTCCTGTATCTGCACCTGTGGAAACTTATTATAAGCTTTAAGATTGTATTTTGACCTGTGACAAGGCGAAAGCGCGTAGCCTGAGAGGGGGGCGGTGTACTGTATCATGTCAGTAAAAATGTACAATAGATGTAGTAGATTTAATCTCTTTTGTAAATGTTCTTATTTTTAAATGTTTCAAATTAAGGCACTAAAAACCAAAAAGGGTGAATGATAAAAAAAAAGCACTTTGTAATGATACATACATGCACATTTCCTCAAAATCAGATTCAAGTGATTTCAAATGAAAGCCTTACTCCATCCGTTTTCAACAATACTTCTATTCTTTTGTTGGTTTTGTCATTTTAAATAGGAATGTTGAAATAATCTTTTTTTTTTTTAATAAAAAAAAAGGTACATGAGCACAAATGCGTGTACAAATACCTTTCCGACTAATTTCATACTTAATGTTATTAAGTCTGGATGATTTCATGCTGGAGCGGTTCCTCGTAAGGAGGTGCTAAACCTCTTTAAAGCAGATTATAAGTAAGCAACAATTAGTGTTTTCTCCCAATGTCCCTTTGGTCGCAGAGGTGACACGTGATACTTGAAATACGTTTTTATTAAAGAGGAAAGTCCACAATCTTCACTTCAGGTGTCTTAAACTTCTCTTCTATTCCCTACCTCCACTGCGTAGCCCCTTTTTTAGACATATTTAACCTTTAAATTTATTTAAATTTACACAGCAAGATCTTTTTTTTTAGTCCTGAATGAAAACTCTTTAATCATGACTTCCCTCCTAATTTTTAATGAATCTGCGTCTGTGTTTCCACATTAATATTTGTCATTAGTTTTTATAGTTGTATTAATTTCTTTTTACTGAGAGTGATGTTGCTCTACGTCAGAATATGTGCAGCGTGTGTGCTTGAAATCATGAATGTCTTAATTTCATGAGTGTAGTTGTTGAGCAGAAAGACAGAACTCCTCTCGGTGTTTGCCGTTGTTTTTAAGTTTTCAGCAAAACTCCTATGAAGTGATCAAAAATGTTATCGTCCCTCAGGAAACTATACCTGTTGGCTGTACTGAAAAAAAAAATCCTCTTTTGTATCTGATATTTATGTAATAACGACCACAAAGCAGCCTTGACTCATAAAAAAACATTTACTCACTAACGCAAAATGTCAAAAAAAATAATAAACTGTAAACTCTTTTGCTAAACAGCTTCCCTGAAACATTTCTCTGGAGATTTACGACCCTGTCCGTTTCAGTTTGCTAAACAAATGTATGTTTGTTTTGGCCTTTGTGCTGACGCAGGGCTGAAAGACTCTCGTGTTGTTCCTCGCAGCCTGCTGGAATTCCTCAAGTATGCAACGTTTCAGAGAAAGAAAGGCTGTGGGGGGAGAAAGTGAGTCCCACAGAGGAGGCGCAGCACACGGGTGAATACTCATTTTTAGTTCTTGTGTTGCTGTGTGTGCATACTAACAACTTCCTGAGTCATTACTTGTTTCTGTCACTCAATCAAAGCAGTGTTTTGTCGGAGTCAAAGGAAAATGGGCCTGTTTTTGAAGTAGGATTATATTTGTTTAGTCTGTTTCAAACACTAGAAGTGATTTGAACAGAAAAAGCCAGATAGGAAAAAGTGAGTCCCAGCTGGTGGGATGACAGCGGAGACATTTCTAAACCCACTTTTTCTCCTTATCTATTTCACGCCTGTTTTTCCGTTGAGTTGTTTTTTGTGCCTGTTTGGAGTTGTAAATTCCCTAATGTTTGTAATATTGTGAATAAATTAAGCTCTCCCTCTCCTTCTAGTGTACCACATTTCTCTTTTTTTCCACAGTGGACATGTCTCATGGTTGCGTGAACTATTTATGCAAAGAGAGATTTAGGTGTTGTGCTGCTATAGCAATAGTCACACTGTGAGACCAGTAAACAGTGGATATTTTGTCACATTATTTCTCATAAACATGTTATTTCCTGTCATATTGTGGCCTTGCACTATTAAAAGTATTAAGTTCCCTCAGTAGTTGAGGCTTTCCTTTTATTAGTTGTTCCTGTCAGAGGTCTTCTCTGCCCTCTGCAGCCACATCAACACACTACATCACAAAATAAATGCTGGGTTTGAATCCAGCTTGCCTCTAATGGGTCACGAGAGTGTCAGCATCTTAAAACAAGGTGAAATAATTTAAGAAAATGATGCTTGATTTTGAAAAAAAACCCCAGTATTTTTCACTGGTTTTAAAGGAACAGTCTGACATTAGCTTAGCTTATCATGCAGGCTGAAAAAGGGGAAAACAATAACAAAACTTAACTACTAGCAACTCTAAAGGTCACTAAATGGAATATCTTAATTAGTAGTTAGTTGTTTTCATTGGTTTGACAAAATAAAATGTTTAATTAGTGAGCTTCTGCTGTTAGGTGGATTTTATTACCTTTGGACAGAGCCAAGCTAGCTGTTTCCCTCTGTTTTCAGCCTTAATGCTAAGCTAAGCTAATCAGGTAAATGGAGGTTGATTTTTTTGAAAATCTGCTTATTGGATTTCTTGCCGAGATTTAAATGAGAAGACCAATGCCAGTGTCACGTCTGTGCATTAAATAAAGTTGGAGTCAGGAGGCAGTTAGCTTAGCTTAGCATAAAGACTGGAAAAGGGCGAAACAGCTAGCTGGACTAGGTGCTTCCCTCGGTTTCCAATCGTTATGCTAAGCTAAGCTAAATGGAAATCAGGGAAATGAAAATTTAAAGGAATAGTTTGACTTTTTTAAGATTTAGATTTGAAGATGAATCCCTTTCATGTTGGTGTATATTATGAAGCAGGAGGCAGTTAGCTTAGCTTAGCTTAATGTAAAGACTGGTAACAAGTAGAAACAGCTAGCCTGCAGCCTGCCTCTGTCTACACATAACAAAATCCATCTACCAGCACCTCTAAAGCTTTTTGATTACATGTTTATTTAATTTGTACAAAAACTGACCACGTTGTGGTTTTACAGGAGGTTATGTACTTTACAGGACAGGAGTCGTTTCAACGTCTCTGCAACGACAGGACTCCAGACTGCTCCCGGCAAAGAAATAGTTTGGCACATAACCCCCAGCCCCGTAACATTGTAAGTTGTTCATTTACAAACAATATAAAAAGTGTTTGATTAGTGAGCTTTAGAGGTGCTGGTAGGCAGATTTTATTACCTCTGGACAGAGCCAGGCTAGCTGTTTCCCCCTGTCTCCAGTCTAAGCTAACTGGCTGGCTATAGCTTTATATTTACCATAAAGATATGAGAGTGGAATCTGTCTTCTCATGCAAGAAAGCAAATAAACATATTTCCCAACATGTCCAACTAATCATTTTAGAAAACCATCACATTTTGGGGACTAAATAATACTTTGAGGGGGATATGCTGTATAGTCAGCCTTCCTCCTCTCGTCTTTTTCATGCATCTCTGCCCTCGATTTGTTCGGCATCGCAGTGGAATGCTGTCCAGTTTGTTTGTCGGCAATAACAAATGCTTGTTAAAAGTATTTCAAGCTGGCAGAAGTGGCAAATGAAACCCCAGGAGGACAGCGAGAGACAGTGTAGCCCAGAGTAGAGATCTCAACAAGTGAGATCTTTGTCAGACACTAATTGCATGGTAATTAGGTTTAGCGTCATTACAAAGACAGTGGAAGTGATGGAGCGTTTGGTGGTGTACGCTGCTGCAGACAGGAAACAGGAGGGAACGGGATGGTGTGGACACGGCGGCAGCGGTCCTGTCACAGCGCTGCTGGGTAATGAGGAGCTTTGCTGCTGGTAATCACGGACCGTGTCCCTCTGTCTCAACACAAAATGGTGGTTGAAACATAAAGCTCTACTCGGGAAGCAACGTCTGCACCATGACGTGTGCTTTTATTTGCTTCGTGCCACCAAATAGCTGTTAAACTGACTATGATTTACATGGAGATTTGCAGGTTCAGTGATTACTCTGCCAGGTGCTCATACGAGCAGCTCCAAAGATCACTATTCAACCTGAACTCTGAACTCCCCACACGCAGGAATGCCAGCACACCCTCGGCCTCCTCCGCTAACCTCTGGCAGTCATTTCACAGCTCAGTTATGAAGGCAAAACAAAGCCTTGTTCTCAAGCCAAAACACTGCAATGGTTTTATATCGCCAGGATTTATCATGACAGTACGTTTCTGTTGGAGCGCTGCTTTGATTTAGCTAACGTAAGGCCTGTTTGACACCACCTGACCCACCCATGGGATAATAGTTCACAGTAAAAATTTAAACTAATTAAAACTAATTTCATTCATGTTTGTAGGATAAATATGAAGCTGTTGGTTAGCTTAGCTTAGCACAAAGACTGGAAACAAGGGGAAACAGCTAGCCTGGCTCTCAAAGTTAACAAAATAGCCCCTGTATGGGGGACTAAAGCTGCCATTATAATAAATAAATGAATAGTGATCAATTTCACCTGGATCACTATAGGCGGTTTCCACTGTATTTTCAAATTAACATGCACATTTACTGGATAATTGAGGTTTTTATTTCTACGTTTCCATCTTTATGATTTTATTTATTCATATATTGTGTCACTTATTTATTATAATGGCAGCTTTATGGTGCCTCCCACTGGAGCTTGTGAACTCAAGTTTACAACATTGGAAGTTGTGAACACGACATCAAGTGGTTAAGTCGTGAAGGTACTAAGCAACGACAATATTAATGTTATTGTCCGAGTCTAGGAGCCGCAGAGGCAGACAGTTTAGCAAGCTAGCAAGTGATTAGCATGATGTAGGACATGCAAAGGCCTAATGACAGAGGAGAAAGATGTGGTCGTTGAGAATATCAACATTTTCCTCAGACATATTATAAAATTACCAAGAAAAACAATATATGACTGAAATTACATTATACTGTACAATATTAACTTATAATATATCATAAAAATAAATTAACAATAAATGAACTTCCATGGTCAGCACCATTTTTCACAACGTCAACAAACACGTCACAAGTTGTGAACTCAGAGCTTTCAGAAACTTTCCACTAATGAGGTCGTGAGTACGACGTGAGGGGGGCGTTCACATGGGCCGAACTCGTAAACACGGTAAACACAACCCCATTTGAAGGCACCATTTGTCCTCCGTAGAGTCAGAGAGGCACTAAATAAAACATTGTCAAGGCGTTAAAAACAATTATACCAAACTGGACCATAACCTGATTTTTTTTCTCTTTTGTGTACTTTTACTCCATCACATTACATTTTTGTATCCGATGGCTGTAGTTTAGAACAGTAAACCGTGGGATTATACTATTCTAATAGTATATGAAGTTAATTAAATTGCATGTTATACAGTAGATTAGTGCACCAACACTCATAAATGGACCATTTTTTAAACAAGTATCTCGACTTCTAGCACTTATGTTCAACATTCACTCTTTACTTTGCACAGTTTCCTTTAATACTGTGATTTAACACTGGTATTTCTGCTTCTTTTATCTAAAGGATTTGAGTACTTTCTCCACCACACTGGGTCTTGTTCCTGACCTTGTGATGGCCTTTAGCCTCGCAGCAGCAGCAGCAGCAGCAGCAGAGAACATTTGCTTAATAAAGCCCTGAGGCTCGGGGATGAAACATCGTCTTGACGTATAAAGACAACGTAAGCTGCTGGGGAAGAGACACAAAAGGAACAGCAGGGACGAGACTCACGGCGAGGACGAGAGTCAGAGTCTGAGAATGCGGCTGACCACAGGACGCGTTACCCATGATCCTTTTATCTCCCTATCTCACTAAACATGTCACCTTACTTTTATTCATCTCTTGTCAACCAGCACCAGGAGCCATGACAGACAGGAAACAAGGCGGCACTAACACACACATTCAGCCGCCCACATGCAAACACACACACTCATTCTGCCAGCTGCTGAATCACGGCCGTCTCAACCAGCTAGAGGACGCATTTCAGAGACGTTCTGGCATGCACATGGACTGTAATGATTTACAGAGCACCTGCACACCTCCTCATGGATGACACACCCTTCACTTTTCTAGTAAATATATTGAAATCCAGTGAAACTCAAGTGTTTTCTTCCAGGGAATTTCAGTGGGACGTTTCCCTCTCCAAAATGGTTCGTAGTGTTTAATAATTAATCTGTGATAAAGTGAAGCGATAAAGAGGCAACTCCTCTAAATCCTCCTCAGAGGCAGAGTTTTTTATTATTATTTGTTAATTTATTTTCTTGCTTGCAGAGGTTTGATTCACTCATAAGTCAGCACATCATCAGTTTTAAGTTTGGGCATGTTTGCCTCTGGAAGTGGAGAGGATGAATAATCTATTACTCAAGTTCATCTCAGTTACTCAGAGGTGAAAACACACAAGTCCAGTCTTGATCTCTCTGCTACGTCAGTAACTGAATTTCTTTGTCTTGGATTGATTTCCTCTTAGAACATATATATATATATATATATATATATATATATATATATATATATATATATATATATATATATATATATATATATATATATGTATATAAACTCATCAGAGGAGTGTCAGTTAAATGCTCTGATGTTTGGTACTAAGGCTGACCGGAATGCTTCGAAGCTTCAACCGTTACCATAGTAATCAACCTCCAAATCAGTATCTGAATACTTTGTTTTTGTTTGATTTTAATATAAGGATGTAATAATAGGCTTTGTCCGGAGTCATGTACTACACACTACATACTCATCAGGTGTAGTATTATTCAACATACTTTTGTGTGAAAGACTAGTATGTAATGGAGTAGTACTTTACCGTGGTAATCTGTACCAGCCTCATGTGACCAAAACGACAATATGTGAGAATCAAATCCTGAATTAATTTAAAATATATATTATTTCAAGCAAAGTGAAATCTTATACTTACATGTTAAATTGAAGTGCTATTGATGGTACAGAGCTGTCTGTGAACGTCTATTATGAACGTCGTCGTCCCTACCGCATTGCATTGTGGGATATTAGTGCCGCTGTGGTGTCCAGCGTTGCATACTGTAATATTTCACCAGAAATAGAACACAATTTGAGTATCTCACATACTGTTTGTGTACTAAATGGCATTTTAGCATGCGATTTCGTAGGCAAACAATATGTATACATTTCCAAATAGCCCATGAAATAAGAAATAATCCCACAACATTATTCATATTCAACAAGCTTCAAATACCTTCGAATATTTCTCACCGAAGCTTCGAAGCCCAAAAAATGGTGTTCGGGACAGCCCTAGTCGCACAATCATGAATATAAGACAAGAAAGAGTTGAGTTTACATAAAAACATCTGATACGACTCTTTGCCTGAAGCTGCTGTCCTCTCGCTCCTCGCCGGGGTCATCGCTGAAGGAGTACAACCCCGGCCTCTGCTTATGCTTCTTCCCCTTCCCCACCACGTGGGGCTGGAAGAGACGGCTTATTGAGTGCAGCCCCTTGGACAGATCTGGGAACAGGTCCAGCTCCTCTTTCTCGTGCAGGACCCTGTCCTGAACCTCCCGGGCTTTGGGTTCCCCCAGCATCTCTCTCACCGTTTCAGAAACACCTTTGTGCAGGTAGTGGTAGGCCTTCTTCCCGCAGTTGTCCCTGATGCTCGGGTCGGCCCCGTGCTCCCCCACCAGCATGGCCATGATGTACTCTTGGTCGTGCAAAGCGGCAATGTGCAGAGGAGTGTATCCGCCGTGTGTTTTTGCGTTAATATCAATGTCAACTCCTCCTTGCCTGGATAGGTCGATGATCTTCAAAAGCATGTCGCTGTTTCCACATTTGGCCGCCCAGTGCAGAGCGGTGAACCCTGACATGAAGTCCCTCTTCTCGGCGAGATGGTTGTCTCTCAGCAGCAGGCCGTAGACTTGGCTCCAGTGGCCGGCGGCACACTTTACCAGCCATTCGTGCTCAGACTGCTCCAGGGGGACCGAGGAGGGGGCTCTCGCCTCTTTGGGCTCCTCCGACGCCTTGGTGCTCTTCACTGACCTTCTTAGCTGGGGAGAGCTGCTGCTGGTCTCCACTGAAGGGGGTCTTCTTTTGTTTCTGAAGGAGCTGGGGCTTTCAGGGGGGTCATCTGGGTCCACCTTCAGTTTGCAGATCTCCACCCTGGTGGCGCTGGGTGGCATCCTCACAGGTAAAGCATACGGTTTGCTGGTGGGCTCACGTGTTGAGCAGGTATTTTGGATGTCAAAATTCAGCATTGCTTTAACTCTAGCATCCTTGTATTTGCTCCTTTGCAACGCCAGCTGTATAGGAGAGAGTAACTCTGCAGGATTTTCACTACTTTCACTGCTTGTCTGCTGTTGATCTGGATCAGAGCCAGCTGACCTCTCCCCACCTGCATCACCAGAGCTGCCAGTCAGCGCAGGTGGGCGCTGCTGCTCACCTGTCTCTTTATTTCCAGTCTTTTCCTCGCAGCTCTCCGCAGACTGGGAACCGTCCACCAAGCGCTGATACGCTTTCCTCACCACAACGTACCGGACACCGTCGATTTCTTTCACGAAGGCGACGTTGTTGACAAAAGTCTTGAAGAGCTCCCGGTTCCGTTCTTTCTCTGCGGGATCGTCACAGTCTACCGAAGCTTTGAATTTACCCACCAGGTCGGACTTCTTCACTTTGCCGCCCTCCTCTAGCAGCAAAGACAGGATGGATTCTTGCGTCAAATCCATTATAAAACCGGTGCTTTTAGAGTTAAAACTCTAACAGCTGGCCCGTGTTCCTGTTACCTTTGTCCCGGTGTCTGCAGGCTACAGAGTAACCCTCACCTGGCCGCTCCTTCCCTCCTCCCCACCTGGAGGAGGCTTTTTCCGGGGAAAGCACAGACGTGAACGCAATTTGAATAATCTATGCATAGTTTTTTTTCGCTAGCCTGCAGGAAAAGTGACTGCAAGTCAGACTTTTCAACTTTAAAATGCATCGTTTATTTGTCGTCATAATAAAAGACCTACACGATATATACAGAATTACTCAAGAAATGTGTTAAGCAGCATTAGTATGCTCCAAAAAACACATAAAAACTATTACACTCGTTCCCTGTAAGAGGCTACTAACCAATGTGAGATATACTGTAGGCTAGTTTTCATTTACATATACAATACTCACATAAATGACTATGGCCATAACATACATAATGTAATAAAATGTAATAATAACCATAAGACAACAATATAATATAATTATATAATAAAACGTAATAATATAATACATTGTATTATATATTATAGAATTATAGAATAGAACAACAACATATTTTATAATATATAATTATGTAATATATGATAATTTACAATACAGTACATGATTGTATAATAGTTAAAATGGTTATAGGCTACTACCACTACAACAAAAAATAATAAAATAATAGTAGACCTATAATCTTTAAAATAAATGGAATTAAACAAAATATAAATTCTGTGGTATTCCTTTACATATAGAATACTTTAAATCATTAGGCTCACATAAAGGGCTATGGCCATAACATATATACTAAAATAAAATGTAATAACAACCATAGTAAGATAGCAGTATAATAATAATAATAATAATAACAATAATAATAATAATAATACATTTTATAATATAATATATAATTGTGTAATAAATACTAAATCTAATATTATACTATAACATATAATTATATAATAGAATAGAATATACAATATTTTATAATATAATATATCGTTATATAATAGTAAAAATTGTTATAGGCTACTAGCACTACTACAAAATAATACAATGATAGTAGACCTGTTTTGCAAAGCGACTGCAAGTCACACTCATCAACTTTATACTAGTAATGAACTGGCCTATAGTTTTCCTGTCACAGTAAAAGTAAAGACTTTGGTAGGTTAAGATTAAGGTTAAAATAAATAGAATTAAACAAGATCATAAAAATATATTGCATTCATTTACATATAGAATACTTATTGGCCTACCTTGATATGATAAGCAAATGACTATGGTCTTAACATAATAGCCTATAATAAGATTAATAATAACCATAATAATAGGCTACAACTTCTACCACCACCACTTCTATCACACATCATTTGTATGAAAATGTGCAACTCGGATTATATTATGATCACAATTTATATAATATATTGTTTGTCAAATGAAAATTGTTGTACACAAGGTATCACAATGACAATTCTTGCACATACAAACAGCTTTTTTTTCCACCATTGCCTTGAAAAGAAAACTAAACAAAACATAAACCTACAGACAATAACAACAAATAAGAGCAGTACAATTACAATAAATAACCTGAATTAAGGATTATTAAAAATGTTTGTTCAGCCAATCATTACCAGGTTTTCAGACACATTATTAGAACATTTTTATATCACTTGCTCTGATTGGCTGAGTCATACTCCAGTAAACTCAATCTGTGACCTCATTCATTTATTTAAATATTAACGAACGACACACAGACACACAGCTGGCTACACTGAAGTGATGATGAGGTGTTTCATTACCTCCACCGCTAACACACACACATATTTGCGCTCTCCCCTGTCATTCTGCGCTGCTGCAGGCTCTTGTCCTGGCTTGCAATGTGTGCAACATGACATTCCTGGACTGAATGGGGAGTTCCCGAGAAGAGAAGCCGCCATATTGGAACGTCTCTGTCTCACCCAAAGATGAAAGCTGAACGTCAAGATAGTTAACTTCCCACTTTAACGTACATAGAAACGTTGACCGTTGGAAACGCCTTGAGGCGACTTTGAATTGCTCCTTATTCAAAATATATCAGCATTTATTTGGGAAGAACTCTTGATAATGAATAAAAACAAGCTTTTTTTTGAACAATCATTGTTTCTGTAATTCTATATTAACATGCTATTTAGTTCGCTAATCAAGTATGTGAGATATTTTAGTATGTCCAAAACCTTAGTGTGAAACCAATAGTACGGGAATTGCATACTATTTCCGTACAGTGTGATTGTGTCCAAAATCCCATACCAACATACTATAGTTATATTTTTAGTATGTCTGAAACTTAGTGTGAAACCAATAACACGGAAGTTGCATATTATTTCCGGTGAAATATTACAGTATGGCTTCATCTGAAATCACATATTGTGCACTGCATACACGATATGTGTACTATGGTTCAATATACTTTTGTGTGAATAAACAGTAGTATGTATCTTTTCAGACGCACTGTATGCCACACTAAACACTATGGCGGCATAAATATCCCATAGTGCAATGTGGTAGTGATGACAGACAGCTCTGAAACCTCAATTTCAATATCAATTTCAATTCTAAAACTTCAATGCTTCAATATAAGTGAAAGTAAAAGATTTCACTTTGCTATGCATAGTATAAAATTAGTTCCGACTTCCCACTAATCGTCATTTTGGTCACAGGTTGGCACAAGTTACCATGGTTACAAGTCTCCTAACTGACAAGCAGGCTCTCGGGAAGGTAAATTACAGTGCGCCGGAAAAGATACATACTTTATTCACATAAAAGTATGTGAGTAGCCAAAGGCTACTTTTAAAAACTCCTCATTAATACGCATGCGCAACACGGCAGTTCCACCAAACGCCCGTTAAGTCTTATTTGGCTCCTGTCCCGTGTTACACAGATAGTTAAGATAAACCAAACAAGTTATTTTGCACCCTCGTTCACTCCCAGACAGTGTAGAAACAAAGAAGAGAGGTATTTGCTTTAGCCTGACTGGGCGAAACAGGAGCGAGGTAGCAGTGAGTCCTCTTGTCGCCTAGCTAGTAGCCTCCCTGCCTAGTTACCATCCGTCTTATGTCCCTCTTCCTCTCTCTGTCAGCTCGGCTCAGTAGTTTAGCAGGCTAGTACGGAGAGACGAGGGCTGCTCCCTTTCGCCTCTGCTCAGTCTGCCCAGCACACCAACACCATACATTCCGCACCATGGCTGCCACGGACGTTGACGTATTTTCGGTGAGTAAAACCCACTGGCTTTTTATGTATTTTTCTCCCCTTTGCAACGGAAAACATTGCCAAAGTGCAACCCGGGTATACTTGGTTGTGATTAGTAAAAGTGTGTGTGTTAGCCTGCTGTGAAGCTAAAAGCCTTCCCCCGCTTTTGAAGCCTGAAATGTGGGCTCAGCCGAGATGGTGGTGGAAGTGATTTCTGTGATGCTGATTCCTCTCAGTTACAGACAAATTAAGACGACGCTGCTAGCTATTTGTTGACTATTTTAATGTCGTGTCTTGAAACGTTTACATTCGTTATTGCGTTTGTGTCAGTGCATGCCGTTGCTGCACGTAAGGGTGTAGCGCATGACACCATTTACTGTATATCTTATTAGACGTGGCTGTAAACACAACATTTAGCCATATCATTGTGTTTGAATACAACACATACAGTTGCTAGCTGTTAGATACAAATACTGTAAAGTAGGCTATTAACTCACTGTTGTGCACGACAGACTTGTAGATCTGTGTAAAACTGCAATAGTGTGTTGAAATACTACATGTAAATAGTAGGGCTGGGACGATACACTTATCTTCCGATTCGATACCATCATGATACTTGTGTGCAGATTCAGTATGTATTGTGATTTATTGTGTTTTGTTAACTTTTGTGACACTACACTATGGGGAAAAAGACAATTATACACTTAAAGGGACTTTACTTTGGAAAATGTCTAAATTGATTTAGTAAAAAGCTTTGATTTTCAGCATGCATGTAGTCAGAGATGTCCTGAAGTCAAATATTTTTTTTTCCAGCAACCCAAAAATCCAAGAATAAAGACATTTCCCTCACAAATTAGTGGTATTTTCTTTTTAATTTATAAGGGACATGTAATGTTTTATACTTCTGGTGAATACAATCCAGTTCATGTTATTTCCATGTATGTGTTATGCATATACACTTCCTTTGTCAACACCGTATTTTGAAATCCAGATGTAGTACTTCGCTAGCTCTCCTGTCAGCTCTGTTCTCTTTATACATCCATGGTCAGCGACATCAGGGCTGTTTGAATGCATTTACCGCATACCACAATATGATAACATTTCCTGTCCATGACAGAGATAGCACGTAGCTTTAGCCATGATGTCTAGCTCTGCTTTTCCTGCAATGTGTGAAACCCAAAGTGTTTTTTGGATTCAACATGTGGAGGTGCAGGTCGTATCCCTGCGGACCCTCCGACATTTTCTACGTTGTTGTTTCGGCCGGCTGTGGCTTGTTTTGGTTGACAGATACAGAACAGATATGATGTCACGTTACTGAGACTACAACATTAAAAGAGGTAACTTCCTTCTTCCTCTATATAGACTTCAATGAAGCAAATATATCAATTTTGGCATTAAAAGATCAATTTCAAAATTGTAAAAAATCAATCATGATACATAGGCGAATCAGTTTTTTTTCCACCCCTAATTTACACCATGTCAGTTTTACCAGCCCAATGCCAAACAGGCTCTGTCTACATTGCTGTGTGCCTCTATTCAGTATTAGGCTGGGCATATCAGATGAGAGAGACAGACTGGATGGGAGGGAGAATGTACACTGCATTGTTTTCATAGTGACAAGCCCTGTTCTCAGTCAGGTGTGATCCTGCAGGTACAGTATGATGATGCAATAACACAAGTATGATAGTCTGCTCTCAAACATGTCAAGAATCCACACAGTCACGCAACAAAGCATTTGGAAAGCTAATATTATAGTGACGAGGCAAATACACAGGAGGGGATTTAAAGAGGGTGATTAACATTTTGGCAGATGCTTGAAGAGATCCTCGGAGAATTGGACAGTAAGCAGCACCGAGTTTTAGGGATAAAGAGATTAAGAACAGACTCCGGGCCACTCCTACCACTTCTTGGTGCAAGACACGTCTGCCAGGAAAGGACAGGATCCAAGGTGCATGGGATATTGCACACTTGGCGTTTCTTAAATTAGGAAGGTGTTTAAGAGAGGATGCAACTTGCGCAAGATATTGCCAACTTGTGATTTCTAAAAAGTCTTTTTTTTAGAAATTAAATTTTTTTTTTAGTTTTACACTTTTGAAATAGCTATTTTTAAAGCCAGAATCAATATATGTCCTTCACTTGAGTCTATGTGGAGGAAGATGGAAGCTACCAGTTTTATTGTTGTAGTCAGAGTAACATGACATCATATCCACTCCATATCCATCAACCAAAGAAACCACAGCTCCCTGCAACGAAGAAGTACAAAACAGCAGAGGGTCCATGTAGATGTGACATAAAACACTTTGGGTTTCACACATTACCAAGAAAAGCAGAGCTGAAATGCAGAGTGAAATGCCCAGTTTCCAGTAGCTGGAAAAAAAATGAATACCTGATAATGACTAATAGATTTGACTTCAGGACATCTCTGATTACATACATGCTGAAAATCAAACAATGTAATGTACTGATTTTGATATTTTTCTAAGTAAAAGTCCCTAGAGGTGTGATTCAGCCTATTTTCCATGGTCTAGAGTTAAAAAAGTCAACAAAAGTCACAATAAATCATAATAAAGAATTGCAATACATATCGAATCAGCACTCAAGTATTGTGATAGTATTGAATCAGGAGATAGGTATATCATCCCAGCCCTAAAAAAAATGCTGAGATTGCATTGAAACAGGCCAGTTGAACAGCGACTGTCTGTCCGACTTCCTGTCTAACTTTCTGAACTAAATGAGACCATATTGAACAAACTGACATGCTTGCCAGGCAGTTTGTGTAAAGGACACGCTGTTAATTATGTGCAGCTATTGATAGGGATGTATGCTTGGTTGGCCCTTGTCAATCCCGTCCAGTGGACATGTTGGGATAACTTTCTAGGCCAGAGCCACATGTGGCGATCAATAGATCTAACTACTATTTTCACTCATAGATTGTGTAGCATATCAAGAAGGAAGCTGTTCATTTAAATGCTTATGTAATGGAATGCCCTGCAACATATTTAGCATGTACAGTGCTTACTGACCCCGAAGAGTCTCCCGTGAAGCCTGCATGCATAAAATGAAATTAGCTTCATAAAGCGCTTAAAGGCAAGGGACGAGGAATGAGGAATTATGGGGCAAGTCACTTGCACTTCTGCAGCTTTGCTCGTTTGTGCAGAGAAGGTGATTATGCTGTATTCAGTCTACATTTGTCCATTTTAAACATAGTCCTTCAAACCTTAGGGAGTGTCTTTTGCAACTGTATGTTGCTCACAACAGATTGCACGGATGTTAGTTGTATATAGAACATACAGGCCAGAGCTGCCTGGAGGCGAGCCTGTCAAATCCGATGTTGTAGATGAATCATGACAGCTGAGCTGCAGCCTTTGTGTTGACGGGTGAGTCAATATCCATCTATAGAATAGGTCTGAATTTCTCAAAGACTCAAAAGCCCAAACTGTGATGCTCTAAAGTTGAAAATAGCTTTCCCAATATTGTTGGTTAAAGCTGAATGGAGATTTTGAGGAAGTAATATTTGTTTACCGCTCTTTCAGTTTGAACCAAGGAAGGAAAGTTCACCGTAAAATGTAGTGCACACGTTGAAGAGCTGTTGACAGGATGGCCTGTAAGTTAGAGACCTCACAAGTTTAATCCATCAGCAGTCGTGTGTTGTTGAAAGACTCTGCAGCTCAAAGTGCCCTAATTCTAATGCTTATTGGCTTCACGTGGGATTTGGATGTGTCTGTAGTAATAAGGCTGCATGGAGGCCTACTTTTTTTCAGTTCTGATTTGAATTATGAACCACGCAACTTGCAAAACCGAAAATAAGAAAATACATTACTGTTTTTTTCAAGTCAAGACTGCATGTCTCCTATGTGTGCACAATGCAGGAAAACTGTCATCAGTCAGAAAGCAGGATATACTGCATCCAAGAGGCGCACAAAATATCTCTAATTCCCAGAGCTGCATATGTCAGATTTCCTTAAACAGTACTCAGTAACATGCATAACTAGTCTACATTTGAATATTTAGCACGTGTGAAAGCTTTTGCATGCATGTGAAAGAGAAGCTCACCAGATCCAGACAAGGTTCACCTCTAATCCACTGAGAAACCACAAAGATTTTGGCTTGTGGCTACTAGCATAACTGACACAACTAGAGCTGCAACAATTAATCAATTCATTGCCAACTATTAAATTAATCTGTAATTATCGATTAATTGGTTTGAGTACATTTTTAATTGAAAAAAACAATCAAAGCTTCTTAAATGTGAATATTTTCTGGTTTTGTTAAGCCTCTATGACAAAACTGAGGCTTTTTGAAACACTGATCAACATTTTTTTTTACTGTTGTCTGACATTTTTTAGATCAAACAGCTAATTAATCCAAGTAATCAACAGATTAATCAACAGTGAAAACAATCATTAGTTGCAGCCCTAGATATAGATTTTATTAGGATCCATTTTTTCTCTTTTCAGTGATAGTAAAGAAACTGTATTTTTTAAAAACCACCTATAAAGATAAGCAAGCTGTGCATCTGTCTCGTACAATGGTTCCCGTCTCCCCTCCCCTCCGTCTCCCTCATTTTTTTGTCTTTCCTGTTGGGCATAGATGAGTGAATGAGGCTGAGCGCTAATGTGACTGTACAGCTGTTGTCCATGACTGTGAGACTACAGAGAGAGAGAGAGAGGCGAGGGCAGTTGATAAGATAGTAAACAGGTGAAACAGATGAGAGTTCCTGATGGCACACAGGTGTCAACCAAATCTCAACCGTCAACATTTTTACCATTACAGCACCACTGCTAGCTATGGCACAAGTAGCAGCAGGAGAATGGCTATTGCAGTACACCGGATCAATAGGTGTGGTACTACTACTGTCAATATTGCAAAAACGATCTAATGACATCAGATGAGACGTGAAATCATGCATAGTACAAAAAAAACCCTATCAGATCTCAAAAGTGTGACGCACTAGTCCACACACTTTATTACGATTTAAAGGACGTTGGGCACTTCTCATAAATCTGTGTGTGTGTTTGTCATTGAGGCTGTCATGTGGTCGCCCCTTACAGATGCCAGAAGCCTCTAAACCGATATCTACTCTCAACATGATATGAAGCTTTGTTGCTTGCAGTAAGTTCACTTTAACTACGACTCTTAGTATGTCACTGTCAGCCAACCACAACAGGCTAATGACATGACTCATCCTTCAAAAACCAACCGAGTATTTGTCATGGAAGTCATTTGTAGTCATAAAACAGATGTCAGTAGTTTCCTATGTTGTTTTCATATTTCAGATCCCAGCCCAGGCCATGTTAGTTTAGCTTGAGTCCTTTGACACTCTTAGATATCTTTAAAGCTGAAAACAGCCAGATTGAAACAAATATTATTTAAAAAAAAAAGTTATTTTTATACAACGGTTGCTATATCCTGACAGTAGTATGTGAAACAGGTAGTCTGAAACAAATCGTGCCTCTGTGTCCTCCGGTGCTCCTATTGGCATCTGTAGGATTTCACAGACCGGAGGAAAACAACCAATCAGAGCTGATCTGGAGTCTGCCGTCCATCTTCTCCATCCATCTTCAGGTCATCTCTCTGATATGACCTGTGATTGGTCAAAGTCTCCTGTCGTGGGCTAGATTTCCTGAAGCCTGAAATCAGCCACGAGGAGGTTCAGACGTCTAGCTCTCTCTCAGAACACTAATTACAACATGCTGAAATATTATTATGAATATTTTGCCAAATGATGCCAAAAAAATGTTGCCTAGTAAAGCTTAAAGTTCAGACTCTACTGTCAAGTTAAGTCTAGGATACAAAGGCAAGTCATTGCCAGAAGTGTCCAGTAAGAGACAGTGAGTCAAGTTCAAATGTAAAAAAAAAAAAGTTGAGAAAAAAAACCTAAATTATTAAGTAAAATATTAATAATCTTAATATAATCTTATAAAGATTTGTGATTGTAAAGGGCAGCCATAAGGCAATAAAGCCAAGAAAACAATCTGAAAACAGAAAATAGTTGAGATCAATAGTAAGACCAAAGGGCAAAATGAAATATATAAAGTACGTAGACACACATTCCCTTATACTCTTTATAAACGTACAGACATACAGTACACATAGACACAACCTGACACGTACATTAAACTATGTTTAAGAGAAAGACTTGCGATAAAAGTGAGTTTTCAAGAGCAACTTAAAAGAAGATACAGATTTTACAGGTCTGAAATCCTCGTCGTCGCCGTACAGCAGTGACAGAAAGTCGCTGTCCCCTTTAGTCCCGAACCAGGACGTTCTTCAAATTGCATTTTTGTCTGAGTCTGAAGTCTGAAAGACAAAGATATAAAATTTACAATCTTGAAACAGAGAAAAGCAGCTACAGCTTACATTTCAGAAGCTGGAACAAGCAAATGTTTGGCATTTGTGCTTGATAAATAACTTAAATGGTTAATTGACTATTAGAGTAGTTTGTGATTAAATGTTTCGTCAAATAATTTATTAATCATTTCAAGTCTGAGTCATGTCACACACATTTTCACACGTCATGCTCCAAAAACTAGCATGTTACAATTTCTATTATAAATTCTTTCAAATCCTCAGGATGTATAAAGTACATATGCCTTAAAAATAATAATCATAAATAATAGATATACAGTAGGAAGTGAAGTGATTGAAGGAAAAAAATGCCATTGTGAAAATATGGAATACTATCTGGCATCTGGCCTCTTTAAAAGTTAATGTGAAAACAAGACATTTAAGGGAAAGTAGTTGTACACAAAGTGCACCTCAAGTTATTGTAAATATTTTAAGCCTTTTCAAAGGCCTTTCCTCTGCATGTCTCATCACACACACACACACACACACACACACACACACACACACACACACACACACACACACCTCAGCTGCAGCAGTAGCAGTGTGTGTCTCCATCTGTCAGGTTGCTGCTGTCTGTCAGGTGGAGGCTCACTGAGGCAGACACGAGCTGCAAACACAAGTCAGACTCAAGTCAGGTGGGAGTGGAGGCCAGAAGGCGATAGGAAGACAGCAGGAGAGAAGGACGGATTTCAGGTCATATTTGGTCCGTTCGCCAAATGTTTCTGTGGAGTGATGGGTGCGTAAACCAGATCTTGGCTTTGCCCTCAGTTTATGTCAGGTTGGATCTGGTTGGACATTTAACTTTGGGTAAGCTGATGTCACAGATGATCCTTCTGAGCTCACTTTCCTGCTTCACTCATTTTTGTGATGTTTGAAATGCTTCTGTTTGTTGCGTTGAGTTGTAGTCTTAAGACTGGACTAGTGCTGAAACGATTTGATGCAAATTTTGAAAAATTTTCTTAACCGATAACCAACCCTAGTTAATGGATTTTAAACCCTTAACATGACAAGATTTGTGGATCACAAGCAGCGGTGCGCCAGCTGCAGTAAATGAGCACAACAAATTGAGTCAACATTTCACCATCAGTAGAGTTACTGCAGCAGTCACGGTGCTGCGTTCACTGTCTCCAGTTACCATCCACGAGCGTTGCAGCCACGTTGCTGCGTGTAGTGTTGCAGACAATCAGCCACTTCGCCAGTAAAAGTCTCCACCACACATGTAGTTTAGTTTAGCAGGTTGTCAGCTGTGTGTCTGCCCAGATTAATGATAGCAATTATCCCACAAACAGTGTGTGTGTTTGTGCTACGTTAGCAGCTGCCAGTGTTGCTGGTGGCTTCGTGCCCGCTGTAGCATAACTTCAGCGAGTTTCTGACTGACCGTCTGAGTGTGTGGCGGCGGTGAGTGTGGGTTTGTTGGTGGCGTTATAGCTGTTAACGTAGCTGTAGGAGACAGTGTGTGTACAGTTCTGCATTTTTTCTGAGCTTTTTAATTTATTAGTAATATTTCTTAATCGGTTAAAATGCTTGATATCCGTTATTTGCTAACATCCTTGAAACAAATACAGACTAAAAGAGGGCTCAAGTTATAACCCACAGCGTAACTCACTGAATACATGGCAACAGTATACTTCCTGTATTTGGGGGCCGCAATTGTCTTGATTTTTTCCTAATTGGTGTCAGACTTAGAAAACTGCTTGTATAGATTAATTATTAAAGTTACAGATTAAGCAAAAATGTGTGAATTTGCTTTTTTTACACAGTTTTCTGTCATTTTATAGACAAAATAATCAATCATTTAATCAGGAAAGATGAATTTAGATTAAAAATTATCATTAAACATAGCCCCTGACTGAATAGTCTCCAGTGACAGCTGACACTGTAATTATTAAGAGCATGGGAGTATATATTGTATATACTGTACACTATGTAGCTTTGACCGCACGGGGTTTTAATAATCTATAGAGTATAACCTGTATTTAACTAGGACGTCACATTGAGTTTAAAAGTTACAAGTGCGAACTAGCCAAGCCAGGGTCAAGTAGCAGCATCGAACATTACAGGACAGTAGTACAAGTATAACAAAATATATAACATCATCATACAGTGCATTACAAGGCAGCATGTTGGTCATGTGTTTGTTATGTAATTGAAATAACTGCTGCTAGCAGTGACCACTTCCTTTAGTATATATTTAAAATCATTTAGAGACATAAGGGTCTCAAGTTGAAGCTTGGCCTGCAGATCAGTAAAGAATAATAACTGGTTCGATTGATTCATGTTAGGTCATGACTAGAAAACATGAGGCATGTCTTCATTTGCACTGCGAAAGCTATTTTCAGCTGCTTCGTTTGACATTGCAGGCCTTTTCATAGCAGGAAAACACGAGTGTTACTAATAACACTAACAGTGGCTCTGTTTCGAGTCAGTGTCCCAGTGAGACGGTGAGCTAACATGCACAATACCAGGACCCTGAAAGCGAGGAGACAAGTGAAAAAGGCCTGTTGCTGACAGAAAAAGTGGTTCCCATCAGCCAGCTACAAACACAGCAGCATTGTGAACTAGCTTAGTTTGTGCCTCATTTCACTTTGAGCCACCTGGGGCCCCTCTGTGAAGCTGTTTCCTGTTGGTCTGGTGATAACGGTGGCCTGACATCTCACTGTTGTTTCCTCACCCTGAGACAGTTAACCAGAAGCTTTTCATTCCTGTCATACTTTACGCTGCTACAGCTCGGGTGGGTGGACAGATGCCTCAGAGGTTCCCTAATAGCTCTCGTCTGCTGGTTGTACATCACTGGCTGATGGGTGTTGTGCTGTTGTCATTAAATGTAAATGTTTTAGGAACTCATTGTGCAGTCAGGTTTATTTTTAGCTTTGTGATACATGTTTGATGTATTCCAGTTATGAGCAGAGCTGCTTCTTTTTTAGTTTACTAAGTAATCATTCAGGACAAACAAGATAATGACCAAAAATAGAGGTGTTTTCACATGATAAGAATCACAGACTTGCATGCAGGGTCTGAAATTAGCACCCGCCACCCGCCAAATGCGGATAAATTGTTGGCAGTTGCGGGTAAAATCCAGGCCACCCACCACTTTGGCAGACAAGGAAAACATGTGATGTGAATAGAGAACTGATTCTAAGTTGTCCGATTCCTTGGCTTCTCAGGCCTTCGTGACTATTGATTACTCTTATTGATGCTTTCCGATAGTTACGCATGCGCAATGACGCATGCACATGCTATATCATGTTTCAGTTTGTTTTAGACCGGAGATGCGGTGGGGAGAAAAAAGCGCTCAACAGCATGGTGCTACTAAAGCTGAGGGACATGCCCTATTTTTTCCCAGTTAAAGTGACGCTGTGAACTACAAACCCATGTTTAAATCAACAGGAGAGCTACTAATGTTACCTGTCAGACGCAGGTGGGCAGCACAGTCCTGCGTTGTTAGATAACGAAGGAGGTACCATTGAGTTGTTATTATGAGGCATTCAAGGAGGAAGGTAAAATACAATGTTATCCTGATGTGTTCAAATCTCGTAAAATTAAGTTTTTGGTGAGAAAGTTGAATAAATCCAGTTGTTTGAATGAGATGTTTTAACAGCAATATAAAACAGATATTAGAGAGAGATTTATGTTTAACTTCCTAAACTGGTTCAGACCTACTGCATGAGGAGCGCATGGTGGCTCCATCACTTCATAGATTTTGACTCTCATAATGGCCATATCATTTCATTAGAAATGTCATTTATATTTATTTTAGACAGATAAAGGTCAAGAAAACTTTTTAAAATGATAGTAATAATCCATGATTAAAATCCTGTACTATATTCATTTACGAAGCTGTGCAAATCACTGCGTGGTCTACAACACTGTCCTGCACATACTTCAGAATAAAAGTCTTGTGTTGACAAATGAAGGAGGAAGTGTTGATTTAAAAATAAATCTTTACTTTTTTAATATGAACGGTGAAATAAAACAGCCGCCACACGTATGGTCTGGACCAGGCTCAACACCAGCTCCAAGCAACTTGCCAAGATTTTTTTTAATCAAAGGAAATATTTAAATAATCATAATTTGAATATTCGCCCTATGCCAGCTGAGATCGGCTCCAGCCCCCCCGCGACCCCTAACGGGACAAGCGGTTGACGATGGATGGATGGATAATTTAATTTAATTTTTTTTAATAATAGTGTGTTTTATGCAAACAACCACCTGTCCAGAAAAATAGGGCTCCCACGGAAGCCACAGTATAATTTAAACACTGTAATGTATGTTTATTTTGTAAAATATATTGAACATTGAATGCTGTTAGATTTAAAATGTTATTCCCTCATTTAGCGAGATTTCAAAATTGGCAGATAAAAAAATACTCGCCTTCCACAGTGGCAGGAAGTGAAAAAGTTAATTTCAGACCCTGCTTGCATACAAGCTGAGTGTAGTCATATTCCTGCTGCTTAATACTTCTCTCTACTACATTTGTACTTTTTTACTGTACTCATTTTTTGACAGTGCAAGTTTTTTCATACAAAACACACAATCCACTTCTTCTTCCTCTTCTGCAAGTCTTGTTTTGTTTTTTAAAAAAATGACAAACTAGCCAGAATATTTTTTGATGCAACTTAACTTGTTTCAAGCAAAATATTTCCTAAAAAAAAGTTTCCTAATTCTGATGCAGCAGTCTGTATTATTCATTCTCATTTCAAAGTACAGACGCTCATTTCTAAACACTTTTGAGCAAGCAGATTTAAAGTAAAACCATAAAAAATCTTAGTGATCTGACAGACTTTTTCATTTGTTTGACGGAAACATTTTGAGGGCTCTACCTCTATATTTAATAGATATATTAAGAAGCTATTTTCAGCATAATGAGTAGCCTGTGTTTGTTTTTTTTTTGTACTTTTGAAGGTACAGAATATCTGAGTGCATAAATGTCCACATAATATAATTGCAAGTATACACCTCTACACTACTTTGTTGTTGCATTGCTGCTTTTATTCATTAAATAGTTCTTCTTTCACCACCGAATTCATTACACACTCACACTTACAGTCAGTTAAGTCGGAGCTTGGGGAGTTTTTGTCCACGTCTGCACTTCTTTTCTGTCTGATCCTTAAAGATAACATTGCTGCTCAGGTCTGCATGCTCTTTAGTCACCGACCCATCTGCCTCTTATGATTTACACCGTCTCGCACAAAGATTATGCAGCTCAGTTCAGTGTTGGAGGTCAACCTAGAATTATCTTGTGAGTCAGGACCTTTGTTATTGTTCTGAATCTGAGAGTTTCACCAATGTGGTTAAGGTCAAAGAACTCCTTAAGATGGAGTATGACACAAGCTTGAGTTTGGCTATGCTTCTCTGTTGGGTTTCCAGAAGTAAGCTTTTGTGACCCAAAGTGTAAATTCCCACACTTGTGGTTTAAGTAAGACAAAAAAAAAATCCCCTCTTGCACAAAAAATGTTGTCAAGGTGCCTTTGAGCGAGACGCCAGCCTAATCACCAACTATGTGCAGCTAGGCAGCTACCACATGTGAAACTGGAAACCATACTGGGGTGTTGATGGAAAATGAGCACACAGGCCTCTATTTATCCTTCCCTGGATAAATAAAGGCTAATGTAAATCGACGACTTTTCCTATTTTAAACACAACTCGGGAATCCAGAGAGTCATTGCACCGGTTTCCTTCCAGGTCACACCTTCCCCCTCCAGCGATCTACCCGAATATCACCAGCTTCATTCAGTAAATTGAATGCAACAGGGAAGCATTAATGCTGTTTGACAAGCTCTGAGTTTAACAATTGTTAGTTTGATTAACAAACTTCTTTTTATTCCTCATCCCTGCAAACTTGCTACAGAGTACCACAAGCATTTTATTGATTTGGCAGATGCTAAAATATATTTGAAGTGCACCCCCCCAGTAGGAATTTCAAGTTTTTGACTGACAATGCTGCTACCTGACTTGCCATAAAACACATTTCCTCAGCTTGACTGCATGTTTCAAACAATATCACACATAGAAACACTTATTTACAGCATATTTACAGCTTGTATAGATCTTTATTTTCAGTGAGCATGAGGCGTTACTGTAATGTAATAAACTCCCAGTGTGCTCCAGCTCAGTATTGCCTAGCTCAGCTCACGTCAGATTACTCCAGTGCTGTTGCCTGACGCATTAAACCCTATTTCTCTTTATTCCCCTCGCACACACACACACCCACACAGTGCTCATCCTTTATTGGGCAGTTCAGTCAGGTTTATAACTCATGCAGAGCCTGCCTCCTCAAACTCTCAGTTCAGTACAGTGGGGTAGCATTCAGCTGAGCTCTGCTTCGCTCTCAGGCTGCCTCTGTGTCGGTGACATCAACCTTCAAGTATGCAGCCCTTCGTGGCTGAGCCAGATGAGCTCGGGTGGCCCCATTCATCTCAAGGTGCTGTCTGTCTCTACAGCTCTAACATGCTCTCTCCTGTCACTCTCCTTCAGATGGGTTAGATAAGGGAGCTCAAAGGTGAAAATGCTTACAACCCAATAGTTTTGTCTGTCTGTCTTTACTTGGCTGCATATCGATAATCTTTGTGCTCTCGGTTCCAGGATGCTCTCTCCTAAATGCAGATTGATTGTAGAGTGGTTGCGCCTGGTCTCTGCAATAATTTCCTGTAGCAGCGGTAATTGGAGATGCTTTTTAGTTTTGGTTGAGAAGTGCAGCTTGTTGCACTCAATTTGGCTGTATGGGAAAACATTATGTATTCACCGTGCTTGGTCTATGTGGCCATGTTGACCCATCAGTGCTAATAAGTGCGAGGGATGCTAATTTTGAAAAATTTTCTGAACCGTTAACTGTTAATACGATAAGATTTGTGCCTCACATGCAGCGGTGCCCCAGCTGCAGAATATAAGCACAACAAACTGAGTGAACAGTTCATTGTCAGGAGAGCTACTGTAGCAGCCACGGTGCTGCGTTCACTGTCTCCAGTTCACCGTCCGGGACAGTTAGCAGCCACGTTGCTCTGTGTGGTGTCGTGGACATGCAGCCACTTTCCCAGTAAAATTCCCCACCGCACATTTAGTTTAGTTTAGCAGCTTGTCAGTTGTGTGTCTGCCTGGATTAACGATAGCAAGTGTCTGACAAACAACATGTTAGCAGCTGCTAGTGTTGCCGGTGGCTTCGTGCCCGTTGTAGTGTAACTTCAGCGAGTTTCCAACAGACTTTTTCCCATTATCTAGAGTTAAATACTTAAAAATCGGCACCCAAGTATCATGATAGCATCAAATCGGGAGATAGGTGAATCATCCCAGCCCTACTAAACGTCCCACTAACTAAAAGTCAAAACCAAAGATGTTCTCATCTTCCACACTCTGCAATAAATCTCTGAATGAATGAATTTCTCTGGTTGCTTCTTATAAAGTGAATCTTTCCACTGTGTGTTAAAGTCTTTAGTTCCTTATGTGTGTGAAGGATTATTCTTAAAGCTCATCATCACTGCAGCGGACCCTGATTACCTGATTATCTCATAATGTTAGCTGATGAGTTTTACATCTGCAGAAAGGATGTACGCCGGGTCTTTGATTTGCATAGGACTGGCTGCTTCATTTTCAGTTCTTCCTACCGCTGACTAATGTCTTTGCCATGTGTTTTCTTCACATCCAACCAGATTTTTAATGTTTTCCTTTGTTTGTATTCCTCAGAATGAAGAGAAGCGTAACCTAAATTTGGGCGGACATGTTGGATTTGACAGCCTCCCTGACCAACTGGTCAGTAAATCGGTCACGCAGGGATTTTGTTTTAACATCCTCTGTGTAGGTGAGTACCAAACGACACAACAGTGTGTGACAGCCTGTGTTAAATACTGTATACAATTAGCAAATCAGAGAAATACCATGTTTTTGTTTTTCCTGACATACTGTAAAAGAAATGCACAATTGTGTTGCTGCAATAAAAACATTTGTCTAACAGCTGATGAATTACTCTCTGGTGAAGAAGTAATTTTACTGTCTCTCTACCACCCACAGGGGAGACCGGTATCGGCAAGTCAACGTTAATGAACACACTCTTCAACACCATGTTTGAGAATGAAGAGGCGAGCCATTATCAGAATGGCGTGTATCTTCGGCCGCGAACGTACGACCTGCAAGAAAGCAACGTCCACCTTAAACTGACGATTGTTGACACCGTTGGCTTCGGTGATCAGATCAACAAAGAGGATAGGTGAGGAGGATGAAATGATCATCGATGATATGCAGGTCAAAATACCAGGATGGTGGGATGCAAATAATGTGTTTCAGCAGCATTTCAGTGACTGTGTTTCAGTGTGAAGCTGCTCCTACAAATACATGTTGAACTATAGCTGTTTCAGTGATGGAAGAAGCACTCGTATCATTTTATTTAAGGAAAAGTAGCAATAACAACAATGTAAAAATACTCCATTACAAGTAGAAGTATTTCATTCAGTATCATACTTAAGTACTACCACAAAAGTATTATCAGCAAAAGTACTCATTCTGCAGATAAAAGGCCCTTGTGAGCTGTGTATTATTATACTGAATATGACACTATTGATATTATTAATACTGATGCATCAATGTGTAAGCAGTATTTTAACCGTTGTAGCTGGTTGAGGTGTTGCTGGTAACATCCTCATACACAGTTAAATAGTACAGGCAATTGGTTCCCAGCCTAAGAGTTGGACCGCTCCAAATGGTCACAAGATAAAGCTGCGAAGTTGTGAGATGATTACTTAATTAATTAATTAGATAAGATAAGGCTTTATTGATCCCCAAAGTGGATATCCAAGTGTTACAGCTGCTCAGATGCAAACAAGCAGGAGTGCGCCTACACGTATCACGCATGACCTGCAGCTTCTACTGTAGTCGCGTCATACTCCCTTACTTGTTAAAAAAATTGTGTGGCTAATCAACTTAGTTGGGAAATAACCCAAATAAATATGAAATATCATAGAAATGGGGCTTTCAAGACAATGTTATGAGGTAGCGACTTGTTACACGGCAAGATTAATAGCAGCAAGTCTAGTATAAATACAAGTAATGGGATGCTATTGAAACAGTGGATATACAGTATGTAACACATAACAACCTAGTATGACCAAGTTTTTAAGTCATACTTAACCTCCTACACACCAAAACCATCCCGTCTATAATTTATTTCAAGTCTTGCAGAGGGCTAATTCGGATTAACGGCACTCATTGTATTGTCCTAGGAGTCAAATCCCATTCATCTGGTACTCAGAGCACATGCATGAAACCTTCAGTGTTTTCCATTTCACTCCTGACTGTTGCAATGACAGATACTCCTGTCCATTATTATCCACCTCCTTTCTATTCTTAAGTGAACAGCGCCATAGTTTCGTCCAAATTAGGTCCACGTTGAGACACAAATGAGAGAAACAGACACACAACTAATATCACTTCAGGTTTGGGTTTTCTCTGCAGGATAGAAATAAGTTGAGGTGGGACGGCAATAAAGAGGAAATAGCTGATTTTTTTTTTTTTCTCAACATGCAGCTGTGGAATGGAGTGTTCTTTTCGTGACCTAGCCAGCAAGCAGCACTCTCACGCCCTTTGATAGCAGCTTTCTCTGTGGGCCGTATAAACCAACATGCCGAAGGACGGACCCTGCAGCAGACTGTAAATGCACACTGAGAGAGCCTCAGAAGGTCAGAGTCGGTGCATTCCTCAGAGAAGATTGAAGATGGATGTGAAGGGAGAGGACAGATGACTGTAAACATGGTGCTGGCTGAGGACATAGAATATATTTCTTTGGACTTGTCTCACTCTGAGCTGTAAAATGTGGGAGGATTGCTGTTGAGAATTTACCAATATAGTTCGTTGTTACCATTTAATTATAGTAATGCACCAATCAGCTTTTGTTCAGTTTCATTCTGATTTCAATACCTGAACATCGATATCCACAACACCGATATAATATCGATATCAGATCTCTTTAAAAAATTTGCATTGCATTGCAATTTTGCGTTGTATTGAAAAGTGTATTCCAAAGCAGTTTATTTGAACTGTAGGTCAAGTTGCAGGGTTCAGTTTTAACGTCAAGTCGAGGGCAAGTAGTGGTCAGAAATGTACAAATTGTTTTCTTTATCAGTTATCAAATAACAAAAAAGATGGAAGTTAACTGTCTTATTTAATCTTTATCTAAATAAATTAATCTGGGGTTTTGCTCACATTCTCTTAACACCTTCCAGGACGTGTCAGTTTATGCGCACTTGAATGTTTGAATTAATCTTTATTGAGAGCATGGTAGTAGCTCTAGAGTGAAGCAGCCACTTGAATGCCATGCCCAAGACGCTAGTGTAGCTAACTAGCTTGCTTTGCACCTGTAACATGGCCAGAGGGACATTCTCCACCATCATTACATGTTTATAGGGATCGGTAACCTCAGTCTGATAAGGGAATTACATCCAATTGGATCAAATCGGTCTTGGAATGCTTATTTTGAAAAAAAATCTTAATCGATAACTGACCCTCGTTAACCAATTATTAACCGTTAATCGACAAGTTTTGTGCCTTGCATGCAGCGGTGTCCCACCTGCAGCATACGAGCACAGCAAACAACTGAGTCCCCAGTTCACCCATCAGGAGAGCTACTGTAACAGCCACGGTGCTGCGTTCACTGTCTTCAGTTCACCGTCCAGGAGGGTTAGCAGGCACCGTGCTGCGTGAAGTGTCACGGACATGCAGCCTCTTTCCTAGTAAAAGTCTCCACTGCACATTTAATCTAGTTTCACACGTTGACAGTTGTGTGTCTGCCTGGATTAACTATAGCGATTGTCTGACAAACGTGTGTGTGCGTTTGTGCTAAGTTAGCAACTGTTAGCTGTTAGCGTTGCTGGTGGCTTTGTGCCTGCTGTAGCATAACTTCAGTGAGTTTCGGACAGACCACGTGCGTGTGGCGACGGTGAGTGTGTGTTTGTTGAAGGCGTTATAGCTGTGATTGTAGCTGTAGCAGACATTGTGTGTACAGTTTATTTGTCGGTGAATAAATGCTACGAGGCTACAAGCTACAAATCCTCAGCTGGAAGTCCAGAGCCAACTTCCTTTATCTGCGCCGGCTCTCTCTTACGGGGACCAGCTTTTCTCCTTAAGGTGACGAGATGCTCCTTTGCATTTTTCACAGCTTTTGATTAATTATTATTACTTCTAACCATTTAACCTTAATGTCGGTTATCGGTTAAATGGTTATTTATTAACATCCCTAGGTCCCTCGGTCCCTCGGTCCCATCTCTAGTTAAGAGCACACAAAGAAACAGCTGACTATCAGGTTTAAGGATCTGTTTCCTCATGCACCTGAAACTGTGCATTTTGGGCTTGTTTCTTGTAGGTGGCTCTTTTACTGTAACAGGCACTTCGTATAGACCTGACAATGTGGGTCGCACTTCGCTTTGAAGCATTGACGACTGATGGGATGTGATGTCGAGACCAGAGGTGTTTCAGATATATGACGTGGCTCAATTTTACAACTGTTTCAAACGCCTTTGCCTGTCAGTCTTGGCTGTGAGAACCAGAGGAAATGTGATGGCAGACGTGACGCCAGCTGCAACCAATGAGGTGGTCGTTTGGGCCCAAATATAGCAACATAACATAAGCAATGCACATCTGTTTGAGAACCACAGCAATGCCTGTTTGAAACATTTTTAGAGGCGATCCTGGTGGAATTGTGGGAGTTTATTGAGCATCTCAAACAGATTATCACAACAGCAGATATGCAATGATGCCAAGTGATGCCGTGAGAACTAAACTAGGGCTGTGAGACTTGTATCTATGGTGACAGATGAAGTACAACCTCACTTGACAGAGAGCTATGATGCAGATTATTAAATATGTGGCTGGTTGCTAATGGTCTCGTTCTCATGTCTCCAAATGAACCAAAGTAAATGAGTTAAAGCTGCGGACTCAAATATACTTGCATGACCTAACATTATCTGGCTGGTGACCGTTTTTGTGATTGAAAGACATTAAAAACAGCTTACCGAGACAAACCATGCTGCTAGATTAACAAAGATAAGATCACATTTGAATAAAGGACATTTAATATTTCTTGACCTTTTAACTTGATAATCAGTGCAGTGAGAGAATGGTGCAGAGTCAGAGGCACAGTATGGCTATGTTGTTGTATGGTTGCCAAAACATTCATTCATTTCCGGTCTGGTTTAGCTATACTTGCAAAATGCTCATGAGCAAATATGACAAAACTTTGATGTTTTCACACACTCTTTCCTAATTTCTTTGATTTACTGGTGACACTGTAGGCTACAAAGACCATCAGAGCAGTGTGAGAGAGGACGGGATGTTTTGCAGCCTCTTGTGATTTGTTTCAATCAGACTCCCATAAGCCGAGCACAAATTTCACGCAGCACTAAGCTGTACAGCTCTAAGCTGTGATCTTGGCACAGAATCATATCACACAGTTACTGAAAACATAACTGTCTTCATTTCCCCAGTGACAAGTCCATATTTCCTTTTTACAGTCATGACAAGTGCATGAAGAAGAAGACAAATATTTATGCTTTTACCCACTGAAATAAATCCTCACAGTTTCTCTTTGCCTGTCTCCACAGTTACAAGCCCATTGTTGACTACATCGACACTCAGTTTGAAAACTATCTCCAGGAAGAGCTGAAGATCAAGCGCTCGCTGTTTAACTACCACGACACCAGGATTCACATCTGCCTTTATTTCATCGCCCCGACAGGACACTCCCTCAAGTCCTTGGACCTCGTCACTATGAAAAAACTGGACAGCAAGGTACACACACATCCATATGCTGTTGGTCTTCCCCCTTGGGCAAAAAGCACACTCGCGCCCTCTCAGTCCTTTCCCATTGTCTGTGAATAACTATCAGTGTCGCTGAAATCCGACCTTCCTTTCATTGTGACCGGTGTGCATTTCACAGAGAAATGGAGATTTCTGATGTTTTTTGTCGAGCCGTGGACTCTCTGTGTCCCAAAAGAATAAGAAAGTGAGATGAAAAATGTTGCAGTGAATGTGCAAGCTTCTATTTTGTCACAGAGGATTTCAAGAAAAGTTCCCACGACCTGCCCTATATGAGCAGTTTCACACTTAAAAAACAACATGTTGCCTGATTTTTGCGAGTTAAAAAGTTAATTTTGCCATATATATTATATAAAACTTAATTTAAGATAAAAATATTGCATAACAAATAAGAAATAATAGAAACTTACTAATGCTGAGTTCCTGTTTGACCTGTTTGTGGTTTACAGGTCAACTGTACACCAGTCAATAGTCAAATTGATTTGTAGCTTTTTCATTGCGCTTGTGTGAGTATTACAACACAGATTATTGGTCAGTTGATTTGTGTTTTGCCATACATCCAATGAGTGCAGCTCAGTGGAGACACAATCATTGGCTCGGCCTCAATTAGACAACTGGTGGAAAAAAAAATGTCATCACAGCAGCGCTTGGAGCGTGAAAGAAGGAGAGAGAGGGAGGTTTAGTGGGGAGTCAGGAAGGGCAAGAAAGTGAATTTTAAGGTCTAAATTCGGGCTGAGTGACAAATATCTCAATATCAATATACACTCACTAGTCACATAATTAGGTTCACCTTGCTAGTAAAAGGTTGGACCCACTTTTACCCTCAGAACTGCCTTAATTCTTTGTGGCGTACTTTCAACAAGGTGTTGGAAACGTTCCTCAGAGATTTTGGTCCATATTGACATGATAGCATCACAGTTGCTGCAGATTTGTCAGCTGCAGGTCTATGATGCGAATCACCCATTCCACCACATCCCAAAGGTGCTCTATTGGATCTGGAGACTGTGGAGGCCACTGGAGTACAGTCAAGTCATTGTCATGTTCAAGAAACCAGTTTGAGATGATGTGAGCTTTGTAACATGGTACATTATCCTGCTGGAAGTAGCCATGAGAAGATGGGTACATTGTGGTCATAAAGGGTTGGACATGGTCAGCAACAATACTCAGGTAGGCTAGCGGCATTTAAATGATGCTCAATTGGTATTAAGGGGCCCAAAGTGTGCCAAGAAAATATCCCCCACACCATTATATCACCACCACCACCACCACCAGCCTGAATCGTTGATATAAGGCAGGATGGATCCATGCTTTCCTGTTGTTAATGCCAAATTCTGCCGTCTGAATGTCGCAGCTGAAATCAAGACTCGTCAGACCAGGGAATGTTTTTCCAGTCTTTTATTGTCCAGTTTTGGTGAACCTGTCTGAATTGTGTGTGAAAATCACAGTAGATCAGCCGTTTCTGAAATACTCAGACCAGCCTGTCTGGCACTAACAACCATGCCACATGCCAAGTCACTTAAATCCCCTTTCTTCCCCATTATGATGCTCGGTTTGAACTTCAGCAAGTTGTCTTGACCATGTTTACAGGCCTAAATGAATTGAGTTGTGGCCATGTGGTTAGCTGATTAGTTATTTGTGTTAACCAGCAATTGAACAGGTATACCTAATTATGTAGCCTGTGGAGCTGTGTTGTATTTGTGTAGATTGTTTGTTATATACAGTATTATAATAGCGCTACCTACCAGATTCCTTTCTTTGTAATCCAAAGAGGCATTAATATTAAACAAAGGATTTCTATAGACGTATGGTATTGACATAGATGATTTCATTCAGCTTGACGACACGCTTCAGTAAATTCAGCATGTTGACATTTTGATAAGATGTTTTGGAACACAGCTCAGTGAAAAACAGCTTAGACCGTTCGGTGGTTTTTGATCCTTAATCTTGGGTTCAATGTGTGGGAAGTGTGGAATTTCAGGAAGGGAAAAGAGCCTCAAAACAGTTCACAGCACATGTTCACAAAGCCAAGAAGAGAAGAAATGACAGTCAGCATGCTAGTGAAGGATTTGTGAGTCTTTGACCTGAGAGTGAGAAGGATAATACTGACTTCTTGGACATCTATTAGCACTTAAAATGAGAAAGCTGCATGTATGTAGAAGGGCTGGGCAATATATCGATATTATATTGATACTGTGATATGAGACTAGATATCATCTTAGATTTTGGATATTGTAATATGATGTAAGTGTCTTTTCCTGGTTTTAAAAGCTGCATTGCGGTAAAGTGATGTAATTTTCTGAACTTACCAGACTGTTATATTTGTTGCCTGTAACTCACTTAGTCATTAAATCCACATTACTGATGATTCTTCATCAAAAATCTCATTGTGTAAATATTTTGGTCAGAAATATCGTGATGATTTTCTTCATATCACATATTTATATCTTCATATAAATTTAATAAATGAATGATTTTTTTTTGTGGATGTGTATATTAGAGGTGGGAATCATTA
The DNA here is from genome assembly GCA_947000775.1 of Pterois miles. NCBI lineage: Eukaryota > Metazoa > Chordata > Actinopteri > Perciformes > Scorpaenidae > Pterois > Pterois miles. Next base: position 23,987,079 of record CAMQGK010000052.1, read on the forward strand.
GAGATCCCTCAATACTATATTATCACGATACTTTAGTTACGGTACAATACAAACTTATTGCATTTCTCTTGAACATATATTGAGATATTGCGGTTTATTACCTTTTTTTTCAACTGCAAAGTATGTATTTTGTCCACATCTGTTTTATCTGACAAGACAGTTTTCACATATCTTGAGGTCAGAGGTCAAGGGAGCCCTTTGAAAATGCTCATGCCAGTATTTCCTCATTAAAAGTTAGCACAACTTTGGAGCGTTATTTAGCATTTTCAACCGATTTTGTAGGCTTTTTTAGTTTGATATGATAACAGTGTCTTCATTATAGCTTTAAGACAGAACTCACTACAACCTCTGAAGGACTGAATAGTAATTGGTAAGAGGTTAATAGTTTATGTAATAAAACTTGCTACTTGACGTTTGTGTATTGATATATCACCTTGCAACATATTGCTATACTATGCTGTATTGATTTTTCCCCCTACCCCTAGTGTACTGTATATTGAAAAAACTAAAACAGTCATTGCGTACTACGTTCACCGATGGATGAAGTTTCGTTACATCAGTTAAATGTATTTATATAACTACCAATCACAATCGTCGTATGAATGAAAAAGTGGCAGCTTCAGCCCTGCTGGTGTCTGCTGATGCAGTGATAATGAATCCAGAGCAAAGCAGATGGTCAGCTTGTGACCAAAACCTGCTGGCTTACCTCTGCCAACAATCAACGCACGGCTGTGCATCTCTGCCAAATGTCTCCTGGTGGTGGTACTCGTCAAAACGATGACCGGATACCTCGGCCAACTGTCACTCTCAAGGGACAGTTGAGAGTTTTATAAAGACTTCAGGGAGAAAACTTTTCACTTGTCTCTGGGATATTTACATTCACTAAACCTAAATTTTGATTAATAGTTTACTTCATTGAAAACAGTCAAGTTTAATACTCAGTCGATTAAAGAAATCCCAGATTGATCACACATTTTTTTTTTTATCTGTTCTAAGTTTACCTTAAAGAGAGACTTGTCAAGTATTTAATACTCTTATCAACATGGGAGTGGTCAAATATGCTGCTTTATCCAAATGTATGTATATATTTATTATTGGAAATCAATTAACAACACAAAACATTAACAAATATTATCCAGAAACCCTCACAGATACTGCATGTAGTATAAAAAATATGCTGAAATCATAACATGGCAAACTCAAACCCAACAGGAAGCTGCTGTCAGTGTGCTGACTTGACTGTGACTTAATTTTCATCCACATATCTTGAGGTCAGAGGTCAAGGCCATGCCGCTATTTTGACTCGCCAAAATTTAGCACAACTATGGAGCGTTATTTAGCCTCCTTTACCACAAGATAACATGGTTGGTACCAATGGATTCATTAGGTTTTCTAGTTTCTCTAGCTAAGACAGAGCCCGCTACAGCCTCAGGGATCATGTTGGATTTATAAAAGGTTAATTAAAAATAGAAAGTTGCGTTAAAGCGTTTAAGAAATCAGTGGCCTTAAAACGAATCTGCGTTAACGCGCTGTTATCACGTTAACTCTGACAGCCCTATTTAATAGATTTGTTATACTTAGTAATTTATTCCAATTTGAGCCATCCTTGCTACTTAATAATAAGGACCAAGTGTATTTCTAAGGCCAAAAATACTGTTCAACAGAGAGGACATCGAAAGGGCCGAGATCCAAATGAGCACTTTTCCTGCTGCGAGGCGACAGCGCTGACCACTGAGCCTCTGTGCCGTCTTTACCAGCCAACAGAGTGATCAAACCCTGGCACCCTGCGCCTGCCAACTGTCCTGTCCTGACCCGATGCCATCCAAACCACCACAACCAACTCCTTGTACCCTTTGAAGCAAGACATGGAAGCTTACCTGAACTAAATACATCTTTATATGAACATGAGCAGCTATAATTTAGCTTACCTGCTGTACTCTCCTCTAATATGAGTGAAAAGCAAAGCGGCTTACCTCAGTTAAATCTCCCCATCCATTCATATGTGCCAAACCCTCTTTCTTGTGAACCTCCAGTATGTCTGCTAGGGACGGTTTGGTTACACACAGTCCTTTTTTCATTTGCCTGGTGCCAGAAAGTGTAAAATAACAACAATGTTGGCTGCAGGTGCTTTTATCCAAAGTGATTTACAGCGTTGTGAGCGCAACATTGGTCTCAGTGAGTGGGTGGCCACAGTGAACAGAACTCTGACCCCAGTGGCTCTGTCCCAGCACTCTTTCCACTATGTGAAATATGACCACTGTTTTATCTGAAAGCGAGCCAGTGTTGAGTGACTGCAGCGTGGATATGACTGGCTGTTTTGTTTTACAGGCATGATGGGGTGTTTTTATGCAGTGGTGGTCTCTCTCTAGATGAAATAATAATGTGTTGCAGGCAATATTTGCAGCAGCTACTCACCACATACTATCAGTCTTTGCACATTTGGCAGTTTTATTTCTATAATTTCTGAGCTCTGTGGCTACAGGTTGACCACAGAAGTACCTGCTTTGCTTCTACAGGTGTAGACAAGAGTTTTTGTCACAAATTGGGCTGGGCGATAATTCAGCATGATAATTTATCACCTTTCAATGTAATCGTATCATGATGAAATTGAGCCATGGTGATACACAGTTATATTGTCTAAATTGCACAAACTAACTCAAACGTCTTGATCAAATTCAGTTAAATTAAACGCATCTTAAACTGACTATCGTTTTGCACTAAAGTTCCTAAAATGAGAAAATAATCTGTACTTTTCACTTGTCAAGTATTTAATTCACTCAGAAGTTTACAAAAATGAATTTTTATTTCATATATTTATATATTGAGCTACCAGAAAACATGCACTATCATGATTTATATTGTGATGATATGAAATATATTGTGATTGAAGATTTTGGCCATATCGCCCAGCCCTAGTCACAAATAGATTAGGCCTTCAACTAATGATTATCTTCATTACTGATTCATCATACTAGTTATTTTCCATGAACTGATTCACTGTTTAGTATGTGAAATGTCAAATATACTGAAAAAAAAAATGCCCTTCTTCCAACTAACAGTCCAAAAACTAAACTATGCTATTATAAAACTGAGAAATTTAGCCAATTTTCACATTTAAGAAGCAGCAACTGGTGGTTCTTCATTTGTGTCTGACGATTAATTAATCAACCAGTCGTTTCAGCACTAAAATGAATAGTAAAAGGGGTGATTTGAGTCCAAATGCTGTTAGATTCAGGTTAGAGTGAATACATTTCATTGTTATGAAAGGTTCAATCTTCAGAGTAGAATAACACACAACAGCCACAGTCACTTTTTTATTTCTGTGCTGAGATATATTGACATCAGTGGGAGCATTGCCATGTGTGAATATGATCTTTTATCTGGAAACTGAATATAAATACAGGGAGCTGTCCTCTCTGCCAGATCGCCCTGTCACAGGAACAACCGGGGAAGCAGACCAGAAACAACCTCAGTCTGTAGAGTTTGCTGTCAAGGCTAAACAATGGTGTTTTTCTTGTAAATGGCATACGAGTCACCCCTCCCCGCTGAGGACGGTTGAAGGCCGTCCAGAGTCAGTGTTTGGTTTGTGGTGGATGAAGGCAGGAAGAGAGATAACGCTCTGAAGAGGAGGTGTCCTTTTATTTTAAATGTTTTTCTTGACTTGGAGGAAATCATTACTAGTTGATTGTCTAATATCAGGATGTCGAGGATTCAGTTTGTAGAGGACATTTGACAAACAATGATTGATATTTCCGTCTAACCTTTTTAAATATCTAATTGTTTGCCTCAAAATTCATGCTCCTTCTCTGAGTCATAAGTCAGGTCAGTTCAAACTCTGTAGAAACGCAGCTGGTGTCAACACCACACACTTGAAACACACAGCTGTTCAGCGTGGCAGCCGCCACGCACTGCTGACGTTCCCTGTTTGGATAAAGCATAAGATTTCTGTAGTCGGTTTGCTTTTTTATGCTTTTTTTATGCTGAATGACTTATTTCCAAGAAACTTATGAGCACATCTCTGGTACACACAAGATTGAAAGTAGTGATTTTGAGTGAAACTCAGTTGTCCATTAAATCAGCTAATCATTAGTCAAATTTGTTTTTTTTGGTGGAGAGCAGCCCTAGTCTGTACACTCATAGCAGTAATATAGCATCAACTACTACTGACTATTGGAAACTATTGTCTATGTAAAAATATAGAGGAGTAATGTCTAATGAAGTCTCTTTCCCTCATTGCTGTTCTGGCTGCTCATGCCTGTAGTGCATGTTAGTAAATGTGAGTGTGTGCTGCTCACGGCCACCTCTCTCTGCACTGCTCTCATACGGCGGTCACAGCTGATAACGCCGCCCCGATCGACTATGTGGACACGGAGGCGTAGCACCCAGCCTCCAGTTCCCCCTCAGGTTAACACTGTTTTCTCTGTCAGCACTTTGGACGTTGTTTGCACATTTCACGCTGTCAGTATTATTAGTTGCCATTGCCATGTTGAGAGCCAAAAGAAATAGCCAGTTTACCAAAATGTAAATAAATATAGGCAAAAAATTTTACTCCATGTCAATATATTACTTGCAGTTTTCCCAAATTTTAATTCCAAAAACTTAGAGCTCATAATTACCTACATAGAAGTGAGACATATAATATTAATAGGAGGATCCATTAATTTTAACATTTATCATGTTGCACTATAACTATTTTTGACATTATTAAGGCTCAGAAGGTGTCAACATGGTTCTTATAACCTTCGAACACTGACACTCTATATACGTTGATATACAATGTTTGAGCTGTGTAAGATTAAAAAAAGCCAGAAATATCAGTCTATGTGAATGTTTTTTCACCAATGATCATCTTACATGCAAACTGCATTGATGTGGTTACAGCTACCCATCTGGTGCTCCGAGTTGTTCAGAACAAACACTGAGAGCTGTTTGGGAATAGTCTTTGGCCAGCTGGGAAAACCCAGTTGTGGGAAGTGAACAAATATCGCCGTGTCCCCTCCCTCCTCGCTGAGGCTGGATTGTGATTAGTGAGCCTGGTTTGATAAATACGGGTTAAAACAGCGATACTGACTGCCCTGCTGTAAATTAATGATCCAATAAAGTATGATGAGCCTGTAATTTGACTCGTAACAAGCTCCGGCTCCGAGGTACACTATGGCGTTGATGAGTGTATCTGTAGGGATCCTCCTCGTCCTCCCGGTTAGTGATTGGGGTAACGCAGCCGTACAGAGGAATGCAGGCAAACAGCGTGTTTATTTCTGCACATCTGCTGCTGATTGGAGTCGGAGCCTAGTTTGTTTTCATAATCATTGTTTGTTTTATGTATCTGTCGGGTTCTGACTGAGCTCATTCACTGTACATATGCTATTGTATGCCTTCTCAGCCATATTTAGCAACGTACTTCTGTTTTTAATTAGATTTTCAGTGTGTTTAATTGAGCTTTATTCAGAGTGTTTGTTCGTGACCCGCTGACATGGGGAAGTTAATTGCTCTAATCTGTAATTTGCTGAAAACATTCTGTTGATTCTCTGTGCATCTGCTCTCATTATATCGAGCTTGACAGGTACATTTTGTCCTGTCATGAAGATGCATGTCAGACTGGCCTAAGAAAAATCATAACATAATGAACTCCACGTATACACAGCTTTCAGTCCTTATATATCTTAGGCAGACTCGACCACAAAAACAAGGACAGCACTCTGCACATTTAATAACTTTTTGTTTATTAAATCTCTTTTTCTCATCCTGTCCTCAGGTCAACATAATTCCCATCATTGCCAAAGCGGACACAATCTCCAAGAGTGAGCTCCATAAATTCAAAATAAAGATTATGAGTGAGCTGGTGAGCAACGGCGTCCAGATATATCAGTTCCCAACAGACGACGAAGCCGTCAGTGAGATCAACGCCTCCATGAATGTAAGTCATGCTGTTCAATTCTCATACCGTCAGTTTTCCTATCTTTTAATGTTGAATATGAATAATATTGTGGGATTATCTCTTATTTTATGGGCTATTTGGAGAGTTATACATTATTAGTACATACGAAGCATTTGAATACTGATTTGAAAGTTGATTACCATGGCAACAGTCGAAGCTTTGACGCATATAAGAAAATGTGTTTTTGAATGCACACGAATGAAATGACGGCATTGTTCTTTAGACTTGTGACACTTCTCAACATTGTTGGATTAAAAAGGATTGGGACCAATAAAGGAATATCTTATCTTATCTTATCTTATTATCTCTGTGCCCACTGACTTGTAACACCATGTTTAAAGCACCACATGTGTTACACATCTGGCAACAGCAGCATATGCTAACACCACTTTATTGCTTTTAACATACTGAAAAGAAATGTTGTTTTTCTTATCTAAACACTTAGCAATCCCACAAATCTGTGAACGTATACAGAGGAAGACCAGTCAAAATATGTGCAAATACCAGCTGACCCTTTGACATACAGTATATACAAACATTATACGTAATTTCACACAAAACTGTATGAGTACAGGCTCTGTTTGATTGCACCAGTCCCCCATTGCTCAGTTCTCACCATAATAAAAAGATTTTCTGATCTTGATGGCAGCACCTTCTTTCCTACAACTGGCTTTATGTCCATTTGTACATTTTCTGTCATCAAAATAAACCAGTTATTTAGAAATACTGACATGTAACTACCCTACATGTTTTTTGTAAATGAACATATGCTTTTGACTTTTAAAGATACATTTAATGGGGACAAACACATGCCCACACATGTACAAACGCACCATCAGTAAATTTTATGATGGATAAATTAATCTGCATTTGGTTTTCCCAGACTGTGTTCTCGTACAGCATCCCCGTCTATTCATAGTCAGTTACATCAGCGCCCACACTCACCAGCTTGTTCCTCTGAGCCGCAACCGGCCAGCTGGTTTCAACTCACCGCCTAATTTTTGAGGTTGCGTATCAGCATGTTTTCTCCATGATGCTTCACAGTCGATCCTAACGAGGCAAAATCGCTCTGAGAGCGGTACGAAAGTGTGTGAGTGTGTTTTATCACTTCAACAAAGTAGGCCTCTCGGCCCCGACTGAGCCACATGTTAAAACTTCAAACACCACTCTGGTGCGGCTCACATGTTGGTGGTTACACTTCTGTCTGGTGTGGTCTGGATGGGAAAGATAAGAGAGTTTTCAAGCTTTAATTGAAAGCAAACACCTAATTTTCATTTATCCTTTTTGTTGTGTTATTTGTTCGTTTGTGTCTTGTGAAATGGATTCTGTGCCGTACAGAATATCAACATTAAGAGAGTGCAACCCAGAAGAAAGAGGGAGCTGGGACTCAGCCCCTGTTAATGGCTCCAGTTGCATCTGTGGCCTCCTGACCCTTTTAACACTCCACCATCTTTTTTCCTGTGCAGGCCCATCTGCCCTTTGCTGTGGTTGGGAGCGTGGAAGAGGTCAAAGTGGGGAACAAAACAGTGAGAGCCAGACAGTACCCCTGGGGTATCGTGCAAGGTGAGAAGCGTTCGCATGCAAGCTATGCAGGGTGTGCGGGTGTTTGTGTTTCTCAAGCAAACACAACAGTGAGTGCATGAAGGGGTCAGTGAATGCCTCACATCCTTTACGTAGACTGCCACAGAGAGGCACCATGATCAAGTATTCAGGTTGTAAGTGTATTCTCAGTATCCTAGTGCAGTACCAAAAACATTTTATTAAGTCAATACGACACCTATGGGGGAAAAAGGATTTACTTTGAGATTACATAGATAAATGATTCAATAAAAAAGGCTTATTCTGTAAAGTGTCAGTAGATTATTGCTCAACCACTTCCTGCTAACGACTGTGAAGAATTTTGCTGATCCCTGTCCAGTTTCACTCACGACTTCCTCGCCTGTAATGAAGCAACAGAAAGGCACAGTTCTTGCAAGATGACATGTTTGACAGCTACACATAATGTGCAAATACAAAACCAAGTGATTTGTAGGTATAAATAATTGTATTACTTGTATTTTTGCCCTGTATAAACGTGATGATGCTATTTAGTGTGAATATCCATGAGCTGGTGGCTGGTTGTTAGGTTGCTAGGTTACAGGTATTAAAGGGGTAAATGAGGTGGAGAGACAAATGTGAAGAAGTGTGGGAGGAGTGTTATACTATATCATGAGGCACTCGCTTGAATTCCCCGCAACCAATCAAAGCACAGAGTCAGTACTTGAACTGTGGTACAGTCTTTATTATGACAAAATATGTGAGTGTGCATACACAGTTATAATTCAGGGACTTTATTGCATTGTGAATGCATCTGAAAGTGATCTATTTTTTGAGGAAGTACGTGGCTCAGTCTCTTCCTCTGTTCACTCTGCCTCTGTGTGGGTGTCCATGTGTATTATATATATTATGTATTATATTATGTATGAAGTATTGCCATATTCATGGCCACTGTATAGCAGTAAGCGTGAATTGGAAGTGGACAATAAAAACTATAGCTGCAACAATTAAGATAAGATAAACTTTTGATTCCCAGCAGCAACACAAGGAGCAACACAGTAGGTACAGATTAAGGCTACCACAATACCAGCTTTTCACTCCACAATTATTGTAGCTAAAAGGATTCACGATAATGATATTATTGCAATGATGTCAAGAAAATTTGAAAGAAGAAAAATTATAATATTGCTCTCAGTCAAATTCATTTTTAACTTCGTATTTTGTTTCTTTTTTTGGTGAATGAATTCCACTCAAACTACGGGTGAACAAACAGAGAGTCTGTAAACCTAGCTATATATATAAAATGATTTAAGAGGTGCTGGATCATTTCATGATATTATCATGTGTATTACTAACATCAATATTTAGTTCTTTTAATGGCACGATTATCATCACCCCTAGTACAAAAGAGACGAGGTTAAGAGAGATATAATATATAGAAAAATAAAAACTATGCAATAGTATTTGGAGACACAACTTACATGGTAAAGTGACAGATTAATCAGTAAGTTGATTGAAAGAAAATTATAAATTATTTTTTTTATGCCAAATGATAAATATTTCCTGGGTTTTCCTCCTCAGATGTGAAGATTTGCTGTTTTGCTTTTGTCAATTACAGTATGATATTAAATGAAATGTATTTGTCTTGTCAGAAAAATCAAACAATGTGAAGACATAATCTTGATATTGATTGATCTTTGATATTTTATAGACTAAACATTTTATCAAGGACATAATCGGCAGATTAATCGAAAATAAAAACAATGTTAGTTACAGACAATCAAAGCATCTGACAGCAACCTGCACCAGTAAATATTTATCTAAATTATATTATTATTATTATTATTATTATTATTAGCAGTAGTAGTAGTAGTAGTAGTAGTATATTTATATCAAACACCTCTGAACCCGACACAGAAGAGCACATGCAGGAGAACTGAGGAAACGCATACAAAAAATGCCAATTTAACACACTTAACACTTACGGGATGACATGGGATATGTTATTCCAAACAACTGTACTGTGATGTACTCAGGGAGCACTGAGGAGGTTGTACATAGAGGAGATATACAGTATACCTCGCAAAAACTGCTTACAACCAGCAAAAAAACAACAACAAGAAACTGTATAGAGATTGTCTGTGATATCTTTTCAATGGAAAAACTGACATACCAACTGAAAATTAAAAGCAACGTCTTCGACAAGAACTGGAAAAAATGGATCATTGACATGAAACATGACTGACTTCTGACTTATTGCCACAGATGCAATATTGCATCATATGTTTCATCATCACACAGAAACAGTGAAGGACTTATTTTATACCACCTGGTGGTTGTTTCGAGGAAGTTTTGTGCTTATAGAGAAACGGGATGCAGTATAACCAAGCAGCTGAGAAAGCATGGCGTCTATCAGCGTCCATGGTGAAAGATATATCCCTGCTCGCGGCATAGTGGCGAGTGCGTCCCACAGTTTGCCTGTTTATTTATACTCGCCCTCTTAATGCGGAGCGTCCTCCGCAGCTGTGAGCGTGACTACATGCAGAGTGACACTGTGAAATGAAGGGCGAGTGGGTAGAGAATGTTTTGAGAAATTGCCAGTGTGCGGCTGTGCTAGTGATGTGTATGATCCGTCTTTCTTTGTGTGCATGTACTATATGTCTCTCCCTATATGTATTTCTGCCTTGGTGGTTTGTACATGGGGTGCATATATTGCCTGTATGTCTGCGTGCATGCGAGACATCTCCAGGGATCTTTGTTTCCCGCAGCTCATTCTTCTGTGCTTGTCACTGAGAGTAAACAGTTTAATTTAATAATGTCACACAGAGTTGTGCTGTGAGAATATTACTGCTCAGATGGGAGTTGCATTCTCAGAGAGGCTCCCTCCCTCCCTCGCTTCCTCCAGCTCTCCCTCCCTTCCTTCCTTTCCTCGGTTTACTGCTCTTGTATCCTCACCCTGCCTTCCTTTCCTCTCTCCGTTATCCACTGACCACTCTCATTCCCCAACCCTCAGAGGACAGTCTGTGGTTATTTATAAAGCCTGATGTGTGTTTCCTGGGGGACGGATTCTTTTGGCCTCCATCAGTCACCATGAAGCTATAGTATAGTCCTGTCCAGTAACATATAGAGTAGTGCAACCCAGTGCTATCATGGCTTTACTGTGTGTAAACTCATTTCTTTGGGATTTATCCTGCATATTTGTGTCACAACTACTTTGTCATTCGTTAGAAGCAATTAACAGGTGGTAGATACTAGTTAAAACAGGTCTTGAGGCTGATGTTAATACAACAAAATGCTCTCTGACTGTAGAAGGACAAGAACATGTGGGTGTCAAGGGGAAAAATAATGTAAACAAGATTAGTGTCTTCAATCAAGGTATGATAATTTTGAATTTCTAATTATTTTTTTATATTTATAGTTTAGTTCTAACTTCAGTTTTTCATTTAGTTTTAGTTTCAGTGTGTTTTGGTAGTTTCAGTTTTTCAGATAGGTTTAGTTTTACCTTTGCATCTAGTTTTAGTGCGTTTTTGTTGGGGCCAGGTATAATGCAGAAGCACGTAATTACATATACATATAAAATACATGGTTGGAGACCCGTGTTGGCATGGCCATAATGTTTGCGCAGTTGCGGCACAGCGCCTTCGAACGTCAAGTCAGTTCAATTTCTCAGGTTCAGTGTCACGAGAGCTGACAGAAATTCAAGCCGTCACCTTTTATAGGTGGTGATATAGGCTATTAGAGCTAAAAAACTAAAACTGAAATGAATTTACTTTCAATTTTATTTATTTATTTATTTATTTATTTTTAACCAGGCAAAATCATTTCAGTTTATTTTTTTAAAAGATATAGTTTTTCACTTTTTTTTTAAATTTTTGTTTTAGTTTACTATAATAACCCTGCTCTCGGTAACATCTGTCATTCGAAAATTAGACAACTAATTCTAAATTTGTATTTTTTTCTTTTCAGAGGAAAATATTTTTTAATTAATATTTTTTTAATTAATTAAATTTATCCATCCATCTGCAACGGCTTATCACGTTAGGGGTCGCAAGGGGAATGGAGTCGATCCCAGCTGGCACTGGGCGAAGGCGGGGTTCACCCTGGACAGGTCGGCAGTTAATTCATTTATCAAATTTGAAAATATATGTTTATCCCAGTAAACTTTCTGGAGTTAAACCAGACTATCTTCATTTTTTTTGATTAGTTCAGAGACGCATAAAATGACAGATGTTGCATAAAAAGATACTGATTGGGCCTTTTTAATTCATCAGAAGTTGAGCTTGTGGAAAAATGTGATTATGATCATCGAGGCTGTAAGAAATGATGCTGCAGTGTTTCCATGAGCGTGATGATATAACTATTAGTATTATTTGATTACTGACGTTATCATTTGTTTTTTGGTCCTGTTATTGTCTGCTTCTAATTATCTTCTTCAACCTTGTCCATCTCTGCCTAACAACAGAAATCTGGTCTGATTGGAGGTATTACAAAAATGCTACTTATCCTTTAGTCAGGCCTGCTTGCAAACTGATGGCTCACCATTCATACAACACACTTGGTCACAGTATGTGAGGACTCTGGGGGCAGAAGAGGACAGAAGTTTCAGTATTTTACTCCACTTTGCCGACTGAAAGGAGGACCTGTGTCAGTGGAAACAGTGTGCGGATGCCAGATGTTGTATAGATGGGTTATGGTAACCTCTCGAAGAGCCATGGGAAATTTCCATAGACTTGATGGAAGACAGAGGAAGGGCTGTCTGCTGATAAAAAGAGTAACTGAAGGAGGCTTTTGTGTGTGTGTGTGTGTGTGTGTGTGTGTGTGTGTGTGTGTGTGTGTGTTTATCTTCCCTCAGGATCTTGATGCTTTGTTATCTCTGAACTCCAGACATCTGTGACATATAGCAGACCCCCATATTTCTTCTCTGCAAGCTACTGTGTTTGTTCAACATGTTGTTGGAGTGGGTGTATGTATGTGAACATTGATGTTAGCAGTCACAGACTATGCATTAGATTCTCAGTTGTCTATTTTTTTCTTTTGATTATAAATGTTATTCTAAATTTAGGGCTTGGCGATAATCCAAAACCATTCATATGTCCTCCTCAGTTGCATCGGTAAAAGTCGGCCTTGGATTTGCCCACCAAAACCCTCACACCGCCACCAATTACAGTGATAATTCTTGGTACTTTGTGAATAAAGAGGAAATAAATTCATTATTCTGCAGAACAAAATAATTCATGCTGTAGAATAATAAATATTGCAATTGCACAAAGATATTGAGCTCATCTTTTACACAAAGTATTGAATTTGCAAGCTTCCCATAATCTGCATGCGTTTGGTAATTCAAGCCAGTCACTGTGGATGGCAGTGTTGGTCTGTCAGTTGGTTGGTTGGTCAGCCCACCACTTTGGTAAAAATTGAACTGATCTCAACAGCTATTTGTTGTACTGCTATGCAATTTTGTATGAATATCTGTGGTCTTCAGATGTTACATAGGGGATCCCTGACTTTTCCTCTTGTGCCACCAACAGGTTGACGTTTGCAACTACTGGCTGGATTCCCTTGAAATTTATTACAGCTCTCCATGCTTTTCATTTAGAACCACTTCCAGGTCAAAGATTTCACTTATCCAGTAATATGTACCGCATGGATTGGCACTGAATCTTGTACAGAACAGTGGACAAAATCAGGGTATGGGACGTGAAGCCAATGCTGAAGTGCCTTAAACTGTCATTCTTTCTAATAGCCAGCAGGAGGCGACTCCTCTGGTTGCAAAAGGAAGTCTGATTGTGTAGAAGTCTATGAATGAGCCTATTTCTCACTTGATTTATTACCTCAGTAAACATTGTAAACATAAGTTTATGGTCTAAATCTCTAGTTTCAAGTCTTCTTCAATACAGCTTGATGTTCATTTAGTAAATTATGGTCCCATTTAGAGTCAAATAGACCATGAAGCAGGGTATGCTTTACGTCGTGACTACCTTGTGATTGACAGGTTGCTACCACGGTGGTGTCCAGTCTGGGAATGTTCCATGTTTTCATCTTACAACTTTAACCCTTTCGTAGTGTGTTTTCAGTTCATGAAAATTGATTCTAACCATTTGGTCACCTAAAAATGTCTTATTCAGAGTTTGGTTTTACTTAGCTCTACCCTCTTGTGTCACCTCTGGTTGCAAAAAACAAGATGGCGACAACCAAAATGCCAAATTGAGGCCTCAAAACAGCAGCCCACAAACCAACGGGCGACGTCACAGCGACCACGTCCACTTTTTATATGCAGGCATTACTGGTTTCCAGACGTATCGTAATGACTTTGGAGAATGTCCAGCTTTTCATCTAGGTCCACCATGAGGTCCACATTTGTGGTTTTAAGTGAAATGTGTCTAGACATTAACTTTTGCATGGACGTCCATAAAATTTGGTTCACACATTCATGCCTCACAGAGCCGCTAGTGTGGCGGTAGCCTGTTTATCTTGTAATGTCATATTTTCTGCAAATTTTGCAAATATCAGATATGGTAACATTAATCACCATGTATCTTTCGAGCCGCTTCTATCATATAAATAATTCTGCTTTTCTGCCTCTCAAAATATGCTAAAGCTCTACCAAAAGTAATAAATAATTAGCCTGGGACACATGGATCATTTTGATGTATTTTCATTTTGCACATTTGCCTGTTTTCATTCATTCTTGGCATCTGATTGCAGCCATGTCTCCGTTCTCTATGTGGGAATATATATTTGAATGTTTCTGCTCTCATTGCTGGTGTGTGAATGTGTCTGTGCTCTGATATCTTGAGGGTTCAGTGCTGCAGTCAGTCAGAGAGTTGGCCCTCGTTCTGCCCTCGGCAGGGGGCCGGTACAGAGAGACTATTAGATGCCAAATGAACAGGCAATTTCAGTAGCCTGGGTGCAGCCCCTGAGAACAGCTCATTCCTGTTTTCAACTCATATACTCCCACTAATGATGTGTGGTCAACCAGCAAATTTGAGTAAAAATAAGAGAGTGATTCAGACAGCTGCACGACAAGATTTACTTTAGGTCCAAAATCGTTAAAGTAGACGAAGGTGAGCTAGTGTTTATCCACTTGCTTTTTTGTCCTAGTCTAATGAAGGAATGTCTTATTTCTTTCTTCACTTTGACTGTTATGCTGCGTCCTTTTGGTGCCGTGTTGTGGTTAGCTATCATGCACTGCAGGCTGCTTTCCTGGTATTTTCCATCAGGAGAAGCTGAATGCCATACTAAATGGGCTTTTTCAATATCATTATAGCTGCCTTTACATCCCCAGAGCTCCCAGCGTGTGGTGGTATTTAAACACAACATAATCCCATTCCCCACCACTGCCACCCTGGGTTACATGGCATATGCTCCAGACCCTTAAACGCCACGTGCCTCCGCTCGGCACATGTCCTCAGCTGCTACACACATCAGATCTGAGACAACAGAAAAACTCTGTATAGCGTCTTTCTGTGGTTTGCTAACAGGTTGATCACATTAAATTCCTGAAAGGGGAAAGTTATTTTTTCCACTGACAACACATGTCCGTTTCAACGAGTCACTCTACTTTTTCCAAGATTATTCGCCGGCTGATGTATCAAGTTATACAGCTGCTTTAGGTTGCGCTCCAGGTTTTATTGCTTTGCAGAAATTTGGCGCTTCAGTGTGCCCTCATTTAAAGATTGGAGGAGATTGAGCATATCAAATAATTAGAAGTTTTCCAAGTTTCCACTTAGACTTTGAAGATATTATCATGTCTGTAAATGGGGGGAAAATAACATCAAGAAGAGAGAACTTTATTTTCAAAGGGTGGAATAATTTTTCTTGGTGAAAACAGTGCAGAATGATGAGGAGTTAGAAAGGTTTCTGGCTGCAGGGATGTCTATGCATTTGATTTCACAGCATTCAATTTTCTCAAAAAAAAAAAAAAGTCAGTAATGTGGATAACTATAAAATGTGTTTGCATGACATTACACACCGTGGGAATGGTGCGACAGTGGGTTGTGCGTGGAGGAGGCTTTCAATCGTTTTCTTTTGTTTCAGTCAGCATTTTCAGACCTGTCACAAGCACTGTTAGTACCGCTAGCTACATTATCTCGTCCTGGTGCAGCGGTTCAACAAGCAGTTTGGTTTGTATTGCAGGTTTTGGGTCACAGTTTCAGTTTAGTTCGTTTTGCACAAACAACCATTTCCAATGTGTTGGAAACTTCAAAATATATAAATAGACTGACTGACAGTAATTAATGATATAGCTATACTATATGAAGCTTTAACACTTATTTTATACATAAACTAATGCAGGCTACTAAATGGTCAAGTAGGCCTATGCTCAGATAACTGCCTCTTCATCTCTGGCACCTCATTAAATAATTAGCAGGCCTGTTTTTAATGGTGGTGCAATGGTTCAACAAGCCCGCGGTTCGGTTTGTACAGCCATCGAACGGTTAGTTTTTTATGGTTTGGTTTTGCATCCCTTTTATCTACGGAGCTGATTGTTTTTTAATGGTCTCGCCTATTTTTAAGAGATAAGATAAGATATTCTATTATATTACCAGGAGCTTCGCACGTTTCACAGCAACAACAGACAGTGAAAATGATCGTTTGATGATATATTAACATCGTACCAACAACATTCCTACACTTTCGATGTCTGTATCTGTAGAATATGTCACAGACATGAAAAAAGTAAAGATTTATTTTTAAATCAACACTTTCTGCTTTAATTTCAAAATAAAAGCCATTTTTTCTGTGGACAGAATTATTTCATTTGTTAACACAAGGCTTTTATTCTGAAATATGTGCAGGACAGTGCTGTAGAGCATGCAGTGACTTGCAGGGCTCCATGAATGAATATAGTACGGGGTTTTAATTGTAGATTATTACCGTTATTCACAAATGAGCACACGTTTCTTGACCTTTGTCTAAAATACATATAAATGACATTTACAATGAAATGAAATGACGATTAAAAGGCAAACTCTCTTTACTGTAGAACGACGGGGCTGACAGCAGCAGCAGCAGAAACGCTGCTGGTGTGAACAACCGACGCGTGACTCTCGCAGCAGTCAGGTGCTGTTCATGTGGCTGGTGTGGACAGCTTTTCTACACTTCCAACCGCTCAAAGCGCTTTACACTACATGTCAGCATTCACCCATTCACACACACACATTCATACACTGCAAGGTGCCAACTTAATCTAAATACCTACTGATGGCTAAACCTTCGAGAGGGGTTTAAGTGTCTTGCTCCTGTCACTTGCTGCACATTGTACACTGTTCTGAATGCTGGTGTGCCGTATGACAGGCAGTGTGCAAGTTGTTAGTTGGTGGCAGTCTATGCATGGTAGTACTGTGTCTGTGTGCATGTGGACTGGTGAGATTCTAGTATGTATGCACTATGTTATTCTGTATTTCTGAACTGTGTGTCCAAGACAAATTTCCTTTGGGACAATAATGTCCATCTCTACCCCTTGGCTGACTATTAGCAGCATATGTATTATTACCCACTTAACCAGACTACATCCTCAAATTTCAGTCCACATTTAGTCACCTTGCCCACTTGCTCTTTCCACATTGACCTTCGAAAAAAAATCTGTGTTTTAATTTCCAGAACAGGCCATATTGCTGCAAGGGAGTAAATGAGGTGATGTGTGAGTAAAAAGGCTTCATCAGAATGGAAATGTCGCTCAGGGTGCCCTCCCCTGAGCTGTCAGTCTGTCAGACAGGAAACGCGTCCTGCCCTTTCCCCACCGTGAAATCATTTAACTGTGAAAGTCACTCAGACATGAAACTAAAGTGAAGTTGTTAAAGTCGCTCCAGTAGGAATATCTCCAATTTATCAACCTATCTTTGTTGGCAAAATGTGATGGATGCCAAATGTGATTTGTCCAGTTGTATTTTGTGCAGACTACTTCACATTCCTGTAGAGGTGTGGTGTGATTTCCTGCTTTTGAGAGAGATGGAGAGGAAGGGAGGCTAGCAGGGTGACAGATGGGGTGTTAAAATAAGTTTGAAGCAGTGAAAAAGACAAGCAAGCACAGACTGAAAGCGAGAAGCAAAGACTTAAAACAATCTGACAACCAAAAACAATTTGTTCATCGTGTATTGGAAATAACAGATTATCACCTGATCCGCAGCTTCTCTCTTCTGGTGTATCTGTTCCCTTCAGTTGAGAACGAGAGCCACTGCGACTTTGTAAAACTGCGAGAGATGCTGATCAGGGTCAACATGGAGGATCTGAGGGAGCAGACCCACGCCCGTCACTACGAGCTGTACCGACGCTGTAAGCTGGAGGAGATGGGCTTCAAAGATACAGATCCCGACAGCCAGCCATTCAGGTAGAGCGAGGAGAGAAATGCATCCAAAACCGCAGTTACTCAAGTGTCATCAACAGGGAGAGTCTATTGTGGAGAGACAATACCTGATCTATTCCTGTCTTTTTTTTCCCTCCAGTCTCCAAGAGACGTACGAGGCCAAGAGGAAAGAGTTCTTGGGCGATCTGCAACGTAAAGAGGAAGAAATGAGACAAATGTTTGTCAACAAAGTAAAAGAGACGGAAGCAGAGCTGAAAGAAAAGGAGAGAGAGGTCAGTCTGAAGGGAAGTTATGGTTATAGATGCAGCATATTTCATTTGAAATAGTCACTGCTGCGTCCACATGGCAACACTGCAGCGTCAGACAATATATACACGTGTAATAAAATAACATTGCTTTCATTATTGCTGTTCAGTATATAGGTCATAATAGTTTTGAATTTTAAAGGTGATTCAGGTAATGATTCAAAAGTATGTAGCTGCATACACATACAAAATACATGGCGGGAGAGCAGGAATGGACAAAATGTTTAATGTTTAATCTTTGGACTACTTTAGTGCCTGATGTAAAGCGGCGTAGCGCCATTTCCTGGAAGATCGAGTGTTCAATTTCTGTGGTTCAGTGTCACAAAAGTTGAAGGAAATGTCACACTGTCTCCTTTTTTTTTTTTGTTAATGATATATTATAGATAAAAAGGGCTATCAAAGTGATAATAGCATATGAAACTAGAAAACCTAAAGAATGCATTGGTACCAACCATGTCATACTAGCTCAGGAAAGAGATTAAATAACGCTCCAAACTTATAGTAAATTTTGGCGAGAAAAAAGTGTCATGGCCATTTTCAAAGGGGTCCGTTGACCTCTGACCTCAAGGTATGTGAATGAGAATTGGTTCTATGGGTACCCACGAGTCTCTCCTTTACAGACATGCCCACTTTATAATAAAGGACTATCTTCTTCTTCTTCTTCTTTATGATAATCACAGTCAGTTTGGATCAAGTCATAGTCAAGTCAGCACACTGACACACTGACAGCTGTTGTTGCCTGTTGGGCTGCAGTTTGCCATTTTATGATTTGAGCATTTATTTATGCTAAATGCAGTATCTGTGAGGGTGTCTGGACAATATTTGTCATTGTTTTTGATTTCAAGTAATAAATATATACATACATTTCCATAAAGCAGCATATTTGTCCATAGTATTAAATTCTTGACAAATCTCCCTTTAAAGTACATTTTGAACAGATAAAATGTGATTAATTTGCAATTAATTGGAATTAACTTTGGACAATCATGTGAATAATGATGACTAAATATTTTAATTCATTGACAGCCCTATTAAAACAAAGGCTGAAATGAATTTATGTTCATATTTATTTTATTTTTATTGTTTTTTTACCCAGTTTACTAAAAATATTTTTCACAGCTTATTTTCAGTTTAGTTTTAATTTACTATAATAACCCTGATAAGTACATGATGATACACAACAACAACACCCTTCATATATATGAAATAATGGATGAGGAGGAACTGTGATTGATCACATTGTCAGGCCCATTTCACCAGAGAGAATTAGCTAAACGGTTCAGGAAGTACCGATTGAAATCTCTCGTCTCTCTCTTGTCCTTCTCCCGTCTGTCCATCGCCACCCTCTCCTCGTCCCACTCAGCTGCACGACAAGTTTGAGCAGCTGAAGCGGATGCACCAGGAGGAGAAGAGGAAGGTGGAGGAGAAGAGGAGAGACCTGGAGGAAGAGATGAACGCCTTCAACAGGAAGAAGGTGGCAGCCGAGACGCTGTCCTTATCTCAGCCCCTCAAGAAGGACAAGGACAAGAAAAAGTGAGTCAGTCCCTCCTTTTATCACCCTCATTCTTCTGTCCATAGCAGGAAGCTGCTTTTTCCAACCCTGCTAATCCTGCTGTCTTCTCAGTCTGTGCCTTAAATTTTGAATTTCCTTTTTTTTCACACGTCTCTTGCTTCTCTTTTTGCTTTTTAACCCTTGCTACAAGTCTTTAAGCAGGAGGTGCGTGAACCTTTTAACAGAATGCGCTGTACAGTTAACCTCCAACACAAGCATTTTAGCTATTATAAAGGCCTGGCATGTGTTAAGGAAACCCCCCCCTCCCCCCTTTTTTTGTCGTGCCCAAGCTTAACATTTCCTGTCCTTTCACTCTTTCCTTTTGCCTCGCTCTAATTATTCAGGATATTCAGGGACTAGGCAGTGAAGCAATTGAAAGCTTGGCTTATAAATAGGTGATGCAGAATGCAGCTCAAACAGGGCAAAAGTGATTTCAATATGCTGATTATGCATAATATGTATTCATGATGGCACAGGTATGAAAAAAATACAGGCTTTTTATGTTTCAGCTCATTAACTGCACATCATGTATATCAATGTTTGTAGATGCATTCTTTACCTAACAGACAGGTACTGGTTTCTCTTCATTTCAGTACAGTGTGACAGATGATTTGCAGACCCATTATTCAGTGAACATCATGCTGCATTTACTTACAGTACTTATCAAAACGCTTTGGGCAGTGATGCAGTTTACAGCAGGCATTTCCTTCCTCCATTCAAGCAACCCTCTGGTTTTGATTTATCAACAATGCGCTCTATGTGGCCAAAAGTATGTAGACAGGCAGGTGATTTCCATCAAAGTTACATCCTGCCCGGTCCAATATGTTCCATATAGGCCTAAATTTAAATTTAAATACTCATTCACACACAGTTGGCTATGCCTTCTGGAGAAATTTGAGGTTAAGTATCTTGCTCAAGGACACATCGGCATGTGACCGGTTGGCGGACGACCTGCTCTATCCTCTGAGCCACAGACGCTATATGCTGTCGTAAATAATAAAATGTCTGTTCTAGCACCATAACAAGAAAAAGGTAAACAGCACAATCCATGTAGGTGGCTATTTAAGCTGTATGAAAACTATGGTACTAAGTAGAACTTGTGTAATATGCCATGCCAGCATAAACAATTTCACCAAAAATACATATGTGCATAATTAGCTCTCACGCTGTAAATACGTAATGTTGGTGTATTTCAAGGCAGGTTTTAAGTCTCTGCAAGTTAATCGATACTGAAGCTAATATCTGTCTGAGAGGTTGGAAATGATCTGAAAATGTACGTAAAGCTTTGAACTATGATGTGCAGTGGTGTGTGCGTGGCTTGTAGTTAATGCCCCTCTGACCCTGATCCTTCAAGTCATTCTGCCAGACTTGAAATCTGACAATTCACGTGAAGACGCCTGGCTCCATCGTGTGGCTGCTCACACACTTTGCAGTCAGTGCTGCTTGATCTTCCATTTTGTGTTTTTGTGAAGGATCTGAATCCTTCAGATCCTCAGTTTTACCTCCTATGAGATTCATTTACTCACTTAAGTTGTGTTACACTTGAGGAAACATGTTGATATTAAACAGTTTATTCCAGATGAATAGTAGCATTTCAGAAGATGCATTCAGGAGGCATATTTGAGAGGAAAAATGTGACGCTCCTCCTGCTGACAGACTAACTGCATCGCATTGAATGTACTTGTAGCAGCTCAAACTCTTCCTTTGCATTCACTAACACAAGCGCTGGTATTTATTTTAACTGTAGCACCTCTACAGCTGCCATTATGATAGATACATGTTTGTTTGTTTTTCTGTTTCTGTCCATATTCATTCATTTTCAGATTAACTCCACATTTATTTGACAGTTGAGATTTTTATTTCTACATGTCTTTCTTAATTATTTTGTTATTTGTTTGAGTCATTCATTTAATATAATAACTTGCACATTTATTTGACAATTGCAGCTCTTATTTCTACATTTCATTCTTTATTAATTCATTTATTTATTGAATCATTTATTTTTTATTTATTTATTGTAATGGCAGCTATAGTCCGCCACATGCTTCAACTCTGCTTCATTAGTTTTCAGTAGAAATATTTATTAATCATTTCTTATTTTCACAAAGTAGTTGTTTATTCATTAAATTTATTTTGTTTATTGTTTGTCATTGTTTTTCAGTTAATTTATGGGCGCTGTACACCCTCCCACACACGACCATGGATTTGTCCTCCATCACCATAGCAACGACAACACCTGTTTATTTTGTTTGTTTGTTTGTTTGTTTGTTTGTTTTTGTTTTGACATTCCATCTTGACATTGTGCACATGGACCAAAGACACTGAGGATGATGATGATGATGATGATGATGATGATGATGATGAAGCCACAGGGGAGAAAAAGAGTGAAAGATGGTGAGAGATAATGAGGAGAAAATGTTCACCTGCCAACAGTGGCCATCTCATTTATTCAGGATCTTTCATTCTATGCTCTTTTTTGGAGACACTTTTTATATATATGCATTTTGTTTTTCTATGTTGTGATTTAAATATTGTTTTTTGTGTGTTTTCCCATCAACTATTCAAACAAACGAGAGGTTCAAACCTTTTGGTACTACAGTGGGCAAACCGTTCAATGTGTATTTAAAGAGTTTAGGGTGTGCTTGATTTTATTTGACTTACTAACTGAAGATATCAGTGAAATCAAACCTTTCCTAAAGTTTTTTTAAGCACTTGAGCTGTTTGAAATTTCCGGATTAGATTAAGTAGTAGAATAAATCCCTGAGCCCAAATAATACATTTACCTAGCATTATCTCAAGCAATAAAACTGAGTACCTGTATACTATACTGCATATACATAGGTACTGACAACCGAAAGCTTAGTCTTAATAAAAACATATGCAATATTCTGGTGCTGTTTCATATTAACTCAATAAATGTATGTGAATATTTTCTACCCAGCTTAATATGCAAATGTACTAGTTTTTGAATATGATGTTATTGTAAGAAGCACATATGACGGTGTACGTTGTCCACAAATGATGTAACTTAATTGTAAACCATGAGCGACCGCCTTGAGTGTTATGACAGTGGACACAATCATGAGGCCAGTATATATACTGTATATATACATATACTCAAACAGGATTCAGGAAATCATACAAGCCTCAGCTCGCTGTAGGAGAGTTTACATTCGGAGAGAGAAGAGAAGAGAGCAGCTGTATTTACTGTCTGTCATTGGAAATAAATGCAAACCCCCTCCTCCCGACATTGATGTGTCTCTCTGCCGTGATTTGTGTGACGATATTCAGCCGGGAGCGAGATGAAAAGAAACACATGCAGGTGAAGCCACTTTATTCACACACACACACACACACACACACACACACACACACACACACACACACACACACACACACACACACAACATGCAGATGCTGTCAGCCTCAACTGTAACCTCAACAGCTGTCAGCTTGAGACGCAGCGTTTCCTGTTTAGTGAGGAGCTGTTTGCTCAGTCTGCACATAATCCTCCCTGCTTTCACCACCACGCTGCTGACCTCAGCTGTGTGTGTGTGCGTGTGTGCGTGTGTGCGTGTGTGTGTGTGTGTGTGTGTGTGTGCAAAAAAGCATGTTTACAGTGTGTTTGACAAAGGTGAAAAAGGAAATATTTAACTTTGTATGTCTATGCAGGAAGTGTGTGAGAAAGAGATGATGTATGTTAGCGTGGGAGTATACAGTTAGCGTGTCAACACAAACTGCAGCTGGTTGTTTTAAAAACCACACGGGGGCATTTGAGTGCTCAATAACAGCTTCCTCACTTCACCTCCCTGTCATCTTTTCATCACTCTATAATGAAAACACAGATTAAATAGTTAGCAGCATAGTTTGGAAAATCTAGGTTGCGACCTGGTGACGACCTGTGGGGTCTGAAAAGTGAAGCAAAGTGCCGTAAACTGTCATTCTTTCTAATATCCAGCAGGGGGTGACTCCTCTGGTTGCAAAAAGAACTCTGATTGTGTAGAGGTCTGTGAGAAAATGAGCCTACTTCTCACTTGATTTATTACCTCAGTAAACATTGTAAACATGAGTTTATGATCTCAATCACTAGTTTCAAATCTTCTTCAGTACAGCATGATGTTCATTTAGTAAATTATGGTCCCATTTAGAGGCAAATAGACCATAAAGCAGAGTATGCTTCAGGGCGGGGCTACCTTGTGATTGACAGGTTGCTACCATGTTGTTGTCTGGTTTGGATGTTGTCCATGTTTTCATTGTAGGCCTTTAAAGTCTTGTTTATACTCATGTGAGACACCGTTGCAGGTCTCCGTAGATGCCGCTCGCACTACGAGCATGCACAGAGGCATTTATGTTCAACGCGTTGTTTGTTGCAATATGCTTCCAAATGCCAGAGGGCGCCTTTGTGTTGAAAGGAGCCAGTTGAGGTGGTTCGGACAGCAGGGATGGAAGGATGCCCCCTGGGCGCCTCCCTAGGGAGGTGCACCAGGCATGACCAGCTGGGATCAGGCCCTGGGGACGACCCAAGACTAGGTGGAGAGATTATATCTCCACACTGGCCTAGGAAAGCCTCGGAATCCCCCAGTCAGAGCTGGGTAATGTGGCCCAGGTAAAGGGAAGTTTGGGGTCCCCTGCTGGAGCTGTTGCCTCCACAACTCGACCCCGGATAAGCGGTTGACAGTGAGTGAGTTTATGGCTTCACTACGGCGACCCTAAACCAAGCTTAACCCCTTTCACAGTGTGTTTTCAGTACATTAAAGTTAATTATAACCTTTTTGGTCACCTAAAAATTTCTTCTTCAGCATTCGGTTGTGCTTAGCTCCACCCTTGTGTCATTTCTGGTTGCAAAAAAAAAAAACAAGATGACAGCAGCCAAAAACCGAGATGGTGAAGACCGAACTCGAGTCTTCAATACGGCGGCCCACAAACCAATGGGTGATGTCATGGTGACTGCGTCCACTTCTTATATACAGTCTATGTTTGTGACTAGGTCATTTTATAATGCTTGCTCATTTAAATATCAGTAACTGATGAAAATCAATAAATGAGGGTGAGATTTTGACAGTATTTGCATTCATATCTGGCATGTTAAAGATAGGTACGTACAATGGACACCTGAAAGTCTCTAAAATTAAGATTGATTGAAAAATGAAATATCTTCCATCTATAATTGCAATCCAGTAGTAGTTTTTGATCTAATAAATTATAATTTCGTCCTGCAACCTAAAAAAAATATTTTCATTGTCTTCTTATCTTCCATTTATTTATTTTTTTAATTAATTGCTGGCTCAGTAAAACATCAGAAAACAGTGAAAAATGCCCATCACAATGTCCAGGATGACTTCCTCAAATGTTTTGTTTTTGTCTTTACAACATTTCGTAATCAATTAATTTTCCTGTAGTGCGTTCATTTAACGGCACACAATGATTAATTGAAAACAGACGCAGGAAGTCACGGCCCGGTATTGAGATACTAATGGTTTTGTCTTTACTGTGAAGGCTCTGCCAGCACTATTATTATTCTGTCCGCCACCTGCAGGGCTGCCTGGATCTCATCCAGCAGTACAATCTGTTCAGAGCTCTCTGTTCTCCCTCCTTTAGTACACCACCAACACCCTCTGCTAATAAAGCTGAGTGATAATGGCTCTCTGACAGCCTGTTCTACATTCAGGACAACATGAGAGTGGTACACACTGACACTGTGTACACATCTTACTGAGGTACACTGCTGTATAGTCAAACAGGGATTATTTGACGAATAAGGAAATCACATTTCGAAGGCTGAGATGTTAATACTTACTATTTTAGCTTATTATCTAACAATTTTAAATTAGTGCACCTCAATTTACAAAAGAACTTTGGCTTATAGAAGCACATGTTAAAACTGCTCTTTTTCTTTTAATATTACCAGGAAATATATTTTAATATTTGTGTGTAGTTTGATATAGCAGTGACTGATTGGTCAATCAATCAATCAATCTACGGTCTGTTATTTCTTTATAGAAACCGTTGCTATGTATAACAGACTGTTGCTATGGATACAGTGCTGATCGTGGGGTCTGGAGGACCATTTTTGTGTCAAATTATTTATTAATTAAGTACGTAGCCGTGTAATAAGCGAGATAATGTACAGCTAGCGGGTCATTGTTGGTGAAATAAACCACGACATATTTGTAGTCATAATCCTGACATTGATTACTCCGCCGATTTAACATTGTACTTCTTTAACGTTGTTGGATTCGTGATAGATAGACGATAGAGGATCAAAATCGTAGCAGCAGAACCAGAGAAATTTCTTTTTTTGTTTTTTTAATTTAATTTGTCAAAACCCTGCGCCTACATTACCCACAATGCAACTCGACCATCAACAGTTCCGGAGGCGATTAAGGTGTGTTATGCTAGAAGTGGCTAATGTAGCAGCAGAGATGTGGATCTGTTGACAGAGGTCTGGTAAGCTCACTTTTTAACTTCACACCTCCAGATTTTTATAATTTTCAAACTCGCGTTAATGCAGATTCATCAGATTTCCTGTTGCTCTCTCTGGAAGCACAACGAGCTTTATACCACATATTTGTTCACATAATGTAGTAGTAGTAGTACTCCC
Source organism: Pterois miles (assembly GCA_947000775.1). Lineage (NCBI taxonomy): Eukaryota > Metazoa > Chordata > Actinopteri > Perciformes > Scorpaenidae > Pterois > Pterois miles. Next base: position 24,013,317 of record CAMQGK010000052.1, read on the forward strand.
CAACATCTGTAATCTGATTTAGAAAGTCTAAATTTTGACGGGAATTTGAGTGTTTTTATCAATTCAGAGTTTTCACCCAGACGGACCTTTTTCTACAGATAAGAACTGGAAAGGTCCTGCATGCAGGTGTTTTCAGTTACCCTGGCTGATTACACCTCAGAGATCACTCCCTATTTACTATATAGTGTATTGTATTTACTGTCCAAACTCTCAGTGTATAAATTTAACCACTCTATCAGTGTGTTCTCATTCCCAGGGCGTCAAATACTGACACTAAATCCTATTTAACATCAGTATGAGTTGCACCGGGCTTTCCATTAACTACAATGTAAACCCATCCACATCAATATGAAACGCTCAGGGAAAGTGAGCCGAGGCTTTCGTCCAGGAGACCTCTGTTCATGTCCAATATTCATAACATTCAGTGTCATTTTCACTGTACAAACATAGTAGTTTTAACCATGTTGTTTTGTTCCTAAACCTAACTATAGTGGTTTAATTTGTGTTTACTTGCCAACCACACCCTGAGGGGTCTGATAAATCATCAGTGTATAACTAGTTGGGATGAGAATGCATTGACCATATAGTGCTCACAAAAAGAGTCCATGGTATGTACTCTACGCCACATGCCCACGTAGTCCTGAGAAGAGATCTAATAAGCGTAAACACCTGTGTGGTTGGGACTATGGCTGAGTAGGGACTTGAACATTTTCTACAGTGTACACTGAATACAACCCATTGTTATAACATCTGATTTAAGAAGCGACCCAAAGCATGTCAATAGGCCCTCTTCATAGCAGCCATCTCGACTTGGTGAACAGGGTGAACACAGGTGTAATTAATAACATTAATTATGGCCCTGTTCCATTTAGCTGGACCAGGACCCTGGCATTGTGAGTGCTGACTCACTGGAATGACACACTAACTAGAATGAGATCGTAATTGATTTTATCAGTTACACCTGCATTGACCCTGCTATGACGTCAAAATGGCTGCTGTGGAAAAAGGCCTACTGTCCATGGTATGTACTCTATTTCTAAGTGTTATTATTATGTACATATGGTGCCTTCAAATGAAACTCGTGAGCTTGTGTTTACAACTTGGGAAGTCATGTACACGATATACTCGGTGTTCAAGTAGTTAAGTCTAAGCTCCCGCCATTTCTGACAACAAACACGTCACAAGTCACAAACTTGGAGCTTTCAGAAATTTTCCACTTGCGAGGTTGTGAATACGACATGAGGGGGGCGTTCAGATGGGCCCGACTCATAAACACGGTAAACACGACCCCTTTTGAAGGCACCAGTAGCCATGTAGTCCTGAGAAGAGGTTAAAGCAACATAAGTGTAAATACCTGTGTGGGTGAAGGTGTGTTAGTGAAGGCTGAATACAACCTGTTAGTATTACATATGATTTATGAGAGACCCAAATCACGTCAGTTTTGTCATTTAGACGATAAGAAGTAGAACGTTTCTATTTTCTCCATCTGATTTAGGACTAAATGTGACAACCTTCCAGTCGCCGGGAAGCTCCTCCAACCCTCAGAAAGGGACAAACCAGAAAATAACACTTTGGACTTTTGAAGTCGTAGCTTTATTTCTGTGGTTGACCAGAAGATAAGATATAGCTGCCTCAGTTAATGAAGAAAAAAATAAAACCTTTACATTGGTCACCGGTGTAGCGTCCAGCCTGACTGGATGAATCGAAGCGAAGGGAGGAAACAAACAGTAACCAGTTCACATTAAAGATCACACCACTGACGAGAGTCACTTCAGTGTCTATAGGCATCAGACGTTCGGCAGTGGAGGCGACGCCTCTGGACACACTGCACGGTCATCTATCGGCCAACGTTAAATACAGGTTTGATTGGAAACATAACATTTTGTCACCATTTTCAATTAAATGTCAGCATCAGGATGAAACAGAAGTAGGTGGTATTTACAAAATAAAAATGCTCATCCCAATACTTCAATAACAATACTGTGACAATAATTGGAGTATGATTATTGGTGCTCTCATACAGCATGTAATAATAATTAAAAAAATAATTTAAATGAGAACATTGATGCTGGGTCATCAATCACATAATCTCATGTCAAAACCATTTTTTTCTGCTCTAGTGTTGAACTAATCTCCTAAAGGTGCTCTTGTTTTGTCTGATTATATAACAATAGTTGCATAAATCAAAATCAACAAACTGAAGTGTTAATGAAATAAAAGCATTTGCAGCATTTAGTCAGGAAATTAAAGCACTTTCTTTTGTAAAAATGTAGCTTTCGGAAATAACTGCTAAATAAAAACTGCACAGATTAGTACAAGTAAGTAAGAGATTAAATAATAATAATAATAATAATAATAAAAAAGGTTGTGAAAAAATATAATTATTTGCATTTAAAAAAAAGCTTGCCTTTATCTCAAAGTGCTATGTGGCTCTGGAGGGAACCGGAGCACCAGGATACCTCACAACAAACAAAATCAACTCTCAAACGTAAAAAAAGAGCCTCTCTTGGCATCAACCACACTTGTAAAAACACACACAACTGCCTGATTCTTATCCTGCAACCTCTGACTTGTTAAACAAAACCATTTGCGGCGGATATTAGAGGACAGGTAGGTTTAAAAAGTAGAACAAAATATGGCATTAATAATAATAATAATATTAAGAATAGGTAGAGAACTTAAATGGACCAGTAACTCTGAACCAGAGAAACGTTCAGTCAACTGAAACACCTCCAGATTCACATTTGGGTGTGGACGAGTACGCGGAGGAGACTAAAACAATATTTTCTGTATAATTCCTAAATGTTATGGCAGGTGAGTAACATCTGGATTTCTCAGTTACTTAAGATCACTGTGAAACTTACAAATGAGGTCCTAAAATGTGCTGAACTACAGTATATCGGACTGTACGAGGTGGACGGTGTGCATGAGTGTCCCGACTAGTTGACAGCGGGGTGCAGCGGCGGGCAGGGCGACACGTTTTTCTGCTGCGAGTCAAACAAACCCTCAGCGTTGCTCCCCTGCGCCTCCTCGTTATACAGACACCTAAAACCATCGTAATACTCGTCAGAGTCCCCCTGCTGCCCGCTGCCCCGCCCCCTCCCGAGGCGCCGCGTGGGGCTCCAGGCTCGCTCCTCGTCCTGGATCTGAGCGCTGTCGAAGATGTAGACGGCATTGGCCGGCAGAGAGAACTCCAGGCTGTGCAGGTACTCGTCCACCATCTCTTTGCAGTGGATGAACTCGCCGCTATCGACCTGGGAGAGATTATGAATTATGATTAGAGAATCATTGAGATGATCGGTGTGGTCGACTGTGAGCGCCTTCATTGAAATGCAAATAGGGTGCAAGTACTTTACTGAAAAGTGCAGTTTTGTGCTTTTTAACTTCACTAAAATATCTGTTCCTTCCCTTAGTTTCAGTGTGCTCATTATTCTGAGCGTGTCGGACCTTTAGAAGCAGCTGAATGCCGTTAATCAATCGTGTGTGTTGGTTTCTGGCAGTACGGAGCATCATCTGTTGACCTGAATGTGCCAATATGTGCCTTTTCATCCAAAGCAACCAACAGCGTGGAGGAAAAAAAGATGCTAGTGCTGTACTGTAAAATGTGCTTTTTGAAAAAAAAAAAATAGCATGTGTCTAAAGATCTAAAGATAAAACCTGCTGTCTCACAAAATTAATTTAAGAAATTGGGAGTCGGGAGAGTGTAAATCCTTTATTTATGCTTTCAAGCTTTAATTTATCAAAACATAAATCACTCTAGTGATTGGAGGCTTGGTGATATATTATAGATTCACAAATCTTAACTCAACTGTACAATAATTTGTGCAAAACCCTGGCAATAACACTGTGCATTTCAAGAAATATTCCTATTTAATCATATTTAATCATATTTATACTGTAATTGCATTTATATTTACTGTGGTTATATACTATGTCTTTAATGTACATATTTGCACATTCTTATTTATTTATATTTCTCTGCATTTATTGTTATCTTGAAGCATTATCTACATAATTTACACGTTATTTACTCCTGTATTTCTATTTTCTTACATTTCTTTGTGTATAAAAGAGCAACTGTAATGCCCAGTTTCCCTGCGTAGATCAATAACATACTGTAGTTGCTGATTCTGATATCAATTTCTTTGAGAAGTTTTTAAAAAATATATAAAATTAGATAATATATATTCAGACAGAATGTCTTTTTGACATAAATAAATCCAAATGACTTAAATTTGGTTATTAAAGATTTGTGACCAAAATACTCAGCTCTCATTTTAGATAATGTTCAGTTATTTTATTCAATTAAATTTCTCAAAATTTCTTTTTTTTTTTTTACATTATTTGTTCTCTGTTTTGTTCATTATTTTATTTTATCTTATTTTTTATTTTAATCTATTTTGTTATATGCTCTGTAACTAGATAATGTATTAAAATGCACAAATAATATAAAAAAAAAATAATAAAATAGTTCTTTATCAGCCAACATGTATGCAGATTCTGATGTATTTGTAGGAAGCTAAAATCATCAACAATCATTAGGTGTCTTCAGGTAAATGAATACTCTCTTCACTCTTAACTGTAATAATGGAGACGAAGCGTTCTGTACGTTTCTCTCACCTGTGCTTTCTTCAGCAGATCGGTGAAGACGGAGAACCAATCGGGCGTGAGCGCCTCCAGCTCCAAAGTGATGATGGCCAAGGCCAACGTGGAGCCCTTGAACTGCCAAAGCTGGTGGCAGGCCATACAGTGCTGCACCTGCCTGGTCCACAACGCCGCCTGGAGGCCCGCGGGCCTGTTCTGATGCTCCGGCCCGGCGGGAAGCACACCGGGGTCAGCTTCCGGGTCCCAGCCGACGCCGGAGGCGAGCCCGATGGACGGAATGAGGTGAGGGTGGCCGGAGACGAGCAGGGCGTGGAACTAGACCGCAGAGGAGTGGAGAGGAACGAGACCAAAACGTTAGCATAATGATGTCATTGTTGTCTCATTGTCCATCCATCGCTCATCCCTCACCTCTTCCACTTCATACCAACATCAGATATAGCTGTGCATTTAACGTCCAGCCTTTCACATCTGACAAAACATCATTCATTCCTTTGATTCGTCCTCCTGTCCCTTTATGATTCTCTCCTCCTCTCAAGTGCTCATCACTGTGCAGGACGACACTTGGAGCTAGACAGAGAATCTCACCATCAGGTTTTTACTAATGACGACCCACCCCGTTTGCCTGAGGAATCATAGTAATCTTGTTCGTATTGTTATCGTACGTGCAGTGCTTTTCTGTGTTCCCATCTGTAGGCAGGAACTGTAAATCACAACCTGAGCAGGGGCTCCATGTTAAAGAGGACGCTTTGTTTCTTCCTGTTCTTGTCACGCCTCGATTAGAAAACAGAAGAAAATCAGACTAGATTTCAAAATATCGATGCATTCATTAATGTTACAGTCACATTGTGTTTAGCTCATTTGCTTTAGTTCGTCTCTTACTCGGTAGCAAAAATAAGCCATGGGGTTTTTAAAGAAAGTGGATTTTACTGGGAGGTAGATTCAGTGACGCGCTGCAAAATAATCCCTGAAACAGTTGCTCTTTCTTCTTAAAACTATATAGAGTAAACTCCCTTCCTCCTCCTCCTCCTCACTCTGTTGAAAACGCAAGTGATTCAGGGTGACGTAGCAAACAAGGATTCAGTCTCAGATAGTGACAGATTTGAGCATCACGTCGCTGAATCTGCCTCTATTGAGAGGTAACGACAAAGCATCTCTCTAAATCCTCTTATTTATTCATATCAAAGTGTCATGGTGGAGAGTCTGTGACAAATTATTTATGGATTGCTGTTTTATAGACGATGGAGAATATAACACTTTATTTAGGAAAGGGAATGCAGAGTAATTTCTTTGGGGAAAGGGGAAGAATGTAATTGTGAGATACAGTATTGTTCAAAAGTAAAAAATATTTATTTGAATAGTATAAAAAGTCTTTATTTTATTATAGTTTATTATATCTTTATTTTAAAAGTCTTGGATTTTTTTGTAATACCTAAAGTGAAGTGCTAGGACAATAAAAAAAATTTTAAAAAAAGACTCCACATGCTGTAAACCTATGACAACAATATCAGGCACATCCGTACGGAGAAAATACCATTTTTAGTTTTGCAGAAGAATCAATCCAAATGTGCCAAACTGCTTTTTGGTGACAGTTTATAGTTTGTGGCTTTAACAAAAAAAAAATGTATCCGTCCTCCACCAATTTCAATATCACAAACAAATCTGTCTAGTATTTGTTGAGGGGATGTAGGTTCTCCCATTGGTCCGGGATCAGATTATAGAAAGAATGCATGACTTCACAAATCAACAGAGCGTTTTTTTTTTTTTTTTTCTTGAGCAAGTAAATAATATCTTCTAAAAAAAAAAAAAAAATTAAAAAAAAAAAAAAAAAATCACTGTCAGATTTATTTAATAGAAGATGTGCATCAGGCATTATGGTATCCGTCTCAATGGAAATCCTTTCAATAGTGTGGATCAATACAATGTGTGTGAAACTATTTCTGTCAAGAAAATTATGGGCTGTATTCATAAACCCTCCAACTGCTGGTTTGCAACCTCCTCATTCACAGTTTGATGTAGTTTGTGTCGCTTTAAAGCGCTTTCATTGTGATCCATAAAGCTGCTGGTGTGGCTAAAAAAATACGTAAAGATGGACGACGCGTCTCCTCTTCCTCCCACTGTACAAAAGTGAAGCCAAAATATCTCAGATATGGGAGCTGCCATCTTGAGACTTTGACTCAGTTAGAGCCAGAGTCTGCGCAGTAGTGATCAGGCGGTACTGAGTCCTTACATCTGTTCAAGCCAATCACAAGCCGAGCACGGCTATTGCTTATTAACATGCGCCACCTAGCGGCTACGTTAGCACCACGGTAGCTGTTTGGCTACAAAGAGACAAACCACTAACCATAATATCCCCATAACTACATTTACAATCTTTTTTTGTTTTTTTAAAGATTATTTTTCGGAGAGGGTTTTTTCATTTTTACCGGTAGCTGCAGCAAGGACTTCAGCCTTTGGGACACGGGTCGCCTGCTGAACCAACCAACACATTTGCGATCAAGTCGACACGTTCTGTTACACAGACTCGAGACGCTTATGGAAAGTTAAAGTTACATCTCCTCTCTGGTATGATTCCCGAGCCTCCAGCTGTGCCACTACTTCATTCAGAGCTACTGTCAATCACGACCCCCTTTTTATAGCATCAAATAACTAATTAAAACCAAACTCATCAGAAAAATGACCACTTGAACACACATCAGCGTGACAAGAACTGCCTAAATGTTATTTGACATGTAGTTTGACATTTTAATTTGACTCATGTCCCATCCACTAACATGGAGGTGGCAGGATTTATGAGCGATACTGCAGCCAGCCACAAGGGGGCTATAACGATGATTTGGCTTCACTTTTGGGGAGCTGTCATGTCGTCCACCTTTATATACATTCAATGCAAAAACAAACAAAAGTAGTTGTTTTACCAGTGTAAATCGTTTACAGTTTAAATAATCAAATTGATGTTTAATGCAAAAAACTGACTTTGCATACATTCAAAGTGATATATGATGATATTGAATATCAGCCAGCCCTGTGTGAAGCCCATCAATACGTGCTCAAACCGTTTCCTTGGCGGTACAGTTACTGATCTTTAATCACTGGATGACTACCTGTTAGAGGCGATATGAGCACAGCCCTGGGCCCCACAGCATGACCAAGGGACCTATAAATGATGTTGTGTGTGTTTGTTGACAGTTCAGTCAGTGGTTACTGCCTCAGTCAATGATTTGTGAGGGTTTAACAATTAAACTACTGTGAACAGATCCAAGCTGTTAAACTATATTGTGCCATAAACGCACAGCATGGTGTTTTTAACAATGCCTCGACACGAGAAACAGTCAACAATTCACAGCATGTTATCGATTCGCTAACAACTCAAATCCTCTTATGTTTCTGTTAAAAGTCTCATGAGGTTTGATAGGATCTTTTATCTCCACACACCCCTCTGGTGGCAGCAGGGTTCGGGTATCCACTGTAGGGCTGCTGGTAAGAGTTAGTCAGAAGTGCCTTGGCCTGATATGCAACATGCCTGTTATTTTAGCTAGCAGCTTGCAAACGCAGTCCTGTGTGGAATATACAGCAGCTGTATTCAGATCTTGTCCTGTACCGTCTTTGTTGCTTTTTGTCCACATACACAGGGTTTGGGTACTTGACCGGGGTTATACTGTAACGCAGTGGTCCGATGTTGAAGCTGAAGCTGCAGATAGCTGACAAAACCTTTCAATAGGCTGTTACTTTGCATTTAAATGATGATGGGACACGAAAGCAAACTAAAGTGATTTTTATGGTTAGCAGTTATTTAACAGAAAGATTTATTTGATCTGTTAGATTAGTATGCAAAGAGAATAAACTCTGTTTTTATCATAGCTGAGGTCAGACAGCATTAATTTATTACATATTATTATTAACCAATATAGAGTGCTGCAGCAATGAGTTAGCATTTTAGCAATCCTTGTTCCCTCGTATGGAAATCAGCGGGGTTTTTTTAATGGGTTTTTAGTTCGATGTCTGAAATAATGTCTGTGAACAAGCTTAAGAGGTTTTCACATTTTGTTCTACGATATCAAATACATCAGTATCCCACTTGTGAATTTTGAAGCCTTTATGGGTCTTTAAAAAGGAGGTTGCTTACAAGTGGCTAAATAAGACTACAACACGTCATCACGCCGTCTCATCTGCCTTCACGGCCTCGTTGTTTATACTCTGACACATGACCGCAGTTTCGTTATAGCCTAATGCTAACTTTTTACCTCTTGCAATTGCATTCACTCTTTAAAAATCAAAAAAGTGGCGTTCAGTTGTGAAGATTATCTTGCTGAACAAATCCTGTAAGTTTCATAGAGTTTTATTTGCCAGAATTTATTTTCTGCAATATTCCCAAACCCAGAAATCTCTCTGGCTTTTCCATCGAGGGAATCAGGGTGATGCTAACTTCCTGGACTGCACTCACACTATTTTAGTTTATTTTATTCTGACGTATTGGAAAACCAAATGTAACTCTAACATATCCTCTAATCAACATCTTTGATTTTATTATTTGTATTAAAGAGAGGTGTGATTTTATTTTCCCTTTTTGGCTATAGTGATGATTGAAAAAAGGACACACTCCAACCAGGACTGAATGGAGTTTATAATAATAATAATAATAATAATAATAATAATAATGGGCACAATGAGTTAAATCAAATAAATGCACAATCTCTACTAGGACCAATTCTTTACTGAGGGGGTGGTGAAGGTACTTTGTAAAACACCATCTTGATGCAAGCATGATGGTTTAATGTGTGCTTTTGTACTGCTGAGTTTTTAGGGCAAGACCAGGACCTGAACTGAGAAAAGCATTTCAAAGTGCAGGAAGCTCTAGGGCTGAAACTAACTATTATTTTGCTGATTATTTTCTCGATTAGTTGTTTGGTCTATAAAATGTCAGAAAATGGTGAAAAATGTCAAGTAGTGTTTCGCGAAGCCCAAGATGACGTCCTCAAATGTCTTGTTTTGTCCACAAGTCAAAGATATTCAGTTTACTGCCGTAGAGGAGGAAAGAAACCAGGAAATATTCACATTTAAGAATCTGGAATCAGAGAATTTTCACTTGTTTTCTTTAAAATTAACAGTTGATAACTAATCAGTTTATCATTGCAACTCTGGCCAGCTCACTATGAGATGCTCTTGACAGCTCAGGTCCAGTTAAAAAAACCCAATCGTGTTTGCCTGTCTATCTGCTAACTTACTATGTGAATGAAGTCGATGGGCGTCGCGGTGTACAAGTCCCAGTGCAGCTTGTCTAGAATGATCCTCTCCATGCGAAGAATCTCCGCTGTTGAAAAGTTGCATCCGCTCTGCACAACCAGGTCTTGAACAGAACCTATTACCTGTTTAAACAGACACCAACAAAAGGGAAGCAAATAAACGTGTTGTTTTCAAATAGCACTGACGTGGGTGTTGTTTTTTTTTTGCTTATCTGACATGTTGTCTTTGTATCCTTAAGGAAGAGCTTACCTCATCTTCCTCGTTGATTTTGGCAGCCAGGACCAATGAGGTAAAAGCTATGCATTTCAGGTATTTTGGTTGAGCCTATAAAAACAAAAGACATCATTTCACTCTTAAGAACCAGAAACAGCAAAGAAATATTAGCTGCATGTTGCTGTCAAAAGGTCAGAGAGGTTTGAAATACACTTTATACAGTATAAATTGCAAGTAAATGGACAAAAGTATAGATATGATTATTAAACCTTTGGTTTAGGGGTCAATGGACCAAAGAAGAAGAATATCAATAAGATGTCCGTTCTGAAAGAGTAAATTTTAGATTTTGGACCAAAGCTGGTGAATCCTACATGTTGTATCTGTCTACCTTGACAGTGGAAAGCAGTCGGTTGAGGACACAGACTCCCAGCGCAAAGGTCTCTGGACAGAAGTGGAACAGCCGGTTCATCTCTCCGAGCCAAAGGATCATGTCTTGGTGCTGAGATGAAGAGATGTCGGCACCCTGAGGAGTCAAAGGTCACATCCATTGGTTAATAAATTAAATATTAGAAGTCAGGTGTTTTTTAAAGGTGAAGTGTTTACAATTTGGCAGCATCTAGTGGTTGAGGTTGCAGCTTGCACCTAATTGAAACTTCTTGTGTGCCAGGCGTGTAGAACTACGATGGTCGACGCAAAATACTGCTGTACTACGGGACTGTACCGTTACTGTAGAAACACAACGGCGCAACATGGCGGACTTACATACTGTTCTTTTAAAAGGAAATACTTGACTGTGTTTTGGATTCGACAAATAGGCCTTTTTCCACGATGGATTCATGAAGCTTCACACAATATACTAAGATATATACGCTGTATAGTTCATACAGGAAAGTTGCCATCAAAAAGGCACCCAGACAAATGTTCTTTCACATTTACATGTAATGACTGTATTAAATTACTGGTAATGTTCTTCCTTCAAATATTGACTTCTGTATCACAGGAAGTGGCCTTTTAAGAGCTAAAAGAGATCTGATATCATTTTCATAAACAAGAGAGACCACAGTCTGCCTCTTTATTACATCAGCAGAATTGCTTGTGTTTCTCAATACGAAGATGTTTCCCTTAAATCTTGTTGCTTCCTGTCACAAAAGAATTGTTCACTTCTCATTTTGCTGAGAACCGAGACTGATTTAGTCATAGAAAAACTACTGTTTTTGCCATCATTCAGAGTTAGTCTACCTACACGTGGAAATGACTTGAAATGACTAAATTACCACACTTAGCACCTTTAAACTAGCTGGTAATGCACAGTCTCACTTGTCTCACCTGGATGCATCCATTCTTGAAGACAGGTACCTTCCAGAGGCGAGCCTCCCGGACCAGAGCGGCCTCCAGCAGGCCGACCAACCGACGGCTCTCCACGGCTCCTGGGTTCTTCATCGGCACGACAGCACAGGCCAGGCTGCTCCCAGGGCACGTACACCTGATGAAGAGGAAGAGGAGGAGGAGGCAACAGATAAAAGATTATAATGGGAACGAAACTTCCCTTAAAATACCTTCATCATCTATTAAGATATGCTTCATATATCAGGGTACCCTGCAGTCCCACAGAGGTAGAGCTGAAAAAGTAACTTCATTAAAAACTGGCAGAAAATGCTGTTTTAAGCCTCAAATATGGACATTTCCTGCTTTTCTTCATATTAAACTGAATATTTTGGGGTTTTGAGCTGAAGAAACAAGACATTTAAAGACCTTGGACTTTAACAAACTGGGATGGACATTTTTTACTATTTTTCATTCATTTCATGCATTTATAGACCAAGCAATAACTTAGTGATGTACCGATCCAACTTTTTCAGTCCCGATACCGATAGTCATACCCGGGCTTTGGATATCGGCCAACACCAATGTCCAATGAATTAATTAATTATTTTATATGTAAGGCTGCGACATCAGACTTGACTTTGACAATAGTTTTCTAACTTTGAAAAACAAAATGTAAGAAATAAACATAGATATAAATTTGCTGAATTGTTATTTATTATTAAAGCAATAAATCACTACCAACAATTTGGCAAAAAAGGGATTTCAATTCAAGTGTAGACCTTTTTAATACAGAAACAAACTGATCAAAACTTACACAGGAATTCAAATTACATTATATAATGTATATAGTATATAAACATAGAATTAAATTTAACAGACGGGCCTCATCCGATCCCTACAATTAATTAATGAATCTAGAAAATATTCATCAGATTAATCAATAATAAACAGTTGCAGCCCTCCTCAGCTACTCATTCAGCTGTTATAGGCCTGTTTATCTATAGCTTATGCTATACACAGTATCTGTTGTAGTTATTTTATTCATCATATAATGCTTAGGATGCAACGTAGGCTAAAAAGTCCCTTTTTTAAAGGGCAAATTGATTGATAAAGAATTAAATGAAGAGAGAGGTTTAGGACCCGACAAAGTTGGCACCAAACAGCAGCCGGAACAGCTCCTTTAAATGTCAGACGGGTTTTGGCCGACAGTTGGTATAATAATCTGGTAAACATCAGACCAACCGCTCTCTGCTGAAAGAGCCAAGTATGCAGCAGGAAATCGCTGTTTGCTAAACAACATCGCCATTTTCCAGCCTGTGCAGGCTGGCAGCGCAGGTTAGAGCAACTATGTTCAATGCAAAGCGTTTAAATAACCGTTGTTTTAATCTGCTCGATGCTAACGCGGATCCAGGCGGGATAATGGGCTGCAGCTGCTGCAGCCTCTTTGCACAGTTGCTGCAAAAGCATTTGTCTCTTTTTTTTTGTTGTTCTTTGCTCAAGCAGTCTTACCTCTTTGATTTCAAACGCGGGATATCCCTTCAACGGCAGGTGCATTTATACGGTTATCCAATTAATCCATATTCAGCGAAAGCAACAAACAAGCAAATAACAGTAGGATGCTGTTAGAGAAGACGATCCCTGGACAAAAAGCGTGTTTTGGGGGGAATCTACGGAAAGCAGCCGCATTATATTAAAACGAGCAAATAAAACAAAAGGCGGTAAAGCGCGAAGTACTTCAAATAAGTGGGGAAGTGGCGAAAATAAGCGCAAAAAATGAGACAGGAAGCAAAAAATCAGGGAGGCTCGAGGGCAAGCTCTGTTTTGAGCGCGCCTGGCTCCGCCCCCTCCGTGACGTCACTCCGCCTATTAGAGAAATGTGTTAGTGGGTCAAACATACGGGACCTTCACACAAAATGGTCGAGCTTTCACTGGAAATGGAAGATTTCTAGCTGTTTGACACAAGAATGCGTTTACTGTAGGCGCAGGAATATCACTTAATGTGAATGAATCCTCCTGCTGAAAGCTGATTGTTTCTCTCTTGTGTTTGTTATGAATAAATCCTGGAGGGAGTCTGAATCAGACTCTGCAATGCTGCAAAGATAATGAAATGGATAATTTCTTGGATCTTAGGATTTTGTTCACATTAATAAATCAGCTTTAAAGGACCAGTGCGTAACTTGGGGGCTCTATCAGCGAAAATGGAATATAATATTCATAATTATGTTTTCTTTAATGACCTGAAACTAAGAATCGTGTTTTCGTTAGCGTAGAATGACGCCAGGAAGTGCGCCGCTCGTTGATCCCAATATTCATAGTGGCCAAACGGTGGTACTGCAACTTTCACGTCAATCGTGTGATGTCATTGGGCCCAAAAAGAGCATTGAGAAAGAGATGTCTGTAACTCAGCGGATAGTTTTTTTTTTTTTTTTTTGAGGTAAACCAACTCCCCAGGGTGCACACTGAATAAGCCCATCCCGTGACCGAGTCGTGTGACCGAGCGGACCCTACTGCACATATTGGACATGAGCAGTAGGGATCAATGGATGTGGAAGATCACCGGAAGATCAGGGTACTTTTCCAGACGGAAGTGGAGCTATTTTGTCTTCATGCGCCAATCAAGCCCTCAGGAAGTGCGCCGTTCCTTGATCCCAATGTTTGTAGTGGCCAAACAGTTGTACTACAACTTTCATGTCCATCGTGTGACGTCATTGGGCCCATTGGTCATTGCAACTTCTGTGTCCGTCACGTGACGTTATTGGTCCCAAAAAGACTTTTTCTCATAGACTTACATAGAGAAAGAGACGTCTGGAACTCAGTGAATAACTTTTTTTCTGAGGTGAATGAACTCCCCATTACGAACACTCTACAGTCATGTGACTGAGCGGATGCTACTGCACAAATCGGTCATGTGCCACTGAGTAACTTTTACATGAATGAACGGGGCCCTACCTCCAACGCTGTGTCCAGTTCTCTTAATACATCCATAGGTATAATACATGTGCAATGAGCTGCGGTCGTGCGTTGTGATTGGCTCAATTTCGGTGAGCGCAGGCCAAAGATATGACGCGTTGATGAAGTGTGACTCAGCCTCTTTCAATAGGCCTTGGAGTGCAGAGCGGGCCCTCCTAATGGAGTCCAACATTTTAGCCTTTAGTGTTTTTTTGTTACCTGAAGGCCACCATAGTTCTCCGACACGCTTGGTAAGGGTGGAGTCAGCGAAGGGCTACTCATTTGGTTGCAATCTGCAACCACACCACTAGCCATTTAATCCTACAAACTGCTCCTTTAAGATACGTTAATATCTTTTTCCCCTCAGCTGTATGAAAGTAAAAGGTAGGCTGATTTTGGCTGTGACGCATCCTACCAAACCTTACTCTTAAATTTTATGATTTTTGGTATCATTGGGTAAAAAATCCAAAATAACCTTTCAGCATATTGTAGTTAAAGTGTTCTGAGAGAAATATTTCTGCACCTCCTCACGGCTCTGTTTTCAGGGTTTCAAACATCATAGATGACAAAACCAGCAAACGTTTGATATTTTTGGCTGAAAAGAAATACTCACATGATTAACTGATAATCAGAATTCTTGACGATAAATTTTCCTGCCGATCGACTAAATGATTAATCAACTAATCGTTTCAGCTCCACCTGAAAGAGAGACTAAACAACTGGCCGACCAACACTGCTGTTAAAGAACCAGATGCACTTGAACCACCCACAGGTATGTCTCATGCTAATGCTGTAATAACAGTTTATAATGAATTTAATGTATTAATGTATCATTAATTGTCATCGGATAATACTTTGGGGGTATTAATGCAGACGATGTGTAGTAAAGCATGTAAAAGTTTCTGCAAAGTTTAAAAATGTGTGTATAATGTGTAAAAATGTTCAAAAATATTTGAAGTATGTAGGCTAAATAATGAAACTACTCACTCTCATGTAACATACCACATACCATACCACAGACCTCATACAAAAATAATTTCTATTTGTTTTCTTTTGCTTTCATCCTCTTTTTCCTGCCTTAACTGATAAGAAAAGGAGTATTTGACATGAATATTTTCAGGGTACCACAATCATGACTTGTTTGCACTATAGCATGATGACCTGCTGCACCCAGTTTTTTCCATATCGGTGGCAAGATATGTCAAATATAAATAAAATTCCACTGATAATAAAACTAAACCTTTCTCTACCGTCACAATGACAACACAGATGTCAGGCTGAGATTACAACACTGGAGAATGTTGCAATCCTTTCTCATTATTGCTCAATGGTGTTTAAAAAAGCACTTTTTAATACAGTAGTCTGTTTTTCCTTTTTGCTCCTCAAAGTCTGTTTGTACCACATGTAGGTAAAGGGATGCATGGACAGAAATGTGTTTGAGATTGTGATCTTTTACTAAATTGGCAGTTTTACCCAGTTTATTTGATTTTATCCAGTTTTTACTTACTAGCTTACTCACTGTTGAAATATGAATGTATTATTTATGTCCATTACTGTGTCAGAGGCTGGTCAGTGTTGTTCTAGTTTCTCTGTCACTGATGGAGGTCAGCAGCTGGTAACAGATTGCTTCATGCCACTTTATACTGACTAACCTTTAGGGATCAGACAGCTTGGTGTACCAACTGCAGACTGTGCAACACAGTCGGTGTAAAT
Organism: Pterois miles; assembly: GCA_947000775.1. Taxonomy (NCBI): domain Eukaryota; kingdom Metazoa; phylum Chordata; class Actinopteri; order Perciformes; family Scorpaenidae; genus Pterois; species Pterois miles. The sequence goes on from CAMQGK010000052.1 coordinate 24,029,364, forward strand.
GATGATGTACAAACACCAGTTATTGTTTTTATTGTGTTGATGTTTGATTTCAGAAACCATAGACTGTATATAATAAGTGGATGTAGTCACTGTGATGTCGCCGTCATTTTGACTGTCGCCATCTTGGTATATGGCTGTTGCTGCGGCCATGTTGTTTTTTTTGCAACCAGAGCTAAGTGCAACTAAACGTTGAATATGATAATTTTAGGCAACCAAAAATCTTACAAATAACCTACCCAGCCTGAATAACTCTGTGGTAGTGTCACAGACCTGTCAATCACAAGGTTTCCATGCCCTAAACCATACTCTGCTTTATGATCTAGTTGATTATACATGGTACTATTGGTTTGTGGACTGTGAACACTTGAGCTCAGCATTTGAGCTGTTGCCATCTTTGTATTTATCTATCGCCATGTTGGTTTTTGGCTGTTGGCGTCTTAGTATTTAGCAAACAGAAGTGACACGAAAGGGCGGCGCTACAACCACATGCTGAATAAGGCATTATTAGGTGACCAAAATATTACGGTTAACTGTCATGAACTTAAAACACAGTGAAAGGGTTAAAGTTGTAAGAAGAATACACGGACAGCTCCCTGACTGGACAACGCCATAGTAGCAACCTGTCAATCACAAGGTAACCACGCCCTAAAGCATACTCTGCTTTATGGTCTATTTGACTCTAAATGGGACCATAATTTACTAAATGAACATCATGCTGTCCTGAAGAAGACTTGAAACTAGTGATTGAGATCATAAACTCATGTTTACAATGTTTACTGAGGTAATAAATCAAGTGAGAAGTAGGCTCATTTTCTCATAGACTTCTATATAATCAGACCAGAGGACGTACTTGCCAACCCTCCCAATTTTCCAGAAGGACTCCTGTTTTTCATTGCCCTCTCCCGATTTCCTCTCAGGATCACAATTCTCCCGTATTTCTCCCAATTTATGGCAGTTTTTCTTACCTTTTTCTCCTTTTTCTTATCTCAACCTGTCTCTGGCACTGTACAGCATGTAAAAAGCCCTAGACTAAAAAAAAATGAAATTTTTGCAGTGCACTTTTCATTCTTTAAAAGTCACCAGAATGCAGGTAGCAAAGGTTTCGGGGGGAGGACCCCGAGACTCAAGGTTGGGAAGTATGCCAGGGGAGTTGCCCCCTAATGGCTATTAGAAAGTTTAAGTCACTTCCCGCTTTGGCTTCACCTTTCAGACCCGGAGGTTGCCTGCTGGTGCAGTGGTACATGAATTATATTTCAAATGTCGTTTCTGCTTCTGTGCTGTCACGACGTCCAGAAGCACCAGACATTCTCGGTTCATATATCGAGTCAACAGTCTTTGCCTAACACTAGTCAACAGACGTCAGCTGCGGGCAGAAAGTGTTTGCTTTCCATCCTCAGTCACCTCACACAGCTGAACGATTGAAAACAAAGTTGACCAGAGCGTCTGAGCCGAGGTCACGACTGGAATGTTGATAAGGACCGACGGTCACAGCGAGCAGCATATCTGCATGTTGACAGAGTGTAACAAGCGGTGGGAATACAGTGGTTGTGTCCAGCATCAAGTCTGGTTGTGTTTGACTTTTATATCTTGTTTGCTCTGTAGGCTATGAGTGCTTGAGATGAGAATACCAGTGAGTTTTTATTTTTATACCAAAAGGTTATTCGTACTGATTCTGGGACTTGAACCCACATATACAGTAACTCCATCCTTGTCTTAATCCTCCTGCCCTCCCGCTAAATGCTGCCACCGATCGGACGTTTTGTGTGTTTGTACAGTAATGTGTGCATGTTTACATTCCATCACTGTCTGGCGCGGAAAACTGTTGATATTCGCGGTTGTGAGTGTTTAGCCACTCCCTGTTGGTACACAGTAGCAACATAAGCGTCTGTCAGGTTGTTTTTAGGCTGGTTCTGTGTAACTCTGAGACTGCTGATTCTCATAGGAGCAGGCTTAAAATGAACACAAAAATGGCATTGTATTGTGTGTTTTGTTTTCTTTTCAAGCAAACAACCTTTTTTAACACTAACAAACTTCACTGTTAATTAAAGGATAAGGCTGGTGATATAATATATTCTTTTTGTTGTCAACAAATCCCATAAAAAGACTATAATAATACTTTCCTACCACTGTAAGGCACATAGCCTCAATCTATTCGTTCCCTCTGAAGAAGTAAATCTTTAAAGGGGACATATAAAAAAACTCACTTTTCCAGAGTGTGCTCATATATTTGAGTATCTGGAGTGCTTACCAACCCACAAACTATGAAATAAGATAACCCAGCCACTTTTTTTGTGGTCTGCCTAGATCAGAAAATATGGGATTCAACAAGCCATTTGGATTTGACTCCCCTTCCTATGTCACATGCAGACTCGTTAGAATAGGTTCGATCCAGATGAGCTGCGCCTCGCCTGGAAAGTGGACGAGATCAGACGGCAGCAGCAGGAGGCGGTGACAGAAAGCTGCGGTCAAGTCGAAGAAGAATTTCCAGGAAGTTACAGAAATAGTTGCATCCTGTTCGATCAGTATCTGTAGGCTACTTGTAATTTGCAGACCATGCTGGGATTTATTTATATTTTTTTCTAAATATATTACGCCTTAGTATTTTCTACAAAAGTGGTGTTTGTGTCAAAACAAAGAACCAAGGTGTTTCCCATAATGCCCTTGGTTTGCAGTCATTGGAGAGCAGCTGCAGCGCCTGGTTCTAAAAACTGCGGCCCACTTGTGAGGTCATCGTTGCCAACGTGTGCATGACATTAGCGCAATTCGGACGCAAATCTAACCGCCGTGCATTGTGTGGCGATTGCTGGTGATTGATTCTGCGCAGGCCTGGTTCATCTCAAACAGGCCTAGTTATACCGCCCACAGCTCGAGAACTACCTTTGCAAAGGCGAACCATATTTTGCTCATAAGCCAGTTTGAAAACAGATATATTCAGACAAACATGAGAAAAATAATGTGTTTTTGAACATTAAAGCATGTAAACGTTTTGTAGTAGAAACCCGAAAGACAAGTATGAACCTGAAAATGAGCATGATATGTCCCTTTTAAAACAAGTCCCAATTTTCACTGGCTTCGTTGACAATAAGAAAATCTTTTAAGTGACCTGTACACTCTGCTGTATCTACTCTAGCATCTAGTGTACAACAGTTTATATATTCAGAGCACTGATATGGCAGCAAACAACCATTTGCTGTAATAGCAAGCCAGTAATGTCTACCTGAACGAGAGTAAAGTCACTTTCCCTCTGTGTGTGTTGTAATCAAACTTTCTCCTCTGTTGACATCGCTGGGTCGGCCGCACATGCTTTTAGTGCACATCCATGCATGTGAGCCCAACTGGCCAGCTAATGGCCGTCTCATTGCACTGCTCTCTTACAGCGTTTGCAGCTGATAACGCCTTCCCAATCCACCCTCAGGATAACACTGTCAGCTCTGTCAGCACTTTTGCCATTGTTTCCACTGTTAGCGTCGTTAGCACCATTAGCTGCGAGCCACCAGGCAGTAAAAATGCTCCTAATCCTGCATTTCTCACCTTTAACATCTTGGGATCATGTTGGATTGAAGTGTTTTGTAGCTCCATAAATAAATCAAATCAGAATCAAAACTGATCAGTTAGCTAACCAATCCTGTATAATTCACAATAAATAATCATACAGCATGATTAAATATATGATTATGATATATTTTACAATTATAACTCCATTGACCGAGGAAGACTGTGAGATAAGCAGACCTTGAGCTTTGATTTTATTTTGGTCCAGTTCTGTTAATTAATCTTGTTTGCCATTTATCAAATAGAAATATCAAATACCTGCTGGACACATCTTAACATTGCTTAGATTTCTTTCTTATCATTGTAAAATTAATACTTTGGATGGTTTTCTTTGCTCTTTGTCAGACAAAGAACATTTTCAGGTTTAATTTTGGCCCCTGGTTACAAGTGATGCAAACTTTGATATTTTTGTAGCAAATTCATTTAGTATTGATAAATAATTGATGTTTATAATAAAATAAATCGATTTAACAATTATAAATTGCCAGTTGAAGCCATAATTATGATAATATGTACATGTATGTTGGCCTCGCATGAAAAACAGCAGCTATTTTCCAAAGAGATGCACACTGTGGGCTATGAATATTGCCTTAAGCACATATTGTCTTATTGAAATGGTAATGACAGTCAGGAATTCTACACATGTAAAGTTTAAAAGATGAAACATTCTGCATGAAATACCCAAAAGGAATATATATGTATATAATCATATACAGTGCAGCAGTATATTCACAAGGGAGCCCAGCCGGACTGCTTTTACAAGAGATGAAAACACTCACAGAGCCTCTCGGGGGAACACTGGCTTCAACTTCTTGGATCCTAAGTATGAAACCGAGAAGGAGACTTTACATGTTGAGCTTGATAACTGAGTGATGGTTTGAGCACAGTCTGCTCTGATCAGTTTAACAAGAACTCACAATGTGTCTGCAGACCCCCCGTGTCTCCTCTCTACCCCCGTTAGCCAAAGAATGCTCAGCAGCACACCGTAAATCAATGTCAGCCCTGAACCAACTTTGTCCTGTCAGGAAAGCTTGGTGCACTTGGCTGAGCACATTATGTTCCTAAAGTCACATCTGATCTCCGACTTTGATCACTGCCTGTCGGACCAAACTGAAATGGTTTTTCCTTTCTTTTTATCTTCTGAGGCCCCTCTCGAGCGTTGTCGTCTCGGCATCGGCTTAGCTAAACGTATACGTGCAGATTTTCAGGAATTCAGCGTGAACATAATGTACAGACCACACAGATCTCTATAGATAACTATAGAGAGAAAGAAACTTTCACACCATGTCCTTGGATCACATCCTGCAGTTTATAGTAATGTAGGATGTGATCTTAGAACATGGTACAGTATTTCCAAATGTCAGTGTACCAAATCTATACTAAAAAATCATAAATTTAGTATTTTTAGTCATGCAGTGCGACATAAGGCAGTGGTTCCCAGCCTATTTTCCTTGACGTTCCCCCTACTTGTATCTAAAAAAAGCTGAGCTTATTTTCAGATCCACAAACAAAGTCTCAATTTGAATACTGTGATTATAGAATATCTCTGCAGTTTTGTCAACAAAAATAAAGTGATCTTTTGTCTTGACAAATTCTCCAAGTGATTGCAGATACATAGTATGATTTTTTTTTAAATAATATAATATGATAGTGTTAGAGACAAAATATATTTTTTTGTTTTAAAAAATAACAGAAATATAAGAAATAGTATAAAAATATAAAATTAAAAAGTGGAAGTGTTATTTTTGAAAGGCTAAATGTCAACAAACAACAAATATGGATTGAACTACAATATATTGTTAGATAAAAACAGTTTTTTATAAACAAATTTTGGATATGATTAGATGTGAATGTGAGCGTGAATGGTTGTCTGTCTCTGGGCTGGCGACCTGTCCAGGGTGAACCCCGCCTTCGCCCAATGCCAGCTGGGATCGGCTCCAGCCCCCCGTGACCCCGAACGGCATAAGCTGTTGCAGATGGATGGATGGATACGTCTGTCTTTTTTTCCAATATACTTTGACCTTTGGACTTTACGGTACTCTGGAGTTATTGCAAATGTTTGGATCACACAAGTTGGAAACAATCCTATGCAGCCACCACTGGACTCAAATTAGTATAATACTAATAATATTAGAGTCGCCTGATCTTTACCTGCAACACAAATACTGGGTTTAAACAGAATGTGGCCCACTAAGCACCAAATATATATATATATATATTTAAGTTGTTTTATATACAGTGTTTTATAAATTAGCCTTTAAGTCTGTTAGTATGATTTTAGTTAGACTGTACATGTGCAAATTTAATTTTGACAACCTCAGAGCAGACAAATCCTGCAGCACCTCTGTGATCTTTGGCACCGCCCTAAGGGGGGCCCAGACCTCAGGTTGGTAATACTGACTTCAGGGATATGAATGTCAGTCTGTAGGTCGGTCCACCACTTTGGTCCAGACTGAAATGTCTTGACAACAATCGGATGGGTGGCCAAGAAATTTGGTGCTCGTGGTCTCCAGAGGATAAATGTGGTTGACTTTGGTGATCCCCTGGCTTTAAATCTAGTGTCACGTTCAGTGAAATGTCTTGAAAAATATTGGATGGATTGCCATGAAGTTTGGCACATGTATTCATGTGGGGAAATTCAGTTTTACACTCTGTTGTTCACACAGTACAGTTCACACAGTACATATACATGTCAATGGAGAGATGTCAGAGTGAAGGGGCTGCTCCTGACAAGCGCCCAGAGCAGTTGGGGGTTTGGTGCCTTGCTCAGGGGCACCTCGGCAGTGCCCAAGAGGTAAACTGGCACCTCTCCAGCAACCAGTTGGTCTTGGTCCATGGGGGATTTGAACCCGGGTCCTCCACATCCTAACCCAAGTCCTTACGGACTGAGCTACTGCCGCTCAGCCCTGCCCTTAAAGGGATAGTTTGTGTGTTTTTGATGTGGGGCTGTATGAGATACTTCATAGTCAGTGTATTAGTAAATGATGGCTGGTGCGCGACCAGTTTGGAGAAACAGACAGGAGTTACCACATGGGAGTAAAGCAATGTAGGGCTGTGGATGGGGCCGGCAGAAAAATGGATTTTAGCCACCTTCAAAAAAAAAAAAAGGGTTATCTAAAAAAATTGATATACAGTATAAGCTATATTTAGGATATTTTCACCGCTTTGTCTCGCCATCAGACAGCCCTTTCTAATGGCAACTAAACTGAAAGTGAAATCCCCTAAAATATGAAAAATTTTAAAATATATTTTTAAAAACATGAAAATATTTTAGATGAGTCTTTCTTATAAATAGATAAATAAATAAATATAAATTTATATATGTAGTAATTTATATATATATAAATATATATATATGTAGTAATTTTTTCATGCTAAGCATGAAGGAAAACGACGATAGCCGAAGCGAAAATGTGAAAACAGAAATGGAGTCAGTGTCTCGGCTACTATAGAAACACGACGGCTGGCTCTCTGAAGAGGACGGATGATACACTAAAGAAAGCATACTTATTAATATTATATTGCATTTCTATAGATCCCCCTTACCAAATAAGTGCTTACTTAGCAGTTTTCACAACTGACATAAGTGATAGAATTAATCTAAAAGAACTGTAAAGGTGTTAAACCTTTAAAGGAGGAAGTAAGATGACATTTTTAACCACAGCCTATAATTTGTGTCTATATATGACTGCTATTGACAGCATCATATTTTAAATATTCAGCCCTCCTGCTCAGCAAAATGCTTCCGCTGCACAAATACAGTAAAACCCTTTAAGCAGATTAGCAGATGGTTCCTGGCCAAAGGGCCCGACTGTGTGTCCTGCTCTCATCCATCGACCCGTCATAGTGCAGATACAGGAAGAGTGACTGGGCTACAAAACGCTACTGGAACCATTAGAGGCAGATAGTGTTACTTCCTTCCAGCTGACAGGATCATTAGAGGTTTGCTGGATGTACCACTGGAGGGAGACAGAGGCCACAGCATAGACGTTAACACAGCTGCTGACCATTCAGCCCCTGTCATGTTCTGTCCTTCATTGATAGAGGTGGTGAACTGCGCACCCATTATCTTCTCTTTCTTTAAAATAATAATTCTCCTCTTTCTTCTCCTCGTCTGAAGCACCCTGCTGTGGCTGGCTCTCAGATGTCACATCTCACCCCTGTCTGCCATGAAAAGCTTTAGTGGAGGATTTCCACAAGGGGAGGCTCCACATTGTTAGGGTTAGACAAGAAAGAAAGAGGTGGGAACAGCTTGACCATCATCACAAAGTGCGTCTGAATAATACAAAAAACAAAACAAAAAAAAAAATACAGGGTGTTCCTCTCTCCCTGCCTTCATGTCATTATTAAAGGTTGTACGCTGAAGGTGGAAAACATCGAGATAATAACATTGAGGCCGGCTCAATCAATTTCATGGTCTGTTTAATGGAAAAGTGGCAGTTTGTCCTATTACTTTGTACAGTCAGTGTGTCTGATGTGGCATAATGGATGGAGATAAAGCAGTGGAAGGTTACATCACCAATCCACATGTCTTATTAAATCCAAGGACTCCAAACTAATTTGAATCTCAGCATAAAACAGGGGAGTCATCAGAGGGGATTTCTGCTTTCTTTTTTTTCGGTGATTGTTATTTTTTTTATCGCAAGAAAAGTAAATCAAGGAGCAAAAAAAACTGTCCATTTCAATTATATATAATCAGATATTGCACAGGCGCTTCAGTGGAAGAGGGCTTGTTTTATCGATCTGGATTTACAATTTCTACGAGTAATACAGTTCGGGAGACTTGTTCAGTTGGTGGCTATAAAACATTTGTATTCTTTTAAATAATTGTTGTATAAGTAGTTTCATGTTATATATAGATAGTTTTCTGCATGAAGTACAAATATTTGGTTTTATTGACAACAATGGAACTCTCCAAAATTACCATTTCATAACTAGTTTCATGTTATAACCTGCTATCTCTGCATGACCTTGCAGATATTTCTAATGAGTGCTCACCGTCTGCCTTTTTTTCACAAAGCGGACCAAGTGTCTCATTTTACTTTGTGGAAGGACAATGTTGAATAGGAGACATTTTATGAGATTATACTGTGGTTGGACTCTGGAATCGTCCACGTCCTGCTTATCTTATGGTAACAGGCAGGCGGTTGTCTTTTTTATCAATAGAGGGCAGTGTGGTTACACAGGAGCTGTGCTGCTTTTACAGTATATCCTCTGCACAAAAGCTCTCTTGAGTACAAGGAGAGGAAAATATTATATAATAAAATCATCTTGGAAGCAGAGCAGCGGTCGCCTAGGAATTTCTGGGAACTCATTATCTTTCTGAGTTTCTATCTGTGATTCTTGTGTCGCCTTTTGCCTTTCGAGCTCATATTAAAACTATCTCGACTGCAAAAACAAAAAAAAAAACATTTCATTTTAGTGTGGATACTGAGTTATGTTTGGGCTGTCTCTCTGGATACTGTGATTGGAGTCTATTTACCTTTTTAGATTTTGATTGTAACCTTGTTGAAATACTTCCCGAGCACATCATTTTTTCCTTGCTGTTAGATTTAAGTCAATAATTTATATCTGTAAAAGTAGTTTATTTGGGTTCAATTTACTGTCTGATCACAAATATATGCCGTCGCATGATCTCAGTCTTTATGATTCCCACGTAAAACCAACAAATGGTTCCACTTGCTCCACTGAGCCACACTTTGAGCCTTTTGTAAGATCCCTGTTAACTTTAAAATTAAATTCTAATCGTCAGTCTCATGCAAGTGCTTAAAATGGAATAAGCAAATTTCCATTTAAATCACTTCTCTGTTGTATGGCACCTTGGGTGAGGAATTAAATTTAGGTCTAATCAGGGTTTACTTCAGGCATTAAACAAATTAAGATTCATGGCATCAGATTGTTTAGCTGAAACCACCCAGTGTATAATAATCATTACTGCACAGCTAATTGTCCACCATTGTACATATCATTATGGTGGTAATACCTGTGAGGGCATTCTTTACTATCACCCTGAGGTCACTGGAGATTATGGAGGAAATGCTGCTCATTATGGGTTTTCTAATCCGTACTGAACAATGAAATAGTGTGGTCAAAATGACCTGTTAATATATGAAATCTACAATAATGAGTTGTAAGATATTGTCCTTTTCCTTTGTGAGAGCACGTTCATGTGGAAACATCCAAGAATCATCCGATGTAATTTCAACAAGGTGCAGTAGGAGTTGAAGCTGCTGATTTCTCTCCAACTGTTTCTCATCTGCTCGCTCTGCCTCGTCGTCTTTTCAGGAGTCGACTCGTTCACAGCCCTGGAAATGTGAGATGCAGTTTCCTGACTGTTTGTGGTGGTAGAATGTCAGGACTTTTTAGCCATGGAGATGCTGGTCTGTAGGTCAGTCATCATGTTGGTCTTGACCAAAATATCTCAATGAATAAATAGATTGCCATGAAATTTGGTACAAACATTCACGGTGCCCAGAGGCCGCTGCTCTAATTGACTTTGGTGATCCTCTGACTTTTCCTCTGGCGCCACATTTGTCACTTGGAGTGAAATGTCTCGACAACTATTGGATATATTGCCATGACATTCATGTCCCCCTCTAATGAATTATTATAATACTTTTTCATTAGTGCCGTCATCTAGTCAAATTGTCCACTACACCACTTGCACAACTGATGACAGTTCATTCAGCCTCAGCTTCACTATTGATCTCGTAGTTTGATTGCCTTTGCACAATGCACAGATCACATCGTTTTCTCTCTCATGGTCAGCCACTTATCTGGGGTCAGGTCATGGGGGCAACAGCTCCATCAGGGGACCCCAAACTTCCCTTTCCTGGGCCACATTAACCAGCTCTGACTGGGGGATCCTGAGGCGTTCCCAGGCCAGTGTGGAGGTATAATCTCTCCATCTAGTCCTGGGTCTTCCCTGTGGCCTCCTCCCAGCTGGTCATGCCTGGAACACCTCCCTAGGGAGATGCCCAGGGGGCATCCTTACCAGATGCCCGGACCACCTCAACTGGCTCCTTTCAATGCAAAGGAGTTGCAGCTCTACTCCGAGTCCCTCATGGATGGCTGAGCTTCTCACCCTATCTCTAAGGGAGACGCCAGCCACCCTCCTAAGAAAACTCATTTCAGCCGCTTGTACCCGCGATAAAGATCCTGTGGTCATGACCCAGCCCTCATGACTATAGGTGAGAGTAGGAACGAAGATTGACTGACCGCTAGATCGAGAGCTTTGGCTTGTGGCTCAGCTCTCTTTTCATCACAACGGTGTAGTAGAGCGAATGCAATACTGCCCCTGCTGCTCTGACTCTCCAGCCAATCTCATGTTTTATTGTCCCCTCCCTCATCATTTTCTCTTTGTATATAGCAGTTAAGTATGCTGGTTTCAGAGGGCAACCATCCGGATCTGAAATGTGAAGCCAATGCTGAAGTGTCTTAAACCTGCATTCTTTCTAACAGCCAGCAGGGGGCGACTCCTCTGGTTGCAAAAAAGTCTGATTGTGTAGAAGTCTATGAGAAAATGAGCCTACTTCTCACTTGATTTATTGCCTCAGTAAATGTTGTAAACACTTTTAGTTTATGAATTTATGGTCGCAATCACTAGTTTCATGTTTTCTTCAGTACAGCATGATTTAGTAAATTATAGTCCCCGCGACAGCCCAAATGCTGAACTTGAGGTTTTAAAACAGAAGTCCATTAACCAATGGTTGACCTTACTTATGTAAATAATATACCGTATACAGTTGGGACACAGCTTTAGCCTTGTTTCCTTTTTTAAATTATGATCTGCTTGTTGTTTCTTATTTTAGTGTGTATAGTTTCGAACAGCTCAGTCGTCCCACTAAAGCTCTTTTGGCTTGTAAAACAAAGCAGAGACTACTTTTGACTCCTCACATTCTTGCATTAGTTGTGATCAGTTGAATCAACATTTTCCACCTCAGACTGTTTTATTTTAATGATTTTTAGTTGCCCAAATATGTGAAAGTATCCAGTATTGATAAAAACCCTTTAAGTGTGTTGTGATCATTCCAGTTCAAATCTTTTGGAAAACACTGGTTTAAAGGGAAGAGATTAATTCCTTCTTGTACATTCACAGCACTATAAAGTGGTCACATCCAAAAAAATACATGATATCCTGAGAACATTAAAAGATTTTACTCTTGGTGGGTGTCTGAAGGAACATTAAGTACTACACAATGCACAAACATCCTCCCACATGCATTTTAAAGAATAAATCGAACGGCATCTCAGGGCCTTGTTGCTATAGTTTAATATCCATGACAACCTGTTGGTCATGTCATTACTTCTTGGGAAAAAGTCGCCTGGGGGAGGTTGCATCGTAGAGAGTAGCTATTGCGTAGGAGGAGGCATAAGACAAACCAGCTATCACCTTCCTGAGGAAGCAAAACACATGAAAGTGAATGAAAAGAATGAAAATTACAGGAAATTTGTGTCTTTTCTCCTCAGAGGCATTAAGCAGTGAGAGACATATGAACGGCTGGTTTGTTAGGCTCACTTTATAATTAGACTTTGGGCTGCCACCATCATTTCTCATCTCGGTGGAAAGGAGAGCACCGGTCCTCATCAGAGCATCCTGCCTGAAGGTGCTCATTAATGAAGTGACACACACACATAGAGAAAAATACTCACATCTACACTCATGAGCCCTTTCTACTTTATTTACTCCAGCAGCTCAAATAATTGTTTTTCATCCCATTTTTAAATGAGGACAGGTTCTTAACAGCTGTGAGATAACGGCTGCCCAACAATCTGAGCATGGCGGGACACGCACACGCCGTCAAGAAGAACACTCAACATCTTAATTATCACCTTGAAGTCAGGTTTAAGGACATTATCATCCATTTCCTTCTGTTCGTCATTTTCTGAAAAGGAGACCATAGTCAGTGTTTGATATACAAACACCAATTAATTTTTCACTATTTTAATGTTTATTTTCAAGTATAGAAAACATAAATTGTCTATAGGATGTGGACATAGTCACCGTGAGGTCACCCATTGGTTTGTGGACTGTTTTGAAGCCTCAAGTTTGGCATTTGGCCGTCGCCATATTGTTTTTCAGCCGTCGCCATCTTGGTTATTTGCAACCAGAAGTGTCTGTTACTTCTGCATACTTGCCAACCTCGAGACCTCAAAAATAGGGAAGATTTAAAATAAAATTGAGTTTCACAGAGTTCGTTTCCTGCATTCTGGTGACTTTAAAGAATGAAAATAACAAGATAATAAATACACTGCAACATCAATTTAATGTCAAATAGGCCTACTTTTCAAATATATTTTTGGGCCACAACGGCTTTTTGTTGCATCGAGCAAAGCTGGACTTTGGGTGCTGCACACTGTGATGTGCAGCGAGAGCAAACTTGTTGTGTCCCGAACAACTCTCTTCTGCCCAGGAAACAACATTTGGTGAAGCTGTATTGTCGTCCAGGTGGACACAGTCAGGTGTATACGCACTGGACAGTGCCAGAAACAGATTGTGATAACAAAAAAGGAAAAGGTGTGAAAATCGAGAGAAAACGTTGTGACGCTGGGAGGAAACCAGGAGAAAGCAATGAAAAGAGTCTCCTGGGAGGGTTGGCAAGTATGCAAAAGAGGGTGGAGCTAAGAGATAAAGATATTTTTAAGCAACCAAAATGGTTATAATTAACTTTCATGACCTGAAAACACACTGACAAAATAAAAACTACTCCCAGCAACCTGTCAATCACAAGGTAGCCACGCCCTAAAGCATATCCTGCTTTATGGTCTATTTGACTCAAACTTGGACCATAATTTACTAAATGAACATCATGCTGTATTTAAGAAGACTCAGAACTAGTGATTGAGACTATAAACTCATGTTTACAATGTTTACTGAGGTAATAAATCAAGTGAGAAGTAGGCTCATTTTCTCATAGACGTCTATACAATCAGACCTCTATCTGCAACCAGAGGAGTTGCCCCCTGCTGGCTGTTAGAGAGAATGCAGGTGTTCCTCATGAGCTTCACTTTTCAGACCACTGATCGAAACACAGCATTGTTTATTTACTGAATTGTTTATGTTGTTGCTGGTATACAAGGCCAGCTTCCCCCTTCTCCCATGGGCATCTCTCCTCTCTTCACCTCCAACCAGCCAGTGAGCATACTGTTGTCTATCTTTCTGTAAAACAGAAAGATAGACAACAGTATCATGCAGTAATTTATTGCTGCCCTAGGCATCAGCAGGGGTGTAGAGACTCTATTTAAGCCATCTTTTCTCCTGATTTAGGAGTTTAGGTAAGCTATTTGTATTTTTAGTATTAGTTTTTAGTTAGTATTTTTGTTTATGTAATAAAAGGTTGGTTTGATTTAGTTCTAAAATGTCCCAAAATAATAATAAGTACTGTATCTTGTTGCTGCTGTTATGTAACAATGAAAAGAAAAGACAATAAAAGTACCATCACATAAAATGAGATGAAATGCATCTTGAAATCACCTGATCACCCATGGCAACTGAGGGAAAAGACTGAGAGGTTTCATGTTATTGCAGGATAGTTTTGTCGACATTTACACGACATTTACCATTTGTGCAGCAAATTGTTTGCATCTTCTGCTAAACACAATGCGGTTAAATGATTTTTATCTAAAGGAAAGAGAAGTGTACCAAAGACAGAACCCTCTCTGTCAATAATAACACACTGCAAATATAAGATTTGAGCTATTATTGAGTGGTGACATTTGGGAAGTTTAGATATGACAGTATTATAGGTCATGAAACCAAGATGGCAACAAGCTAGATTTTTTGTGTGTCAAAATGCAAACAGAAAGGTCTTTTACGAGCATTAAATTGTTCAACAGATGGTACAAAGAAAAGCAGTGTCATATTATGAATTTGTTTCTAATTTGCTGAGCTTTTTCTTCTTTCCTTTGTGATTATTGAGATGTAATGAGATGGCATTTTGCTTTTGCTCTTCTTGGATCTCTGTACAACTTAATACTAGTATTGGAGCAGCCTCTCAGTACAGTTTATGGTGCCCAATCCCTTAAGAAATAATAATAATTAATATCCACCTATTTAACAATGGTGCAGATCTATTTTATTGGTTATTATTTACAACAAGAGCATTTAATATTCCAAGATTAATCTGATTAATCTGTCAGAATTAAAGGTAGTGCATATTAAAAGCATTCATAATGTGGATGTACAGTACAGCACATGCATGCCTGTCATTATAACTGCTAATAGAATATTTTACCTTGACATTTTGAATATTGTCTGGCTATTGTTATGACCATGCGCCTCATGTTAGGAGCTAAAGTGTTATTAGCATTCCTCACTGAAGCCAAGGGACGCTGACGGCTACATCCTCGGTTTGGACCTGTGAGTTAAAAAGAAAAGTTGCACTACACATTGGTACAATTTTAAGGTACTTTTACTTTGAGTATTTCCATTACTTCACTCCATTTTTCAGAGGAAAATATTGTTCTTTTTACTCCACTACATTTATTTGACAGCTTGAGTTACTTGTTTGCAGATCCACATTGAAAATATACTATATGATCAACGATCAAAATATAATGCATATTTATAGAAAACTGCCCAACAGCGTATAAAGTAGTTCAATTACACCCTCTTAGCCCATATTAAATGCTAAGTACATATTAATGTATCAATATTCAATAATGTGAAATTATAAAACATCTTGAAAGGGGCCATTTTGCATGATTAGCACTTTTATTGTGATGGTGTATTTTGCTGATCTTTGTACCTTTACTTTTTGAATGCAGGACTTTACTTGTATTACAGTGTTGTTGGGGTATTACTACTTTTACTTAGGATCCACATACTTCTTCCACCACTGGTGATGCACTATTGTGTTGGAGGCTTTTCCATGAATATTGAAAAACAAAATCGTGTTTAGTAATTTCCTCCCGTGATGCAGATCAGTGATGAAAATAAGATGTGAAATGCTCTGCGTACTGTCTCTTTAAATTGAACCATACAGCACGCAGCATCCCATAAATCCTCACATGAACAGCAAACAGCTATTTAGGGCTATGTGAAGATCAATCAAATGATTTGTATGTTTATTTCACACGCCCAAATGATTAGACGTTATCACACGAGCTTAAATGGACATGCTATTTCATTCATGCATGTCATTTATTTTGTTGAATCTACAGTATATCATCATTTTAACGTCCTGTCAGATCAGTTCCAGCATCCAATTACTGCACAGATTTCCAGCCCATAAGCCAGCTGATGCCTCTGAACTAAGTCATAAAACATATAATGATGGGATTTTCCATTCCAATATTGCCGATCGCCTATAAAACATATGCTTTCGTTATAAACGTTTCTAACTTTTATAAAAGGGCTTTCAACTGTCCCGACAGTTTTCACTTTTTGCCCTTCAAGAAACTATAGTAAAGTTTATGATTAAACAAATAGTTTACAGTACAGGCTTCCTGTTAAAAATTCTCCGAGCTCAAACTGAGACATGAGACTGCAATGTAAAATAAGTGGAGTGCCCCTTTAAGTGTGTTGTACTTGAAAGGCTTCTCTGAGCAGCATTTTATCAGTTTTAATGTCTTTAAAGATGGCGGACCTCAGTCAATGTCTGTAATCTGACGGACTGGAGAACATAATCTAATGAGATGAGGAAGAACTCAGGAGAACACTGAGAGATAGAGAGACGTGGGACTGAGTGTGAGCAGGGCTAACAGGGAGCTAATGGGACATGTGTTCAATGTGGTCACATGGGTTTGGAAATTACCTGTGGTAACGGGGGGACAGGGAAGGCAGCAAGACAGACTGTATTACCTGAAGGACTTACACACATACTAGACATGCACACACACGACAACTAGCAGCTCAGGCAGCTTTGTCAACTTTCCAGCCATTAATATCTATGTACGCATTTACAGATTTGTCTACACATTTACATGCTGAATCTATGTATGCATTGGAGACTTAAAGATCTATGTATTTATTTATACATTTCTCACATATTTACAGATTTATGTACTGTACACATTTACAAATTTTCTACACATTTACAGATTAATGTACGCATTTACATATTTACATGTATGTACGCATTTACATATTTGTCTACATATTTACAAATCTTAACAGGCTCCAATCGATCTTAATAGGCGCCAATCGATTTTTTTTTTTTAAAACACATTTACAAATCTGGTTACACACAGAGTCCAAATGCAGATTTTTTGTAGATTCCTGTAGATTCCCTGCAGATTTGTCTACACATACACAGATGTATGTACACATTTACATATTTGTCCGCACATTTACAGATTCATCTTCATATTTCCAGATCTGTCTGCATATTTACAATCTATGTATGCATTTACAGATTTGTCAAAGCATTCACATATTAATGTAGGCATTTACAGATTTATGTACGTATTTACAGTTTTGTCTACACATGTACATATTTATATATGCAACATTTTACATTGTTATTTTCACATTTACAGATTTATGTACGCATTTACAGATTTGCTTTGTTTTTACTCTGTGCCCAAAACTGTTGAGGTGAAGCCAGCTAAACACAACCATCCCTTACTGATTTTATGTAAATATGAAGTAAAAGTTTGACAGAAAAAAATGCTATGGAAGAAGGACTTTATTATTTGAGACAACGAGACACATTTACTTTTATAGCACTCTTCAACAAGGCATTTCAAAGCCTCACATAAGACAATCTAGAGAACAGGAAACAAGGCCACCATGGTGCAGTGTATACAGGTCATCCCCACGCAGCCTGTATTCAAGCTGTGCCATAATGTGTACATTAGAATTAAAAGACTCTGGCATTACTGTTTAATGGCGCTGAACCAAATTAAACATTTAAAAGGCTTCACCATCAAAGTGATGTAAAGGGAAATAAATATTAATGAATGAACCAACGCTTAGTTCAAAGGGTTGGAAGCTGGGAAAATTAAAAGGGAGCAAAGGGTCTGCGTGAAGAAGGATGCTCAGTGGGGAGAAGGCAGTACTGAAGGGGTCCGATTCCCCCGAGACCACGCACACATAACCAAACGTACAAATTCATGTTGCTGTGAGGCATGTTGATTTAAAGCACATCTGTTACAAACTGAATAAACTGCGTTTGTTCACAATCACGTGAGGCATCAATTCATTAATGCATGACAGTATCTTGTCATACATTTGTTTAGCAAACAATGCATTCATATGTAATGGTTTTTATCTATATACTTTGATCCATACTTTTTTACATCCTATATTACCATATCTATACCCTGTTAATCTCATATGAGGCTGCATTTCAATGTTTCACTGTAGACTGAGATGTTAAGTCAATAAATAAATATACGTATATTAACATCACTGCCGTGCACAAACATTAGTTTAGTATTTTTCATGTCCTCACTAAGAAAAAAACAATGGAACAATGTTCTGAATATAGACCTCTACCAAACAGTTAAGATGTTGCTTCATGGTAAAAGAAAATAAAAACTATGTAGTTATGTTAGTGGTATGTTAATATACCAACATATGTCAATTTGTTACCATGCAATTATTAGTATTACCAGTATTAGTATTACTTCCATGTATTTATTCTAGATATTTACCATGTTTACAGTAGGCTACTTTGAAAACATTAAGGTACCATATTAACAACAATGAATGATCAAAAGTTTATTTAGTAAAAAATAGTACATTTTAATTGCGTTATTAGCTTTACTGCCTTTACCATGAAGGGACAATTGAACTGTTTGGTACGGCACGTTTTTAGAAAGTTATTTGTACATTTGCAATGTGATGTTTCATTTTGCAGTATAGCAGCTTTTCAGATTAAAATGACAAGACATTCATAGGCTGTATAATAGGTTATCAGTATGTATTTATATGTGGCCTATGGGGTGTACAGGTCACTAAACATGGTAAAATAATAGCGATGAATAAAGAAAAACAGGAAATGACTAGCGTTACTTCTCCTCCTGAAGAATCTCTTCTCCAACATTTGCAGCAGCTTTAAGGGCGCCATAGGCAAGGTAGACAGCTCATCACAATGAATGACAAGTGCGGGGGTGTGAACTTGACCAAATGAGGGGAAGAGGTGATGACTAATGATTCATTTCCCAGACTCCAGGCGAAAAGTTGCATTTCTGTGTGCAAGAGGCTTCCAGTGTTTCACACAGGCAAAAAATAGCGACATCCTCCTGTGAGTCAGAAAAGAGTTTTCAGTGACAGCGTGTCAAAAGCTCTCGGTTTGACCTGAACGTTGTGTTAACACAGTCTGGGTTCGGGAATTGAAATCCCCCCTGATTTCTGTCTGTCATTTCAGTCTGTAGTAAAGAAAAGCATGCATGAACAGCTTTGATCCTGTCCATTTATCACAAAGTTAACATTGCTTTATTATATCAGCAAACCAGATCTGTGATTCAAGAGCACACCCAATTACACACCGAAGGAGCGACGTGTGTTTTTTGACGTGTGACAAATATCATCGCTGTGCGTGGAAGATCTGTGGCGTCAACACGAGGCGACAAACATCAGAATTGACCACATTTATCCTTATATTTTGGCATTGACACCGACAGCCACATTTCAGAATCTTTGTCCCTGTTGCTGTGCACAATAGGTGCCTTTGATTGCCTGACTGTTGGTGCGTGTCCACTGGCAACGACATTAAAGGATGGATGTAAAGCGATCGTGTTTAAAGTAGAGCACATCATGATGCATCAGGACAAATTAAGACGTTAATTATTAAACAGCTCCTGTGTTGTCAGTGGACATTCAGCTATGCTCCACATCAAAACAGACTCTTAAGTATTTTATCTCATTTTAAATTTGCAAATGCCTTCTGGTAAAAGTTTAATTCATCCTTTGCCTCAAAGTTTCAGGCCCACATGAGTTAAACATATGCAAATGAACTCTCAGTGACTTCCCTGCTGCATTAACTCACAATGCCGTCCTGATGGATTTGTCCTCACGCTAACCCCATGTGAGGTGAGCGGGAAAATAATCGTCCCAGGTTGTATTCTCCAATGACCTGCTGTTTGCCTTCCATCTGAGCTTGAACAGAAAGATCTCCTATTTCTGAAAAAGGGTTGTCTGTTTAGGCATATACTCACAATGCTGTCCTGATTTTAAGGATGTAGTCATCCATAAAGTATTATGTAAAAAAATATCCTAAAAAGTTTCAGTACACTTAGGACACTCTATCAAAAAGTAAGCAAAACTACAAGCCAAGTGTACCTTTCTGTAGACCTATAAGGTAAGAATACTTAATTATACTTTGCTTAAGTATATCTTGATCAAAAGATTAAGTACAAGTAGGAATATAAGCCAAGTTTACCTAGACTACTGTATAGTTGTCAGTATGAGCCAAGTATACTTATACTCTTCTGTGTATTTATCAGTATGAGCCAAGTATACTTATACTTTTCTATATACTTGTCAGTATGAGCCAAGTACACTTTGACTTTTCTACATACATTCCAGTATGAGCCAAGTATACTTAAACTTGTCTGTATACTTGTCAGTATGAGCCAAGTACACTTACACTTATACTTTCCATTATGAGCCAAGTATACTTAAACTTGTCTGTGTACTTGTCAGTATGAGCCAAGTATACTTACACTTTTCTGTGTACTTGTCAGTATGAACCAAGTACACGTAGACTTTTCTTTATACTTGTCAGTATGAGCCAACTTTTCTGTATACTTGTCAGTATAAGCCAAGTATACTTATGTATGCATTTAAGTATATCTCTGATAAGTACATTAATGAAAGTATACTGTCCTATTTTAAGTTTAAAAGAAGTACACTAATAGCACATTTGAATAAACTTCTTTTTGGTAAGGGAACACTGAATATTTTTGGAATAAATTTGGAGTTATTTAAGGATTCGTGTTCCCTGCGCTCTGATATTTAGGTTTGTCATAATAACACGACAGGGAAGCCCAGAAGGGTTTGAGTTTTTGCTGATTAATTAATTTGACTGGATTTTTTCATTTTGATTTTTTTGTATTTATTATCTCAAGAGAAACAGGCGCCCACACACTGAATAGAGAGGTATAAAGAGGAATCATTAAGAGCCGTTACGACATTTCGACATTGTCAAAATGCCATATTTGTACTTAATACATAGTTTTGGCTTGACATCATATTGTTCTACCTTGAAGCACAAATGCAATAAATTAAGCCTCATTTATGCAAAAGTGTTTCTACCAGGTTTGATTTTTATATCAGACCTGAGAGGCCCATTACTTGGGGAAAATGTATGAACACAATGACAGACTGTTTTCCCAAATATCTTTTGAAGGAAATGTAAGAGTTGTCTGAATCGCATGTATATACAGTAAGCTATGCATATTTTTTTCCAGTCAAGGAAGTGTTTGTGTACCATACAGAAGTTGGATGAGGTGGTGGGTGTACAATGTATGTGACAGGAAAGGAAAAGATTGTTTGGCTTAAAATAACTCCAGAAGTGGCGTTATTTAAATATGTAACTTGCGTGACAAATAACATAGATATCTGATTTCACATGGGACACAAACATCAGTCTGTTGGGTGAAAGTTGGTATATATATGTAAGTTTTTCTTCTTCCCTTCACCTCAGTTATCCATTTACTCTTTGATTTATCTCACTCTTCTGTTCCAAATATACCACTGAGTGTGTCCATGCCTCTGCAAATTAGTATGAACATACAGTCTAAACAGGATTTGAATAACGCTGTGTTATGGTAGTTTTGACACTGTGGCATTTCACCTCAAAACAACAGGAGTTATGCAAGTAGCAATAAAAGCAAGAAATGGGACGTTGCCGGAGCCCAGTGTAGTGTAACCGCCAGAGAAAGATAAAAACATGACCAGTGAACATAATTTCGACATCATGTGGCAGAATACATAATTCAACGACGCTGGCTAAACTTCATTTCATGTCGGTGGAGCGTCCTCCGTCCTATGTACACTTGTTTGATGATTTATTCACTTGGCGCTGTTACCGTAGCTGTTGACACATCTGCGAGCGTCCATGTGTGGAGGTGGAGAAGTGTGTGGGTGTCATCATGACCTTGCGAACAGGCGTGCTGTTATAAAGCCACAAGTGTTGACTTCATGTTGAGGTTAAAAGCCGTTTCATCTGCCGTATCTAAATATTTAATGAGCTAGGGAGCATGACTAAAGCCCTGCTCGTTTCTTTGCAGGCTTCTTGCGATCAAATAGATCTGTTGCTGAAGCTTCTGTATGGTCCTTCGTCTATGAAGACTTTTTACAGAGTATTTGAGAGACAACATGTTGCTCCAGATACAAGTTGCTATAATGAGAAGACTTGCAATATGGGGCTTTAAGACAAGTTATTACAGTGCAGATTACCAATATTACATTTGGTGTGATAAAATAAATTAGGTTTCTTAATTACAAGCACATCCCCATGTTTGGCTGGTTGGCATAATCACCCACAAGATCAGCGTTCTCTCTCCATCTCATTTTCATTCTCTCTCTGTCCTTCGTCTTCCTCCCCAAGCTCGCTGTTGTCAGTGCTTAGGATTTGGAAAATATCTGCCAACTATCCGGCGAGCGAGCTCCAGCCAGCTTCCGATGTGTCTGAGTTTTAAATAGTTCATGATTTAAACTACTCCCTCCCTCTGTCTCCCGAGAAGAAGCTGCAGAGATGCTGCGTTATTCTAAAAAAGCAACTGGGGAGTATTTGTGCTGAAGGAGTTCTTTGCTGCCATTTAATGAAGCTTTATATCATGACAGCGTTTCAAAAAGAAATACGCTCTTCCTAATCTGAGAATCTCTAGCAGAGGTTGTTTAACTTTCTTTCAGTCGATGCGTTCATATTTTTGTATTGTGTGAATAAGAATTTAATACTATTTATACGCTTTCAATCAGCATTTGACTGACTTCTGTTTGCTGTTTCAGAGGCATTTCTTATTGTATTCATGAGTGTTTGCCAACGCTGCAATTTTTCCAATTATCCGACAGAACAATTGAAAACAGGAAAACACCAAGGAAGGACTCGCTTGGGATGAATGCTCAATGAGAAAAAAAAGCAATCATGATATTGTTTGAAATCATTACCTGCCACCAGCAGCACCATCGTTACCGTCATCATAAAGAGGAGAATAAAGAGCATGGGAAGGTCTCCCACTTCGCAGAATATTAATGAACAGAAAAGCACATCTGAATGAATAATGTGAAAAGAGGAAATGTGTGAACGGCCTGCTCATGTATGCGTTGTGTAGGTTTGAAGCTGCCGCTGCTGAGAGAGTGGATGTATGGTGCAGAAAGGCAGAGTGAAACTGTTGGTACAATGCGAGTGTGATTACTGTTAAGTTGCCTTGAGCGAGACACTGCTCGGCGTAAGGGGGGAAAGTAAAGTTACTCCATGGCTGACAGTCCAAAATTAATGAGGCTTGAGGGAAAAAATGTCCTTGAAACATTATGAATGTCTGTGAATCTAAAGGGAATGAAAATGTCCCAAATGTTTGAGGGCAGCCTTTACTACTGCAGCCTGATTTATGGAAGTCGTAAGCTGCCAAGCTATGCAGCCGCTGCTATGAGCTCATCTTATTAAAATGCTGAACATTGTCAGAAAAACATAAACTGGACAACAGTCCGCTTCCCATAAAATATATACATGTATATACAGTATAAATACAGTAGTAGAACAAAGGGTGGTACGAATGACAAATGATGCTTGAACAAATACAGGGTACTGTTGACTATCATAGCCTGTATATCAGTAAGTGGACCGTGGTGTCCCCCGTTGGTTTGTGGACTGCCATTTTGAAGCCCTGAGTTCTGCATTTTTGGCCGTCGCCATCTTCGTTTTTTTAAAACCAGAAGTGGCAAAAGAGGGTGGAGCTAAGTACAACCAAATGCTGAATTAGACATTTTAAGGCACCCAAAAAGGTTAGAATTAACTTTCATGAACTGAAAATACACTGTGAAAGGGTTAAAGTTAGCCACACCCTAAAGCATCCCCTGCTTTATGGTCTATTTGACTCTAAATGGGACCATGATTTACTAAATGAACATCATGCTGTATTGAAGACAAATACTAAGACATCTATACAATCAGACATCTTTTTGCAACCAGAGGACCTACTTGCCAACCCTCCCGATTTTCCAGCGAGACTCCTGTTTTCCTCCCGGGATCACAATTCTCCCATATTTCTCCCGATTTACGGCAATGTTTCACACCTTTTTTTTTTTTTCCTTTTTCTTATCTCAACCTGTCTCTGGCACCATACAGTGTGTAAAAGCCCTTCTGTTTCCACCCAGACTAAAAAAAGAAATATCTTTTCCCAGCAGAGGAGAGCTGCCGTGGCACGATTTGAGCTGTGCTCGTCGCACTTCACAGCATTACATACAAAGCCGTCTTGGCGTGGTGCAAGCGTCTAGAAATAACGGATTTTCAGAGCGCAGTGGTGCTGTTGTCTCATTGTGTCTGAAAGGGCCTTCAGTGAGAGAAGGAGAGGGAAATGGAGAGTACTAAGAAAAAATACTGAGGCAGGGGCAAGAAATGAATGAAAGCATGAAAACTGATGAATACTAGCCTTGTTCACAACAGAGATAGACAGCTTATGCCAGAGGGGCGAATTATGATTTGAAACTAGTGATTGAGACCATAAACTCATGTTTACAATGTTTACTGAGGTAATAAATCAAGTGAGAAGTAGGATCATTTTGTCATAGACTTCTATACAATCAGACTTCTTTTTACAACCAGAGGAGTCGCCCCCTGCTGGCTATTAGATAGAGTGCAAGTTTAAGGCATTGGCTTCACTCTCAGACCTGCAGTTGCCCACTGGTTGTTATGCAATGAATGATAAGCAATAAAAAAAGAAGTACAGAAAGGTGCATCAGTGTTGCTATGTTACAGCTGTATAAGTAATGCCTGTATGCCTGATTGTTGTCGTTTTCTGTGCTTCATGTTCCCTCCCCCTTTTCTCTCTCTCCTCTCACACAGTGACTGATCCATCCCCGGAGGTCTCCCGAACCAGAAAGCCATGGTAGATCCTTCCTGCAGCCGTTGCCGCGTCGCAGCCTTCATTCTGCACCAGCCGTTCCCACCCACTTCTCTTAATCAATCAACAATTACATTCACACCTTCGTTGATGGTGTTCGTCAAATGTTATGGCGGTAATAGGAGTTAACAGCACTGGATTGAGTTAGTGGTACATGATGACAGGCTATGATAATATCCTCTGTCAGTGTCTAGCAGAGTGAGAGGTGTTTGTTCAGACTGATGGGCCACTGAGAGGAAAGATCTCCTGTGGTGCACCTTGGTGGTATCAGTCTGGTGGTAAAGGTGCTTCCTGTGTTCATCCAGAAAGGCTTAGAGGAGGTGAGACGGTGGACTCCAAGGTATTTGTAGTCTTAAACCACCTTTACAGTTGTCCCACGTTTCCCTTCAGCCCTGCAATATCAGCGTGTTCTCATCCCAACTCGTCTCATACTGACGCTTTGTCAAACCACTCTGTCACTTTTTGGTCGCAGTAAACAAATGCTCAATGTTGTGAAGTAGACAAAGACACTCGCTTAAGTTCAGGCGACAAAACAACATGGTTTGGCTTAAATTTACTACATTTAGGACTGAATGTTGTGAACTCAGGACACAAATAAACAGCTGATTGTAACGTGACACTAACAGCGGTCACCTGGATAAAAGTCTTGTGTTTGTTGGACCCGTCCACCTCCCCTCCCACTCTAAAGCTACGTCACAGGGTGGCGGATGGGTTTACATTGTAGTTAATGGAAAGTGCCTAAAGGGTGCCTTAAGGGTGCCTTAAGCGCTGGTATCTCGCTCTGACAGCCATGACAACACATCCAAATTTGACGTCCTGGGAATTGAGAACGAATCGGCAGTATATTTTTCTATATACCAGCCTATTCCCATTCACTCTTGCCCTTTGTGATTCCACCTCTAGCCATGTGTTCTGCCTGTTTGACTTTTCCTGCATGATCCTTCACCAGCCTATTTAACTTTTGCACCTTAGCCTGTTTTAATCTGGCTGCCTGATTTGGGACCATGAGTAAATATGAGCTTTTACACATCCTGTCGGTCTCTGAGTCATCCATCTGGGTTTAAAACTATTTTTTTCTTAGTGATGTTGAGCTGCAGGTGGTTCAGCCCACACTACTCCACCTCTGTATTCAACCTCTTGGTCCCGACTGACACAGCCCACAATAGCATTCATATAGTGTTATGTCTGGTGTCAGAGGTGGAGAGAGTGAACAGGAAAAGGAGACCGGACCGTCTCCAAAGGATGTGTGGTGTCTGACGTTCACATCTGCAGGCTGACATAGTGTAGATGACCAGTCAGGTCGTCTGTGAGGAACCCACTAGCGTCTCGCTGCTACGCAAAATTATGTTTCTGCGTTTTTGAAAAAAATTGTAGTGAAGTATTTAATTGTTCCTCTAAAATGGGAACCAGTGAGTTAGATGATATATTATTATCATATTATGTAGCTTACTGTAATATCATCATACTTTAGTTTAGAAATGTTGAACATTATGTGGGTGAATTCATGTAATGAATTTAGATTCATTTGTTGATGACATTTTCTTTAATTTATCATCAGTGGTGGAAAAAGTACTCAGATCTTTTACTTAAGTAAAACTAGCAATATGTAAGTCCTGCATTCAAAATATTTCTTAAGTAAAAGTACAGATGTATTAACATCCAAGTATACTACTATACGTACTAAATGTAAAAGTACTCATGTAGAATATATATTATAGTATTAGAATTATTGATGCATTAATGCGTTCATCCCTGTAATGTAGCTGTTAAAGGTAGAGCTAATTTTACCTACTTTATATACTTAAAGGTTATATACTTGATAATACATCATAGTTTATTAGTTGATTTCTATTTTGCATTAATCTAATCTAATCTAAATGTGCAAAGTAGCTAGTAACTAATATTGTCAAGTAAATGTAGTGGAGTAAAAAGGACATTACCCTCCGAGATGTAATGGAGTAGAGTTATACAGTTACATAAAATGGAAAAATTACTAATACTTATGTACAATATTAGTCTAAAAGTACTTAGTTACATTTCACCGCTGTTTATGATGTTTAGCATTCTGGGCTAAAGTTTAAGTTTCTTTTTTCTTCCCCAACAACAGCGCTGATAAAACATACTCGAATCAGTCTGAATAGTCTCCTCAGATATAAATCTTTGCCCTGTAGGGTGTAGTTTTTGTGTTCTGTTTTTTATACTCTCATATTTTAAATTAAACACTAAAAATAGAGGAGCTATTGCTCCATCTCCTACTTGCGTCATAGCTGTTTTTGTTGCATCACAGATCACTTGTGTCACCCCCTCCTTGGAGGTTTGTAGCTGTTAAAACTGTGCCCTAAATCAATGCAATATACTGTAGTCCCATATGTGAAATAAATGTGGGGCTTGATGTAATTGCCTGAGGAGCACAGTTACTTCACAAATGAAAAATATGCTAATTACCACAAACACTGCATAAATGTAATTTCTTTCTAAATGAAAGTAGTGACTGGCAGTCACGAGCATGTGCACGCCCAAGCACACACACACACACACACTAGGTTCTACTCCAGAAGTTTGAAAAACACGTACACACACATATAAACAAGTATATAGAAGAATTATTCAATTAACTGTGTTTTTTAAAAATCTATCACGCAATACTGTGCTATAGAAGTATAAGCAGTGCCTAGCGGGATGTTCTGCTCCCTGTGCCCTTTGGAAAACTTATGCAAAGCTTTATCAGCATCCTTTTGAGTTTAAGATGTTTTCCAGTATCTAATATCCACAACTGATATTATCCATTCAACAGCAGGCCTGGGATCACACTTTGCTCCAGCAGCAACCACCCTGCTGATGTACTTTTGGGAATGAATGATAGCCTGTGTACAAATGAATCCTTATCAGCTGCAGGGGGCGGCGTTTTGTAACCGAACCCACGATGTAACCTTTGCTATGGAAGCAACAAATAGAAAACTAAAAAACAGAAAACTAAAAGATAAGCAAGTATCACACATGCACACCCCCCCTCCTTAAATGATGCAAGTGGAGTTCCTCTGGATTTTATTTTACTGATCCCCAACTCAAAAAAAAAATAAGAAAAAAGGGAAAAAGTGACCTTGCTGAGGGTGCAGCAAAGACAGCAGTGGTACCACTGGTATTTATGTGCATCTAGGATGTTTAAATAAATCATTTGATATGGGAGAGACACTTTCCAGCAAACGTACTTAGAAACAAACCTGCTTCTTTCAGTTATAGGCCTATCATGCTCTGTTAAAAGAGGAAAAGCTGCCAGCTGTCTTCCTCCATTAATTTAATCTGACCATTTTGTCTCTTGATAGTGTGTTTTATTCAATTTGAGTCTCATAAAGCAGCCGCGTAAAAAGATTACTCATTCCATCTCTGGGTAATGTAATGTATATGTAATAAATTAGACCCACCTGACACAATTGATCTTTAATGACCTTCAAATGTATTGTTATATTGGTGAAATGAATTTGACATACTGTATAAATAACACATTTACAAAATAAACTATATGATCTCCTTTAGGCCAGACTGAGGTGGTGTTGAAAAAGTCTTTAACTACCCAACTAAGTCAGCCTATTTGAACACTATTAGTTGTTTGACTCAGAATCAGATTTATTTGGTAAATGGACTTGCATTTATATAGAGCCTGTCTAGTCTTCCAAGGCTGCCATGCATCTAATCTAAATACTCATTCACACACCGATGGCAGCTAGGGACAAGGACAACAAGGCTGGAAAATAAATGTCAAGAATAGACAGGCATGAGTGTACACAAACATGGGTATATTTAAATGTTACATAAATATTATATATAAAAAGCACCAAAGACCAACAATAAAATAGGAAATGTATTTATTTAATTATACAGTTTACATTTACAGGATCAATGCATATTAATAAACATTTCTGTAAATGTGCCAGTTGTAGTCTCTTGGCTAATTGTCAGCTGCAGTCCCTGGACTGCTGTAATGACAAAAGACATGAAATACATTAAAACAAGAACAATGCTGTACACATTGTAAACAATACAAATAGTGCAAAGAAATAAATACAGCATGATTGTGTACAGTATGTAAAGATGACTGTATACTGTGTGTACAGTGAGTAAGATTTATATTGATGGTGACATAAGTACATATTAGAGATCTATCTGTCTATCTATAAATAACAAATGGGACTGTTCCCCTATGCAAAAATAAATACAAATAAAATTGCAGTTTTGAATAACATTATCTAATATTTGAAATATTTCTCTAACCTCTTAAAAAACAAACAAAGCAGAACTGGATGACTCTGATAAAGCACTGACCAGAAACAGAGCAGACACACAGCTCAAACGTAGGATCCATCATGTGATCAGCGGCCGTGATGTCGGTCTACTGATGGAGCAGTAATTCACCAGACCGTCACCTGCTGCTTCATCGTTTATTAGCTAGCAAGCTAACGCTAGCTAACACTCAGTGGCTTTAGCTTATCTACTGTCAAACCTCAAACACGCACGTCAAGACAGGAGTGTTCGGTCATGTTTTTTTTTCCGGCGGATTCTTCCTTCACCGAGTCGATCCAGGGATCACTACCTAACTACATCACTCCACCAAGTAAGTGTTAGCTGCTTGTGCCAACAGCATAGCTAACAGGTGTTTTGGCTAGCTGTTCAGTTGGTCGTTGTTTGCTTGAAAATATAAGAAGCTAGCTAAGCTAGGTTGTTATTGTCCTCGCTCTCTTTTAAGTTGTGCTGTTTTGAGGTTATATACCCCGTGTTTCTGTATTCTGCTAATCTCCACAGATAATGTATTAGATAGTTGATGGGCTCCGAGAGTGCACTTTATTAGGGGTGGTGTCTAGATTGTTACCCAAGATTTGCTATCCAACGCGAGACTTGCTATTCGACGACATGTCCTAACCTAAAACATCTCGCGATAGCTTCGCAAGTCGAGGGTTACCATCTGGACACGACATTTATGCTCACCTAGCTAGCTAAAACGACTTCATTTTACTGTCATGTTTAAGTGCACTACGCTAATGAAACTGTTAGAACTGGGCCAGTTTCTATGCTGTACACCTTACATATCAAAAAGACCTGACATGAAAAGGCCTTTTAATTTCAAACAGTGACTCAACTTGTCAACTTTGCCTTTGCTACCTGTTTTTTTTATGGTTGTTTGACATGCTAGTTATGATGCTTTTATACACTGACGTTTGTTAGTGGAGTATTTTGAGTGTTTTAGGCTGGTTTGGAATAACTTATGTCCTCCTTGGTTGTTGCCATTGTAGCCAAGGGTAATTCTTGGCTATCGTGCAAACAGACCATTCATTCTTTGTGTTTGGCTGTTGTTTTGGGTTTATTGGTATCTCAGCCTGGCTTTGTCATATTTACGTTTTCTTCACATACCTCTTGAGCACTACAGAAATGTGTCAGCTCACAAGCAACTGGTTTATGTGACATTTACTGTTCATATCATAGTAAAAGTATGTAAATAAGTATGAACCTCTGCACTACCAAATTTTTATATTGATGTCCTGATGGTCATCTGCTGCTTATCAGTGTCCCATAACATTTAATGATTTGAAACAGTCTGCCCCAAGTCATTAATTACGACTTGCTTAGTGATTTATTATGCTTAAGTTGATTATTTTTTGCATAACTGATGTGGTTGAAGCTGGATGGGCATTGTGCGTTTTTTAAAAAAATCTTGTACACTGTGTAAACTGGTGACTAACTGTGTTAACTGAGGGGGCTTTACAGCAGCCCACTGCTCCTGAGGATGGGCTAAATGCATAGGTCAAATTTCATTTCATTTCATATCTGTATGTATATATAGGGCTGTCAACTGATTACAGTATTGAATCGTATTAATCGTAAATTAATTAGACATTTTTTCTATCTGTTCTAAATGCACCTTAAAGGGAGATTTGTCAAGTATTTAATACTCTTATCAATGTGGGAGTAGGAAAATGTGCTTGTTTTATACACATAACAATGCCAAATGTTGTCCAGAAACCCTAACAGGTACTTCATGTATCATAAAAAAATAAGCTCAAATCATAACATGGCAAACTGAAGCCCAACAGGCAACAACAGCTGTCAGTGTGTCAGTGTGCTGACTTGACTATGACTCGCCCCAAGCTGCATGTGATTATCATAAAGTGGGCATTTCGGTTAGGGGGAGAGTCGTGGGTACCCAAAGAACCCATTTTCATTCATATATCTGGAGGTCAGAGGTCAAGGGACCCCTTTGAAATGCCAGTTTTGCCTTGCCAAAATTGACCTTAAGTTTGGAGCGTTATTTTACCCTCCTTGGCAACAAGCTAGTATGACATGGTTGATACCAATGCATTACCAAAGGAGTTTTCTAGTTACATATGATCAGTCAGTGTCTTCACTCTAGCTTAAAAACTCACGTTACAAACCACGTTAAAATTAATTTGCGTTTACGTGTTATTATCACATTAAATTTGACTGTCCTACAGATATAATAAAGTTTAAGTCTAGTACTGACTGAGTCTTCTGCATGGCCAGAACCTGTAACTTTTATGCTCATACTGTATGACACACGTCTCATTTTGTTTTGATTGAAAATAGCAACATGGTTCTGTTCTGTCTTCAACCTACGTAGTGGATTCTACATCATAACTGGTGTTCTGGGTCTGTATCTGCTGGGGTTTTGGGAGTGTATTCACGATGCTGTGCTGTGCTTGGTTGAGACCAAATGGTGAGTGACGAGGTCATAGCCTTGATGCCAAATATCAGCTCTTTACATGTTTTAAATTCATCTAATCCCAGTGAGTTGTCTGCTTTTTGGAAAAGGTCAGTAGTGAAAATACCATCACATCAATTTCTAACAAACTTCTTGACATAAAACCAAAATAAGACAAATGATCCCTCTGTAATGTGTTCCACATCTTCCACAAAATCTAAACAGTCTCTCTGTTTTCTAGGCAGTTTAACAAAAAGGTTTCCATCCCCAGGTTCAGAGCTCATTTAACCAAATTAGAGGACAAATTACATTAGTAATGAAAAGTAATTGAGCATCCTGTAATTAAAACCAAGACCAACGGGCTTGTCAGCTCCACTTTTATTCTGAATTTAGCCATATTTGAGTTTTTAATTCCTGCATTTGTCAAATCAGATCAAACTCAGTTAATTAGACAGATGTCTTGATGGCTGAATTAAGAAATAACCATCTGTTTTATTAGCATGTTGACTCCCTACCTGACACCTGCATGTTTTTATTCGTTCTTTGTGTTCCTATCTTGTTCACGCAGTACAGACTTGCTGGCTCAGCACTTTGCTGACCTGACTCCTGTCTGGCTTCACAGTAATTATTCTGTGTAAATGACTACCTGACTGCCTGCGTGACCAATTGGCATGATCAAATCATTTTGGGTGCCACATGTGGCAGCAGGTGTTGAAGAAGTAGTGCTTAGCTTTGATAGCCACGGTCGCATATGCTAATTCGTCCCTCTATGACCTGCGTATCATGAAACAATTCAGGAACAATTTCTTATCTAACACCTTAAATGTGATTGATAAGAAGTTGCGGGAGTGTGGCAGTTGTATATCTATGATTGTGTGAGTTGAATGGCCCTGACAGTTTACTGTTTTATCTCCCTCTCTGTGGAGCTATGTAGTTGAGCTGCATGTGCATTTTTTGCCTCTTGAGCAGCGTGAGAGAAAAACAAATGGCATCAACAGCTCCCCTCTCTTAGGATCGTGATGAATTCCCTGCACTCTGATTAGGCCACGCTGGTTTGACTGGCCATTGCTTCCGCAAGACAATGGGACCCTAATAGGCTTTGCTAAATGGCCAGTCAGCCTGTCATAAAACACACAAGAGTGGTAGAGAGAGCAAGAGAGCAAACAAGTCAGTGATAGAGTGAGGTACGGGAGGAATGGAGAGAGCGAGTGAGGGAATTGTTTCCTGCACTAAGTGGCTGTAAATGGCTGTTGAAAACAGTTAACGAGTCTGACCTGGCGGGGAACCAGAGGGTAGGCGGCTGTCAGGTCTGCTATGGCAGTCTGGGCACTGTGTGTGTGTGTGCATGCTTGCCTGTGTGTATTTATTTGTTTGACTACCCAGCAGTAAAAATAATAAAAGAGTTCACCTGTTGATTAAGTCTCCAAACAGGAGCTCCACTGTGCCAGTCACAACTAGGGCCATAACAGCCTTAATAATTGCTCCAGGCAATCCTGCCGATGGTAAACTGCCGCGATATCTGTGTGTGTATTAATAGGAGAAGGACACAATGTGACACACCCGATGTCAATTTTACTTGCAATTGGACATTAATTGTGACGCTGATTTAGTGTGACAGACAGGCATACACACGCCCACAAACAAACACTAACTGCTTGCAAGTACACGCCGTTACAAAACCAGTTGTGTCTGCCCCGGATTGCAATTAACCTTCAGCGGAACAAATGCGATTTAGAAGTGTAATATTGAACATGGAGTACGGAGCTGATTTTACTCTCTACCTTCTGTTCAGCACAGTCCGGGTTGTCTTCACATTTTGCCTTGTTGTTCTGGGGAGATCCAGGCTTCCTGGTGAAATAAATATGACAATACAGTATTAATAACGCAGTTTAATCTGGTAGCACCATGAGCTTTTTCATTTCATTTTGAAAGCGTAATGCCAAAAGGCTGCTAACTCACATTGGTGAATCAAACGTTTTATATAATGTGTAGCTGCAATAAACATTTCCTCTCATGTAAGGCTGTTAGCTTTCAATGATTTTGATTATTAAGCATGCTTTTCCTCTCGGAGCGTACAGTGGCCCTCAGGCATGTATAACACCTACGTGTATGGACCATTTTCTCTCCTGTAATATACAGGCTTTTCATTCTAGGGTGTTTGATAACATGTCTCTAGGCATTCCAGTGAAACAGAGGTGGTTAAACGATGAGTGCTACTGGGATGGAGATGCTGCATGAAACAAAGCGTTTCTGATGCATCACCTAAAGTTGAGCATCTTTAAAATTGAAAGGATCCATTATGTAAAAGCATAATTTTTGTCAACAAAAGGACAGGGTTGATACATTTATCATCTCTATGTATGTTGGATTGTGTATTCCCCAGCATGTCTATTGTTTATTTTTGTATTAAATGTACAGTGTGTAGGATTTGGAGGCATCAAGTGGCGTGGCTGCAGATTGCAACCAACCGAGTACCCCTCTGTTCACCCCTCCCTTTCCAAGACTGAAGTAATGTGATTTGCGAAATGAAAAACAGTGGCAATGGTGTTCGCCATAATAACACGACCATTACGAGCAATTGGGGCTGCACAGTGGTGCAGTGGTTAGCACTCTTGCCTCACAGCAAGAGGGTCGCAGGTTCGAATCCAGCTTGGGACTCTTCTTTGTAAGCGTGGGTTTTCTCCGGGTACTCCGGCTTCCAAAGTCCAAAGAGATGCAATTTAGGTTAATTGATGTGGATGTGAGTGTGAATGGTTGTCTGTCTATCTCTGTCTGTCTCTATGTGCCCTGTGATGGACTGGCGACCTGTCCAGGGTGTACCCCGCCTTCGCCCAACTCACCAGCCGCTCAATAGATTACCATTGTTTTTTTAGATGGCGAGTGAAGAAAATCTAGCAGCCACTTGCATATTTTACCAGCATCTGGCTGGTGGCTGGTGCTAATTTCTAACCCTGCCTCCAGATGACCTCTGTCATGTAGTTGGTTTAGTATGATTTGTTTAATAGTAGGGAAAGTTTTAAATGTGACACTAGAATACATTTAAACATGACCAAACATAACACTGTGCTTGGTGGTTTAATATACAATTCCTAGTTTTATGCGAGTGGATGAACTGCCATCAAAATTCAGTCTCTAACCTGGAGGTCCTCACTGCTGGTTTCACTCTGGGCCCCATCACTGCCGATAGTAACGCGTTCATTTGTGTGTCTCTGTTTGACTGATTGACGTGGTCTGATTGTTTATTCATGCGAAAACACAGCTGAGCGTTTACTTACAGAATGCATTTGTGTGTGTGTGTTTGTCACTGTGCATACTGTACATTCACAAGAGGTGGGCAAACATATGCTCGGCTATTTTATTTACGAATTGACATTAATTGTGATGCTGATTTGGTTTGACAGCAGTAGACGTGCACACAAACACACACAGACACACACAAGCATGTACCAACACACACAGACACACACAAGCATGTACCAACAGCTGCGTGGACATGCTACTTACAAGCCATTTGCGTCTGCCCTAGAAAACAATTAACCTTGAGCAGAACGAATGAAATTTGGTAAGCGGAGTAGCGACCGATGCATGCAGAGTGGGAAGTTCCTGCTGTTGCTCATTAGTGACGTGCCATACATGATGTACAGATATGGAGCCGTGCCACATGTTTGCATAAACATGAAGGCCTGTGCCGTTCAAGAAAATTGGCTGTGCTTCTGTACTTATCTAATGTTTATGTATGAGTTTCAACACACTGATGGAGGCCATCCATCAGTGTTTTGTTACAGATGGATCTATATATTACAACGGCTATACCTGTGTTTTATTTGCATTTTAAAACAATAATAGATCAATTTTCTGACAGTATGTCTAGTATCGTGTTGATCTTCAAATGATTCAACAGATTACTGAGTAATTTCTTCTGGAAAGCGGGATGTGATGGCGTTTTCAAATTAATGAAAGTTGGGTGGGCTGGATGGAGGATGAATGGATGGGGCGGTTGTCTCGTTGTCACATTCCTTTAAGCTTCAAGTCCTCACAAGGGACCTGAAGGCAAGAAATAGAGACAGAAGGACAATGGGGAGACAGGAGAGACGAAGGGGAGCTGAGTTAGTCTAAACAAGGTGGTCTGAGCATTGGTTGGTAAATGCATGTTTTCTCTTAAGTAAATACATGAAGTTTACTCGGTCACCTTGGGTTCGGCATGTCAGTATGTGTTCGTTACATGCATTGTGTCCTTTCAAAATAGATTTCCATTTTCACTGGAAGTTAAATTTAGGCAACGCAACCACTTAGTTAGGGTTAGGTTGTGGTTGACGTTAACTTCACTGACTAGAGACTCGTGACTTAAGACTGACGTGACAAAATAGGTGAACGTTACTCTTAGTTTCACACAGGACTAGGGATGCTAACTGAGAAAAATGTACTTAACTGACCCTCGTTAACCGGTTATTAACCGTTTACCGCATTCAGCGGTGCTCCAGCTGCAGTATATGACAGTGACGATGTTTATATGCACATAATATTATTCAGAGTAGGACAGTAATCTGAATTTTAAATGGGTCATGTCAGCAGCATATTCCATTTGGATATTATGAATTAGGCCTTATTCTGAATGGAGTTTTAGCTGATTAAGACATGTGGGATGTGTATTATTATTCTGGCATTATTTTAGCATCATACATTAGACGTGTATCTAGCGCATTCATAATATGCATCGCAGCTGGGGTTATTACGGCAGTTTACGACATACAGTTTCTTACCTGTTTACAGCCAGCTCAGTGCGCTGTACAAAAACCAACAAGCCGACAGTTTGCAGAGATGTATGTCCAAAAGAAAAGCCCAGATTTATGGTCGGAAGGAGAAACACATCTACTTTTATACACTATGAAAGACTTGGATATGGGCAGGTTTTT
This sequence comes from Pterois miles, assembly GCA_947000775.1. Lineage (NCBI taxonomy): Eukaryota > Metazoa > Chordata > Actinopteri > Perciformes > Scorpaenidae > Pterois > Pterois miles. The sequence continues at coordinate 24,065,550 of CAMQGK010000052.1, forward strand.
GGATATGCGCACATATTGCAGACGGTGGTAGAAGGAATGAAAGAGGAAGGCCGTGTTCACATGGTCAATCAAGTCTGCTACTGGTAATCAGAGTATGCAAGGCTGCATGCAACAGAGAATATTAGTAGAACATTCATTCATTTTGTCTCTCATTCCCCCTGGTTTTTATTAACCAGCAACCACCCTGTGCATGCTGGGATATGTCTGCCCTTGACCGCTGGAAAGGATTAAGTGAGCAAAAACATAAGAAATTAGGTTGAACAAAGATTGTAGTCTGTAGATCTCATATTTAAATGTCAAGCAAGTGCATTAACCAGAGAATACACCGGCAGTCACATAAATACTTCAGCATCAATTGTAAATGCATTTTTTTTTTTTAAAGGAAATTAAAGCAATGTTTTCCCAGCCCTTCCTAACAAGATTAGTCACTTTCAAAGAGGAGATGCAAGCTGCATGCAGTTGACTGCCTACTCTTGTTCTTTTCCTGCAAACACATGGATGAGGCACCAGTGAAGGTGAAGTTAAGCACCTGGATCAGATTAGCATGCAGCGGCAGTTGTGTGTTGATTTCTCTGAACTCATTACCGTTCGCTCTCTGCTCCTGTAATTATTTCTCAATGCAAAGAAAAGCACATGCCTCATGATTATGAAGGACAGCACGGCATATGATTAGCTCAACATTATAGACATTAACATCACATTGATTACTATAACTGCTGTATTATTGATAGTTGTGTGAAATGGATTCTCTGTGGTTGGTCGGCCAAAGTCAATCATGTGAGCATGTGTTGAGCAAAACCCTGACACTGGAAATAGCATAAATTGATTGCTTTCAGTTTTCAGTAATCAGCAGTAATTACTGAGTTATGGTAAATGATTATGTTTCTCAGAAAGACAATCGCTAGGTCAAAATTACTATCATGCTTGCCAAGAGGGGAAATACATGTGCTGTAAGACATAATGTTTTCTACAAGAATCCAGCGCATGGCCGCCCACGTTTGTTTAAGCCTGTCTCCTCTAACAGGCTCTGACGCAGGTATTGGAAACTAATGGTTCATTGTAAGGATTTTTTTTACGGTGTGCTCTCAGTGGGGGGAAGTTTAAAGATAGTGTGATTGTTGGCTAAGTATTCTCTCTGTCCTGCAATGCCCTAAAACAACTTGAGACATCGTCATAATTGTCAGTGTGCACAGTGAAGATAAGCACTTCTCTCAACTGAGGCAGGCCGTTCCAAAGTGTGAAATGTGGACGCAGAGAGAGGCGAAAGTATCTCTCACAGTATGCCAAACCCAATCTGCCAGCATAGATGCAGGTGGGACACAGCGACAACACACGCAACCCCGCCGCTAAACTGCCAGCGCCCTGGTGCAGCAGCTGTGCCAGGAGACGGTTACAACACAGCCAAGACGCTAACCAGTGGCTCAGAGAGGTTTGAATGGTTGAAGTGAACAAACATGAGTCACTCTCGTCTCCTCTCGTTGACCAATACACCCGACAATGCTGCAGAAAATTGCAGATTTAAAGGTGCTTTCACACCAAACCGATTTGGTTAGGTTAAAATGTACTCAGGTCGGTTTTCCCCATTAGTATGGTTCTTTAGGGCTGGTGTGAAAGCTGTTAATCGAATCCTGGTGCAGACCAAAGGATCGAATCGAGACCACTTGAAAAAGTGGGTTCCTGGCACAGTTTGTGGTGTGAAAGCAAGTGAACCAACCGCATGATGTTATGATAGCAGATATGTGATTTTTGCATGATTTCAAAAGCTAAACTACTATTAAATATGTCTGCTGATTGTTAAATCAGTGCAGGAAGTGATCTGAAGGTGTTTTCAATTTAGGTAGGTAGGTTGATTTGTACTATGCCTGAATATGATTGCCGCCCTTCCCCACTCCCTCGTCGCTTGGTTTTCACATTAGTAAAGTTGTTCCGTACCTGAGTACACTGGCGTCGTCATCCACATGTATGTGTTTTTAGCTGTTCTTATGGTGGAGCATCGTAAAACACCTCATTTGAACTTTCGAAAGACAATAAAATTCACCAAAAATATCGTCGTTAGTCTTTCCAACAATCACCAACTTGGGTTTAGTTGAAATAAAACTTTTTTTTACAGTTTGTTGAGCAGCTGCGTGTCTCTCGTTCTTTGGAGGCAGACCATTACACTAGCTATATAAAATAAACATCGCCCAACACCATCACCTACTATTGTCTATAATTTAAGGACCCTTTCACCTTCCTTCCTGCTTTATCACCCACAGCTGTGCAGTTCAGAGGATGAGATCGGCGCATGCTGCGAGCATATACGGATGATTGGCAGCCGGCGATCCGGCAGCGTTGATAAAAGCCTGCCCTTTCACAACTACTCGCTGACTGCTAATGCTAATCGCATTAAATAGCAGTCCACTTCCATGTTTTGGGGAAAAGTTGGCTTTCACATCTGATGTGAACCATACCCGAGTACACATGAACCGCTCTTCAGACCACTTTTTCAAGAAGACTCGAGTGCGGCTCGATGAACCACACCAAAAGTATGTATGAAGTGTCCACAAACTAAGTGGACTTTGGGGTCAAGTGTACTCTGATCCAGGGCCGAGTTCCTGATATGAAACATCATAGATCTGTATAATATATTTATGCAAATCATTTGGCAACATGTATGTATATCAGCTTGGGTATTTTCCCTGATTAATAGGTCAAAAGCTGTTAAAACCGCAGTGCTTGTATCCGACCTGGTAAGTTCATTAAGTCTGTTAAAAAGTGTGTGACAGCGATGCTGCAGTAATAAGCTGTACAAGACGCCTCCTTTTCGTCCCTCTTCGTCCCTTATTCATAACATACGGTCAGTGTGTAGTCTAATAATACTTTTAATGCTTATAATCATTATTTCTTTGTGAGCTCTTGCCTCTTTGTGAACATAAATATGCACATCAGAAGCATAAAAGTGCTGCATAAACTTCTGTCAGCCACCTGAATTTGATTACCCCTCGTGGGTCCTGATGATGCAGGATGGCAATTGCCAAAACTGTCCAATCAGCAAATTACCTATCTGTCCTGTAAAACTTCATGTTTACTCCTCCTGGTTTGCTTGTAAAAAGCCACACATCTTAAATAATAATCCAAACTTAAAAAAATATTGTTTACCTTTTTTCATATAAATGAATGACATGCTGAGGTCAAAGTTTTACACCCCTTAAAATCATTAGGGGTTTTTATTGGCGGTCGGGACCCCCAGGTTGGGAACTAGTAGTCTAGATGGACACTGATTGCACTGTGTGAATGATGTTGTGTTAAAGGACAGAGGGCGTGATGTATTGCTCTGTGCTGTTTTAATAACTGACTCTTCCATGCCATTACATCCAGGTCACACTGAACACATGGCCAGACCACACGAGCTGCATTGTCTGCTGCATTATGGTCTCAGGAGTGGATCAGACATTGTTTTCATAGGTTTAAATGTATCCTCAAGAACTGCACAATATGGACATCTGTGGGCTCATGAGTGTGCAGAAGGAAATTAGGTTTTTCATAAACTGATTGGGTTGAACATCATTCTTATCGTGGCTGAGAGTTGCCAGGTTACCAGGTTATTACTTATGCACGGCATGAGTTTGCTGCGACTTTGTGGGGATGAGCAAGTCTTGGCTTCAGTACTGCAGTCCACTACTCTTTGGGGGAAAGTGAAGTGAAGACCAAAAGTGTGTGTGTGTGTGTGTGGGTGTGTGTGTGGGTGTGTGTGTTTGCTGTATATTTAGAATGGATAATCACAGTATAAGGAGTCCTCGTTCTTTTCCAGCATTCTGCTATTTAGTAGGGAGTGGTCGTGATTTTTGATGTTTCTTGGTTAAAAAAAAAGGTTTTAAAATGAACAGATTTTTTATTTAATCAAATAATAAATTGTATACCAGCAACCTAGTAAATTTGAACAGAAATTGTATTTATTCTAAAAATAAAAAATCATACACCAGTAACTTGTTTTTTATTCAAATAATAAATAGTACACCAGCAACCTGGTGAAAAAAATCCTAAAAATTAACAGAATTTTAAATTATTATTAAAATAATCAATCACACACCAGCAACTTGATTGAAACAAAACCTTAAAAATTAATGATTTTGTATTTATTATCAAAATAATAAATTGTACACCAGCAACTTGGTAAAAAATCTTAGAAATGAACAGAATTTTTATTTATTATTAAAATAATAAATTGTACACCCACAACTTGGTAAAAAATCTTAAAAATGAACAGATTTTGTATATTATTATTTAAAAATAAATTGTACACCAGCAACTTGGCAAAAAAATATCTTAAAAATGAACAGAATTTTTATTTATTATTAAAATAATAAATTGTACACCAGCAACTTGGTAAAAAATCCTAAAAGTTAACAGAATTTGTATTTATTATTGAATAATAAGTAGCACACCAGCAGCTTTTATTATAAGAATAATAAATCGTACACCCGTAACTTGGTAAAGAAATCGTCAAAATTAACAGGAATCACAATTCAGTTGTAAACATTTTTTAATGCAGCAACAAACTGATCAAAACGTAAACAGGAATTAAATTTCCAGTATATAATGTATATAGTATACTGTATAAACTTGAGGTACTTGCCTCATTGTGATTGTGCCTAAAACAACATTATACCAACAACCTTTGTTTGTATCAAACACTAACCTCCTACCAGCTTGAAAAGCCACTCTAAAAAGTTGGTAGCTCACTTCATCCTTAGTGATGACAGCTGGAGTCGACCCAGATTCATGGTGTAAATGTCCACAGAAACTTTTCAAACCCCTCCTGGAGTATAATCTGCCACTCATCTATCCATTTGTATGCATAATATGTCTAAACAGCTTTAAATACACCACTTCTGCTCATTGCTGGCGTGGTTAGCTGTTTGTGTCCTTCATTCTGTATTGCCATCTCACATTTTTGTCTTTCCTGAACAGCACCTGCTGGTGGTGTCAGTGAAATGGATGGCATGCTGTTTGAAAGTGGCCGGTAAACCATCAGTTGCATACCAATAACTTCTTTTGGCTATTTAATAGGCTGCTTTACATGGATATCTTATTTCTGACGTGCATACCAGATTTTATGGTGTATCTCTCTGCAGCTACTTCTGTCTCTGTTGTTTCCGAGCCTGTAGAGTGAGCTCACACGCCCTGTCTCGTCTTTGTCTTCCCACCACTCTCCACTGCATCCGAGACGAGTCATGCTCCCCACTATGTGCCGTGCCTGTGGAGAGTCTCGTCACTCACCCAGACCTAGGACACCTCCTGACAAGGTCACAGAGGTCTGCCACTCTGAGATTAAAACAGCTCCATCCATCCAGAGAGTTCCCCCTCCGGGCGGCCATTATCATAGCAGATCGCCATGCCAAAAAGCTCAAATGGATATGTAGTGCACAGGCTGTGACCTTCCAACAGACTACTGTCATTTTCAGGTCTCTCTCTGTCTTGCGAGAAGCCGATGGTCAGCAGTAATAGCGTTTTCTTTTAGGTGGAATGATGCTGTCACACATCGCTTTCGGTTTCGCACAAACACAGCTGTCAAAACTGGCACACAACCCTCATTAGTGCCTACTGGTGCGCACATTTGCTTGTGTTGGTTTTGTTCGACTCTCGGTACGCTGTGGGAGTAACAGGGCAGTCTGGCTTGGGGACCTCAGAGCACTCTCATCCATCCATCCATCCATTATTTCTGTTTTGAGGTTAAAAATGTAGTCTGTTTGGCATCAAGTATTTTTTCCTCGGTAGACAAGAAAGAGAAAAATATCCCAGACACTACAGTGCCACTTCACTGCAATTCATCACTCCTCATAAACAATGATGGACATTAAATGCTGCTGCTTATCACCACCTTCCTCATTTTTTGTACGTTCTGTGTTTATTGAAGATGACAAAGAAGTTATAGCAGCTCTTGATTATAGTAAATATATGTCAGCAAGGTTGGAAAACATTAAGTTGAGACTTACTAGTTGATGAGTGGAAGAGCAGTAAAGTTGTGCATTACTTTTAGAGGGCTGTCTGATAATCTCCCTTACGATGTAACCTGGTTTCATCCAGTATAAAATACAACATTAAGATCTACTGAGGCAAACAAACAGAACCCATCTCTTTGTTTCTAAAATTTGCACAAATTTTACCCTGATTTATTGATATTTAAATGTGACACCAAGTAGGCCTGCCTTTTGAAGGGATACACCGTTTCTCAATTAAACAGTAAACATTGTAAACATGATTTTATGGTCTCAATCACGAGTTTCAAGTCTTCTTCAATACAGGAGGATGTTCATTTATTAAATTATGGTCCCATTTAGAGTCAAATAGACCACAAAGTAGGGTATGCTTTAGTGCATGGATACCTTGTGATTGACACATTGCTACCACGTTGTCTGGTCTGGGAGCTGATCGTGTTTTCATCTCACAACTTTACCGCTTTCACAGTGTGTTTTCAGTTCATGAACATTAATGAAAAATGTCTTATTCAGCATTCAGTTGTAGCTCCACCCTCTCGTGTCACTTCTGGTTGCAAAAAAACAAGATGGCGACGGCCAAAATGTCTAACTCAAGGCTTCAAAACATCAGGCCACAAACCAGTGGGTGATGTTATGGTGACTGCATCCACTTCTTAAAGACAGTCTTATGTTCCATTCGTTTCAAAGAAACTTTCCCAATACAGTATTGTTGATAACAATGGGCTCTCGTGGTTCTAGCGCTGCAGTGGAGAGGGTGTTGAATGTCGCTCTTTTGATTTAGTCATCTCGTTGCAGTGGTTTAATGCCACCCAACTTGAGAGTTAGCACCACCAGCTGTTTATCTCAATGCGCTCAACTCCTAATATTCACGTACGTTTGAATTTTTTCAATGGGAGCGCCGCATAGTCACACTTTGCTACTAACACCAGCCGCGTGACGAAGTGCTGAGCATCTTATTCGTTTGGTGTCTTTTTTCTGGTCGCTGAGAGTTGAAAAATGTTCAACCGTGGGAAAACGCTGCCTGTTTTCTGCACTTAACAATAAACAAGTATTTAGTTGTTGTAAAGCTGTCATCTTTGTCCTTAAAAAAGTGAGCATATACTTTATCATAGCCTAACAATAAAGCTTTTTTATGTACTGTAGCACTAGAATCATGGTAAATTACATAATTTGCAAAAATAACAAAAAAAGGCAATAATATTGCATATCATGCTGTTGAGTCAATAATTATCACTGCAGGGGAAATTATTTCGCCGTAACAGTCCTAATGCACATTAATTACCATTTACTTTTGCTGATTTTGTTGAAATTTGGTTAAATTTGTACTGCATGTGGATGCAAACGTGACTATAGACCAGCTTCTGTTTTTCTACAGAAGAAGCTCAGCAGATTCAACCATGGTGCTGGTCAGAAAAGCACTTTGATTGTGTTATTCTCTGTAACAGGTTTCCAAATGATAGTAAAAAAGAAACAAAGCCATGTTCTCCCACATTATTTTCTCTTCTTCAGAGATACCTTCGTCTAGACCAGTTCGCTTAACTGCCAGTTGTGTTTCATATTACAATATAGTGGACTGAAATCATGATGGCTTTGCACACAGTGCATGGGATGAGAGCCTGCAAAGAGCTCTCAGCACTTTGCTGACCACAAATTTGAAACTCATTTTCTCACCACTCAGAGGTGAGTCAAACAAAGTTCTTGTTTTACAACAGCAGCTAAAACACCACTGCAGCCATGTCCTATAATTTTAGGAAATGCTGCTGGACGTTCTTGAGTGTTTTTGAGTACCGTGTAAAAGTGAATCCTGAGACCAGGCAACATTTCATGTTGTTCCAACCTTTATGAGCGAAAGCAAAACATCATTTTTAACCCGTCTTATCCAGTGAACCAGAACAGGAGTGATTCCTGACACCAAGGGAATACTTATATTACATCTGTTGTGTTTCATCATGTGAACTGATGTGCTGACAGGAAATATCAATCTTTTGCAGCTTTATTTTCATTAACTTTGTAGCGTCTCTACCTTCTACCCATTCTCCCCATCTTCTTCTCTACAGCTTGTTCCATATTTAGACGGCGTTAGATGCGAATTGATGAGAGAGTTAGTGTGTGTTTGTCTACCCTGAAGCAACTCAGGGCCTAGTGGGGGCAGGGATGTGAGTATGGGGAGATTGGCGGATCTGATACGAGTGTGAGGATGGTGTGTGTGTTTGCGTATGAACACTGTCAGGAGGTTTGCCAAGACTCCGGCAGCAAGTGCCCGGGGGGTAAGGAGGACTGGGATGTATTTGTTTGGAGACGCACGCACGCACGCACGCACGCACGCACGCACGCACGCACGCATGCACGCACGCACGCATGCACGCACGCACGCACGCGATTCGTCTAATTGGCAGAAGGCAGCTGCTGCCAACCAGAAAACCCATGTGAAAGTACTCATCGTGCTTTGGCCCACAGGCAGCCACGCTACACTTAACAATTTACCCTCGTCGTAATGAGAAGCAAATGTGCAGCGAATTCATTTCCCGTCAAAAGCGTTTTATTTACAAGCCATATAGCAGCGCAAGAGCTAACAACCTTTGATTGTCATAATCTTCTCATCAAAGTTAAGGAGTAGTGTCTTTGTTATAACTCAAAGATTCATTAGACTGGTATCAAGTTGACAGACTTGCAGAGCGGAGAGAGATTATAGTTTATGGGTCGTTTGTTTCCATTAAACTGGCAAGTTGTCTCTCAAGTATGCTGTAACGCTTAATATATATTCAGTGAAGGCACTTCCTCCAGGAGGACCTTAGTCGCTGTTTTTTTTGCAAATTGTGTTGATGTCATCATTTTACTAATTAAGAGTGCAAATACAGAGGCACAGGTTGTGTGTGTGTGGGTGTGGGTGTGTGCACATTAATGGTGTAATTACTAATTCCAACAGGAAATGTGACTGAATGTTTCATTATTTCGGACAGTAAATATTCAGTGCAACATAACCTCTCACGGTCAGTTTTTATTCAGACTTACAGTATGAGTTTTATTTGAAAGAGTATGAAAGCTCAATCTTTTTTTTTAAGTTAACAGTAGCCATAAACAGGCCAATGATTCAAGCACATTCTTTTATTTTCAAGGTAAAAACACTGAAATAACAACAGCTCAGTCTGTATTACCGGTACAAGAAGGATAAGAGCATGTGATTGGACACTAGTAGAATGTAGGTTTTCACTTAAGGGTGGAAGTGAGGCTTCGAAATATTTTTTTTATTTGATCCAGCTGCCACCAGTTTTATCTAAAGGTCAGATTGCTCACATTGTTGTCGAAGACTGCCAGTAATATGTTAAAGATGACTACAGTTTCAAACACAAACGCCAAATCCTTTAAAACACTTTGAGCTGATTTATTTATCAGTGTTTCCAATCCGGTTTCACAGGAAGGCGTTTAAATACCACAATATTGCACGGACATTCTGCGTGTCATGAGTGCGCTTGTTGGCGTGCCATTTGTACACTGCTTTTCACAAATGTCCATAGTTGGGTTTAGGCAAGAAAACCACAAACTTAGGTTTAGGCAAGAAAATCAATTAGGCTGTATCTGAAACCGTGAACCATACTAGCTGTATGTACTGATAATGTAGCATGTTGTATGCAGTATTCAACAAAAGCAAAATCTACTGTATATAAGACACACCCCGATGTCGTACTGATTTGGAAAAAATCTCCAGTATGCATCGGACAAGTCTACCTCGCCTGCTGTATCCCACAATGCAAAGGGCTGGAATGGTCACTTTCAGTCAACGTATGTAATGTATAGTCAAGGTTTGCTATTGTCCGTGCTGTTTACTTCTGCTTTCCAAAACCAGAAACCTGCGAAACCCGGCCTAGCATGCTATGAAATAAATCAGATACGTTCCATACTGCATACTGTACGACTGACGTCAGTACGATGTATTAGGCGGTTTCGGATATAGCCATAGTTAGGGTAAGGGAAAACGTTATGATGAACATGTATGGAAACAACTCCAGAGAACAGTTCACAAACATCAACAAAAAATGTGACAAACTTCATGAAAACAACTGTCAACAATGATCTTGAACCCAGGTCTCCTACTTAAAAGTCTTGTATTTGTTGGGCCCATCCACCTTCCCACCCGCCCACCATAAGTGGACTCATTTTTGGCACTATGTCACTGATTCTTCTTGTTGCATTTATGCATGGATGCATTTATATTGCAGTCAGTACAGGATACATAACATACAAAAGACACATGGTAATCAAGAAAGCCGTACTCATTCTATGCTAAACGCCTTGCTCATTATTGTGGCATTTATACATATTTTTATGCGAATGGGACAGGGTTTCAGTCAATGACCTTGACAAAGGTTAGTCAGCTGGACTGCCCATTTTACACAATTTCATATCTATAAATGGGTTTCATATCTATAAATGAGTAATCTGTGTTGTATCAATTTGCCGGTACTGCAGTAACAGCCTGAAAACAGCTGCATGTTCTACCCTCCTCCTTTCCCCGGGGGATTATTTCATCCAAAATGTGTCTGTCTGGTCATAGTTAACAGCTATGGTAAGTGTGCTGTGAGCTGCAGCAGGGTTGTACTACAGTATGAGCTCCAAAAAAAAACAAAACATAGCAGTGGAAAGTAAAAACCAAAACATAATTAAATCACAAAAGTATATATATATATATTTTTGTAATTTGTGAGTTCATTCAGTTTTTTTGAAGATAACAAAACCCTGTTTGTATTGTCGTAATTTCAACATTTCCAACCTTTAGTTCACTCATTTTAATGCTTTCTTTACATTGTTAGCATGCACAAAAAATGCGTGAAATATCTCTTAGACAACCTTAACTCAATGAGCTGCATTGGTTTGTGTGGAAGGATCTCAGAGCAGAGAGAAATGTGAGTGAAATGTGGTGTCAGCAATAAGTGGCACAAGTTAGTGTATCACTAAAATGATCCGTTCTTTAATTTGCAATAATTTCTCGTTGATGCACGACACATAAGCAGTCTCAGACAGCGTTACACCCCCCCTGCTGCAGTTTCCGCTCCGCCCAGTAGATGGAAGCAAAGCCACACAGGCATAAGAAGTAGCTGGATGTGAGTTTCTCCAGATGGTGAGTGGCACGCTGGCGCTCCTCTGCCCTTCTATCCCCAAGCAGGCAGACAGGTCCTTTCAACTCTCTTCAATCAAGTTTCCATAAAGGCAGTGCTCCTTGTGGGGAGGGCTTTGCGAGAGCTTCATTCCAAAGTGACAGATACGAGCAGGTTTCAGATCCAAGCGACCTGCACCCCGACAGGTTGAGGAAAATAGCAATGGAGAGAGGAAAGTGAGGAGGTCCTTGGCATCGAGAAAGTACAGATTTGATTACCAAATGGGGTTTACAGGAGACCCTGAGGTCTGGAAAACACAAGTGATATAACAGCATAGTTGACTCAGGGTTTCTGTTCGTCTTTTTCTTTCTACTGATCCAACTTTGAACCTGAGGTTTTTAAGCTATGTAATACGGGTTCGTGTTCTCTCTCCTGCTGCATCTCCCTCTCTAATTAATGCTCAGCTATGTGAACCCAGGATTAGATCAGGCCAGGGAAATCAATGGCTGACGGCACAGAAATAAGAGGAGGAGAGCAATAAGCAAGCTGTCACATTTTAATCAGGGTGGGTGAGGATAAGTCATAGCAATGGCTACCCTTTGAGGTCCGTGTCAGTGTCATGCATGCATGTATGCAGCGTGTACGCATCGGCATGTAAGCCGAGTCAAGGGTAGCTTATAGAGGAAGACTGTGTGATGTCTGTGGGAGAGGTTGGACCCTGAAGTTCCCACAGAAGGACCGACTGATCCATGGAAGTCTTGGAGGCATGCACGGTTCTGCAAGAGTGCAACCTCGGCGGCAGCAGTCGTGGGAATGGGAGCTACCCCACAGCGTGTTTTCACAAACCGGCCTCAAATTGAAAACATCACACTCGACCCCCCATAACATGATTTCACCAGGGTGTTGAATCCTGGAAAATGAGAGTGTGTGAAACGAATATTCAGGCCAGCATTTTGCTTAAAAGATACTTTTTTAAAGAAATCGTGCCCTTACCAAATCTTTAATGAGAAAAACACTGAGGCAACGCGAGATTCATATTAGTGCTAATCTCAGGGGCACAGGCTAGCGTTCCAGTGATCTCGCATCAATGGCTCTAGCATACACAGCATCACAACTGAGCTCTGTTAAAGTGGTCTGCGTCTGCCTCGACAATAGCTGTAATAGACTGAACAGTGAATTAAAGAAGACTGAAGTTGTATTATGATGCACTGCTTAGATCTGCGAGCGGAAAATTTTCAGTTGGGACGCCATCTCCCCAGGTGTTTATGAATATTCCCTCTTTGTTGAAACACTTAAACGCTCGGGCAAATTAATGTTTTCACTGCAAAAATAATGGTTGAAGACGAGATAAGATATATAACAAGATAATAACAAGAAAATTAACGTGATGATGCATGAATGCAAATTTGTTTCAATGGTACTTATTTCTTTAACACCGATGCAGTTATTCTTTCAGTGGTTGTAGTGGGCTCAGTTTTAATGCTAGTTAAATCAAGCTCCAATTTTGCGCTAAATTTTGGCAAGGAAACCTGTCATGGCCATTTTCAAAGGGGTGAAATTGGATTCTATTGGTACCAGGAGTCTCCCATTTACAGACATGCCGACTTTATGCTGATCACATGCAGTTTGGGGCAAGTCATAGTGAAGTCAGCACACTGACACACTGACAGCTGTTCAGCCTGTTGGGCTGCAGTTTGCCATGTTATGATTTGAGTAGGTATGTTGATAATTAACTGTTTAACTGATAACCACATTAAGCATTTTAATTGATTAACGCTGTCGGTTAAAAGAAATATTAATAATTCATTTAAAAGCTGAGAAAAACGCAGAGGAGCGGCTTGTCACTTCAAGGAGAAAAGCCAGTCCAACTGAAGAGAGAGCCGGTGCAGATACAGGAAGTTGGCTCGGGACTTCCAGCTGAAGAGTTGTAGCTTGTAGGCTTATAGCATTTATTCACCGACAAATAAACTGTACAAACACTGCTACGTTCACAGCTATAATGCCACCAACAAACCCACACTCACCGCCGTCACACCGTCTATTGGAAACTTGGTGAAGTTGCGCTACAGCGGGTACGAAGCCACCAGCAACACTAGCAGCTAACAGCTGCTAACGTAGCACAAACACACGCACTGTTTGTCAGACAATCACTATCGCTAATCTGGGCAGACACACAGCTGACAACTTGCTAAACTAAAAGTCTGTGGTGGCAGACTTTTACTGGGAAAGTGGCCGCATGTCCGCGACACTAAACGCAGCACTGTGGCTGCTAATAATCCCGGACGGTGACATGGAGTCAGTGAACCCAGCATAGTTGCTGCTACAGTAACTCAGGAACTGTTGACTCAGTTGTCTGTTGTGCTCATATGCTGCAGCTGGTGCACCGCTTCAGACGAGGCACTAATCTTGTCGGTTAATAATCGTTTAACAAAGGTTGGGTATCGGTCAAGAAAATTTTTCAAAATTAGCATCCCTACATTTGAGCACATTTTTTCATATTAAATGCAGTACCTGTGAGGGTTTCTGGACAATATTAGTCACTATTTTATGTTGTTAATTGATTTGTAATAATTAATATACAGTATACATACGTTTACATAAAGCAAGCATGTTTTCCTATTCCTGTGTTGAAGAGTATTAAATTCTATTGTATTCTGCAATTGGAGATCTATAAAACTAAAAGTTGGGGCCAAAATTGCTATCAGAAGATTGTTTGAAGTCTGTAGAGGTAGCAACAAGCTGCAGTGTCAGTTTAAATTGTGTCTCCTGATCCCAATCCTTTAATCCACAGCGCTGGTTCCACTGATACACACAGCTATTTTTTTCCCAATGGGTCATGTTCGTTAAGCCCCTGTCCCCACCCATTGTCAGTATACTGCACCTGTATATGTCACTACCAGAAGGTCTACCAGATTATGTGCCTGGTAGTACCGTCAGATTCTGACTGCTGGAAAATTCAGTTATAGGAAAACTAATCAGCTGTAAGTCTCCCTTTTAAATGTACAGATCCATTCGTACAACTTATTCAATTTTAATTTTATTTCAAGCTACAACTTGAATTGATTTTATTTCCTACTGAAACCTGGCTGAATGCCTTTTATACATTAAGGGTGTGATGAATAAACACAAAAATCAAAACTATTCATACCGGCAGTGATGCAAATTTGCGACAGTTGCAACACTTTTAAAATAAAAGGTTTGAAGAAATTCTCCCAGAGCACCAGTTACTGGGTTCCTATTGACCCAGAGCAGCATCTGGCAGTCTGTCTGAGATCAATTGTTATACTGTATAGCCTAAACTACTGTAAGCGATTTTATTGAGCTTCCTTTGAATGGTCAGGCAGTCAATTTGTTATGTCCTTTTTTTTTTTATATGTCTGCGGCTTTTATTGTGAAAAGTAAGATGGACGGAGTTGATCTGGTCTGCACTGCCTACGTCGAGGCTGAAAGGAGTAACAGTCTGTCGTCTTGGTTTGGACTTTGGAGCCTTCCTGTTCTTGTACACATATGTTTGTTTCGCACACAAACACAAAGCTATTATTCACGTTCTCTGTGAAAGTATTCATGATATAAAGTTTGTATTGATGAGCAAATTATAAATGCACCCAGTGTGCAAAGACTAGTTAAGTCAGTTTTCTTTTTGCCTACAGATTGACATACATGTGGGTAGACACAGTGAGACACCTTTACCTCAGGTAGATGTTGGCTAGGTGTACTTAATAAACTGGCAACTCATTGTATATTGGGGGTGGCAGTAGCTCAGTCTGTAGGGAGTTGGCTTGGGAACCGGAGGGTCACCGGTTCAAGTCCCGCCATGGACCAAGAACTGAGTGTGAACTGGTAGCTGGCTTACCTCTTGGGCACTGCCGAGGTGCCCCTGAGCAAGGCACCAAACCCCCAACTCGCGGCGCTTGTCAGGAGCAGCCCCATCACTCTGACATCTCTCCATTGTTGCATGTTTGTGCATGTGTGTGTTCGGGTCTGCATGTACCGTGTATAAGTTAACAGCAGAGTGAAAAAATTGAATTTCCCCTCGTGGGACAATCTTCTTCTTCTTCTTCTTGACTTAATCATGAACTAACCACTGCAGTTGTTGCTTGAGTTTCAGCCAACAAATGCACCAAAACACTATGCAAACATAAATAAATAATAAAATAGTATATTAAATACATAATAAACAAATTAAAAAGTAGTTCTAATTATTTTTTTTAGTAGTACTTGTTTGGCTGAATGTCCTCTGCTCCTGTTTGCTGTGCATTCATTGCTGCCAACTGCATTTCTAAGGGGAGGCATCTAAGAGGAGGCACTGCTTTTACAATTAGCTTGCTAAGCGGCGTCCTTCCATTTACCGTGTGGCTTAATGCAAACCAATACACGTAGCGAGCCCCCTCAGGACATAATTCCCTAAGGCAGAGCATTCTGCTGGAAAGACAACGGTGCACTTTTACATCCAAGATTTACATTGATTTTGTAAGGGTTTGCAAAGCAAATGATAGTGTATTTAAATTCAAGGAAGTTGCTTAGAGAGATGGAAAGTTTGAGGTCAGGTAGCTGGAAGTGAAAGAAAATGCCCTCCGTCATGGTGTTTACTGGAACAGCACAAGCCTCGGGAGCTGCTTTTTTTATTTTTCCAAAGTGTAGAAGAGCTGAATGTGCAGATAAAAAACACCAAAATACCTCCCATCTCCCACATCAGCAGCTGGCAGACCGTTGCTTATACTTTCTGATGTTGGAACAGACAGCATAATGTGTCTCAGGTTAATGCATTTCTGCTAAACGAGTAAAGCTGTATGCATGCGTCATGTCTGAGATTATAACAATGTTCATGGCTGCAGAGACTCATTTCAGCACACATACTGTTGCAGTAACCAATGATGCAACTGCAAGCTTGCATTTATAGACTTGTCTGCCTGAGAGCCTCAGCACTCCTGCAGATAATTTGTCCACTGAGTCGATGCACGCATTTGTGTGCACTTGTGTGTTGCACACAAACTGATTTGCATAAAGTAGTCTAGACCTCAACTTCATGCAAATGAGGAGCAGCCAACATGACGCCCCGTCT
Source organism: Pterois miles (assembly GCA_947000775.1). Taxonomy (NCBI): domain Eukaryota; kingdom Metazoa; phylum Chordata; class Actinopteri; order Perciformes; family Scorpaenidae; genus Pterois; species Pterois miles. The sequence goes on from CAMQGK010000052.1 coordinate 24,081,683, forward strand.
CTCAAATCTTGCCGCCATGCTACAAGAATGCATTACACAGTTGCTTAAAGACAATGAATGGGAAGTGTGGAAAGGCTGGATCCTGTAGACACGTACCGTAAGACAGAACTAAGCATGAAGAGCACAAAATGTAAATTTGCTAAAAAATTACCACACCAGTGAGACTGAACCATGTGCTTCTTAGAGCCATTCAGCAGGCTCTCATTCAGATAAACAATACAGATATTTATGTCAGTATCTGGCAACAACTTCAACCAGAGAGGAGTAGCTGATCAGTAAAATCCAAACCTGTCGACTCTGGACCTTTACATGAGTCCATGCTAGTCTATGCTCCACTTTTTTTTTTTTTTTATGTTAATGTCCCAGAATATATAGAACAACTTCTGTCACTGTCAGCGTCTAGCAGCCACAGAGGCTAACAATTTAGCAATGCAGCAAGTGGGTAACATAATGCAGTAAATGAAAAGGCATTACAGGAAAATGGTGAAGCTATTGGAAATATCAACATTTTCCTCAGACCTATTATTAAGATAAGATAAGATAAGATGAACCTTTATTAATCCCCAGATAAAATTACAAAGAAAAATTACATACAACTAAAATTACAAAATGTCAACTTATTATACACCAAAACTGAACTTCCATGGCCTCCATCATAATAAAGGAATATCTTATCTTATTTCTGACAACGCCAACAAACACGTCCCAACTGATAAAGTCTGAGCTTTCAGAAACTGTCCATGAAGTTATGAATACCACAACAGGGGTGTTTAATGGACTCATCTCATGAGCACAGTAAACACAACCCCATTTGAAGATGCCAGTATGTATTAAATAGCCATATAATAGCCTACAATTGACTTGAAAATAACTTAAATGAAAAATTGGCCTAAAAGATAAAATGATAGATTTGCTTGTCTGAATTCTAGTGTTGCGTGACTCATAGTTGTTGAATAGAAACTGATATTAATACCTTACTGAAACATTGCATGCATTAGCCCACCTTCCCCTCTCTCTGCTTCTCTCAAGCACACACACACTCACAGCGAAATAGATGTAAGCATTTTCAAAATTCATGCTTTTATCCAACAAAATATTATGGTTCAATCCATATTTGTTGGCGTTCAGCCTTTCAAAAACAACATTCTCACTGCCGTCAAAAACCCTCGTAAAATATGTTGACAGACATTGAACATTTCATGTGAAACCTCAAACAAAAAAGGTATTTTGTACCTAGTAGTTCGGTCTAAGCTGCTTACTTAGCCAGGATATATTGTATGTGGTGTCTGAACAGCGGCTTATTTTTCAGCGCTCACACAGAATAGACAACCAGCAGACCGTGAGGAGATACTAGCTGAATTAGACTAAAAGTGTATTGGATTATAATCACAGCAGATGTACACTTTTTATACGTTTCTAAGTTGTCATGGTAACATATCTTATAGGGCACAAAATATTAAGCTATTTAATATGTTATTAATACATGTATTTTGTTTATTTGTCGTATTTCCCTACAGACATTTTGCTGTTGATAATTTCATCTGCTGGTCAACTACGCGAGATACCAGCAAAAAAATGTAATGTAACTGTAAACCCAGTTCTAGACTAGACAGATGTTGAACTGATAATGGATGAGAATGAAAGGTAGACGGGGAGGGAGTGGAGGATGGAGTTAGAGCGGGAATAGAGGTTACAAATTGCATGAAGACGTGAGAGTAAAATTGGGAAAGAAGATGAAATGGAATATCTTCTTATATTTGGCTGCACATTTTGGTGTTTGATCATGGCAAGACTCTGAGAAGTGTAGCTGCACACGAAACAGATTTCACTGTCCTATGTGATGGAGCTAAGCAAAATTACCAAATTTATAACAGCTTTTATCATATTGGCATGTCAGATTAAACAAATGTCAAATAATCTGTGATCCCTAGAGGACTTACAGGCAGGAAGCACAAACAAGGAGAACTGGACAGGAACTAGTGTTTACAGGGGTCTGATGGGGGCTGATGGTGAGATCAACATGTTCTAGACATAATAATCTAGAGCACATTAGGGGAATTGGGAGGAAGGGTAAAATAAATTGATTTAAATAAATCTAATTTGAATAAATACAGCCGCAGGAGGTGTTTAAAAGACATTTTCATGCCAAGTGTGGATAAACAGCAGTGGAGTTATTTCATTTTTTATGATCAGGTTTTAATAAAGTCACACTAAAAAGGAAAATAATACTAATACAGTGTTCAGCATAAAGATTTAATTGTTTAGGAAGACGTACTGGGCGTTAAAAGGCACAGGGGGAAAAGGAGCAGTGAGGAGAGGAAATGAAAAAGTAAGTAGATGTAGTAGATGTATGGCGGGACATTAAAGTGTTGGAAGCTTAATATTAGAAAGGAGTACCAGAGGATCATGTGATGAAGAGGGAGAAAACTTGATTGAGGATCTGAGATTGAGCATAGCACAATGTAGATAATGAAGTTGGGTGAGAGAATAACTGAGCTTGAAGCAGGGCATGCATGCATGGCTGATCAGAGTAACACATTTTAAATTCATTTAGCACATCCCCAAAATATTGGGATACAGTTTTTCTCTCGACATTGCAAATCGTCATGTTTTTATATTGTGAAATATCACGGCACGATATATCGTCACACCCCTATGTATAAGGGTTTAGAGCATTATGATGGAAGTATGATGGTCACCCCCATGCTCTATTATGTCTCATAAGTTGTTGCAGCAATTTTTGGGTTGACACCATTTGTTACACAGAGTTGATGCTAAATTTAACCATTTTTTACCTATCGAGAATTGATCAAAATGATCAATAATCCCTCAAAAACACTACATTAAGATACCAAGACCTTGAGGAACACCATAGAAAAAGCCATGCTGTGATTTGGTATCAAAAACTTTAGACATTTTGGTTATTTCTGCAAAAAACAAAACAAAAAAAAACAGTCTCACTTAAATGAAATGGCTACTGTGGGGACTAACATCATTACACATGAATACAGTGAGGCTCATTGGCTTGACAAGAGTCCCAGATTTTACCACTTTATGTGATTCCAAGACTGTTTAGGGACCCCAGTATGCAGAAATATTCAAATACACCATTTTAGTATAGGCAAAACATTTATGGTGCATTAACAAAAAAAAAAAAAAACAGCATGGTTTTTGCAAGACAGTAAAGTTGGTCGGGATCCCGGGGGTCTCAGAGGGTTAAAGAAAAACAAACAAGTTATTTTGGAGTGGCAGATGTATTCTTTAGAAAGTTGTTCATATTATATTAAGCATTGCAGCGGCGCCATGGAGGACGCTATAGAGATATTTGTTGGAGGTGTGTTGTGATGACTGAAGCCCCTTGTGAGCAAGTGAAGAATGATGCATTCAAATGAAATCAATGATCCATAAAAACTATGTCTATAATCCATTCTGTATTGTATCTCAGCCAATTCTGCCGGCTGCTCAAAGCTCAATTTTCTCCTTCCTCCTAGCAGCTCCCCGTCTCTATTCCCTTGCCTTCACACTCTGCCTCCTCGATCTTAGACTCCTAACTTACTTCACACTCACTTTAATTGTACACTCATCAGATGGGTTGTCAAAGGAGGAATTGGCAGACAAAAAGACTTAAGCTTCACTGTCTGTGGGGAAACAGTGTCACAGGCAGCTTTCAATCTCTTTCTCAGGATGGATCAATAAACTTCACACCCAGGACTCAAGTTTGACCCAGTCAGGCAAGAGAAACAATTCAAGATAGGTGGGCTGAGGGATGTCAGCTTTTTTACTCTGTGATATTGACAACACACGTCTTTTCTTTTGTTGACGAAAGCTGCAGTAGTCAATATTAACCCAACGCATCTTTAAAAAATGCAGCAACATTATTGCAACAGTCATGTTTGCACTATCTGGGTTTGAATTTAACACTTAAAGCAAAGTTTGAATGTTTGCAGTGCTACCTAAATGTGCTGACACGGTAGAAGCCATTCCAGGCGAGAGTTTTATTACATCCAGTGAGTGCGTTTACTAATTTCACAGTAGTATTATGGACCATACTGTATACTGTGGCCTCCAAAGACAGCTCCCTCTGGGCTGGTGCAATGGTTAGAAATTCAACCAGCCATAACAGTCCTATATTCAAGGGAAAAAAGCAGACAGTTCTACGGGTCAATTTGCTATGGCTAATTGCACATATGAAGTAAGTTGCAGTGCTACTAAGGGACATCCTCAAACATTGATATACTGTAGTGCAAGTCACTGCATCCGTTAATTTTATGGTCTATGAAACTAAACTGATAAAACAGTTATTAGAAATGAGTCACCTTACCCCTCTGAATTCCTGCTGAATCAGCGCTCCCTTCATCAACCGAAGACACACCTCTTTTTACATCTCCTGCCAACCTGCAATCAATCCACTGGTCATCTGGAAGACAACTGAACCTATCCTGTTGTCTTTGTATTGAGGAAGTGATGAAAATCCAATATTTCCCCATAGTATAGTACAGGATGGAAAACAAAACTGACATCTTAAAAGGGATTGTTTTTTTTAATTCCAATAAAAAAACACATCCAAATGAAAAGAAATAAATTAATGAATAAATTTAAATTTAATTTTCAATTTTATTTCTGAGCTATTCAGGAAGGAGGTGTGCTTGGATGGAAATGACTACACAGATGTGCCTTGTGAAATTCAAAATAAAGATACATCTTAAAGATGACGATATAAATCAATGTTTTCTCTTTGCATTGACGATATTGGATCATTAATCATTGAATGGATATGTTGATTGATGTATCGTTACACCTCTAATAATTAGAATAGCCAACCAAATAACCAGCCACTTCCTCCCCAAAACCCAAATAACTAACCAGACCAAAAAACAACCAGCCAATCAAATAAATGAATAACCAGCTAAGCAACCAAATAAACAACTAACCAAGCAACTAACAATCAAGCAGAAATCAGTCAACTAACCAACCAACCAACCAACCAAATAACCAACCAACCAACCAACCAACCAACCAACCAACCAACCAACCAAACAAGCAACTAAACAAGCAACCAAGCAACCATATAACCAACCAACTAGCCATCCAAATAAACAACCAACCAACCATATAGACAACCAACCGAATAACCAACCAACCAATCCAACCCAACCAACCAACCATATAGACAACCAACGGAATAACCAACCAACCAATCCAACCCAACCAACCAACCAATCAACCAAACTTCCAACCACATAAACAGCCAACCAACCAAGCAAACCAACCAACCAACCAAATAACCATTCAACCTTTAAATCAAAGCTGTTACAGATTTTCTTTTCAAATGAAAGGCACTGATAGGATTCGTAAAATCATGCTGGAAGTTGTGAGTGAACCTGATAACAGGCTCATTCCAAGAGAATGAATACACAACGATTCTTATTTTCAGATGAGTCTACAGTAAAGAAAACATAGGTATTGTTATTATACTCCATACCCTTAAATGTTACACACCAGTCCTTGAAGTTTGTTCAAGATTATGGTGGAGTCTGGCCCAAAGAAATGCTGGCGGATGAAATGTTTATGGCGTAAACGAGCTCCAAACATGAGGTGATTACTTATATTTGCCAGAGACTGCTTGGTGCCAAATTGGAGAAAACGAACGTCCCTGCTAACGGCCAAGAAAAAAGTCACCTCGCGCTCCCGCTGAGTCAGCATTGCCGCCACAGCCTGAGATGTCCTCACACCTTTGGCCAAGCATCAATCAATACATACTTTCATCATCGTTTGAACAGTGCTACAGTTTAATCACCCAGCTCTGATTTCGATAAAGATCCTCCTTTTAATGGTGCATTGATCAGCTCTTTTGGTCTCGGATATGCTTGATTCAGTTATAGAGCCAATATCAACCCCCCCCCCCCCCCCCCCCCCCCCCCACCGCAGGCCTGGTGTTATGAGGCAAGGACAAAGATGCAAATGAAGACTTTCAGACATTTACCGTCTCCTGACAAATAACCTGTAAACTGTGTACTGCTTGGAAAGTAGAACTCAATACTTGTATTTTTTTGGCTTGTGTAATCATTCAGTAAATTGTTTTCAAGATGTTATTTCCTGTGCTATGGAAATTAATATGATAAAATACTCAATTGGGAATGGATACAAACTATTTCAGAAAGAGATATCTTCAAGTGAAATTGGAATATGTGCATAAGTAGGAGTTTTTCTTCACATGGTCATTAAAATGGCTACAGATAACACCCATTGGGAAACAAAACAGAGGATGTCCTCTCCTTCTCATTTACTGCTATTTTAACATTTCCTCATACAGTAATTTTTAACTTCTGCCCCAAAGAAACATCCCTCTTTTTTCTTGTGTCTTGCTTCTCACTTAGCTCTTTTAATCTGCATTCATCCTCAAAAAAAAAACAAAAAACTAAATCTTAAATCACTCCTGAAGGGTAGCCATGTGCAAATGAGATACTGTGCTATTCCTCTTCCTGAATGTAGATTGGTATTCTCAAAATTGAGGAGGCAAATGTGTTGTTGTTATTATTGAAATGGTGATTTGTGATGATTTTTAGGGCACTTATAAATAGGTGATTACCAAAGGCCCCACGATATGATATTAACATGATACTTAAGTCACAATACCACTCTGTTCATCTCAAAGGGACCCCTTTGTTTTTTTATACCATTCATCATGGTGATGCAAGATGAACAACCGCTCCACCTGTCTAAATCTTTGCTAAGGTGCTGGAAACATAAATGAGTACAAAAGATGATAGAAAAATCTTTTCTATTATCTTTTATACCAGGGGTAATTATTTTTCCTGAGGGGCCACATGAGAAACCCAGATTGTTGCTCGGGGCCAGACAAATACTGTCAGATGTAATCTCTATTTTATCACTATAGAAAACATACTGGGCACTTCTTTTTCAGCATTTATTATACTGAAAATCACTCCAAACAGCATATTGTACAGGACTGACTGTTTTGGATAGTAATGTTTCCATTAACAAAGGTTAACATTAACACTTAGATTTAACATTTAACTTAACATTAACACTTACATTTCCTTCTTTCATTGCATGCAGCTTCGTAAATAGTCCTTGGTCAGCTAGCAGTCCTTCGGCTGAAAATGTGGCAAGAAGAAGCACACTAACAATGGACAAGCATTTCAAAACAAAAGCTATTTTCTTTAGTTTTTTTTTTTTTTTTAAAGCTTTGTAAGTAAAATTGTGTGGTTTGTCTGAGACCTTTCGACCCGGACAGAACCATCATGAGGGCCAGTTTCGGCTCACGGGCCGTATCATGCCCAAGTCTGTTTTATATGATTCATCATGACCAGAAAAACTCAGACAATACAAAACAAAACCATGTACGTCTATCTGAGACAGTTTTTCCTCACTAAAATTTACCGTTCTTTCTGACAAGCTAGCACAACATGGTTGGTACTGATTGATTCCTTAGGTTTTCTATTTTCATATGACCTTCACACGTCACTAAAAGATCGATACTTGACGTCCGTGTATCAATACAGTATTGCCATGCAAAATATCGCAATACTATGGTGTGTTGATGCCCCCTTCCCTTCTCACAAACAATGTGCTGGAAATAGTAGCATCAGAGCAGAAAAATCTAATATGTGTTCTTATACTGACCTATAGTGATAGTTTTGGTTTTTATTATTTTACCTCTCTTTTTTGTTAATTTTATTACATTGCACTGTAACTTTGTTCTGGTGAGTTCAAATCTCAGGGCTGGGATTGAGACTCTTACACCTTTAGGGTGATACTGAGAGACGTATCAGACAGGGCAGGTTGTGGAAACCGCTGTAGAAGCCAGAGGAGGTTCAGGGTCTGGGACCCAAATAGCCTTAAAATTGACGTGATTCACATTGCACTATAACTTTGTAATTTTATTCCTGTTCTTATTTTTTATTATTTACATTTTTATTTCTCTCCCCCTGTTTCTCCCCTTCACAGCGCTGTAACTCTGTTCCTGTTTTTATTTGATTGTATTTTATTATTAGTATAATATTTTTATTTCTGTTTTTTTAATCAACTGTTTTTATTATTTCCAATTGTGTCTTGCTGCTTTTAATGTTTATGTAAAGCACTTTGAGTTACCTTGTGTTGAGATGTGCTATACAAATAAACTTGCCTTGCCTTGCCTTGTTCTGGAGGCCGGTGATAAAGCTGTATGTTGTTTAATTTGGTTCCAAACCCCTAAATAATAGCCCACAACACTGCTTGTTCAGCAATGTACAGTGAAACCAAATGCTTAAATGATCAGATTCGTTGTTGTAGTAATGTTAATCAGGCAGCTTCATTTCTAAGGGACAGCCTTATTTTTATTCATGTTTCTATCCATGCAGCATACGTTTCATGGTGTCAGATCCAAAATGTTTCAACCCTCTCAGATGTTTTTTTGTCGTGATTATCTGTGCAGCACGGCTTGCTTGTTTTCTTCATTTTGCATTATCGAAGAGAGCAGCAATAGTCTAGTTTACTGAGAAGGCAACAGGGCATGCAGCAGATAAGAGTAACAATGCATTTTATGAACACTCCCCGCTGGAACACAGGCCTCGGCCTGTCGTGCTTATGGACTGTGAATTTTGCCAGTTTGAACATTTTGAATGGCAGTTTAATTGTTGATCAAACAGTGACAGCCCTTGTGTGTACTGCATGTGAGGCAGAGATGTCGTTGACCCCATTAAACACACACTGATGACAAATGAACACACTTCCCCACACAACAGTAATAATTTTCTCCGGTCCATCTTCCTCCACGCAGTCTGAAAGTGTCTCACACCCAGAATCAGATGGTCGTCTTAATTAATTGGACTCATATGCATTGTAATCAGTGAGATGTCACTGCCATGTGAGGCTAGCAGACCCTAACAATGTCCCTAGTAGTGACTAAGTAATGAAATGTCCAAGTAATATCCATTAAGGGTACATCAGTATCACTCACTTTACAACCCTCAGTTACTGCTGAGTCTAATGGCCATTAGACTCCAGTGAAGGACCGACTCGGACAACTGCTGCTGCCGATGACAGTTTAATCGAATGCATGCTGCCTGGGGGTTTCTGTGCTTTTTTTAAGCGTGTACATGACATTACGTCATCATGGGGTCTTCATATGTATTGTTTGTTAGTTATTATGTGTGTTTGTGTATTTGACTTGCTGACATTTCAGTCAGGAGAGACTTCATTCAGAGTGAACAATAATTTATTACGTGATGCACAATAAGATGAATAGTGAGGAGTTTTTGATTAGATTGTGATGTAGACATTAAAGGGGGTACTGATGACTGGTAGTGAAGGGCACTAGATATGGTGAAGACTGGAGGTAAATGGGGTAGAGGAGGGTTGCATGGGTTCGTACTGAAATGATAACTGACAGCAGCAGAGAGGAGAGCAGTTTTAATATTTGACAGCAACGATATGATTGGGTTTGGGAGATCGTGGCAGAATGTGGTTGGTTTGACTTAGAGTGAACGGCCTCAGTCAGCTGAGAGGCCGTTCACATGTTTAGATGTTGTATGTGATGTATGTTTAGACATGCAGTAGGTGGGGATAGGTTATACATTTTAAAATACTTTAGGTCTTCGCAAGTGCAGTCATTTTGTATTCAGTACCTGTATGGCATGGGAAATAAAGGACGTCTTATAAATGTTCCGACTCGCCCTCAGGGCCCTGAATCGACGGCCAGACGGGAGCAGCTCAATGTGAAGCATCTACAGATGTCTGTCTGGCCTTTCCGAGTACCGCTCTATCAAATATATCATGGAGCTGCCTTTGTGGCTCGCCAACCACCTTCCCTACAATCTTAGTGATTTTGGAATGCTTGTTTTTGTTCTTCCCACTCAAGTTGCAATACCAAGCAGTTATATTAAACTGTAAAATGCTTTCAACCAGGCCCCTGTATGCCATCTCAAGTATGTGCTGACTTACACCAAAGCTCCTCAGCTTCCTGAGCTCTCTTAAAAATACTCACTGAGTTTTCATTAAAACTAAATGTTTGATCAAAGATTGTGCCCAGGTACTTAAAATGTTCCACTACTTTCACAGGCTGGTTGTTAAAAACAACAGGGGTGATTTTGCTGGTTCCCCTTTGTTTTGTTTGTAGTTCCTTGCCACAATATCCAAATCACTAGTCACGTTGCGTCTAAAATAGCGTGGAAAACGCCATCCTTATATGCAACGTACTTGGGAGGTTGCGCTTGTGTTGTGCCTGCCATTACTAAGCAACTAGGGATGCTAATTTTGACAAAAGTCTCTTAAACGATAACCGACCCTCGTTAGCCGATTATTAACTGTTGACAAGATTAGTGCCTCGCATGCAGCGGTTTGCCAGCTGCAGTATACAAGCACAACAGACAACTGAGTCTCCATGGTGCTGTGTTTAGTGTCACGGACAAATGCTCTGTCATTGCGGTGTAAGTTTAGCGAGTCTCTGACAAACCTTGTGTGTGGCGGTGGTGAGTGTGGGTTTGTTGGTGGCGTTATAGCTGTGATTGTAGCTGTAGCAGACAATGTGTGTACAGTTTAATTGTCGGTGAATAAATGCTACGAGGCTACAAGCTACAACTCCTCAGCTGAAGTCCAGGGCCAACTTCCTGTATCTACTCGGACTCTCTCTTAAGGTAGACCAGCTTTTCTCCTTAAAGTGCCAAGCTGCTCTTCTGTTTTTCTCAGGTTTTAATAAATTATTAATATTTATTTTAACTGTTAAACCAATAGCTTTAATTGGTTAAAATGCTTAATGTCGGTTAACGGTTATGTTAAGTTATGAACATTCCTACAGGTAACCAAAACCTGTCCGCTACAATGATGATGATGAAGTTGCGCTCGCTTTTGAATGTGACTTCTGCACGTCTGCATTGACAACAGTGTGATTTGATGGTGCAAAAAAAAAGTGGCATGTGAACGACTCCTAATAGAGTAGGAACCAGTGAGAGAGAGACGGAGGGATTTGTGAAGGATGAACCTCTGCTGGGCTTCAGTGAGTTGCGGTTAAAAGTTTTTTTTTTTCACCTCATAATTAAACTTTGTCTTAAATCTCTTCAGTCCCATTGTTCAAAGACGCCTCCAGAGAGTTACTCTCTTCCAGTCAAGGTTAAAGTGTAGCATGATGACTACATGGCAGAATTAACTTGCAGTTGCGCGCTTTGCCCAGTTAGGAATCCAGCCATGGATAACTAGAGCCTCGATCATACTGTATAGTGCTACTGCTGTGGCTGAATGTTACTGCCTCCATGCTAACAACTGCTGTGAAATGTGGCAAGTTTTCCTCTGTGTGTAGGTTATGGGAGGACGTGTGTGTGTGTATTTGTGTGCATCGCGCTAAGAATCACAAATTATCAGTCACCAGGAGCGTTGACGTGTTGTGATATGGTTGATTTATTGGCTGTAGCTTTGATGAATGCTTAAAGGCATAAAGTCGTTAAGATGGTGCAAGCGTGATAGGAAGAAAGGATGGAAAACAGTGACGATGTTATTAGAGACAGATAGCCTGCTTCCAACCTTCCTGTGACTTCCGATGACTTACATGGACTTCTCACAGCTTGGGATCCCTGGCGACATGAATCTGAATCAAAGTGAAGCTGAAAGCATCACATTAGCGCAAACTGCAGGGGATTTAAAATGTATTCCCCCATTTCAAAATAAATGGCTCCATATTGAATAAAGTGTCTACCAGGATAATATACTTGTGTTTATAACTGCCTGTGATGTATTGCGCATGGTACTGCATTTATACTAGGGCTCTCAATCGATTAAAATATTTAATGGCATGATTGTCCATAGATAATCCTGATTAAATGCACATGAATTGCACATTTTTTATGAAATGTTCAAAGTGTACCTTAAAGGGAGATTTGTCAATTATTCAATGCTCTTATCTACACAGGGGTGGGCAAATATTCTGCTTTATGAAAATGTGTGTTTATATTTATTATTGGAAATCAATAAACAACACAAAACAATGACACATACTGTCCAGAAACCCTCACAGGCTCTGCATTTAGTATAAAAATCTGTTCAAATCATAACATGACAAACTGCGACATGCAGACAGTGTGATCAGCTGTTCAGCTCAAAGTTTTTGGGGAATAGGAAGTACAGTGTTGTCGTGGTGTCAAATAGCTGTGGGCCACAACTCTTATTTATTTTTTAGCGTATATTTGTCTACATTTTGGCACTCTTAAAATATGCCAAATTAGCTAATAGGGAGTTTAATGTTTGCAATAGGCTATGGGTGTATAGACAACTATCATTGACTTACTTTGATACTAAGGAAAGTTTAAAAACATGATGATTTTTCCTGCGATTTCTATGCAAATTTATGGACGTCCCATTTATTCGTAGTGGACATCAGAAATAGCTTGACGGAGTGATGACCCTGAGAGGAGCAACGATATTTGATTGCAGCAATCGGGCACTGACAAATTTAAGTCACGTTATTTAGCCTCCTTCACAACATGCTAGTATGTCATGGTTGGTTCCAGTGGATTCCAGAGGTTTCCTGGCTTCATATGAGCCAGCTACAACCTGAAAATCACAATTTGTTTTAATGCATTAAAGAAATTAGTGTTGTTAAAACAAATTTGCATTTCTAAATTTAGAAATATTCATTTCATTGAAGGAGACAGTTACTGGGCAAGTGTTGACTGCCACGGTTGACATTTTGCACCTTTTAGTTATGGCACTAACCAGCCCAGTGTTACAGAAAATACAAGAGGGACCTCTTGTATTGTATTGTATTGTATTTTCTGTAACACAAGTGACCATCATATATTCGCGCTCTTTGAGTATTTTTCGTAAAACTCTGCTTGGCAAAGCATCAAGGCGTGTGACTCCAGCTTTTATCTGCTCCTGTCGCTCCGATGCATTTGATGTGGACATGTTTGCTGAAGGAGCGAAAGTTGAAGTAAACCCAGGAAATAATTACTTTCCCGTGTATCCGCTTTTTCAGTGTGGGTTATTTTGTATTTGTCCGACTGCAGGTGCTTTGACCTAGATCTCGGCCGTCTTACTGCTGGTTGCCTGTTAATGTTAATGATGCAGACGTTTTCCTGTTTGCTCTCCTCTTGGCGAGCGTGTCAGCCACTGTAATTACCTAAAATGCAAATGTTGAGATAAGTTAATGTAAACAAGTCAGGTGTCTCACCAGTGTGTCCTATTAAAGTGATATATTCTACCATTATATTGTTTCTTGGGACTGAAATTCCCCCTACTTATCCTGTAAGTGTAAGATAAACTAACAAGTTCCCTTTTGTCTTCATTATGAACTTGCTCTTTATTTATGTCCTCACCTGGACCACCCGTTTAATTACAGCTGAGTTACCTGACCATATTAAAACCATCCATCATAATCCACCCATCCGCTCCTGTGAAAAAGGTAGACGTTTTCTTGCTAGAGTATAATCATACAGAACGTAGTGATCTTCAGAGAGACATAGCATTAGAGCAGGGTTGATGCCATCTTTGATGTCACCCTCCCACTCCTGGTCTCACCCTCCCCATGCCCCACCTCCCTCCTGCCTGCTCCTCCACCCTCACCTCTGCCTCCCTGTTCCCTCCCTGCTCCTGCTTACCCTTGCCCTCTCCCCGAGGATAATGAGTTGAATTAAAACACTTCAACTCCACAGGTCAGGACAGAGAGAGGAGAGAATAAGAGGTGGGTAGATTAAAACAATATGCTCAGGCTATGCTTTCTGTTGGATTAAACTACTCCACCTCTTCTGACTAGGGTTGCTAATGTTGAATTTGTTTTTAACTGATAACCAACCCTCGTTAAACAATTGTTAGCCGTTAACCAACAAGATTAATATGTTTCATGAAGCGGTGCTGTGGTTTTAGTGCTAACACGCCGCCCAGCTGCAACGATAAACTGGCTGAATCCATCATTTATCACCAGCTGCAGTGTATGAGCCAAACAGACAACTGAGTCTTCAGTTCATCCGTCCGGGGAGTTAGCAGCCACGATACTGGGTGTATTGTCCCAGTAAAGTCTGGGTTAGACCAGTCGTGTGAGTAGCGTGTGGCGGCTACGTGATTCATGCATCTCTTGTTCACACCAGCTGCGTGTCAGCTGTGTTTCTTTAGCGTTTCTGCTGCTGCTCTTTCTGCATAGAGTTTGACTTTCAGAATGGCCATTTCATTTCATTATAGATGCCATTTATATTTATTTTTGACAGAGAAAGGTCAAGAAACTGTGGTAATTTGTAAATAATAGCAATAATCCACCATTAAAAATCCTGTACTATATTCATTCATGGAGCCCTGCAAGTCACTGCATGGCCTACAACACTGCTCTTCACATATTTCAGAATAAAAGCTTTGTGTTAACAAATGAAGGAGTTCTGTCCCCAGGAAAAAAAAAACAAAACAAAAAAACACTTGACGGTTTTATTTTTTCATGTCCGTGACATTTTCTACAGATATAGCCATCGAAAGTGCCATAATGTTGCTGGCATGATGTCAATATACAGTCAAATGATCACCTCCACTGCCTGTTTCTGCCGTGAACCACGCATGGCGTGCGTCAAAAGTAGGCGAGACCACGGATCTCTAGAAGAGACACAGCTGCCAGGCAGCCGAGCTGTGGGTGAGGCGTGCGTCTCATGTGGACAGTGTGGCTGCTCTAACCTGTTAACATGGACACCAAATTAAAAAACAACAGGTAACACAGCCGCCATGCGCTCCTCATGTGGCTGGTTTGGCCCAGGCTTTAGTCTCCACCACAGCATTTAACATTAGTTTAGCTGCAAGGTTGTCAGCTGTTTGCCTGCCTGGTGTACTCTGTGAGCACGGCGTAACTTTAGCGAGTGTCCGGTCGAGTTGGTGGTGAACTCTTGTCAACCCGGCGTAACGTTAGCGCTCCTCAGAGTTTTGCCCAGCTTTTTATTGAATCTCTAATATTTCTTTTAAGCCTTTAATAGCATCAATCTGTTAAAATTCTTAATGTCAGTTAAAAGTTTAATTATTAACATCCCTATCTCTGACTCATATCCACTAATGCCAGGTACACACTACAAGATAAGCAAGCCAACTTTAGGCCTGATTTCTCCCGTCCCGACAATCGTTACCAAAACCCCGATCTTTTGATGGTGTGATGGCTCCGCTGGAATACACCCTTTTGACAAGATCCCCGCTCTGTTTCTCTCTGCTGTAAGCTCCATGTCTAACAGAGCTTCTCCCCTCTAATACAAACACACACACATGCGCCTGCATTTGTACAAGAAGTGATAAAAGCCCAAACAGGCACGTGCTAATGTGCAGACATGACCTGCTTGTATGCAGGTGTATGTACGCTGCATCTGCATGCATATTCACGCATACACAAACACCCACACAGACTCACTGTCACGTGAATCAGCATGTGAGTTTGGAGACACAGGGGAAGAGAAATGCAAATGCTCCTCTCTTCAAGTCAGTGACATGGCATCCATGGGGAGATGAATATGTGTTCGTGAGAGAAAGAGGGAGATAGCGAGAGAGAGAGAGAGATGGCGCTGATTCACTGTCTATTCTCTGTGTTTCCCCAGCCCTGACGCACATCGCTGTGAACGAACATGCTTGTCAGGCAGCGAAAATAGATGACTGAATGTCTCAGGAGGATGCGGCGTCGCCAACAAGCCCTTCTTTGTTTACTCATGTTTCTCATTTCTCTCTCCCTCTATCTCTCTTTCCCAGCGTTACATGCCCGCTCCTCGGTCGTCCTCGAAGACGGCGAGCTATGCCGCATATTTTTCCCTTTTTCTCAATTCCCATTTTAGCCCCCTCATCTCTCCGAGTCCCATGCTGCTTTTCTTGCACGGTCAGGTTGCAAGTCGTGTGAGAGCAGGATTTGTGGGAGCACATGCGAGCTGGCGAGACACCATGACTGACCTGATTGCTGAGAGGGAGAGACTGGCAGAAAGAGAAAGAGATGGAGATAAAGGCTGACACGATGAGAGAATACTTTTTCATACATTTTAGAGTTGGGTTTGGTTTCCTAATATTGCTCCACTCCAGATAGATTACATTTATATAAAAAGCTCCTATGCACTATCCATATGTCATGGTTTAGAGTGCAGTAAACACATGCTTAATGCTATGAATTAAGCAGAAACACTTGCTTTGGTTCAGGCAACAAAACCACTTAGTTGAGTGTAGGAACAACAACATGGTTGGTCTTAAAATAACGACATTTTTTAGAGTGAAAATGTGAATTGATGTTGTGAACACGGGACACCAATGAACAGCTGTTTGCAAAGTGAAAGTGAAATGTAACACGGGACATGTACAGCACTCTCCTGGATGAAAGCCTTGTGTTTGTTGGACCCATCCACCTCACCTCCCACCTGCCCTGTGTGTCTCTTTTGCTCTTTAAACTACGTCACCACAGCACTTTCCCTGTGAGTTTACATTGTAGTTAATGGAAAGTTTGGTGCGTATCATACCGGCGCCTTGTGGAGTGGTATCAAATGCCAATGACTGTGACAAAGCATTGACGTACTGGGTATGAGGAAGATATGGCAGTATGCAGATGCATAAAACTACAGACTCACAACTAAAACTGTGTATGCACAAAGACAGGAATGTGCATATGCTTTGCTTTTGTCAGATTTATAAATCTGCACATATCCCTGATTCTGTCTTACAAATCACAGCCTTAAACAACCATTTGCATATCAATACTTTTGCCTAATCCATCACTCATTAGACCTGTCAATGAGAAGAACGGCAATGAAGAACTGTAATTTGCTGTGAGGTTCTCAGCAGAGCAGCTATCATTATCATTATGTGCGACTGTCAGGCACGGCTGTGGCTATTTATAGCGGCCATACCACTACTTCATCACACGTATCTGTATACCATCATTGTATCTTAATCATCATTATTACATGTCAGTCGCATAATCAATTATGACACACTGTTCTAATCTTATACTGCATAATTACCAGTTTGTGTGTGAGAAATGGCATATGCATAGTTTGCAAGAATTTTGAATTACTGCTATCAGTTAAAAAGCAGGAGCTTGGTTTGGGTCTTGAGGAGTTGTAGTATTTATTCTCAAATAAACTGTACACACGCTGCATGCAGTTATAATGTTAAGTCATACTAGAGGTCGACCAATATGTTTTTTTTTTAATTGCCAATATAGGATATCAATGGTTTGATACCGATATCTTTGGTGTTTTTTTCCTCCGTCTGATAAAATATAATAGCTTAATCATAACAAGTGATGCAGAACATGTGTTAACTTAAGTAAACATTTATTGGTCTGTCTCTCCAATCTGCATTTTGTGTCTGCACGGTTTCTCCCAGTTAGGATGTTGTTCTTCTCACGCACTCTTGCAAAGCTTAACCCACTGGGCTGCATCTACTGAGGTCTGCAGGTAAAATGGCAATTTGATTGGCACACCAGAGAGACACAGCATTCCACCCAGATTAATGTCTAACGAACATAAATAAGATGGCTAAATGTACCGTCTTTGTACAACATTTAGCTTGCTTATCCCAGCTTTTAATCTCAATAATATCAAATCTGTTTTGACCATATGAATAGATATTACATTGGCCCTGGGAAATGTATAGTTTAATGACAAAATATCAAGAAGGCCTCTCTTTTGGCTCTGGAGGAGATGTTATGACAAAATCGAGGAGGGATTTTACTTGATTGTTTTTTTTAATATGCTAGAGTTAGGGGTGGGACAGTTCATAAAATTAACGGTTCGGGTTCACGGTTTGGGGTCACGGATTTCGGTTCGGTACAGTATTTATGGTACAGCAAGGAGGCCAATTTCCTATTTCAGTTTGAACATGCATTTCATTTATTTGGCAAATTAAGTCAACAACTGTTTGTCCTCACAACAGTAGACTAACATCAGGAACAAAACACTTCTTCATTGTCACGTCTTATGGCTGGACGTCTTATCTAAAAGAAAAGTACCACTGTGTTATTTAAAAAGAATTAATAAATAAAAACAAATTATAACCTCAGGCTATCAACAAAAAGTAACATAAAACAGTAACATATAATAGGCCTGCACCAAATAAGGAATTGTTAATTGACCTCCAAATCAGTATTTGAATGCTTTGCTTTTTTTTTTTTCAAATATGTATATTAGGCCTGCAAGATATAAGGAAAATATGTGATGTGCGATAACATTTTAGGGTTACGTTGCTCCTAAACTTTATGAGGATAATATATTAATAACACAGAGGCTCTGTAGTTCGGACAATAACCGCACGTCACCGCTTCACTGCTACTGTTCCTCCCTTCACAATAAACTCCCCGAACTCAACCACTGAACACTGCTGACATGAAGGAAATAAAGTCATTTACTTACATGTTTACCAATCGCTGTTAGCTAGTGAGCTAATATGCAGTGACGAGCTAACAACTACGGTAGTGTAAATATAGTGGCGGTGGTTGAGAGACATGTGAAGACATGAGAAATCTGGCCCGCCCTTGCCAAAATTGAGCCAATCACAATGCACAACCTCAGCTTCAGTTACACTGCGCATGTGTTATAACCCATAGCCTTGTAGGCCTCATAACCTATTTCAAGGGAACCGAACGGTACGGTACGGTTGTGGATTTTTACCTGATTTTTCCCATCCCTAGCTAGAATACTCTTGATCTGCTCACACAGTTACTTAAGTGGTATTGTTTCTTGAAATACTGGACAATTCAACTTCTGTCTTGTTGCCTATTCATGCATCTGTAAAATATATTGCAGCCCATCATTTAGCCATTAAGTTTTAATATAGCGGCTATATCAGCTGTACTCCAGTAGTAACTTTAATTGTTTTCATTTCTCAAAATAACACTACAGCTTGTTCTGCCACTTTTCGATGCTCCTCTATTAGACCAATTTTCAGTCTCTCATGCAGCCTCACATCCATAATTTACTACTAATAATTCTCGTGGCTCCCACTACTCCATATCTCCCTGAGCTAGCCTCGATCTTTTCTTATTGCAAAGAAGAGAGACAAGCAAGTCCTATCCTCGATATTTCCTTTTTCTTTTTGGACTGAGCCTGTGGCAAAAAATCAGACAGAAAGCGGTGGGATTCAGGCCAAACTCATCAGGGATATATGTGAGTCCAGAGGCAGTAACATTAAATATTGTACTGTCTCAAGGCACTTACCTTCTATTACCCTGCCATCTTCTCACCAAATCTGTCACTCTCTCTATCCACATTGCCTCCTTGCTCTCTCTCATCTTTCTCTTTATTGTGTTTTCTTGCTTTTTCCTCTCTCTGTCGCTCCCTGTTATTGACTACGGATATCTAATAGATATCACTCCAGCATACACACAGCTCAACAAACACATTGCATTTGTAGCTTTATACACTTTCCGTTTGCAGTAACATCTCCAGTCATTTCATACTGTAACAGAGAAATACAGAGAGATAGATTAAGGATGCCGTCAAACCGAGCACACATATTTTTACCGTCTATGTTTGTCTCAAACAGCCAATGCAGCCATGGTGCAGACACACTCTGTGATGCTGACTGATTTCAAAACTTAGCATGAACTCGAGTTGTTTCTTTTATTTTCCTTCTCCTTTCTCCTTTTGCCTCTGTCAGTTCATGTAGTGGAGTCATATGACACACAGCTTTGGAAAAATGTAGGAACTTTTGTTAATAAAACACAAGTTAATAAAACTTGTGTTACAGGTGTTCTTTGATTTTTTTTTTTTTTTTTTTTTTTTTTTTTACAGCAATAAGCCCATTTAGTCCATTTTGGTGTATCAGCGCTGTGTTATCAATAGATAGTTGGACACTATAAACTGAGCAGGTGTCATTTCGCACAAAACAGAGGTGACAGACCATGGATGTATTAAGAGAACTGGATACAGTGTTGGAGGCAGGGCCCTGTTCATTCCTAACAAAGTTGCTCAGTGGCGCATGAAGCCAACATGGATCGACTTTTGTCTGGAAAAGTAACCGGATCTTCTGGGGGCTTCCGGGTTTTACTGGGTAGTAGCCCAGACATGACTCAATCACAGGGTCCCAACGTCACAGCTTGTGTTGTCGTCACGGTCTGGGTCTCCATAGACATAAACAGAGGAAGGAAATAATACTGGATTCCGCTATTAGTGCGTTTTACAACTTTTAGGACGTTATGATTTAAATAAGGGCTATTAGAGTGTTCATACTACAGTTGCAGATGTCTCTTTCTCAATGTAAGTCTCACGCGACGGACATGGAAGTTGTAATACCACCGTTTGGCCACTACGAACACTGGGATCAACGACCGGCGCTCTTCCTCAGGGCTTATGACAGACTGCTAACTGCTGACAGAATGCAAACCGACAACATTAGTGCCTCGCATGGAGCGGTGCTCCAGCTGCAGTATATGAGCACAACAGACAACTGAGTCAGCGGTTCACCGTCAGGAGAGTTACTGTAGCAGCCACGGTGCTGCATTCACTGTCTCCATGTCACCGTCCAGGAGCGTTAGCAGCCACGGTGCTGCGTTCACTGTCTCCGTGTCACTGTCCAGGAGTGTTAGCAGCCACGGTGCTGCGTTCACTGTCTCCGTGTCACTGTCCAGGAGCGTTCGCAGCCACGGTGCTGCGTTCACTGTCTCCGTGTCACTGTCCAGGAGCGTTAGCAGCCACGGTGCTGCGTTCACTGTCTCCGTGTCACTGTCCAGGAGCGTTAGCAGCCACGGTGCTGCGTTCACTGTCTCTATGTCACCGTCCAGGAGCGTTCGCAGCCACGGTGCTGCGTGCAGTGTCTCGGATATGCAGCCACTTTCCAAGTAAAAGACTCCACCGCACATTTAGTCTAATTTAGCAGGTTGTCAGCTGTGTGTCTGCTCAGATTAACGATAGTGAGTGTGTGTTTGTGCTATGTTAACAGCTGCTTGTAGTTTTGTGCCCGCTGTAGCGTAACTTCAGCAAGTTTCTGAGTGTGGGTTTGTTGGTGGCGTTATAGCTGTGACCGTAGCTGTAGCAGACTGTGTGTACAGTTTGTCGGTGAATAAATGCTACAACGCTACAAGGTACAACTCCTCAGCTCAAGATGCTGAGCCAACTTCCTGTATCTGCGCCGGCAGACTCTCTTCAGGTGGGCTCTTAAGGTGGACCAGCTTTTCTCCTTAAAGTGACAACCCGCTCCTCTACTTTTTAATTAATTAATATTCCTATTAAACATTTAACCAATAGTGTTAATCGGTTAAAATGCTTGTCGTCTGTTGACGGTTAAATGGTTCATTTTTAACATCCCTAGTGCACACACATGTAGTTCCACTTTGTGATGCTGCGAGTGTTTGTGTGTGTTGTCAGGGGCTTGTTAGTTCAGTCAGCCTACCTGCTCACCTGTGGTATCATATATCTCAGCTCCTTAATGTGATTTGACTGCTTTCCTCCAGCTTCTTTGTCTGCCAGCAGCCCTCAGTGTGGTTCTGTTGTCTGGCACAAAGTAATGAAAACACATAAAGCTCTCAGTGCTCGCCAGTGGCGGTGGGGCTGAGTGGTAGTAGACCTGTACGCTCACGCACACACATAGATGAGGAGCATCACACTGTGCTCGTAGACACACATACTGGACATACATACACACCAACCACAGATACACCCACGTGAGCCTGAGGCGTGCTGCAGTTTAAATTACTCAGCTGTCATCAGGCTCTGACTGATGGTTCCTTCTCTCATGGCCGCTGTATGATAAGCTCTTATTGGCCATATAATTTTTCTATGGCCACGTTCGGATGGGAGCTGGTTTGGTGGTCTGAGGTACAGTTTCACATTCACATTAGATAGCAGCTGCTGTACACTCGCAATCATGGGTCATTGGTAATACATCCATATTTCTAGCTTGTGTTTGCACTGAGCAGATATTTGTGGTAGTGATTTTAAAGACCCATACCAACACATGTTAAAACTATGTTTATTATTATAACATGCTGTAATGCACAAATTATTGTTGTTTTAAAGATAATGTGTAAATGAGACTTTTCAATAGAATACGTCACTCGGTATATTAATTACATTAAATATGTTAAAGTATTTTTCGGTATACTGTTATTTTCATTATTGATTAGTCTGCCGAATACTTTGATGAATCATTTCGTCTTGGGATGCTAATTTTGAAAAATCTTCCCAACCAGTAGCTGACCCTCATAAGCCAATTATTAAATGCTAACCGACAACTGCAGTATATGAGCACAACAGACAACTGAGTCAACAGTTCAGTCAGGAGAGCTACTGTAGCAGCAACGGTGCTGCGTTCACTGTCTCCAGTTTGGAGATCTTGATCATTTTACGTCATTTGAACAAACAGTGCTTCAGTAAAGCTTACGCATTGCTTACTTGTCACTTTTATTGTGGGTTCCCAGTAAGACTGTCAACGAAATATACTTTTTGAGGACTTTCTTTGATTAGTTCATACATGTAAATGTCATGTCACATTAAATATATCACTTAGCCTGCAGGTATTCATATTTAGATTTGTAGATCTTGAGATATATTTCTGAATATGTACATACTGCTCTATTTCAGTCTTGCCCTTCTTTAAACACTCACATTTTACCCTGAAACCTGGCCAGTAGACGCACAGTCCTTTACTTCTGGCCATTGTGCAGCACCATTGGAACAGTTTGAGGTTAATTAACTTCAGTAAAGGTACTTTCACGGCTGTCATTGTGCGAAGTGGAACTTTTCTAGCTCTGAGTTCCTTTCTCATAAATTTGAACCATCCGCCTTTCCTTTTACATGCCCGCTTTTTGTTGAGCTGCCTTCCTTTTAATCTTGAGTTCTTACTTGGTCTACTGGAAACCCCAAATGTGACAATGCTGGCGCAGATTATTAGCCTTCACATGGAAATTAAATTATGAAACACACAGACAGCACACACACACACACACACACACACACACACACACACACACACACACACACACACACACACACACACACACGTTCCTCATTCACTCCAAACCCATTCCACTAACGTCATCCCTATGTGGCCTTGCTCAGTAATGTCACTAATATGATTCTGTAAAGGGCCCACAGGGAGCAGAGAGGGTGTGTTTGAACTTAAATCACTCAGAAAAGAAGGCAGGGAAGCTCAGGAGGAGAAATTGGATTTGCTGGAAAGAGATAAAAAAGTAACAGGAGTGGGAGAGTAGAAAGGAAAGAGGGAGAGACACGGAAGGAAAGGGCGAGAAAATAAAAGAAGTGCTGTAGAGACTGTATAGATGTTAGACTAACTGGTCTTGAGATACATGAAGCTACTGTGAGCCTGCTTGTGAGTGATGGTGGGATTGAGGGATATGTACTGTATAAACAAGAGGAGAGCCCTATAAAGTGGTTGTGGCAGTTTATAGCCAAGAAAGCGGCATGGCTGTAGGGATGGTAATATCGGTTTCTCTGACCATCTGTCCACAACTTGGTCCAGACTGAAATATCTAAACAACTAGCAAATGGATTGCCCTGAAATTATACAGGTCATGGTCACTAGAGGATGAATCCTGAAAAATAAGTTTTTATTGGGGCTGTCAATTGATGGTGAATGATGAGTAAGGATGAGTGGTTTCTTAATCTCATAAATTCATGGGATTTAATAATATAATAGAAACCACATAGAACACATAGAAACCTGAGTGTGTGCCCACATACAGGATTTTTGTGTCTATATACGTTCATAAATAGCATGTTTTTTTGTTACTGAACAAATTTTTTCTATAAGTTGTACAATATTACTGCTTACTGCTGCTTACTGCTGCTTACTGCGTAATTATTTGTCCTAGACTTCTGCTTTTAGAGCTAGTTATTAAATAATTACTAAAGCTAATAATCAAATGCAATGCCTATAAGGGAAGCGTAATGTTAATGAGCCATTTGCCGTGAGGAGGAGGGAGCGTTCGCGGTATGCACGGCGGAGCAACGCTGGGTGTAAACCTGTGAAAGATGTTAGCCACAACACTAGTGGTAGCCTCGCTATATACTCGCATATGTGGACCACAGACTGTCCACAACTGTCCGTGTACGCTTCCGAGGCTTTAGTCTTATTATCTAGGCAGGCAGAAAATATAGTTTTGGGTTGCGATGTAGCCTTTCCTCGTGTTACAGTAGAGTACATCTCTGATACTGAATTTGCTAGTACATAGTACTGTCATGGTCACAGGAGAGCAATTCTTGTATGAATCATTGTTTTGCAAGACAGCTGTGACATCAAATAGGAAGATAGTGTCATTGTAAGTGGCCTTGAAGATGGGACACCTACAGTACATGTCTACAACTCCCCACAAAGATGTTCATTTCATTTATTTCTTCCCTTTAGTCTTTTCATCTCAGACTTTCCTGACCATTAGTTCTAATCAGCATTCCCCCTCGGTGTGTACCATCATCAAATGCTCCTTTAACTTACATCTGGCCGTCTATACTGCTGCCTTCAATCAGCTACAATCACTCCACCCGTGCCCCCATGTGGTGTGAAAAACTAGAGGAAAGTAAATGCTTTTTTTTCTCATCCAAAGCTCTGAAACATGCTACGTGTGTCTTACTCTCTTGGTATATCTTGACACGTCAGCCTCTTTCCTCTTCATCCGTCTTGCCTTTGAAACGTCGGCCAACAGATGCTCCATTCTTCCTCTGCTGACCTCGGGATCTGGAGATCTGTCAGTGGTTTGCGCTAACATTGTTTCACAGTGCACCCTCTCAGCTAGGCTCTTCCATCTATGACCACATCGCACAACATCTCCCACTGCTGCCGTGGCCATGACGCTCTACTTTTTCTCTCCTCTGACACCAAGATTGAAGCTCACGTCTCTGCTCTCCTTTATATCTGCAGCTGGAAATCTGCCCACCATCACAACCTCAATCTAGACAAGACAGAGCTGTTTTTTTTTTTTCAGGAAAATCTTGCTTCCTACAAGACCTTTTCATCACAAGTGACAAGACTCTTGCCCAGTCTGCCAAAACACTCAACACACCAACAGACTGTCAAGTGAAGGTCAAACTACATTTACAGCCTTATCCTGCAGGTTTGAACTCTCAAAGATTTTCTTACCATCAACTCAGTCCAGCAATTTTGTTCGGCCTTGAACTCCCCTCAGTTTACCTCCTGAGATAGTCCTTTCCTTTTTCACGTTGTGGGCTTGCATAGAAAGAAGGTGGAAAGTTATTGGTACCAACAATTTCACCATCATCTTTTCGGGAAGATTGCTAAATAGCGCTACAAAGTTGCACTAAATTTTGGCGAGGAAAAACTGACATGCGATATTCAAAGGGGTCCTTTGACCTCTGACCTCAAGATTTGTGAATACAAATGGGTTCTCTGGGTACCCACAAGTCTCCTCTTTACAGACATGCCCACTTTATGATAATCACATGCAGTTTGGGCAAAAACCATGCTGTTTTTTGAATGCAATATAAATGTGATATTTTTGCCTATTCCAAAATGGTGTATTTCAATATGTCTGCATACTGAGGTCCCTAAAGAGTTTTGGATTTACATAAATTGGGTATGACTGAAAAGCTGAGACTCTTGTGGATCCAATGAGCCCAACTGTATTCATGTGTGATGATGTTAGTCCCCATAGCAGCCATTTCATTGTAGTGAGACCATTTTTTTAAAACTTGACCTCACTGTATAAAATGACTTGTGGTGTCCTCAAGGATAATCACAACCTCATTAAACTGTACAACCACAAACTAGAGACCTGGATGGATGGCTTTCCTAGCTAGATTAACAATAAGGAGGCTTCTGAGCAGTTTTCAGAAAAGAAGTGCTCACAATCAACCCCCAAAACATGCAATTATTGCAGAAATCTCCAAATGTCAAAAGTTTTTGATTTCAAATTACAGCATGACCTTTTCTATGGTGTTCCTCAATGTCTTGGTGTCTTAAAGTGGTATTTTGGAGGGATTATTAATCATTTTTATCAATTCTCAACAGGTAAATGGTTAAATTTAGCACCAAATCTGTGTAAAAAAATGGTATCAACCTCAAAGTTGAGGTTGTGGTTTTGTTGTTGTTTGTCTTGCCTCACCAACAGTTAGAAGGCCTGAACACACCAATCGATTGGCGAAATCAATTAATCCCAATGGAATGGCCATCAGAGGATCTGCTCAAGGAGGCAAATTTAATCTGTGCCATGTACAACTCAGCTTTGGTGAACTCTGACATGCAAATTGGCGCCATTGACCAACAGGAAGCCGTCTTGACAGTGCTGACATTTTGAGAGCCAGTGAGTCCAAATTAGAGGAAGCTGTTGTAGCTTATTAGCAATGCATCATTCACTTTTATGAATTGTCGCAAACTGTCGCAAAATAGAGCGATGGTTTGCAGACAGTTATGAGACGAATGTATGTCCTCGGGAATGAACTGTGTTCACTTATTGTCCATTTAGCGATGGAGCTACGCTAACGAGCTGAAGACTTTGCTAACTGACTGCTTTCTGTTTTTCATCTTCAATAACTTTTAATTAGTGCTGTCACAGTAAATGCAATCACGTGTTAACACAAATTTGTTTTAACGCCACTATTTTCTTTAATGCATTAATGTAATCGATCTTTTGGAGGCTTAGAGAGAGAAAATAGGCAGTAGAGAGAAAATAGAAAGCAGCACATGGAGCTAATGTGAGGAGCGCTAGCGCGACCAGGGCTGCTAGAGAGTTAATAGTTGGCTCGCCAGCTACAGCAATTTACCAGCTAACCTTGTGAGCAGCTAAGCTAACGACACCACCTATTTTGCATGGACGAATGTCACTTTGTGGTTTCAAGGCCCCTTAAAACTGAATCCACACGAGTTACTTTTTTTCACCTGATGAATGACAAATGATTCAGAAATCATTTTCTGACAATTAACAAACTGATTAATCGACGAATCATTTCAACATTAATCGTGATGGTAGCGTATGTGCATCTAAAGGAGGCAGTGGCGTATGAGTTTCTGCATTTCTCCAGTTTTAACAGGTGAAGTGCAGCTGAGTCTCTGTAGTGTAAACACTATTATATAAACAGTGTAGTGTATGTGTGTTTGTGTTTGCCTCAAGTGCATGAGTAATTTTCTATGGCCCTCTGAATATTTAGCACGTTTATTGGTATACACGACTGAGCAACATCTAACAACTCCTATATCAAACTGCCATGGCTGAACAGCAGAGAAACACTCCCCCTCTCTCGTTCTGCTCTGTCTCTCTCCCTCCCTTACTCCCATATGGATGACACACATGGTCCAACAGCTGATGTACTGTACGGCATTATGTGGTTTACTGTTCACCGCGCGCTTCAGGCAATAGATGTGCAAAAGGGAAATGTACCATTTAAAATAAAAAACAGTGAGGAGAAAATGCACTTTCACTGTTGAGCAGGACAACAAATATGTCTAAGGGAAACAATTCAAGGCATGGTAAGCAGTGTCGCTGTATGTGTGTAGAGGTAATTGATTTCTCACTACTTCAGCAACATGTTTAGCTGAGCCCTTATAGACTCTTGAATGTCTAAACTCCTACGGAAAGTTTTTCTAGGCACAAATTAATCATAGTGCTTATCTCAATCACTTTAGAGTGAGATTCCCGTAATTGAAAAGGCACTTTTGGCAGATGTGGGAAAGATTTTTGATTCATTCAACAGCTCACCTTCTGGGGATGATAGATTCCAATGCACCATCTTCGTTATATCCAGACAGTTTCTATTAGTACAGAATTATTGGCTTTTTAATATCCACACAATATTCTCTTTTTGATTTGATTACATTTAGACAGAATGATTAAATGTACACTTTCAGTTTATTATGTTATTTTAGTCATAACAGACATATCCTGTGATTAACTGAGAGATATGCAGCTGGTTTATTAGATTAATAAGAAGATAATTTACTATATATTAAGCATTTTACAAGTGATAAGTTGTTGAGCTCCTAATTCTGTACAGCTGTCAGGCTTCTTAAGTTGCACTATTGGAAAGAAAGCAGGAGAACGAGATTAATACAGGATCTCTAGACCAGGGGACCCCTAGTGGTCCTTGAAGGAGCTCCACAGGGTCCGAAGAAAAATGAGGAATAGTTTGTTTCCAGTATTTAAATCACTATAGAAGTCTCAAGTCAGGGCCGGACCAGCCGTGTGCCGAGCGTGTGGCAGCTGTGTTACCCACAATTCATGCGTCCCTTGTTCACACCAGCTGAATATCGGCTGCGTTTCTGTAGTGTTTCTGCTGCTGCTAACTTTGACTTTCATAATGGCCATTTCATTAAAAATGTCATTTATGATTATTTTAGACAGTCATTTTTTAAATTTTATTGTTTTTGAATTTTTTTTTTTTTTTTAATTAAAATGTTATTTTAATTTGATTAAATTAATGTTTTGGTAGTTTGTAAATTATAATAATAATAAAAGTAATAATCCACAATTATTAATATCATTCCAGATTATTTAGGCTAAATGGGAGTAAATCCCTGCATTCGGGTTCCCAAAAATCTTGTGGAAGACCTTCCCAATAGAGCGGAGGCTGTTCCAGCAGCATTTTAAGGCCCATGGTTTGCTGAAATGACATGCTGTCGTTTTTTTCTTGTGAGGAAAGTTTCTGTAATTCACTTGCTGATGACAAATCTTCAAAGATGCAAGTCGGGGCTGCAGCGCAAATAAAGCCTGTTGAGGCTGCAGGTGGTTTGCACATGTTTCATCAGTGGGCACAAACTTCTATGTGAACTCCTTGTTACTTTAAAAACCCTTGATAATTCATGTAAAACTTGTGAGAATTTAAATCTCCACCAACTGTCAGTGCTTCTCTCTGATCATCCTCACTTCCTTTGGGATGGCCCTCAGGGTCCTTCTTAATCCTCCAGTGAAACTTTCCAACGCTGCTTCCCTCTTTCCCTCCTTCCTTCCCGCTCTCCGTCTATTTTGTCCTTTTGTTCTGTCCTCCTCTTGTTTTTCTCTCTTTCGATCAGCGTGCCTCTGTGTTGCTGGATCCTCAAGCAAAATTATCTAACCTTCAAATACTTTTATATAATTCTTTCTTTTCTCCAAGTCTTTCCTTGAATCAGATTCTGTGCCTCTTCTGCGCTCCCTCCCCTTGTTCTTTCCCTAAGGGTGTCATTTAAACCACCGGTCAGATTATTTGTCCTTCCTTTACCTCCTCCTCTGTCTTTCTCTTCCTTTCAGTCCTTTATCTCCCTCCTATTTCTATTCTTCCAATTTGCTTCTTTTTCATACCGTCTCACTCTTTTCAACTTCTCCTCTGCATTTCCCTTTGGGTCTCTTTTTATCCTCCAGTTAAAATATGCATTCCTCCTTCCAATTCATGTTATCTCTTGCTGGCATGCCCCCCTCTCCCCAAGTTTCTCTTTTCCTCAAAATAATTTCTGCCCCTTTATTTTATCAACATTTTTAGTCATCCTTTTCATATATAATAATATACATATATTATATGTATATGTGTGTTTGTGTAGCTGGTATCTCACACCACCAAGCCCCTCTTCGCTTGACAAGAAGTCTGTTATCTTCATGATGCTCTTGGACTTGGAGGAAATTGAGTCACACAACTCTATTGACTTTCTAGGACGTGGAGTGCTCGAACTACCTTAAGTCTCTTTTTTGCCTCCGTCTTCGTCGATTTCTCTTTCTGTTATTTGGTAGGAATATCCGAGAAGGTCGAGGAAAAGAAGTCTTATTGAGATTAAAATCTTTTTTGCCACTTGGCCAAGAGAGCCACATGAGTGACTAACGCCAAAACAAATCCAATCAAGATGAACTCAGAAGTCAAAAGATCTACTCTAATGTGCATTTGAGGCTTGAGGAGAATGCTTTTTCAATAAGATTTCCACACCATTATGAGTATATTGCCCACATTCTCACAGTTTGTTGAACTACTTTGTTTAGGTGATTATTTTCTTGTTTTTAACAATTACTTCCCAATTACTTTAGCAGTATTGTATTTATTCTTCTCTTTACTTCAGTATGTGAACAGTAGCGATTTTCCTTCCTGACTCTGAATCTTGAACTTCGGCTGATAGCGAGTACCAGCATCATTAAAAAAAAAAAAAAAAAAAAAAAAAGATACACTGCTCAAAAATATTAAGGGAATACTTCATCATCACAGTATAACACCAAGTCAGTTAAACATCAGGGATATCAGTCTGTCCATTTTGGAAAAACAAGAAACACAAGTGATTGTGAATCACTTTCACCTGCTTTGGTGACAGTGAAAGTGACAACAGGTGTAATGGAGAGGCAACAGCAAGACAACCCTCAAAAAGGGAATAGTTTTACATGTGGTGGCCACAGACAGTTGCTTTCTCCTGATCCTTCCTGACTGATGCTTCTCTAGTTTTGTTTTCCGCTAGTGTCCTTGTCACGGTACCTGCCGCCCAATCAGGTTTCAGGTAGTCCAGCTCCTTCAGGATGGCACATCCATTTGTGTGGTCACAAGAGGGTTTACGGTGTCTCCCAGCACAGTCTCAAGAGCATGGATGAGATACCAGGAGACCAGCTGTTACATGAGGAGGGCTGGACAGGGCTGTAGAAGGGCATCAACCCAGCAGCAGGACCGGTATGTGCTCCTTTGTGTGAGGAGGAACAGGAGGATCGCTGCCAGAGTCCTACAAAAAGACCTCCAGCAGGCTACTCGTGTGACTGTTTCTGACCAAACTGTCAGAAACAGATTCCATGAGGCTGGCATGAGGGCCTGAAGTCCTCTAGTGGGACCTGAACTCACAGCCTAGCATCGTGTAGCTCGATTGGCATTTGCCAGAGAACACTACACTGTAACGAACCTACTGTGAAATTCACAGTAATTAACTGGCAGCAATTGACAAGTGACTTACTGTAAAATAAATCACAGTAACTAACTGGCAGCAATTGACAAGTGACTTACTGTAAAATAAATCACAGTAACTAACTGGCAGCAATTGACAAGTGACTTACTGTAAAATAAATCACAGTAACTAACTGGCAGCAATTGACAAGTGACTTACTGTAAAATACTTCACAGTAACTAACTGGCAGCAATTGACAAGTGACTTACTGTAAAATAAATCACAGTAACTAACTGGCAGCAATTGACAAGTGACTTACTGTAAAATAATTCACAGTAATTAACTGGCAGCAATTGACAAGTGACTTACTGTAAAATAATTCACAGTAATTAACTGGCAGCAATTGACAAGTGACTTACTGTAAAATAAATCACAGTAACTAACTGGCAGCAATTGACAAGTGACTTACTGTAAAATAATTCACAGTAATTAACTGGCAGCAATTGACAAGTGACTTACTGTAAAATAAATCACAGTAACTAACTGGCAGCAATTGACAAGTGACTTACTGTAAAATAAATCACAGTAACTAACTGGCAGCAATTGACAAGTGACTTACTGTAAAATAAATCACAGTAACTAACTGGCAGCAATTGACAAGTGACTTACTGTAAAATAATTCACAGTAACTAACTGGCAGCAATTGACAAGTGACTTACTGTAAAATAATTCACAGTATTTTCCTGTTTATTTATTTACTGTAGCATTATGCAACTGTAAAATCAAACACACTAATTTCCAGGTATTGTATTTGTGTTAACGGTAGTAGTGTTTTAACCGTAAAATAGAACCCGGTCATTACTATTTACTGTATTTTAAGTTACAGTAGCAGTGTTAGAACTGTAAAATAAAAAAACAGTAATTTAGTGTTTTAGCTGTAAAATAAATCACAGTAATATATACTTATTGTATTTTGAGTTACAGTAGCAGTGTTATAACTGTAAAATAAAAAAACAGTAATTTCCAAGTACTGTATTTGTGTCTATGGTAGTAGTGTTTTAGCTGTAAAATAAAACATAGTAATTAGTACTTATTGTATTTTGTGTTACAGTAGTAGTGTTATAACTGTAAAATAAAAAACAGTAATTTCCAAGTACTGTACTTATGGTAGTAGTGTTTTAGCTGTAAAATAAAACACAGCCATTTCAAAATACATAATTTTTGTGACGCTAATAGTGCTCTATCTGTAAAATAGAAACTTTAATATTGAATTTACAAGTTACAGTATTAGTATTAGTAGTATCTGTTAAACGAAACAATTTCATTATTATGGTATACTTGATGTCATGCTAGCAATTTACAGAAATTCTTGACATACTTTAAAGCTTCAACAATAACCGCAGAGAGACAGCAAACATTTAACTATTTATTCTTCATTCTTGAGTGGTAACATGCATAACATTTCTTATTTTTAAATATCAGCAACCATTAAACAATGGACATTAACATACAAAAACATTTACAAACAGTGGTGATAATACATTGGCATACAATTTAATTTTCTTGAAATCCACTCATCTAACTAAACATTGGAATTGTTGGGGAATTGCCATAGTAACAGAGCTGTCATGAACTCTAGGAAATTCATTTCTATTAGAGGTTAACAGCTTTAAAAGTAAAGCCTGGGACACACAGGGAAAGTCCCTGTGTACTACTAATTCTCATCAGGTTTGGAGTGTTTTTATGTTTACTCCTTGGCAAATGACACAATTAATTACCAGACAAAAGTATTACATCTTTAGAAAAACTTTAAAGGGCTAGTTTAGGTGTTTTCAAGTGGGGTTGTATGAGGTACTCATCCATAGTCAGTATCAGCTACAGTAGATGGCTGCCCTTTGTGGCAGGGAACTGCACCTGTTATCTTGGGCTCTTCAACGTCACCAGACACATAGAATTTTTTTTTTTACCTCACAGAACATCGGGTTACTAGTCTACCACTGCTTGGATCAGTTAGTTTGTGTTGTGCAAGTTTGGTGAATCCAATCTAACCAAAGTCAAACAAGAACGCAAACAAACTAATCGATCAAGGCAACATTAGACCAGCAATTACCATATTCTGCGAGGTAAAATTACTAATGGCTAGGTAAGTGGTGAAAATACTCTAAATATGGTGAACACTTGAATTGATATTGTTTTTATCAGGTGTCTAAAGTCTGTTTTGCTGCTGTCCCTGTCCACAGCAGTACATTGCATTGCTCCTGTGCTGGTCCTCCTGTTTGTTTCTACTAACTCCATCGAGGTGGAGGTAATACACTAACTATGGAGAGGCTCATACAACCACACTTCAAAATATCCATCCTTTAATGCTAACTGCAAAATCAGTATACTATAAAGATTAGTAGACAGTATAGTGCCTACGTAACATCTGCAACATCTGTAACAGTTCTATTCAAATTTTTAAAACTTTACTGTATCATCATTTCTTATAAAAGTGTTTTTTCCCTTTACAAAGAAATCAACATTAACAGGTAGCCCAGCCTTTTCCATAGTTGAACAAAGTTACTTAGCTGAACAGAAGGTCTATGGCTCCTTGCCTCTTAGTGATTCCATTACTATTCACCATTCCACAGTGCAGTTCCACGGATCCCTGAAAAATAAACAATCACAGTAAATGAAGTGTATAAATGACATAGATTTGGGGATATTATGGAGCCAATTGATTTTTTTGATAACCATGAGCTGTCTTCATAGTAAACCCTGAAATGGCCTGTGTTAGATCAGTGACCCACATTTATATCATTACCTCCGCCAAGGAGGTTATGTTTATACTGGCGTTTGTCTGTTTGTTTGTTTGTCTGTGTTCAAGATAACTCAAAAACTTATGGATGGATTTTGATGAAATTTTCAGGGTGTGTTGAAAATGTGAAAAGGAAGAACTGATTTAATTTTGGGGGTGATCCGGAAGAAATCCTGGATTCTGGATCACTTTGAAATTTTCGTTAACATTGGGATCAATGGGGATTTTCCAAGTACTGTACTTATGGTAGTCAACTTCCTTTTCACATTTTCGACACACCCTGAAAATTTCATCAAAATCCGTCCATAAGTTTTTGAGTTATCTTGAACACAGACAAACAAACAGACAGATAAACGCTGGCAAAAACATAACCTCCTTGGCGGAGGTAATTAATGTGTTTCCAAATTCATTTATAAATTGTACAATAGAAATATGAATTTGTGAATGTGTTTACAAATTAATTTACTAATCTATAAATAAATGCTCAAAATTACAAAGTATTCCATTATTTGACATTTTAAAAATTATGAATTATGAAAAGAATTTACAAATGAAATGTTAATCCATCAATAAATATTTAAACTTAAAAAGTATTTAAAAAAAACCACCATACAGTCAATCCGTACAATTTAAAACTACATTAATGAATTCACAAATAAATAATGGCATTTAAGACATTTTGGTGTGTCTTTAAAAACTCCAACAGTCAGTCACTCTATCTCAACCTTTGCTTTGTACATTAAAGAGTGTGGGCTCTATCATTATGTGGTGTGTTCAGGTGCACCACATAAGTCTGAAAACTCACAAGGTCTCAAAGGTTATGTAAGACGTCCAAGTTTCTTTTTCCCTGTGATGAAATCCACAGATTTGTCATAATGTTCTTGTTTTTGTCTGTACAGTACTGTTAGAGATTATATCCTAAAATCCTAACAATATTATGAGAAAACCCAAGATCCATTCAAGTCAACATGAAAGTCATGACAGGAATGTGTCTGGGGATCACAACTCTCTGGTTCTGTACTGCTGTCTTTGGGGTGACCTGGTTTTGACCAGTCAATTTGATTTATGAGTTGCACTTGTGTCTTTACTATACACACTGCATGTACAACAGGTCCCCTGATACTTCTGTCATGACTTTCATGTATTCCTGCTGATTTATTTCATGTACTTAGATGGTAAATTGACATCAAATGCACATTCAATTCTGTTGCAAAATTATAAGACAACTCAATTTCAAGAAATAAGTCTTAAATTAATCTTTGGTTTTCTCATAATTTTGTCATGATTTTACGATATAATCATCAAGTGCTGTATTGATAAGAACGAGGATATAATGACAAATGTATGTATTTCAACAAATACAAAAAGAAACTTTCTTGTTTTAAACAACCTTTGAGGATAGGATTATAGTTTTCAGACTTGATGCGGTGCATCTGAATGCACCACATAATGATGGAGCCCACGCTACTGCTGCCTTCAAATGGGGCCGTGTTAACCGTGTTTACAAGATGGGAAGTTGTGAACATGTATTGCGTTCAAGTTATTAAGTTGTGAAGAACAATGCTGCTAAGCAATGGCAATATTAATGTTACTATCTGAGTCTAGAAGCCACAGAGCTAACAGTTTAGCCAGCTATGCAGGAGATGTAAAGACATAATGACAGAGGAGAAAGACGAGGCCGTTGAGAATATCAACATTTTCCTCAGACAGATTATAAAATTAGCAAGAAAAATAACATATGACTAAAACTACAATATATTATGTGCTCCACCATTTCTCACAATGTCAACAAACATGTCACAAGTTGTGAACTCTGAGCTTTCAGAAACTTTCCACTGAAGAGGGGGGTGTTCATATGGACCCAACTCATAAACACAGTAAACACCACCATATTTGATGGCACCATCTTTACCGAACAAAGCAAATGCTGAGAGCATGACTGACCATGACTGCGATACTGTGGATGGCCATAGCCAAGATACTGTGATGAAGAGTTTTTAAAGACACACCAAAATGTGTTGTTATCTCTCTGTGTGGGATTCAGACCGATCCACAGGATCTGCATCCATTCCTCTCCTTTCCCACTTCGAGTCAGTCTCTGGGCTGACCAGGGCAGTGCAACTAACAGAGATGCCAGCTGACAACCAACCAGAGAGTCTGCCACTTTCCACATAATTTGTGAAGGACTATGACAGTCACTGAAAAGGCAAATGCCAAACTTGAATGATGTTAGTTATCGGTCCTGGTTCAGCCTGAGAGGACAGACTCAGTAACATTAGTTCTTTATGACTCATGACTAGAAGGGCAGAAAACAGCGGCATCTACTATGCCTGGGCACAGGTCAAAAATACTCCCAAGCTCTACTGCTATTAAGTTTAAAATATACATTAAGTAAAAAAAACACATCTTACTCTCCTCTAGTGCCATCTTGCCATCCCAAATATTATTTTACACTCCAGTGAAAATTTGTTTGCAACCATGCTCATAGTTTGAGTTTGTGAAGGTTCTTGGATGAGAAGTGAAACATCTTCAAGAATCTACACCAAGTGTAGTTGCTGCTGATTTAACCCGTACTAAAATCCTAATAACTTACCATGACCTGGATGACTGACCCTTAAAAGTTTGGTTTTTGTTTTTTCCTTTTCCTTTATGGGGCCTACCATCACCCCTATTCGGACGACTACATTTACTTTGTTTTCATTATTTTTCAAATTAATAGCCAAAGAAGGAAAAGAAAAGTGATAATACTAATAATTATCATGAAAAAATCAAAGTTTGAGTTTTAATTGTCTAAGTTTTGAATACCTATGTTTGAGATTTCTGCCTCTACACAATTTATTGATTCATTCATGCAGCCAGTTCCATTTGAAAATTCAGACCTCACTGTCAGCAGTTTGTATGAGGACTATTTCCTCATTGGACTGGACTTCCTGTGAAAACTGTCTTATGTATGTTCTGGATAACTTATCCACAGTATAAGGTACACAGTGTAGGAATGGCCATAATGTTTAAATCTTTTGTAATCAATTCAATTTGTAAGTTAAAGCACTTTTAAGCAACATTATTGAGATTAAATTTTCTCAAAACTTGGACAAATAAAAACCAAACCAAATCAAACCCATGGATAAACATCAATAGAGGGAACTCTTTAAAGGCCCATTATCAGAACCTTACCTGTATCTAGTTTTTTTTTCCAGTCAAACTCTGTGAAGTCCCTGGTGAAGGAAATGACACATCTCTGACGTCTTTCGCTTTACAGTTCTTCCAGTTTTCCGGCTTTTCTGGACCTTGGCACCACACTTGCTGTAGTCAGGATTAATCCTGACAAAGAACCTAATAGAAATGAAAATGGGGGTTAATATTTCGACTCACCTGGCCGGTTTGAGGACCACATCAGGTTAATAGATCAGATCAACAACAAATTTATAGAGATCAAACTCTTATTTGATAATTATAGGGCAAACCTAGTATTTCAAGGATCAACCCTAAAAGATATGAACTTTATGAGCAAAATCATTTAGGTGCTGGTTGGAGTGTTGATATTAAGAAATCCTATTCTTTATTGCCCTACAGCAGATATAGCAAATGTCTATGGTGGATATATTCTCCTCCACACGTGTGCATGATTTTATGGACATACATTGATTGTCCATGTAAATCTTTTTTTGTTACTCTTCTGTCAGTATAATGTGTTTTCATCTTGTGATACAAATTCAAATTACGCTACTAAGAAATGTTCACATATTTATCCTATTTTTGGCAGTTAAATAGTTGGTGGTTTTAAATACTTAAGGAGAAAGCCCTCATAATTAGGAAAATAATGCCACTTAAATGCAAATTTTATGATTTCACTGGGTCAATGCTACAAACAAACTTTTAAAGGAGAAATGCAGGTAAAGTAAATGTAAAACAGATGGGATGTACAGTATGTATTGTTAGCAATACCTCTGAAAAAAACTCCAGTGTAGTGGCTGCTTCCACCTCATATTCAACATTAAATACATAGAAACTGGCGAAGACGACAGCCATGGCAGTTGTGAAATCTGGCATGGGAGGTGAATGTGGGATTACAACGGCCCTCTATGGACAGCATCCACCTGCTGGCAGACCACATAGTGTCTCCTGCAAAAATCAAACATAAAACAACAATTATATTATAATACAGTAATGTCTACAGAGTGCAGACCCTCTTCACTTTTGTCCTGGGTGAAAGTGAAAAAGGACCCTGAGACATCTTTGAAATGTTACTTTATTTTGAAAGCTGAACTGCCATATGAGTTCCCTAACTGTATTTGATATGTCCGATTAATTGCATTTATCTACAAAAGACTACTTCTATTGAATGAGAGTTTTACCTTGCACAATGAGCCTTGGGGTGCTGGCAAGACTGAACTGGGTGTGGGCATCGACAGGAGTTGTAGTCACCTTAGAGTATGATCATTTTGATTAACAAAGGTATAGAAAAATACTCCAGGCAATCAGTCTGTAACTGTAGTCTACAGTTTTTAATTCTTAGCTTTATTTACTGGCAAACCCTACACTGGATTTAGCTAGTCAGAGAAAGTCTGAGACACTTACCTGTAAAGATGCGTTGTGCTGCTCCACTCCACGGTGCTCCACTCCCACGGTGCTCCACTCGGGGCTCCACTCCACGGTGCTCCACTCCGTGTTCAGGGCGGTAAAATGTCCACCGTGTGACTGTGAACCTCTGGAAAAATACTCTTCCCGCACTAATAGTAATACCGTATCGCTCCGTTCTCGGTCGTAACACTCCGTGAAGTCGTAAAATGAGCGCGCAGCGGTATTTTAAAATACGTCATCGAGCGCAGAGCCACCCAGCTGTCCACCTCGCGTCGAGGCTCCGCCCTCTCTCGAGATCGCGCTGTCGCTCCGGTAACATGACGGCTGTCTGATCCCTGGCGCTGACGTTAGTTTAATCACCCATCAAACAGAGAGCCGCGCGACGAAAAGACGCCATTAACCACCTGTCCACCTGTCTACAAAGCACCGCGAGCAAAAAAAAAAAAAAAAAAATCACCGCGCAACCACACGCACACGTTAACTCTGCCCTGATATAAACACCCTGGACGCTGAGCTTTCAAGTCCCAGTGCCGACGGTAGATGTTGTCACAGTGAAGACCTTTTGCCCCTAAACTAATTAATTACACACTGACTGATCATAACTGATCATGGCGTCTGCTATGGTTTTACTATATTTCTGGAAGGCTGGATGCTTTGGTTTAGAGGGCAGTATCTGTAATCCTGGTACCTGGTATTTAGTCATATCATATATATAATATATCTATCTATCTATCTGTCTGTCTGTCTATCTATCTGTCTATCTATCTATCTATATATATATACGTATATATATATGTATATATGTATATATATATATGTATACGTATATATATGTATATATATACGTATATATATGTATATATATATATGTATATATATATATATATATATATATATATATATATATATATATATATATATATATATATATATATACGTATGTATATATATATATGTATATATATGTATATATATATGTATGTCACCACAAAATTAAAAAAAAAAACAAATTGCAGAAAATAAGCTCTGTGGCAAACAAAATTTATGATACTGTTCAGTAAGATAATCTTCACAAATGAACACCACCTTTATGATTTTAAAAGTGTGAATACAATCACCAGAAGTACAAAAGCTAAAGTTAGGATGTAAATGAACTACATTACAGTCACAAGCATACAAAAGTATAATATATATTATACACAACAAGGCTGTAAAGGAGGACGAGTTGGCATGAAGATGTTTTGTCATCTCATTTAGCCACTTGTTAGCAACCACCTTTTTAAAGACACCAAAGCTTCACAATTCATGAATGGGATATTTACTATAGTATTTTATGTATTAACTGTATTTCATATTGTAGAACAAAATGTTAAAATCTCTTCAACTTTGGTTGAACCTTATTTCAGACATCTAACTAAAACCCATTGGCTTACAGACGAGGGAATCAAAAGTGCTAAAATACTAACTCATTTCTGGGTTTTAAGATTAATTCCTACAGCACTCTATAGACTCTGTATCATAAACAACATGAAAGCATGGATCCATCCGGCTCATTTATCATAGTTTGCTGGCACACTGTGAGCTCCTGAGTGTCAGTTGAACGTCTTTCCACCACATCCTAAAGGTGCTCTACTGGGTTATGATTTGAACGTGGAGGCAATTTGAGTACAGTGAACTCATTGTTATGTTCAAGAAACCCGTTTGAGATTAAGTGAGATTTGCGATATAACACATTATCACGCTGTAAGTAGCCACTATAAAATGGACACGGTCAGCAGCAGTACATGGTAGTGTTTAAACAAAGCTCAGTTGCTACTAAGGGGCCCAAAGTGCACTAAGAAAATATCCACCACACTCATCAGACCCGGCAATGTTTTCCAATCTTCTACTGTCCAGTTTTGGAAAGCCGTGCCAATTATAGACAGAAGATTACTGTTTTTAGCTGACAGGAGT
This sequence comes from Pterois miles, assembly GCA_947000775.1. Classification (NCBI taxonomy): domain Eukaryota; kingdom Metazoa; phylum Chordata; class Actinopteri; order Perciformes; family Scorpaenidae; genus Pterois; species Pterois miles. Next base: position 24,121,713 of record CAMQGK010000052.1, read on the forward strand.
AGTACTGAGATTTGACATATTAGTGTATTCAAAGATGCTCTTCTGCATGTTGGTATATGATAAATTGGTCCATGGTATATGAGAGAGAGAGCGAGAGAAGGAGAGAGAGACACAGGGTTAAGCGAGACAGAGAGACACTAAAAGAGAGGCAGACAGACAGAGAGAGAGAGCAAGCGAGAGAGAGAGAGAGAGAGACATTGTGTATCATAGTACATACTCTATCAATAGACACCATAAAGATGACCTTTGACCCATCTTTATGTTAACATACTTTAAAACCCTCTGAGACCTGTGGGACTGATGGTGATCCCAACTGAGTTCATTGTCTTTCAGAGGCTCTAGAAAGTTCACATTTATGGCTAGAATGAAGCTAGAGAGCTAAGCTAGACATGAAACTAGAAAACTAGGAAAGAGGCTAAATAATGCTCCAAATCTGGGCTTAATCTTAGCAAGGAAAAGCTGTCATGTCCATCTTCAGGGGTCCCTTGACCTCTGACCTCCAGTGTGTGACTGAAAATGGGTTCTCCCCTACAGAAATGCCCACTTTATGATAATCACATACAGTTTTTGTCATGCAGCATAAATGTGTTTTAGTCTCCTATTCTAAACATGATGTGTTTGAATATTTCTGTATACTGGGCTCCCTAAACGGTCTTGGAATTACATCAATTGTGAAGCTGAGACTCTTTTTCTATGGTGTTCCTCGAGGTCTTGATGTCTTAATGTGGTATTTTGGAGGGATTTTTGATCATTTTTATCAATTCTCCAGTGGTAAAAAAAATTGTTAAGCACCAAATATGTGTAACAAATGGTATCAACCCAAAAATTGCTGCAACAACTTATGAGACTAATAGAGCATAGGGATGGACATTATATACTTCTATCATAATGTTATAAATCCTTATATACGTTTACAATTTATTTTAAATAATTCATTCATTCATTCATCTTTATTTCTGATTTATGACTAGAGTGACATGACACAAGTGCTGAGCTACATCTCAAATTAATCTTCAGGTTTCCAGCTTTCGGATGATGTCCACCACTTCTATGTGGCATCTACTGCTGACCTGCTATCTCCCACTAAAGTCCCCCTGGACCCCCTAAAGACCCCTGGACCCCCTAAAAAAGACAGCTTTGCTCTATTGTCAGTCTTAGGGGTTAATATGCTTCTGATGAGTCTTGAGTGAAGACCAGATTTTACTGCGCATGTGTTGTACCCCAATGATATGAAACGATGATAATGTGTAACATCTCCTCTTTTTCACCCTCGTGTGCAACCAAGGCCTATTGAAGCAGGCTGGATCATGTGCCATCATTGTGTCATATCTTTGGGGGTACAGCACATCCCAGTAAAATCTGGTCTGCCCTCGCTAAAACTGAGGCAGTCACAATGCAGGCCCACTCACACTGCACAAGTACCCATACCTCCATACCGCAACCAGGAAGTAAACGGCTTATAAGATAATTTACACTAAACACATGACACTCCACATATTTAATTGAGACCCTTTTTTATGATCACTATTGTGACCAGTGGGATTAAATGGGTTAATTAAGAGCACTTTAAATAAATTACCTGAACACTGACTGCATGACTTACCATCTATGTTGTATAATGGGGGCGGCAGTAGCTCAGTCTGTAAGGACTTGGGTTAGGACGCGGACGTCACGGGTTCAAGACCCCCATGGACCAAGACCAGCTGGTTGCTGGAGAGGTGCCAGTTTACCTCTTGGGCACTGTCGAGGTGCCCCTGAGCAAGGCACCAAACCCCCAACTGCTCTGGGCGCTTGTCAGGAGCAGCCCCCTCACTCTGACATCTCTCCATTGATGCATGTATGTGTACTGTGTGTGAAAAAGTGAGTGTAAAACTGAATTTCCCCACTGTGGGACTAATAAAGGAATATCTTTCTTTCTTTCTTTCTTAATGCATATTATGTCAATTTCAGCCAGTTTACTGTAAACTCATAAGGTGATTGTTACAGCAATTCATAAAGTTATAACTACACAGTACTTTACATATTTCCTCCTAATACAGCATATTTACACAATTGTGAAAGTTGCAAAAGTTAATTTTAATATTTTTTTAATAAAGTAACTATAAAAATATGGTAGCAGGCTTTTATCTTTGCTGCACTGGAAGTTCCTACAGCAGCATAATTAATTACTGTGATTTTATACTGTACATTTTAGGATACTGTGATTTTACACAGTACAATGTTGGTTACTGTAATTTTATACAGTACTTGGTGGTTACTGTGATTTTATACAGTACATTGTTGGTTACTGTAATTTTATACAGTACTTGTTGGTTACTGTAATTTTATACAGTACATTATAGGTTACTGTGATTTTATACAGTACTTGTTGGTTACTGTAATTTTATACAGTACATTATAGGTTACTGTGATTTTATACAGTACATTTTTTGGTTACTGTGATTTTATACAGTACTTTATGGTTACTGTAATTTTATACAGTACTTTTTGGTTACTGTAATTTTATACAGTACATGTTGGTTACTGTGATTTTATACAGTATTTTTTGGTTACTGTAATTTTATACAGTACATTATAGGTTACTGTGATTTTATACAGTACTTTATGGTTACTGTGATTTTATACAGTACATTAAAGGTTACTGTGATATTATACAGTACTTTTTGGTTACTGTAATTTTCTACAGTACATTATAGGTTACTGTGATTTTATAGAGTACTTTATGGTTACTGTAATTTTATACAGTACATTAAAGGTTACTGTGATTTTATACAGTACATTAAAGGTTACTGTGATTTTATACAGTACTTTTTGGTTACTGTAATTTTATACAGTACATTATAGGTTACTGTGATTTTATACAGTACATTATAGGTTACTGTGATTTTATACAGTAAGTTTTGGTTACTGTGATTTTAAACAGTACATGAAAGGTTACTGTGATTTTATACAGTACTTTTTGGTTACTGTAATTTTATACAGTACTTTTTGGTTACTGTAATTTTATACAGTACATTATAGGTTACTGTGATTTTATACAGTACTTTATGGTTACTGTGATTTTATACAGTACATTAAAGGTTACTGTGATTTTATACAGTACTTTTTGGTTACTGTAATTTTCTACAGTACATTATAGGTTACTGTGATTTTATACAGTACTTTATGGTTACTGTGATTTTATACAGTACATTGTTGGTTACTGTAATTTTATACAGTACTTGTTGGTTACTGTGATTTTATACAGTACATTGTTGGTTACTGTAATTTTATACAGTACTTTTTGGTTACTGTGATTTTATACAGTACATTATTGGTTACTGTGATTTTATACAGTACTTTTTGGTTACTGTAATTTTATACAGTACATTGTTAGTTGCTGTGATTTTATACAGTACATTATTGGTTACTGTGATTTTATACAGTACTTTTTGGTTACTGTAATTTTATACAGTACATTGTTAGTTGCTGTGATTTTATACAGTACATTATAGGTTACTGTGATTTTATACAGTACATTGTTGGTTACTGTAATTTTATACAGTACTTTTTGGTTACTGTAATTTTATACAGTACATTGTTGGTTACTGTGATTTTATACAGTACTTGTTGGTTACTGTAATTTTATACAGTACATTATAGGTTACTGTGATTTTATACAGTACTTTATGGTTACTGTGATTTTATACAGTACATTGTTGGTTACTGTAATTTTATACAGTACTTTATGGTTACTGTGATTTTATACAGTATATTATAGGTTACTGTGATTTTATACAGTACATTGTTAGTTACTGTGATTTTATACAGTACATTATAGGTTACTGTGATTTTATACAGTACATTGTTGGTTACTGTGATTTTATACAGTACATTATAGGTTACTGTGATTTTATACAGTACATTGTTGGTTACTGTGATTTTATACAGTAGTGAATTATTTCTTGTAATTTTCACAGTAACTTCTTGGTTACTGTGATATTTGACTGAAAACACAGTATTCTACTATAAAATAATAAACAGTAGTTTACTGTGCACAAATACAGTAAATTACTGTGGATTTCACAGCGATTTTTTACAGTGTAGAATTGGCAGGTCCACCGTACTACTACACAGTATACTATACCAGTGTATATATAGTTTACTGCTGACCATATCTGGATGTGATATGATTATTGTCTTTGTTGTATGGCCTGGCTCTGGTTAAATCCTTTAAAAACATGAACAAATACACAGAAAATGAAAGCAATAAAACTTGCTTTTTTTCTTTTTTTTCAGTTTTACTTGTTGGAATTTCCACTGTGAAATTTTGGCAAATTGCTGACATTTTCCTCGCTCTGACTACCGTTACAGTCTCCACTAACACCGTACTGTTGTTTGATCACCTACTACCTATGATCAGTTCTACTTCAGAAGAAGTATCAAGCAGCCGTAACGCATCGAGCGCGACCGAACAGTGAAGGCCACTAGTTTGGAGCAGCCAAGAAGAATTGATTTCCGGTTAAACAAGTTAATTTTTTCTGGGTTAATAAATTATGGCATCGCATCAGTGCTTAGACTGGCATATAGAACTGGACGCATTTGCGATACTAGTTTAGGTATAAGAACAAGTTTAGTGAAAAGTTCAACAGGATTGGCTGGTAAAGCAACACTTGTTCCCCTTCCACCAGAACACATCAGTTAAGAGACGTATACACCCACACCTATTTACATATTCAATGTAAAATAGACGAAATACATCACCAACCTATTAAGATGAGTGCAGGGAGGTGCGCATTTCAATCTGAGCAAACCAAATAATTAATCGCAAAAGTGAAGTGTGTTTAAAATTATTTAAACGAGGACAAGACATCAATACTTTGAACCAGTATATGAAAAAGGGTGGACATGAAGGAGTTCATGCCCGCAGGCAGAAAGCGAGACAACGTGTTAGACCAACAGATCCCTCAGACACACCAAGAATTGCAATGAAGTGGCCGAGCTTCACGACTAAACCCAGTTTACTTTGCAGAGAGATGAAACATTTGAGTGTGACTTGCAGGTGAGAGTGCACCTTTCACCTGCTTCAAGTTTTCCAAACTCTGGTGAAAAATCTCTCAGTGTTTCTGTAGGCAGACCATAATATGTGGACTACCTTAATCAGCTGGGACATTTGATTAAGGAGGATGGGCCAAAATCACATACTGTGCACCACATACCCAATATGTGTACTATCATTCAGCCTACTTTTAATTTTTGTAATTTAGTGAACTCTGAATACTTAGTTAAATTTAAGCATTTGAAAATGAAACATCTGATAATGAATGTCATCGTCACTACCGCATTGTGTTGTTGGATATTTATGCTGCCATAGTGTCCAATGTTTGCACACTGTCATACTGTATTTCACTGGAAATAATCCGCAGTTCATGTAGTATTGGTTATATACTGAGGCTTACGGTGGTAACGAATACCATTTTTTGAACTTTGAAGCTTTACTGATGAGTATTCTCCGTTTCAGCCACACTACCGTACACCCACGCCCCTCTACACACAAAAAACAGCAATAACCGTCTGAGAATAATAGAGGGTCCAAGGTCACGCTCTCCTGGAAGAAAATTTTGTACATTGTAAAGTTAAATGCATCAATCTGGTGCACTTTGAAAGCAAAATTAAGAGACTAGATCTTCTAAACAATTTTGTGCTCTAGTGGTGGACTGTAGACTACTCAAGTACTGTACTTAGGTACAATTTTCAGGTACTTTACTTGAGTATTTAAATTTGACGTAACTTTATAGCTCACTTCTACTCTGCTAGATCTCAGAGGGAAATGTTGTACCTTTTACTTCAATTATATATTTCACAATATTAGTTAGTGTCTGTGTACAGATTCAGATTCTTAACACTAGATGAAATTCAGCTAATAAACTGTGGTTTATTATTAAGTAGTGTATCTTTATTACACATATAGGTAGTTAAAATGAGCACTTTTACCAGCTGTAACATTAAAGTTCTGAACACATTAATGCATCCATAATTGTAACACAATAATATACCATAATATTAAGTACATTATTGTGAAATTGGCCATTCTGCATAATGAGTTGGCTACTTTTACTTTTGGTACTTTAAGTATGTTGTATATTTGATGCTAATATTTTTGTACTTCAGTAACATTTTGAACACCCATAAAGCTTGATAAACGAGACGGGTGGGTTGATGACATCGCCACAGACCCCTGAAACACTGAGGACAGTCCACCCTGGTTGACAGTTGCGCCCACAGTGGGGACCCATCCGTCCCTCCTTGCAGGGAGGCCATTGATGTTTTAACATGTCATTCATCAGAGCAAATTGTGCAGACAAATCTGGATTGAGGTATTTCACTTTTTAATGCTGTAATATGTTTTTACATATTACAGCATCATTATTTTCATATTTTTCTAACCACTTTAGCCAAGAAATAAATCTAGAGGATGTTAAATGTTGAACATACAGTCATCAAATGCAATTAAAATAAAGGTTCTAATCTAAAAAGCTAAACGTTTTTAATGGAATTCAGTCTAGTTTTAATAGACAGCTACAAGTCGCTAACCCCACACTGACTGACACTTAAACTGAAAAGCATAAAATCCACAAGTCTCCGCTCCATGAAGTTATTGTAACCGTTTTTCAACTCCATTAAATTCTCAAATTTGTATTCATACTGACAGTGGGCTGGATCGACTCTGCACAAGGTTCAGACAGTTTCTAGACAGTCAAGGTTGTACAAAATCGTAAATGCTATTTTTTTTTTTGCCCCAAAAGTCTGAGCCGTAACAACCAATTTCACACTAGAGACTGAATAACTTCCACTTTCACACAAGTTGGAAGGTGATTAACCCAAAGCTAAATGGAAAAAACTGTTTTTATGTGATTTGGGTGAACTGACCCTTTAAGGGACAGACATAAGCAAATGTATGACTTTGAGACTCATTAAGACTTGGGACGCAAACATCGCTGACTCTTCCCCTCTGTGTCGCCCAACCGGAGACATTCATGATGCTAACAACCAAAAGGTTAATGTCGGAAAATGATTAGAATCAGCCAATGTTTTCGTCACATAGTCGGGGCTAATTTACTGACAAATTAATCTGGAAAAAAAAAAAAACAGTAATTACAGTCGCAATCAAACCTCACAGGGTGCATCTGAGCGCCGGTGCTGTCAACTCACAGGAACAGGATTTGCATTATGCAGATCCTGACAAGTCATTCACAATGGATGACTTGTTAGTGAACCACAATGACATGAACAGTGATGATTAAAATTATGGACTATTGTTGAGCTTGGCTAGATGTAGTAATTAATTCCTCCTGCATGCCACAACAAGTTGCACCCTGCTGATGTTGTCTAATTGGTGATGCGCTGAGTCTGTTCTCACATTTGTTAACAAAGACGGATTTGAAAAGTTGCAAACCTGAATCCAGCAAATTGTTAGCAACAAGCTAACAAGCTCCTGTCCTTGTTTCTGGCCTTCTCTGTGAATGTTCAGACAGAACTTGGTTCTAAGAAGGGGGGTAAAAAAGATGAGAGGACAGACATCCATGAATGTAGTTTAAAAAGATGGAAATGTCGGTGCTTTATTCAGTCTGTTTCATCCCTGGATTTTTATCTTGATGATGCAGTGGCTCAGTGAAAAGTGAATATCCTCATAGGTGATTTGGCCACCGCCGCTCCATCACAGATAATATTTCCAGCTGTCAAACTGATGATGGTTTTTATGAGTGGATGATTTCCATCATTATGTCTGTTTCACTGTGGTAATGGATGAAAACATTTTTTAAAGTAAGAAAAATGTACATGGAGTCCTTCATTTAGATGGTTTCTCCTTCCTGGATTTATCTTTTTTTTCTTTTTTACTGTCACCCGTTTGACAAGTCAAGATGTCTAGGAGCATCAAACATTTTTTTTCATTTATAATATTAATAAGCCCTTTCTGCGTGGTATAAAAGACATGACAATGCGCCGTTCGCTGTATGTGGTCATTTTCAATAGGGCTGGACAAAAATAATCTTATCTTATTTATTTTTATCTAATTTATTTGTATTAAGTATTTGCATTTTTTCAATTTTATATGTATTATATATTATTATTTATTTAAAATATTAATTTTCCATACATTTATTTTTATTTATTTTTCTGTTGAATTATATGTAAAGTTGCGTGATATTCCCACAGTCCATGAGTAATCATGTTAAATAATTGTGATCCTAATATTGACCAAAATAATCATGATTAGAATTTTTGCCATCATTGAACAGCCCTAATTTTCAGACATCTAAAACAGCATGTTCCCTCAGTGGACTATTTACTTACTTTTACTTGCTATTTACTTTGCTCAAATACAGGCGTGGGATATACTGTACATTTTTTTTTATTTAAACAGGAGACAGTTCAGTTTTTCATCTAATTCGATTTTCTCTATCTTTACCGTTCGATAGCAAGCCGTCTGAATAAAATGTGGCCAAGCCTTCACAAGTTGGCGACAAGTTCTGTGCACAGATGTTATTGCTCATAGCTGCAGGGAGCTTTTCCTCATATTAACCCCCATAGCATCTCATCAATAGCCCAATCATCACTGCCAAACAGATCTGTCAATATTAGCTGCCCATAGCACTTTAGCCATGATGGCTTTGAGACAGGGTTACAGAGGTCAGGAGAAAAATAGTCCCCCATTTACACAGAAACTGAACGTCCTGCCATTCCCATTACAGTGATTGGGTTTTTTAATGGAGTCGCTTTGCTACCCTGTCATGTTTTATCACAGCACTTAGAAATATGACACGTCTGAGGTTATCTTGAGGTGAAAGGCCACGAGAGAGAAGGCAGGCCTGTAAGTCAGAGCTGGTGCTCAGGAGAGAGCTTGTTCAAGTTGTCAGTGCTCCATACAAGTCGTCACAATTTGACAGCATGAAAAGATGATGGATGGATTGATTCAAGGTTTCTGTGACATGCTCGGTACAGAGGCTACTGTAAATCCAGTGGGCAACCTCCGAGGTCTGAAAAATGAGGCCAGTGTGAAAGGAGTGCCTTAAACCTGCATTCTTTCTAATAGCTAGTAGGTTCGTTAGTTTCAAGTCTTCTTCAATACAGCGTGATGTTCATTTAGTAAATTATGGTCCCATGGACCCATAAGCGTAGCTATCTTGTGATTGACAGGTTGCTACCACGGCGTTGTCTGGTCTGGGAGTTGTTTTGTCGTAGAACTTTAACCATATCACCGTGTTTTCAGTTCATGAAAGTTAATTATAAGGTTTTGGTTGCTGAAACGTGTCTTAACTCCAACATCTTGTGTCACTTTTGGTTGAAAAACAACATAAGATGGCAACAGCCAAAAACCAAGATGACGACAGCCAAAACCAAGATGGCAATAGCCAAAAACCAAGATGGCGACGACCAAAAACCAAGATGATGATGGCCAAAAACCAAGATGACAACAGCCAAAACCAAGATGGCGATGGCCAAAAACCAAGATGACAACAGCCAAAACCAAGATGGCGATGGCCAAAAACCAAGATGGCAATGGCTAAAAATGGCTTCAAACTGGCAGTCTATAAACCAATAGGTGACGTCACAGTCACTACGTCCACTTCTTAGATACAGTCTATGTGTAAATCCCAAAGACTGTAATTACAAAATGCAGGAGCAACAAGCAATGCTCCTTTTTGTGTCTTGAAATTGGGAGGTTAAAAAAAATCTGTCAGAAAAATGATTATTGTGTGTGAAGCTTCTTCACACAAGTTGGGGTCAATTAGTGGTGACACCTCGAGGGCTCTCATTTAGCTTCTTTTTTTCATCCCTTTGGGAAACTTTTGAATCCTCCATCTTACTCGTCTGCTTCCCCTCACTTTTAAACAGTAGCTTACTTTGGCAACTCTGATGAAAGAGTAATAAATGTGCTAATTTATGGGCTCTCTGCTCTCTTTGGATATTTTGAAGGCACCCATTTTATGATGAAACCACTTTGAAACTGAAGTAATGTTCTAGCAGGAGCATTCACAATGAAAGTTTGGCAAAACAGATGAGGCAGCTATTTTTCCTCCACAAAGTTTAGCTTAGATGTTGAGTGCTTTATCCTCGATTGAAGGGCAAAGTAACCGAGATGTGGATGGTTTTATGGATGGATGGATGGATAGATATACAGAGAGATAAAGACATAGAGGAAGAGACAGAATGAAACTGTGTCACAAAAGTTATGTGACAGCAAGCAGCGCCTGACCTCAGCGGTAACAGAGGAAATCTACCGTTTCAGGTTCAAAGAGCTAATGAATATAAATGAAAGGCATCGACAAAAATGAATCGGCTGTAGATTAAAGATCAGACCCATCTGTAGTTGTGATTATGCATGCACTCGCCCCATCGAACAGATGAAAGATATCAATCGATGACACGCGTCAGCACTTTCTGGGTTTTAAAGGCCAATAACCTGTCCTCTTCCTGGTCCCTCTCTCCTGCAGGCTTAGGAGTTCGTCTTTGCTTGTGTGTGTGGTGTGTGCACCTTTTTAGATATGTATGCATGCATGTACATATGCAGAGTATGAGTGGTTTAAAGTTTGTGTATTATCTTTGCTGTTTACTTTTTGACTAACTTGCATAGTGCACAAGCATTCTTGTGAAACAGTTCCACTACATTTTTATGCATTTAAAGAGAAAAGAAATGCATTTTCCATCATGTAATATATTTATTTTATTTCACAGCATTTTACAGTCTTATTTCTTTATAGCGGACCATTACTATGTGCAACTGACTGTTGCTATAGGCGCCGTTCTGATGTTGGCGCATCGCTCTGGCTGGGTTTATTTCACAACAATGAGCGACTCGCTGTACATTATCAGTTACTTAATAAATGGAAACTCTCATCCTGTATACCAGCAAGCCTTCGTAAAAGTTTAAATACTATTACAGATTTTTTGAGTAAGCCCATCTTTCTGTTATTCTCACACTCAAGAAGTTAAACTCTCACTATTTCTTTCTGTTTTCAAATCAAATTAATTTTTAAGTATGGCTTTAATTGTTATATGTTTGGCATTTGGCAGCTCCTTAATTGCCATGAATTTCTAACATAACAGATGGTGAAACAAGTGAAAGACTAATGGAGATGCTTAAATATTTATTCAGTTTTTTTAATATTTTACTATATCAAACATTACAAAACCTATTCAACAATGATGTATTGGCGTTCATACATGCTACTCTTGCTGAGCATGAGTCAGGACTCATAGTCATATATGTAAATCTGTGTGTGTGTGCATGTGTGTGGACAAATATCAGCATCTGTCAGTCTGCCAGCAGCCCTTTGGAAGGTGCTTATCAGCAGGACCAGCGATGGGTTAAGTACCCCATGTCTTGATACTTTGATCTAACTGCTGACAGAATTGGAGGTGGTTGGGGTGGGGTGGAGGATGACAGCGCGGGAGATGAAGGGATGAAGGGGCAGGAGGGAGGTAGATATGGATGCTGATGAGAGGGAGCGCGGTGAGAAGAGACTCGGTGCTTGAGGTGGAGGGAGGGAGAAAGTGTTGCAATGCAGATAGAGAGATGAGAGTGAGAGACTAGTGATCGACACATAGGAGAGACATTAATGCAGCAAGAAGCCATTGTAATACAGTACTTTTAATCGGTTCAACTCAACACGAGGCAAGGTGTACAGTACATGTCGACTACGACTACGTCTGTAGCTCTGTAAAGCTGTAGCCCTCATTACACTTACGCATTTTGCTATTCTTGGCTGAATATTGCTAATAAGGCAAAAAATATAAGCAAAATTTAAAATAGTACTTTAAGGGCGGGTCTGTCTGCGTTCTGTTATGTTTTTTGTCAAAAGGAAACTCACTTATTCATTGCGAAAACCAGAGATTAGGTTACCAGAGTAAGCTAATTGAAGCTAATCAATAAGGTTATGAATGTTAGCGCTAGCTGAGTCAAAGTTCGGAAATAGCTGAAAGGGTTAGTTTGGATCTTTTGAAGTGGGCTTGTATGTAGACTCCCACGTTCTACCAGTTAAAACTACTGCTGTTGTGAGTGTAGTCTGGTGGCTTTGAAGAGAGCAACATAATGGCTTCAGTTCCCAGAAAGGGTTGTCTGACAGCGAGGTGCAGCGGCTGTCGATGGGAGCAGCAGAAAAACGTATTTTTGCCTCCTTAAATATATCAATATCAGTTTAAGTGTACAGCGCTAAATTTATAATATTTTCACCGCTTTACCTTGCCAGCCAATGGAGAGATAAAGCCATTATATCGCACCAGACTCCATTAAAAAAAGAGTAACTTTACCTCAAGGTGCATGGGAGTTGCTTGTGTACTGCTGCATCTATTGGTTAATGTGTTTGTATTATTGGGGGACTTTTGGATCTTTTGGAACTAATCTGGCGTCCACAGCGGTACATCGCTTAGCTTCAATTCAACTGTCTACTTCTCTAAACTCTGAGCATGCCGACCACCATCATATACACAGTATACCGTACATATAGTGGCCATGTGGAAAATGTTTTAAGTAGGATTTATAGAAAAACCTCAAAATGAAAAAACAAGTAAACAAAAGGGCTGTCAGGGTCAGCTGTGCATTTTTAGTTTGGCTCAGTTCTTATTACCCTAAGCTAAAATGTTAGGATATAAACTTTTTTCAGCAATTTTGGCATGCCAGATAAAAATTCAGGGCCTCACCAGCGTCTGCCCTCCATTCAGCACCGACATAATTCCCATTTCTAGAGCCGAGCCACTAGCTTACACTAGTCTTATCAGCTTAAATCATGAAGTGGAGCAGCAGTAGGGAGGAGCGCCCGAGAAGCTATATTAAACATATTTCCCCAAATTAAATTCTGTCGGCAGGTTCGGTCCCTGACAGGAAATCATCTCTGCTCGGAGGAAATGATCAATCAAAACCAGACAGTGAAATAAAAACTGTGTTCTATAAATGGTAACGTAAGAGCACTCTGTCTAGAGAAAGCCACCTTCGCCAGCGTTGGCTACTTGACCTCTGTCGCTGTGATATCTTTTAGCCAGGTTGTAAACAGGAGTAGGCTGTGAATATTTCATAATTCAGGAATACGGTTATCAAGGAGGGACCTCTTGCTGCCATTTTTTTATTCACCAGCACCCAAAGATTCCTATTTCTTTTGACAAACCTGAGCGTTTTGTGCTTTATAACCAGTTTCATATTGCCATAGCACGGCATCCTGTGGTTGCTTTTCTTAGTTCCTGACAAGTTTTGTGAAAACAAACAAGGTTTACATTTGACAGCTCAGATATCTTTAAATAATCTCAATTACTTATACAGTGTTGTCATGTTTATATCACCCCCTCCTTGCTTTATTCTATGATATTTTCTTCTGAAAAAGTTTCCACAGAGGATCATTAAAGATTCATCTTATCTTCATAGAGAAAGAGTCAGTCAGACAGAAAACAATACAGACAGACACAGAGGAAAATAGAAAGGGAAAGAAATGTACAGACTGCCGGCAGGCAGACAGACTGCCAAAAAACAGATGCTTGCTCTCTGTCCTCCCTGTCCTCCCTGTCCTATATGGTACAGTATCTGGCTCTGTGCTCTCCAACCCTCAGTCTTCAAAACCACAGCAGGAGGTGACACTCTGAGCTCTGCTGCCTGGCTTCTTCTATATAAAACCTCCCCAGTCTATTTGCCTTCTGCGGGGATTACACTCAACACTCATCTTTCACATGCAGCTCGTTTGGGCAAGTCCCTCCTGTCTGTCTTTGGCTCCATGGCGGTGTTTGTGTATGGGACTGAGGGAGAGCGGGCCATCAGGAGAACAATTGTGTTTGTCTGTATGTGTATATCTGTCATGGGGGTTTCATTTCTACCTGTGAGGCAAGAGTGTCTTATTTGGCATTTTATTCCTCTTTGTGACTGCATGCTTTGTGATTGTCTTGGCAGCCACATCAAACAGAATAGGCGGGGTAGACAGTGTTTGTTATGGAGATTGGGGTCCAGGGTGCATCACAGGAAGACAGGAAGACATCGACATGAGATTATTTTTCTTTTATAAATCACTTTATATCGTCTTCAATTTATTCGGCTGGGTAAACCAGGAGTGAGATTAGACAAAACTCTTTGAGTTGTCTGGATAGTCGGTCTGCATTTCAGGTCAGAAAAGGAGAACAAATTCCTCTTTATTTATTAAGCAGAGCTGGTGAATGAATTGAGTGAACAATCACAGAAGTCTGACTTTCTACAGTGTAATGCTTTCTGCAGAGCAGCATGACAGATGCTGGGAGATTTCTGCCATGTGCACCCTTGTGTAATGTACATTGCTACTTAACATCGTCTCTTAGATTCCCTCATCGACTTGTACATGACAGATACATGGACCTATTTGTAATTTCCCCATATTAAACAATGTTTCTGTTGAGTAAACAGGTCTGGCTGGCTGTGGACTGAACCATTTTATGGAAGCCAAAATGCCTGACGTTGAAATACTGCTGCAAAAGCGTCTTTGCCTCAGGCAACTTACAACCTTCGCATCAAGCGTTTTGATTGAAAATGCTTGATGCAGCTCATTTATATCATACTTTATACAGTTTTGCAATAGCAACATGTGTTTATGCTTAAAAGTCACCCTTGCTATCTGACTGATACCGCTGGGATTGAAGGCCAGGCTTAGTTTCTGGCAAAATGACAGCATTATTTTCACAATGAGGTGGAGTATGAGGATGCCTGCGCCTCTCACCCTGCCATTTATCCACCACTGCTACTTGCCACCCTAGAAGAAGCACATGGTTTAATGTAGCTTAAACTGAAGCTCACAAAGTCTTGGCCACTCTTTTTGTTAGTGAGGCAGAACTTCTTCAATATGATGAAAATCTGGCATTGAGACCATCAGTATTCATCTTCATTCTTCTGGCCCTCCTTGTTGTACCAACCACCTGCTGAGAGAGAGACGTACCTAAAGTGTGGTTATGGCTGCAAAGCCAGTTTTCATCGCTTCTTTGGTCGACAAAATCTGGGGCTCTTTGGCTGAAGGTTTTCAAAGCTGGATTAGTTGTCAAAAGGGCTATTTCGAGCATTACTGTCCCTGTAGCGACTAGCTCAAGCGTTAACTTCTTCTGGTGTTTCTGTCTTCCTCCTGTCCTCAAGGCAATAAAAATAATTTATAGACATTTCTGAGTGCAAGGGAGCATTCTTGCCAGTTGCACATTTTAGTGTGCAATAGGTATGATGGTCAGTCTGGGATTGCTTTTTAATGCTTTAATCCTGACAGGGACACACAGATGTGATGTGACGAGAAAAGACATTGATTCATTGAGTTGCATTCAGGCGACAACCTTCAACCTCCTTTCTGAAAAGTGAAGCCAATGTGCCTTAAACATGCATTCTTTCTAACAGCCAGCAGGGGGCGACTCCTGTGGTTGCAAAAAGAAGTCTGATTATATAAAGTCTATGAGAAAATGAGTCTACTTCTCACTTGATTCATTACCTCAGTAAACATTGTAAACATGACTTTATGGTCTCAATTGTTAGTTTCAGGTCTTCTTCGAAACAGCATGATCATTTAGTAAATTTTGGCCCCATGGACACATAGGTGTGGCTACCTTATGATTTACAAGTCTCTACCATGGTGTTGACCTGTCGGGGAGTTGTTTGCATTTTTGTCTTCGAACTTTAATTCTATCACAGTTCACAGTGTTTTCAGTTCATTAAAATTAATTACAAGGTTTTAGTTTAGTCTTAACTCCACCCTCTTGTGTCACTCTTGGTTGGAAAAAAAAAGCAAGATGGCAACGGCCAAAAACCAAGACGGCAACAGCCCAAAACCAAGATGGCGATAGCCAAAAACCAAATGCCAAAAACCATATCGTGATGGTTAAAGACCAAGATGGCTACAACCAAAAACCAAGATGGCGATGACCAAAAACCAAAATGGTGTCTGCCAATTACCAAGATGGTGATGGTCAAAAACCAAGATGGCGATGGCCAAAATGCTGACCTCGAGGCTTCAAAATGGCAGTCCACAAACCAACAGGTGACATCACAGTGACTGTCCACTTCTTATATACAGTCTATGGTTGTATTCCACTATTATTATTTGTGTCAGCCCAGCCTGGTCTCCTAACTTATGTTCCCATACAACAATGGGCAATTGCGTTTCAAGATATTACATTTGCTTAGTGGCATTTCACAAATACGTTTCTAATCAAGAGCCTTTCACCCTCTCTCTCAGATCTCAGAGCGAGAACAGAACAGAGCGTTGCTGCTTGCTTTGACTTTGACAATAACAATGATCAGTCAGTTCATCCCAGTGGTATAATGATAAGAGGATATCTATGACAAGCGCCACAAAATCCATCCTTCATGTCTGAGAACTTGCGAAGGTCATGGTCTTGGGTGATTGAGCATGAAGCATTCTACCCTCATCCCAGTGGGGAGGCTGCATTGTTTTTGCCCCATGTGTGGGGTTGGCGTCTGATATGGAACGTGAGGCCATAAATGAGGCATATAAAGCAGCTCTTTGCTATGGGGACAGTGTTGTTGGTTAAACCTTATTGAAGATGGGACTTGCCCATTGTCTTTGTGATGGCATATCATTGTTGTAGCCAGTTGGGCCCTATCATTGCTGATCACAAGTATATTACAAGAACATGACTTAAACAGCTTTTTGCATTTGAAAATGTGGGGATTTTGGAGCACTCTTCCTGTTAATTAGGATTTACTGGCTCAACGTTTCAGGGTTAGATGTCTTAAGAGGTCTAAAGGCAGCATCTGTATGAAATGGTACAGATGTGTGAAATAGTGCTTAATGAGCCTGGTGTCACGCCAAAGCATGTAATAGACCTGCCTGGCTGCAACAAAACTACTTTTTTTTTTTTTGGTTGGGGAGTTTTTCCTTATTCGATAAGAAGGTCGTTTTGTAAAGGACAGAGGGTGTCGTACCCTGTACAGATTGTAAAGCTCCCTGATTTTGGGCTATACAAATAAAATTGACTTGTCTAATTAAGTTTTGGAAAAACATCATGGTTAGGTTTAAGTTAGGTAAGTAAACTAAGTACAATACGGAAACAATAAAAGTTAAGTATCAAACACGTCACAAACATCATTTAGAAAACAACTTCCCCAAAATTAGATGCTGCATCTCAAGGCGCTATCCTTTCAATAAATTAAAAAAACACTGGTCTCAAACACTGTTGAAAGTCCTGTGTTTGTTGGACCCATCCACCTCCTTTCCTGCCCACCATAAGCAGCCTCTCACTGTTTATTCTGCCTATATATTTACATGGATTCATTTACATTGCGGTCAGTACAGACTACATGGCGTACAAATCATATGGCAAAAGCAAGAACGACATTCTTATTGTACGCTTTTGTCTTGCACATTATCGTGTAATTTGTACGCCATGTCATGTGACCGGGCTGGTTTAATATGGAGCTCCCATTATTTTCGGAGGATTTGGTTATGACAACTTAAATATCGAAGTCCTTGTCAACCTCGGTGTCCCCAGTGACCCTAAATATGGTTGCTCGTTATACAGGGGTAAATGATGGAGTTTCTTTTTTCGTAATTAGTGTTTTATTGATTTTTTTTCTTTTTACATGAAAATTGTCACATGTTGGTCAAAAAATCAAATGCTATATGTTAAAAAAATATTAATAGAAAAATAAAATGTCCATCATTCATACTTTTTATGCAATGCAGGGCTTTTATAAGTCTCTTGAAAATATGATATAAAATAATGCACACTCAATTTCCCCGTTAATTGCTGTAATCAGGAGAATTATGGGTACTAAAGCTGGGGTCATGGTCCAGTAAAGGTTGATAAATGCTGCTGTAGAGCCTGGCTCCTTCTGAGAATACAGATGCATAGCTATCGACCTTAGCTTTGCTCTGTTCAGCCCGATTGATTTCACTGTTCCACTTTATTTCTGTGTTTTCGCTGCAGCCTTGACCTCTCTTTGCCCTGCCTCGCTCTGGCGAATTAACATTCAAAGTTTTGTTTGACATGTGTGCTGCTGCTTTGGGCCAGTTTTCAGAGAGACGGAGAGGCTTTCACTCAAAGAACTTCTCTTTTTTTTAAGATTTTGTTGTGTTTTCACATCTGCTTATAAAACCTACAACGTACCACTGAGCTCAGCCTCTGAAGAGACACAGCAACCTAAAAGAGCATGAATGATGGCAACAAAGAAGGCTGTTATGTTGCGTCTGTAGTCGGAGCTTTCTTCACCGACCACCCACTCCCTCGACTGAAGTCTTTGCAGTTGAACCCTTAGATCCAGAAATGTCTAAAATATTTTTTTTATATTATTTTGTGTGTTTTTGGAGTGACAGTATGTCTTTTCTGTGTTTGATTTGTTTTGTTAGGTCAAGCACGCTGCAGCCCTGTATACCTCGTATTACAGAGGGGCGAAAAATGGAAAGTGAGAGGTAACAGAGTGGAGGTAAGAGATGACGTTTCAACTCAATCTCTCTGTCCTTAGTGGAGCCGACGCACCGCCAGCAGTGTTTCTCAGTGTGTGTCCTTTAGTGTATTTCTTTGTGTGTATGATGTCTATTTGTGTGCAAAGTGGACGGTGGCCAAGGATAAAGCGTTTCAGTGTGGCCAAATGCACACTATCCTCTCATATTATTGTCTCTTATTCAGGTGTGACAGGGGGGAAACGGATAGAGAACGAGACAAAGCCAGAAAGCCTGAGTGCACAAAAAGACATGTCCAACCTCATAATCTAATTTGATATCCAATTTGTTGAGTCCCCCGCACCCTGGTCCTCTCCTCTCCTTCGCCCTCCTTGATCCTTTCGTCCATGCATCTCTCTCTCTCTCTCTCTCTCTCTCTCTCTCTCTCTCTCTCTCTCTCTCTCTCTCTCTCTCTCCCTCTCTGCTCCCTCCTTTTCCTCTCTTCAACACCATGCTCTTGCCAACTTTTTGCAAGTGTATAGCGGAGGCAATTTTAGCTTAAAGTACACTGCTTACCTTGCAGCTTGCATAAGCAGCGTGTGTGTGTGTGTGTGTGTGTGTGTGTGTGTGTGTGTGTGTGTGTGTGTGTGTGTGTGTGTGTGTGTGTGTGTGTGTGTGTGTGTGTGTGTGTGTGTGTGTGTGTGAAACTGGCTTGCTGTCTTCTTAGCTTTTGCCCGACAGTGTATGTGCAAACAGGATTACAAACACACTGTTGACTACAAGAGGGAGAGAACTTGATTCGTGGCTTCAGGATAACGTTTTTACGCTCTGTAAAAATGTGCATCACTAATTAAAATAAATGTGTCAATAGGTGTTGCTATTTAGATACCAAATACGTCTTGTCAGCCATCTAAAGCTTTGTGGATATTTTGAAAACGACATTCAACTGACTGTATACGGCTTCTGCATTTACTGTATAAGGGCTTTTTCTCCTTTTACGTACATTTACACATAAAGCTTGACTTGCTTCAACACTGCCATTCATAAAATATTCACTTTTTTTTCCACTCTTTTTCTCTCATTGTAAAGACTCTAATTACGAAGACTATACTATTAGTTGCAGTTGATTCATTTAGTCAGTGGTCACACCAGAAAATTACACAGTGCTATTAATCTGCATATGTTTGCAAAATATATGCTTCTAGAAGCTTGGTGATTCATACCACCGCTTGGTTTGCATCCCACAAAGACGGACGCACGGGGTACCCCTCTTGTATTACTTTTGGACAGACCAGGGACGGCGTGCCAATATACATGGGCATAGTGTCCTTCAAAATAAAACTTCTGTGTCTGACGACACCAACGAGCCACTTTAACGACTGATGTGACACAATAGATCAAAGTTACTTTTAGTTTAACCCCGGACACGAACAGTGGCCTCGTGAAAGTTTGTTTGACTCATCCACCCCCCATCCCGTCCGAACTTAGCGGACTCTCATACATGCGACACGCCAAGGGTTGGTTTGCATTAGAGGTAGTTGAAAGCTCGCTAAAGGTGCCTCCGTGCATCAGTTTCTGATGCCGAGGGCAGCTGCCGATCAAAAGTATTTTACGAGTTGGGCGTGAGAAAGGGTTGGTGAACAGCAGTACACGGGAAGTTAACAGCTAACATGCTAGCCTGTTGGGAATATGCTTGCACTTGTCAGTCAGATAGCCCTCTGAGCATCTTTTTTATGATACAGTATACAGTTACCATTCAGCCAAGATTCCCATACTAGGTTTTACAATCCCTATTCAGCCACACAACTGCCACAGCTCTGTTTTGTTAATTGAAATGAACTGGGTTATACCTGCACTGAATGGAAGGGTCACATACACAGCCCTTACTAGTGGTCCTAGAGCAACTGCACTGGATCAGCTGAGGGTGAAGTCCACTGCTTAAGGGTACCTCAGGTATTGGTCTTGACATTTAAGCGTCTTGTCACTAACCCCCTTATTTAATTTAGCTGAAATCCCTCCCTTTTAAGACTCCTATGTTCTATACTTTCCACCAGATTTAGCCTTAGTTACTCTTCCTGAAAATCCTGCATCAAAGTATTTCTCAACAGCTTTGTTGGCAAACCCTGAGTTTTGATATTTGGCTGAATCAGCTATGCTCGATACTTAATTTGTTTAAGATAGTTGTGCTTCCAGCTTAGGCTCACCCCCCTCAGTTTGGTTTGGCTGAGTAATGCCCAGATTTCATCCTTCTTGTCTGGCCGGCTTGGACAGCTTAGAAGTCAGAGGAGTGCCATAAGGCAGAATATCCATGTAGTGACCTGGCAGACAGCAAAGATTTGGGGTATTTTAAGGGCAGTGCCATTATTTCTAGTAACCAGATCCAGTGTAACCATTATACCTTGTTATGTGTTTATAATTCATATCTCAGCTCACATCTCTTTTGTCATTACTGAGAAAATGTGTAAGCATTTTCGATGTAATCCATCACTGCCACAGCGGGATTTGATCTTCAGCTGCCTGGGGAATAACTGTGCGTGAGAGATATGAACCGGTGATGATAATGTGCAGGGGAATACAGATGGGAAACATTACCAGCAACAGTGCAGTGGCTACTTTTTTTGTGCTCATTAATGTTGCCCTCATCTCTCACCACCTTAGGTGACTTGCCTGGTTGTCATCACACCTATGCTAATGCATCGTAAGGCTGTGTGGAGCAAGCCATGATTCACTAAGCACATGGGGTAAAGTCAAATCCATAAAGTAAAGTTCATCGCCATACATTAGCAGGGCACCTGGTTTTACTATCTTGCACAAATAGCGCTGTGTGTAGGTCAGGCCTTTTAGTATGAGGCGAAAGGGCTCTCTGTAAGAATGTAGTGCACATTTAATGTTTACTACTACATTAACATTTACAGTACTTATACACTATGATAACACATGAGTACTTCAACACGCACACACTAATGTTTAACCTTTACCACCATTACAGTCTGCAGTTTCTCTTTAGTGCCACTTGCTCTGAGGTTAGAAGAGATGATAAAAACATTCACCTGAATGCAGTGGGCAACCTCCAGGTTTGAACATAGATCTATAAGAACTGGATACAGCATTGGAGATGGGCTCCCGTTCATTCCTATGAAAGTTGTTCAGTGGCGGATGAAGCCAAAATGGCTCCACTGCTGAATGATAAAGTACCCGGATCATGCTGTGATTTTCTGCATCCATTGGGCCCACAGAGCAGGCGCACTAGCATTTCCTTTAACTAATATCCTTTAACTCTCACAAGATGGCAACAGCCAGAAACCTCAGTTGCTATTAGGGATATTTATAATTCACCGTTTAATTAAAAAGCTGAGTAATACTCTGAGGAGCAGCTTGCCACTTGCCGCTGGTTTTGCAAGATACAGGAAGTTGGCTCCAGTCTTGAGCTGAGGAGTTGTGGGCTAATAATATGTATTCCCTGACAAAATGTGTGGTCACAGCTATAACGCTACCTCCAACACCACATTCACTGCCGCCACACACACGCAAATGTATATGTAAATGATATGGTGGAGACTTACTGGGAAAGTGGCTGCATGTGTCCTCAACAATACAGACAGCATCGTGGCTGCCACTCCTGCCCGAAGGGTGAACTAGGGACTCTGTTTGTTGTACTCATTTATTGCAGCCGTCGCATCGCTGCATCAGTTAACGGTTAATAATCGGTTAGCAAGGGTTGGCATTGTCTGGTCTTGGTGTTGTCTGTGTTTTCATCTTATAACTTTAACCCTTTCACTGTGGGTTTTCAGTTCATGGAAGTTAATTATAACATTTTGCTCGCCTAAAAACATGTTATTCAGCCTTAGGTTTTACTTGGGGGCGGCAGTAGCTCAGTCTGTAGGGAGTTGGCTTGGGAACCGGAGGGTCACCGGTTCAAGTCCCGACATGGACCAAAAAACTGAGTGTGAACTGGTAGCTGGAGAGGTGCCAGTTTACCTCTTGGGCACTGCCGAGGTGCCCCTGAGCAAGGCACCAAACCCCCAACTGCTTGGGGCGCTTGTCAGGAGCAGCCCCCTCACTCTGACATCTCTCCATTACTGCATGTGTGTGTGTTTGTGTGCATGTACCATGTATAAGTTAAACAGAGTGTAAATTGAATTTCCCCACTGTGGGACTAATAAAGGTAGATCTTCTTCTTCTTCTTCTTCTTCTACTTAGCTCCACCCTCTCATGTCACCTGTGGTTGCAAAAATCCAAGATGGTGGGGGCAAAAATGATGAACTCCAGGCTTCACAATGGCAGTCAGTGAACCAGTGGGTGACATCATGGTGTCTACGTCCACTTCTTATATACAGTTTATGTTTGAAAGCTGATTTTAGTATCATATCCTTGTTTTTGGCATGCTGGCTTGCCAGATGTGCATTCACTCAGAATCACATGGCTCTGATGTGCCAGTAGTTATTAAGCGTATTGCACCTCTGTGGTCCCAGGCTGCTGATGGCTTACTTTACAACTTCTGTTCGACCCACTGACTTGTCATAAACTGTGAGCTGAAATTGACCTCCTGCGTAGCTGAAATGTCCAAAACTTCTAGAGGCCAGAGTACAGAGTTCCACAAATAAGTTAAAGTCTCTTGAAGTCATGCTGTTTCACAAAATCTGGATTTAAAAGTAAACTTTAAAGCTGAAAATGGAAAAATAAATAATTTCTCGCCTGCTTCCTTATCTAGAGTGCCATGGCAACGATGTTACATGTCACTATAGTGCCTTCTCATTACATCTGGCTCTCACATAGGCCCAGTCAAAAATAAATTAGCTCAGCCGTGGGTGCTATTTTCAGAAGAGACAGAGAAAAGCAGCAGTAGGATGTTCAGTGCCCAACTCCAGGCTTACCGTTGAGGTAAATCACAATTATTAAGCGAGTCATGTAGGCATCCTTCACCGCGGCAGTCATCGCTAATTAAATAATTTGCACTGTTCATGCTTTGCCTCGAGATTAACAAATTAAAAACCTTTTTCCCTGTTTCTGTGATTCAATTAAAGTCGGCCTACTTTCTAGAGAGCGTATCACTGAAGTTTTTTTTTGAACCAGCAACCATGGATGAAATTACTTGAGAGACAGCTTTGAATGTAGAAGTTGAGGCCACTTTTACTGTGAAAACTTTTCAAAAGCTGAGTGGCCTCCAGGCCAAGAGTATCAGTCAGCTAGTTATCAGTGGCCAAGTGTAGTCGATAGCTAAATGTTGGTCATTGAGCAAGTTAAACTTTTATAATGCACTTCTGTTTTATTTAGCTGACGCTCTTAGACAATTTCGGCAATAGACGTTGGTATTGAATGTGACCAGACTGACTCAGCTCAGTCTCGGCTCCTCTGCTCTGTGATTCGTTGACACAGTGAATGCCCGCATGTCTCCATTTCCTCCAATGCATGTACCATTTGGGCTTTTGTTTAATAATGAACAGCTCCATTACTGAGACTCTGGATTGCTTTGCTTGAAACAACAGAGCTTCCCTGCAGCTCTCGCTTTGTAAGAATAATTTATAACATGACAAAACCATGACAGAGCTGTCCATTACCTATTCATTTTCTTCAACAGGACGTAATCCGGGATTTTGAGGACAGCAAAGTAGAATAGTATTTTAGTCTTAGTCTTGACATGTTTGATGGTTAACATGAGGTTGATTTGGGGCAGTATACAGCAGAAATGGCCACTTGCAGTAAATACAGTGAATAGACCCACACGGTAGAGGAACAGCAGTGAATGATATGGACAGTTTACCAGTGTTGGCTCAGTGGGATACGTCACTGTCCTATTTCTCAGCATCAACGTTTGTCAGCTCTCTCCTGCTGTTATTACATTCACCCACTATCTAGATCAGCACATCCCAGCTACTGAACCTTGTATTCAGTCTCTATAGACCTTTTCATTGCATTTTGCTGCTATGGCAACAGCTTTGGTCCAAGTCTACTTCCTGTCAGCTACTGCATTAACCATTGCAACAGAAAATACAAAGGGGCCCCTTTAAGATGTTTTTGCTGGAAAATATAGTGTCCGCTTTGTGCTACCTGCATCAATAGATGTGTGTTTGATAAATAACAGTTAATTAAAAAGATTGTTACAAATTATTTTCCTGGCGATCGTCTAATCGATGAATTGAATAATCGTTGCAGCTCTAATTACATTTTCACTTTCTCTTTCTCATTCTCTTACTCATCGTCAACTGCTTAGTCGGGGTTGAGTCGCGGGGGCAACAGCTCCAAACATCCCTTTCCAGTTCTGACTGGGGGATCCTGAGGTGTTCCCAGGTCAGGGTGCAGATATAATCTCTCCACCTAGTCCTGGGTCTTCCCTGGGGCCTCCTCCCAGCTGGTTGTGCCTGCTCAGGGAGCATCCTTACTAGATGCCCTACCTGCCTCAACTGGCTCCTTTCAATGCAAAGGAGCAGCAGCTACTCCGAGTCCCTCAAGGATGGCTGAGCTTCTCACTCTATCTCTAAGGGAGACACCAGCCACCCTCCTGAGAAAACCCATTTTGGCTGCTCGTACCCGCAATCTAGTTTTTTCGGTCGTGATCTTTCTCATTCGCTTTACTTTCTTATTTCTGGTAAAACAAAATGTAAAGAGGTACTTTTGTGTGATTCTTTGTGGAGAAACTCCACAAAAAACTGCCAGTTAAATCAACTAATCAATTAGTCAACAAATTCGTATGAGTGTTAGTCAACTAAGAAGGACAGCTCTGCTTTCTGTAGTATTTGCACATGTTAACTATGGTGTGAATGTGGCAAATTGTCAAGGTATAGTTTTGATTAAGCAAGTAAACACTTAAGGTTAGAGAGAGATTGTGGTCACTGCTAATGAAAAGATGAACATTAACAGACTACCACAGAGCTGTATTATTAACATAATATCACAAATTGTTTTTTTTAAATGTCACGGTTATCAGCAACACTAGTATATCATGACGCCCTTAGTTTGTACATAACAAATTTAACTAATGTACACATTCAACACATTCTTATTCCCAACTCGTAAAATACCGCTGCTTGGTCAGTGCTCCTTGACCTTGGAGAGCGACACATGAGTTACTTTTGGACAGACCAGGGATGGCGTGTCAAAATAAGCTTGTTACATGCATGGTGGCCTTTCAAAATAAACTTCTGTTTACATAAAGTTATGTGTAGGCAACCCAACTGCATAGTTTGGTTTAGGAAACAGTTGTGGTTGATGTTAGGTTCAGTGACTAGCAACTCGTGACTAGAAACTAACGTGAGTCAGACGATAATGACGAGTCACGTGACTAATGTGACAAAATATGTCACTTTTAGCTTCACCCGGGACACAAACACCGGTCTCTTGGAAGAAAGTCCTGTGTTTGTTTGACCCATCCACCTCCTTCCCTTTTAACCTCTCACGCTATTAAAACAACGTCTTTTGCGCCAACGGTTGAATAACACCACAGGTGGGTTTACATTAGTTAGTTGAAAGCCTGGTTTGTCACATACTGTTGCTAAAGTGTGTCTCCGTGCAGCGGTTTCTGATGCTGAGAGGCACTTTTCTGGCCAGCTTTTCATGTTTCCCCCATGTCTTATTCTGCTGCAGTGCCGATTTCTTTTTAATCAGATGCTTTGTAGATTCCTGGTTGTTTTTTCTTATTTCACTACTTACTCTTTGCTCTTCAAAAGGACATCTGCAGCATTCTTGCGTTGTTTTGTTGGAGGGAGAAATCTTACTTTTACCAACGGAAACAGCAGATCTTTCCCATCATAGCAAGGTCACCTCTCATCTCTGTGATGGACTGATGCCCTTTGTTGCTTTCTTTTCCTGCAGCATACCAGAATACAGAGAGGCTGATCAAAAGCAGGAGGGGGAATCAATCAACTGCTTTGTGTAAGAAACAACATAAAAAACATTAAAAGATTTACAGCGTGCTCTTGAATGATCCGTCAGAGCTTATTTTTTTGAAACTTCTTTAGTTTGTTTTTGCTTTTCTCCTAAAAGCTATCATCTACTTCATATGCTTTCTCTAATCTAACATAGAGTAGATGGATGGCAGGTAAATACAGTTAACACAGTTTGACTAAACACCTTTCTCACAATTTTTATGGAGTATTAAAAAACATGACCTGTTTGAAAAGCCTCCAATGACATTTGATTGAGACTGAATCTGGGTAGAAAATGGAAATCTGTCCCAGTATCCCCAGGTCTGGTTGGTTAAATATTCCCACCTCGTGTTGACTGCTGACAGGCTGAAGCAATGTGCTGCTATCTCAGCCTCTTCATTTTTCAGCTATGACATATGCTTGTCATATAGTTCAGAATGGGCTAGACCTCTTGAATGGTAATGAATGAAATGATGACGGTAGTCCAACGGAAAGACATGAAGATTCCAGTAAGCCACGGAAATGTTGAAGGATTTTGAAAAAAGTTTTTTGTAACTCAACTTTTTAAAGTACCTCAGCATAGAAAGCCTTGTCTCCTCAATAATTACAAATCTATGTGGTTATGTTACGATAACATTAATAAATATTTTGTCTTCGATGCTAAGACATGACATAAGGCTACGTCCAAAATTGCATAGGCATACTATACACTAAATACTCAAATGTGTACTATTTTACTTTCTTACATACTTATGCCTGAATAAAGAGTAGTATGTGTCTTTACAAACACACTACACTGTAATTACGACGTCACTTCCTTAGAAGTGAAAGAGCTTTCTTATTGGTTGGAGACCCGTAACCAGGGTAACTCGTACCAAACTCATGTGATGTGTGAACAATGATTTGTGTCAAAGTCTGCATCCAAAATTCCATACTAACATGCTATTTAGGACGCTAAAACATATGTTGGATATTTAAAAATGTCCGAAACAAACTGCATACTATTTCTGGTGAAATATTACAGTATGCAAACGCTGGAATCTACGGCAGCATAAAAATCCCACAATGCAATGCTGTAGTGACGACAACATTCATTTTTGACTTTGACAGACAACTCTGTAACATCAGTAACGCTTCAATTGAAGTGTAAATATAAGATTTCACTTTATTAGTAATATCTTTTTCTCTCACAAATCATTGTTTTGGTCACGAGGTTGGTACAGGTTACCTTGGTTACATGTCTCCAACTGGCAAGGAGGCAATCAGGAAGTGACAACGTAAATTACTGCTCATTGTGTTGGAAAAGACACATACTGCTGTTTATTCATACAATGTAAACTAATTCGAAAATTATATTACACTTATAGCAAACTGGAATCCAATACTTCGATTGAAGTGTTATTGATGTTATAGAGCTGTCCTCCATTATCTGTCATGAATGTTGTCGTTACCACAGCATTGCATTGTGGGATGTTTATGCCGCTGTTGTATCTAGTGCTTGCATACTATTTTTCACAGATTTCTGACATTCTAAAAAGTCTCACATACTATTTTAGCATACTAAATACCATTGGAGGAATTAAGGATGCAACTTATAGTATAGAAGTTGCTGCTGGTGTGTATGGAGCTGACACTTCTATGCAGGGAATCAAAGACTTTGATGCTGTCAAAGTTTTTTCACTTTCAGCGCTGAGCGACTGTACGCACGAATCCCTTCTCCAGTCTATCTTGAATTTTGACTTCACAAATATTGTTATTGTGGACTTCATTCATGTCTAATTCAGCAACATTCTGTGCATTTTCTTTTGCTCAGATGTCAAGCAAACAGACTTCTCCTGAAGTCCAGGTCCGCCTCTCCCACCCGTGATAAACTGTCGTTTATCTGTGTCCATCTTGACAAATTGCCGGACACGCGGTCTGCATTTTGATTCACTTAGAAACAGTCTGACACCGCCTCTCACAACATGTCTCGGTCCACCAGAGTACAGCTAGTGCGCTCAGAACCAGCCAAACAAACCACACCAGAGTTCGATTAAAGCACTAAATGACTAAATGTTGGCTTGTGAAAGTGCCCTTAATTGATTTAAACTTAAACGTCATTCTTCAAAGTGTAATTTTAAACTTCGTCTTGCTCTTAATAGCATGTAGAAATTAATTTTAAGGTTGGTATATTAAATTTTTACTCTATTGCTCTTTGGGAGTTGTAGTAGACTTCTTTTTCGTTTCATTTTTTTATTGATGTTACATTTGGGAGCGTTGAATTAACTCCTTCCACTTTCCTTTATTGTCTTTCCTACTTCCTTCATTACCTCTCACTCTTCTTCTATATGACTCCTCCTCCCCAGAGATCTGCTATTGCCGTTTTTTATAGACCTCTCCCACCACTCTCTAGCTGTAGTGAGGAGTCATCAGCCTGCAAATCTTCTTCTTGCTTCCACAATTTCTTCTGACCGTATGGTGTGCAGCATATTGGAAGCATTGAAGTTGATGCTTCCTGTTGAGGGTCCGTTTATCCAACCAATCCAGTTCCTGTCGAAATGCAGTTGGAGAATTAAGTGAGCTTTTGTTTTTTTTTTAATGTTTTTTTACATTATAGCCTACTGAAAAGTAGGGCTGGGACAATACACCTATCTCCCAATATGATACTATCACGATACTTGGCTGCTGATTCAATATGTATTGCGATTTTGAAGTATTGCGAGTCCATATTGCGATTTATTGCGAATTTTGTTAACTTTTTTAACACTAGACCATGGGTAAAAGTATAATCATTTCACACTTTTATGGACTTTTACTTTGGAAAATATCTAAATTGACAGTAAAAGTGTTTGATTTTTAGCATGTATGTAGTCAGAGATATCCTACATTCAAATATACCGGTCCTTGCTAGGCGTTACTTATCAAATTTCTCTCCAGCAACCCAAAAATCAAAGAATACATTTCCCTCACAAATTAGAACAGATATGACGTCATGTTACTCTAAACTACAACAATAAAAGTGGTAACTTCCTTCTACCTCCACATAGACTCAAATGAAGCAAATATATCGATTCTGGTATTAATCTATTGTTGTCACAATGAATATGACCTGGATGAATGAGAACATTCACAGACTTATTCTGGTATTGAAAATCCGATTTCAAAATTGTGACACATTGGTGAATACGTTTTTTTCCCCCACCCCTACTAAAAAGTGCATAAACCCGTAGACAGTCAACTCCCTTTTTAGTATTTGTAATACTGGGGATGGAAATCAAACCCTTTAAGACTGACTGCTTTATACTAGAGGTCACTCAACGGATGGCGACTGTTGACCTGTATATAGGATGAAGACCATCCATTCCTCCTTCATGTAGCCCATTTATTGGTCAGTCTCTCGCTGTAGTGAATACATGAGCAGCTCACAGTGTCTGAATCTCTAAAGTGTCAAGAACCTGGGCAGACTTTGCCTGCGGCACTTATCACAGCCCCCACCTCCATCAAGTTGATAGCCTTAAAGTTATTTTAGCTTTTTGCAAATTTGATTTATTCCAAACAAGTAATGCATCAGAGATGCCCTTCTAGCAGATTGTCATTGGATTGAAAGGAAAAGCATGAATATGAAAACAAGGACACTTTGGAAAGGAGTTCCAAAATAAATACAGGGGAATAAGTTTAAGTTTAAAGGGCAAAAATAGAAGAAAGTGGACATTTTGTGACTTCTGTGTGTCCTTTAGAGCAAATATCTCTCTTGGCTGTAACAGCAGCTCCTGGACGCGACTTGGGTTCAACAGAGCATAGTATATTTATTAAGGCTGTTAACTCTACTTTAGGATCATTGACCAAGACCATAAATCTCAAAGATAATGCCACTGTGGTAGGTGTTGGTGGAACTGCAGTCCTGTGAAGGGTGTATAGTACTTCTGCATGAGCTGAAAAAAACACTTAAAAGTTGCTCTGTAGCTTCAGCGACGTAGCCGATCACAGATGCAGATTTGGGGTCTGTTTAGTGGGGACTTTCATGTGTTTGATTTTGAATCGTCAAGACAAGCCCTAAGATCTGAAACAGATACGTTATTGGAAAAGGCAGCCTCGCTGTGGCAGTGCATGTAGATCCCTCAGTTCTTCAGCGGAGCTGCGGTATAATGCTGTGATAACGGCGGGCAGCTCCCAGGTGTGAGTGTGTGAATTAGTGTGACCATTCCTTCACACGCAGCTACTCCCTCAGGTTTCTTCTGCAAATAGGAATGTGACCTCAGCAGGCTTTCCTTGTTAGACGAGTGAAAAAACCTCCCTGTGCTCGGATCTTCGAGAAGAAAATGGGCAGAATTCAAGAGACAAGTGAAAATAAGGACGTGCTCTCGGCATTCATATGTTCAATGACGTGAATAGCTTACAAGCATTTTCGCGTGCATGTTTTCCACTGAACATACTCCATTCTGTCTCTTTCTATTCTCTTTCTTTTGTTTCTAGCATTCAAAGGGGAGTTGGTCTGTGCCATTCAGCATTCCCACCATTGCGTTAGTACAGTACGCCTATTCTGAAGCTCTGGTTTATACTACATTGAGTATATCATCTATACACTGTAAAATCAATTCATGTGTCATCCACATAATCGTGAACCAAGGGTAAAGAGCATCAAACGCAGCGCAGGGAGATTGGAGTGCATGAATCGGTCAAAAAACACCAGACTTTTGCCAAGGAGACCGGCGTTGGTGCCCAGTGTGAAACCAGAAGTCAACATTGATTTTGACATTCACTTATTTTGACCCGAACTATGATGTTTTTTTAAACCTAACCAAGTAGCTTTGTTGCCTAAACCTGACCAA
The DNA here is from genome assembly GCA_947000775.1 of Pterois miles. NCBI lineage: Eukaryota > Metazoa > Chordata > Actinopteri > Perciformes > Scorpaenidae > Pterois > Pterois miles. The sequence continues at coordinate 24,152,745 of CAMQGK010000052.1, forward strand.
GCTGTTTCCCGTGAAGAAAAAAGTTTATTTTGAAGACTGTATGCATGTAATGTGCAGAAATTGACATGTAAGTCATGTGTTGATAGACATTTGTCGGAAAAATCATTAAAGATGAGGAGTAACTTGTATCATACGAACTGTTTTATGAGGATACATAGTTTGCCTCTGAGGAGGGCGTTTCCTTGTGGACAGAAACGTTGAGCTGAAGTGAACTGAATTAATTAGTGCATTAAGTAACGCACACTTTGAGTTCTACTCTGAACCCATGATTTAGGTCTTTGAAGAGGCTGTAATTGTTCTTTTTTATGATATTCTTCTAATCTTAGGCTGTAATTACTCGTCTTATTTTGATATTCTCTATTTGTTCTGTTATTATTCATATCCCATTGTGTTCTGCTTCAGCAAACCAAATCTCTGCTAAGCCCCTCTTCCCTCTGCTTATCATCTCTGACACAAACCACTCCTATCAAACAAAACAGACATGTCTTTTTTTTTTTTATAAGTGCTGAACTTATATTCAGCAGACTGCCTCTTCACCTCCCACCCCCCGTCCTGTAGATTGTTTCATCGGTTCTGTTGCGTTTGGCACCAAATCAAGGACTAAAGAGCTGGCTTTGTGCCACACTGTACGTGGTTAGTTACTTTTTAGCTGCCAGAGGTCATGACAGTCTGACTCACTTCAATGTGTAATTCATATGGATGCAGATCTGTTATAATAAGTCATTCACTTATGATATTTACTGATCATTTACTTATAGATGTTTCCGTATTTAAAGACTGGAGGACAAAACAACTTGTTGGTGTCATGGCTCTAGAGATGGAAATGATGGTCTCTCCGTCAATGGGTCGGTCCCACATTTATTGCATGGATTAGCATTAAAGGTGGGACTAACATTCATGGCCCCCTGATGATGAATGCTACAGACTTTGGTGATCCTCTGGTTTTTCTCTAGTGGCACCAATAGGCTGATATTTTGTTTTCTCTTGCAGTGTTTTCACAATTATTGGGCGCCTGTGTTTCTCAGAGTTCGTCAGGTGCACCAAGTCCCTGTTGGCGTCCAAATGCTTTACACTATGGTGGGCATAAACAGACACACAATCAAGTTTAAGTGGAGATCGCCAAACTGGAGAAAAACTACAGTTTGTAGGCTGTAGAAGATAAAAACTGTAGTTTTTCTTTAAATGATGCATTTGTTGTTTACATGACTCATGGGGAAGGCAAAATGTCACCACACCTGTGACTTCAGGGAAGCAGGAGGATTTTACAGTTTGGTTGTTTCTCCGTCATCGCCGACTTCGGCAGTCGGAGATGAAGTGAGCAAGTAGGTAGGGGTAGAGAGAAAAAAAAATACTGTGAGAATCCCGATCCTGCTTGTGACTTAGCAGGTTGAAATCAAAAGCTCATTTCGATCGATTTTTTAAATTTAGAATCAAAATCATGACACCCCTTTTCACTACTTTTGCCCCCTTGAATCAGAGAGCTTTCCCCGTCATGACCCACTGACAATTTGGGGATCTTGTAGAGAATCTACGTTTAATATTGAACCCAAACGAGCTCTATCTAATCATGACGCTCATCACAGCCACACATCTACCTGTAATATAATTAGAAGAAGAAGAAGAAGAAGAAGAAGATCTACCTTTATTAGTCCCACAGTGGGGAAATTCAATTTACACTCTGTTTAACTTATACATGGTACATGCACACAAACACACACACACATGCAGTAATGGAGAGATGTCAGAGTGATGGGGCTGCTCCAGACAAGCGCCCCGAGCAGTTGGGGGTTTGGTGCCTTGCTCAGGGGCACCTCGGCAGTGCCTAAGAGGTAAACTGGCACCTCTCCAGCTACCAGTTCACACTCAGTTTTCGGTCCATGTCGGGACTTGAACCGGTGACCCTCCGATTCCCAAGCCAACTCCCTACAGACTGAGCTACTGCCGCCCCAATTAAATATATGGAGAAGTGGATCTTCTGTGCATAATGGCGAATTGACAGTTATTCCACGATCAAACCACATGATATTTTTTGACGGATGTCAGATTAGATGATTGAGAGTCATAAATTCTTGTCTACGTGTGACAGACTACACGTTGGTCCCAGACCAATCATCTCTGGTCGTCTTTCACGACGAGCGTGATGTCATCATGTAAATTAAGACGGTGGCTCCTGTGCTGCATTTGTCGGACGTTTGGGTTGTCCGAATAATGGCTGGTTCAATCCGACAGCGAAACACTTCCACCTCACAGCAAAAACATCACTTATCCTTCACTTCGCCATTGTTTACAACTGTGTGCATCTGTACTCATCTGGTCAAATTCATGGCCATGATGGAACACGACATGGAAAGTAAAAAAAACATAAAAAAAAAAAAACATAAAACATGCTAAACTTTCTGTGGGGATGTGACGGGATGTGACGAGACGTCCGAGACGTTGCGTCGGTTGTTGTGTACTATGACACACTACACAAGATAAAACACGACTCTGGCGCATGGCACTCATTTATTGTTCCTGATCTAAGTCGACACCCTACGACCGTGTCTGGCTATAATTGCTGGATCTCACATAGGTAGTAGCTCAGTCCGTAAGGACTTGGGTTAGGACGCGGAGGTCAACCTAGACAACACTAGACAACCTAGTCTTGTTTGACTAATGTTTAAAGCCTCTGTGAGATTCTTCAGCGCCTACAGTACCAGAGCTACATCGTTTACAACACACAGCTTCACCACACTGAAAGTAATTGGATAGTTGGTCTACAGTGCAGCTGCCACGATATGCATTGCGTACCATTTCTTTTTCTGAGCTTACAGCATGTGTGTGTGTCTCATTAGGCAGCGTTCCAGTGACACAGTTGAGGCGGGGGTCACTTCCCAATCCTCTAGGGGTCATGCAGATGTATAAAGAGAACAGATGACAGCACACAGGTCCATGTTGTCTGGAGAGAGAAGGTAATTAGGGTTACTATGAGCGTTTAACAGCCAAACACTGTAACACTGCTGGAAAGAATAGGAAAGACGGGAGCTGCCCTCAGCTGTGACAGAAAAGATGATCGTGAGATGAGATTAAATGGAATTATTTCTAGCAGTGTTTCAGAAATAAAACTGACCTTTTCCGTTGACGGCTTCAGCTCTCGGGCCACTTGCTCAGACGGTGGAAAGATGCTATGGCGACACACTGAAAGCACGTTGCTGCTGACAGGATTGGTTTCATGCTGTAGCCTTCGTCCAGTGCGTCATCTGCTGTGCTGATTGCAATTTTGATACACGGTGTATATATTTATCTTGTTGAGACACACTCGACCATAACACATGTCATGTCTGATAAAATGAATAAGTCTGGGTTTATAAATGTGAGACTTTCAAAAGAAGAAATAACTAGGGCTGTCAATCGATTAACATATTGTCCATAGTTAATCAGGATTAATCACAAAATCAATCATGTATTTTTCTGTCAAGTATTTAACACTCTTGTCAACATGGGAGTGGGCAAATCTGCTGCTTCATGCAAATTTATGTATATATTTATCATTGGAAATCATTTAACAACAAGAAACAATGACACATATTGTCCAAAACCCTCATAGGTATTTAGCATAAACAATATGCTCAAATCATAACTGAAGCCCAACATGCAACAACAGCTGTGTCAGTGGGCTGACATGACTATAATGGTTATCATAAAGTGGGTGTGTCTGTAAAGGGGAGACTCGTACATTTACATATCTTGAGGTCAGAGGTAAAGGGACCCTTTGGAAAGTGGCCATGTCAGTTTTTCTTCGCCAAGTAGGGTACACAAGCGTTATTTAACCTCGTTCTCGACAAGCTAGTATGACATGGTTGAAACCAATGTATTTCTCAGGAGTTTTAGTTTCATTTGATACCAGTATCTTCTCTAACTTTAAAACCGACTCAGCCTGCTACAACTTTAATTTTGCAAATTGCGTTAATACGTTAAAGAAATTAGTGGCGTTAAAACAAATTTGCGGTGTATTATTTTCACATTAACTTTGACAGACTCAAAATGTAAATGTAAATGAAGTAAAATATGTATGGAAGTGTGCTATGTAATGTAACAAAAAGTATGGAACACACAAACTCACCAACATAATTTAAATGTGGGCGGCAGTAGCTCAGTCCGTAAGGACTTGGGTTAGGACGCGGAGGACGCCGGTTCAAGACCCCCATGGACCAAGACCAACTGGTTGCTGGAGAGGCCAGTTTACCTCTTGGGCACTGCCGAGGTGCCCCTGAGCAAGGCACCGAACCCCCAACTGCTCTGGGCGCTTGTCAGGAGCAGCCCCATCACTCTGACACCTCTCCATTGACGCATGTATATGTACTGTGTGAACAACAGAGTGTAAACTGAATTTCCCCACTGTGGGACTAATAAAGGAATATCTTCTTCTTCTTCTTAAAAATAACAAACGTCTGCTGGTTGAGAGTCCTAATTATCTGTCAACGTTTGCATAGATGCTGAAATGTCTGTGATGGCCTCACATCTGTGGTTGTGTCAGTCAGGCTCTTGTGTTAATGGACCAGTAGTGAAACTATTGGACCAGTAGTGAAAAAGCTAACTGCAGCTAATTGAGTCGTAATCACAAACAGTTGCCTCATAGATAGGGCGACATAGCCTGGCTCAGTGTTCATGGGTAATTTAGCATCATCAACCTGCCATCATTCAGAATATGTGTGAGTCTGCTCGCTGCTTTGTTGTGGTCTATGATGTACTGATGATCCATCAAAGATGTATTTATTTATCCACCACATCTCTGTTCCATTGTATTTCATGACTAACCATTAGTTCACAGCTGTTTTACACGTAACAGAGACTAATGTCTTCCAGCCTTAAATTTGCATGTCCAATCATGATGAGTGCCTGAACTGCCTCCACAGAAAACAAAACGCTGCCAAACCCATTGAATTGTGAAATCCAAATGTTCTTGTGATTTACAAGCAACACAAGTAGAAATGTAAATTAGTAATTCATGGGACTTGATCCGGGATACTTAATACCCACTGTCGGTAGCAAGATTCATTTGGATTGACTAATTGGTAGTCTTACTCACTGTTTCATGATGCACATAGCATTGCATCTTTATGATCATGACTCATTTGGCGTTCTCCTCTTTCCTCACACCATCAGTCACAGCTATTAGGATTACAGCAGACAAATAAACATCCTGTGGAAACTTATGCCAGTAAGTGAAGTACAACACAGATCAGGAAACAGTACATAACAAAATCAAACTTTCACCGCACTGCTTGTCTCATTGATTTCTCTTAACTTAAAGTTAAGTCACTACGGCATTCATAGATAGTGGAACTGTCAGTGAAAATTGCTGAGGAAATATACTTTGAAGGCAGCAACTGTTACTGAAGCAAACACAGACACAAGGCCTTAGCTTGGTACATAAATCTGAGGGGCCCCAGAAAAATATCTCCAACAGCTCTGACACAGACACATGTCCTGTCCCACCAGTCTGTTCTCATTCCCAGGGCTTCAGATACTGAGGCTTTGTCAAGGCGGTTGGCGTGTGATACCACCACACAAGGCACCTTTTAGCGCCTGTATGAAACGAGTTTTCCTTCAATGTAAACCCATCTGCTGCAACAGTAAACGCTCAGAGAAAGTGCGCCGGGAGCGACGGTGACGCAGTTTATAGAGCAAAAAGAGACACACAGGGCAAGTGGAAGGGGTTGTGGATGGGTCCAACAAACACAAGGCTTTAACCATGGCTCGAGCTTAAGGATGTCCCGTCGGCCTCTGGCTGGAAAAAATACGATAAGGGAGGATGAAATTCAATTTGGGATGAGAGTTGAAACGTTACAATGAACGGCGATGGAAATGACGGCCCGTTTTGTGTAGTGCACAGTTATCATTAACCCATGTTGACAACATGAACACGCACACACTAGAATCAGATTCTTATGAATCCCCTCCATTAATGCAAAGATGTATGTGAGTGTTAGCTTGCTGTTAAAGCTGCAGTGGGTAGACTTGGAGCTAATGTGATTTAAAAAAGTTATTTTTATAAAACGGTCATTATATCCTGACAGTAGTGCATGAGACAGGTAATCCGAAAAAAAAAAGGAGCCTCTGTGTCCTCTGGTGCTCCTAATGGCATCTGCAGGATTTCACAGACCAGAGGAAAATGACCAATCAGAGCCAAGCTGGAGTCTGCCATCTCTGAGCAGCTGTCAATCACTCACAAACTCCAATCAAATGGTCAAACTAGGCAGCGCTGATAAAATATGAATCAATACTCTGTTACTGTAGTTACTGTTTAGCTGTAAAATGAGAAGTCTGTGACCCGGCAGCCATGAGATCTGCTGAGGAAATACCAAGCACCGCCCACCAGCTGGAGCACAGCCAATAGGAATGCTTTCTCTCTAAAATAACCTGTGATTGGCCAAAGTCTCCCATCACGGGCTAGATTTTCTAAAGCCTGAAAACAGAGCCATGAGGAGGTGCAGAAGTCTAGTTTTCTCTCAGAACATATGAATTACAATACGCTGAAAGGTTATTGTGCAACTTTTGCCCAATGATGCCAAAAACTTTCTGCCCACAGCAGGTTTAAGTTGAAGATTTGTCATTAATTCATTTGTAATTTATATTCTTGAAAATGTGACAAAATAAAAGGATAGCTGAGGTGATGCTGATGGCTGCTGTAGGAAGTGGAGGAGTGTGTTAACTCTGCATGCAGCTCAGAAACCACCCTGAATACTGAATATCAATGACTTGACCAAGGTTTCCGTGTAAAGTGTACAGCAATGCCAGGTAATTTTTCTGCAGTAGTAATGGAAATGCTGATGTTTGTGATTGTACTGCAAAACACTCCTCTGCAAAAACAAATATTTAAGTACCTCAGAGCTTCCATGAAACATCTGTCTAGCACTTCTAAAACATGTTTTGATTCACGTCTAACAACATAACCGAAGATTAGAAGTCTGAAAATAGCGCTCTTCATAAGGTAGCAGATTATGACATTCAAAGTTATAGGAAAACGACACCAGTGTTTCTTCTCCTGTCAGCGTCGATCCTGTTCTAGGCTGAATGATGTGAACAGTTTGGCTCCCCAAAAAAGGATGTAGCCAGCATTTAGGAGAAAAGTGACAAGTGCTTTTACAAAGTGATTGGTACGCGGCGAAATCGTCGCTGTTAATTAAACTCGAAGTGTAAAAAAAAAAAAAAAAAAAAAAAAAAAAAGTAAACGCCGTGCCAGTGGTTATGTAAGTCCACATCCATCAGAGCTGATTTAACTCTTTCGAGATAGTTGAGGGAAGTCGCCTCAGAGACATATCCGCTGGCGGGCTGACTAAATAAACAGCAAAACAAATGACTGATGCAAAATCAACACAGACAGTATTAGTGCCAGAAAATTGGATGTACTTTGTAGTGCAAATTTAATGACAAAATGAAGAGACTAAACATTAAGCTGATGGCAAGACTCGAGTCCTTTTAATGGTGGCTCCTTATCCCTGAAAATACTGAATGAGCAATTTCAGATTTCAGTTGTTTATTGGACATATATTAAGAGACAAATCCTTTTCATATCACAGCCTTTCCTTTTGGTAACAGCCGTTACTGTATGTGCTACCACTGATAATGTTGACATACTGTTCACCTGCAACTGTATTCATACCTGGACCGGTCGTTTAAAGCCCCCCCCCCAGCATTCTTTCTCGAACAGAGAAGCAGGGAGATGGCTAATAGTCAGGTGTAACTCACTACCATGGCAACCAGAGTGCATCATTTTTCAACCCAGTTTAGATGAATGTAAAGTTTATCGGACCACAAATGTGACAAGAATTAGCAGAATATCGTCTCCTCCTGGTGAGGCGGCTGTCTGGCTGCTACTGCTGCACTGAGGAGCGGCACCGCCACCGGTAACGGCGCACCGGAGGACGGATAGACTTTTTGCCGTTTGGAATACAGTTTCGGGACCAGCACTGGTCGCTCTCGCCTCCAGCACTGACACAACATCGGTCTGCACTGAGATTCGTTTATTTTTCTAACGGGATGTTTCTCTCCTCTCTTGTTTTTGTCTTGAGCTGAAAGTTCGGACTTGTTAGAGGCCGACAAACCTCCAAAACGGCATTGGTTGCTCTCCGTTAATTTATCACTAGCAGGAAACAGTAAAGAAGAGAGTGAGTGAGAGAGGCAGTGTGTTGTCTTAATTTTGCAGGAGGGATTTTGTGTCGGTTAGCTAATGCAACGAGTTGGGCTAGCTAACGACACCAGACTAGCTAACTGACCAGAAATACAGATAAACAGATTGTCAGCAGTGGAGCTAATCAACTTAATTATGAAATATAGAAATGCCAAAATACACTGGAGGGGCTTTAAAGACTCACATCAACATATTATAATAAAAAAAATAATCAAACAAGCATTGTCTTCACTTTACATTGATGAAACTGTCTTTATTGTGTTATTCTTTCTTTCTCAAATAACTCTTGTGCGTTTGTGTATCCCCACTGATTTACAAATCTACTTGCTGCTTTCAGTGTAGTCAGAGTGAGAATCTGAGTGCATGCGATGCACAACCGATCAGCCACCGCAGCTCACTGCTGATACAGGAAGAGATAACTTGCTCTGGGCAACACAGAAAGGCTGATACGTTTCAAAAAGGTTCATAAAGTCAGTTTTGTCTAGCATGTTTTGTGATTAGTTGAACCATTTAGGACTCAAATCATTTTAAATATTTAATAAATAGAAATGTTATTACTGAGATTTGGGTGGGGAGGGTTGGGAGCTTCTTCTCCAGCTTCCTGAATGTCTTCACTGGTTTTCCCAAATTCCTGCAGCCTTTGGGGGGCAGTGTTGGTTCACACCTCACGTTGAAGACTTTTTGAAAGTGCTTACTCCATGGAGGGGAAAATGACTGAGCTGAACGAGAAGAGGCAGGGAAGTGTGGGAGTTTGCAGACAAGTTGGGAAGAAGAAAGAAAGAAAGAAAGAAAGAAGGTGAGAGAAGCAGGAAGGAGTGCAGATGCAACAGAGGAGGAGTGCTAAGTTTGAAAGCCTGCACGGTTATCACCGTTAGATGGTGATGAACATAAGTGTGATGCATCAGTGAGACCATGTTTGGTTAGCTCCTCTCTTCTTCAACTTATATTAAGCACATGTAAGCTTAAATTTCATCCTTGTTTCATGTATGGAAAGCAGAAATGAGCAGTGACCATGAAGTGGAAAAGCAGCAAGTTATAGTGAAGGATCGCTTTTGGTTTGGTACATAAAAATAGCTCTCTCTGTTTATGGAGCTTAAATATACAGTAAAGTGTGGCAGTCACACTTAACTGAGCTGAATGCATTTCCTTCACACCCTTCCCCAATCCCTCCCTTCGTCGCCCCTCATTTTGTCCCCCTTTCTCTCCTCTTCGTCTCTTTTGCACATCACAGCCTTTCTCTGCTCTGCTGTCTCACCAGGTAGATGAGGCCCTTGATCAAGAGGCGGCGATTATGTCAGTGTCATGCTGTGGAGTTGATGTGGAATCAAGCTACCCAGAGTAAGTAAATCACTCCAAACACTCCTTAAAACACTTTGTCTTTTGAAGTAGGTCAAGGGGATGAACTCATTCCCCTTATATCACAGGTGTCAAACTTCGGCCTGTGACATGATATCAAATGTCTATTAGAGCTGGCCTGCCGGTATATAGCGTATGAACCGCTAATACTACAAATCCCAGAATGTTCTGCTAGTGTGCTGGCGCGTCAATGAAGGTGCACAAGCGTCCTCTCCCACATCTGTTGACTTTCATTAGCAGCCTCATATTACCGGTCACCGCAAGAAGATTTAAGCCACCTCTACCCAGAAATGGCCAAACAAAAGATGGACAACAGGAAGTTTGAAGACAGGTGGGAGGCAGTGTTGACAAATGTAAAGGACAGATCGGTCTGTCTGGTGTGAGGAGCCAACGTGGCTGTAAGAAAAGAATATAACATAAAAAGACACCATGAAACACACTTCTTCCTGCTGCTCCAAGGTACGGACTGTTATTAGTTAAATGGCTGGATGTTCATTGAAGGAAATTATTATTAATTAGTTTTGTTGTGGGCCTGTGAAAAAAGGTTTCCACTGAACCGCTCACAGAGCTACAGCTAAGCTATTTTGTAGCCTGAGGCCAATTGATGTTCAAATACATCCTCCGAACAAGGTGCCTGACTGTCTCAAGGCTTCATACCCGAACCCCTTCGTCTGACGTTGAGGCCCATGGAAGGAGAGACTGGCTCACATTTTCACTTTAGCGTAGTTTGACCTACTTTTTCTGGGAAGTCACATGATTATAATGACAGAGAATGGTGGAAAACTTGCATATGGACGGTAGCATAATGTTAGTATTAGCATCACAAGGTTAATAGTTAATATTTTACTATTTAGACATACACTATGATTTAGCAGATATAGGCCCAATGTCATTAAATAATGATTAGTATGATATGATAACTGATTAATCATAATAATGAAATTAAAGGCCCTGAAAACATTTCTCAGTCAATTTCTTACTATGAGTGATGGAGTCCTATCTGAACCCGACATTTAAAATACAGTTATGGTTGTTTCAAACGGAGAGATTTCTGGCTGTTATTCTTCTCTGTGCCCTTCTCACTGGTTTGAAGTGGGTGGGGGTCAGCTGGTGAAAGGTGAGGTCACATACTTCAGTGCAGCAATCAGGATTTATTGATTTTTGAATCAATGAAGTGTGATTATACGGCAGCCACACAGTGTCGATGAAACGGCTTTGTGAAGCTAGCGTTGTGCAGGACGGTAGGTTGGTCCACCACAGTCCAGGCTGAAATATCTCATCAGCTATAGGATGAATTGTCATGAACCTTTGTGCAGAAGGTGAAATCATCAGGGCAAATTTTTAATTTGATGAATACTGCAAGACTAATACAATTCGAATCAGGCTCAGCAATGAGCTGCAGTGTATATTGTTTTCTTATCATCATTGCCATGTCAACTTCCACAATAAACACATTGCACAAGTGATGTCAACTACACACAAAGCATTACAAATTGAAAAGTTAGACACACAATATATTCTATAAAAACAACAGCAACATGAGCAAAATATACAAAAATTAACCTGGCGGAGGCCTTGGCCTCGCGTGTAAGAACTAGACTAGACTAGTACAGCTGAAGAAGGGAAGTGTGGCAGGATAAGTGTAGATAAAAGTGCGAATACCAGAGAAGAACTGTTATCTAAAAAACATAACATGTCAGCCATCAGACAATGTGGCACGAGTCAAGTCATGAACTGAATACACTTTCATATCTGTTTATTAATCGCAAGTACTATCGTTATCATGATATTCAACACATGCTTCTTCAAACTGCCCCGCGTTGGTGGGGTCCTGAGGATGACTCGTCGCAAATTCAAGTGCAGCTGCCAGGTGTCTTTAAGGCGAGATGTCATAATCTACAACAATGTTCCCCTGGCATTGTCCACTCCTGATGCCCCAGGGACACGCTAGGCCTGAATAATTGCATCCTTCAGTGAGGAACTCAGCACTTCGTTTTTCAGCATTTCTTTTGCCTTCTGCTCTCTGAGCCCAGTGGAAGTGAAAAGTGCCAACGTATCCGCCATTTTCCCCCGTATTCACCGGCTAAATCGGAGCCGCTCAGACAAACCACCACCGCACACGACTTTTCTTCACAGAGATTGGATATCACATATTTTCTTCGTATAGTGCAGACCTACTCAGCTGTACAATGACAATCTGAAGCTAGCATTTAGCTCAAAGCACCCAGCTTGACAGAGCGGCTAGCATGGCTGGAGACTACACAAGTCTTAATAAATAATACCCTAATACTTTAATTGTAGCTCATAAATATTAACAGTTATAACAAAAAATTTAAGATTGAAACCATGTTTTCATAGGCTCTAATGTTCATTGCAATGAGCTAGGTAAATATTGACAAAAATCTTTTAAATGTATGAATGGGTCATACATATCGCACGAGTCAACCTGGTTTTACATGAATCAAAGGTGGATGTGCCTAACTGAGTCATAATGAAGAATGGATCAGGGGTTACATCATAGTTTACGTGTGGAGATGGAGAACTTTATGCAGATCACGACCTTTTCTGGTTTGAGAGCTCCCAGGTTGCACTAATGCAGGAGAATCACGACCTTTTGGCTCCATCTCGCTGCGGTAATGACTTGTCTGACGGTACTACAATACAAACAAGCCAAGCAACATTGACTAGAAGCAATGGAGGCCTGTTACTTTTAAAACATTAGTCTATATGCGTCCAATTTGCGCTAAATATATGCAGCACCTATACTGCAACAGCTCCCAAAAAAAAAAATCCAATACGATGACACCCGAAGGATCAGAATGGTTTTCACCGGGGAAGTAACTTTAAATAGGGCCTCCTGAAAGCACCCTGCGCAGCTTTCCAGGCGACTGTAATGAAGCCAATCACTTTTAATTTAGCTTCCCCGCGTCAGCTCTGTGATGGTGTAATTGGGTTACATAATTAACACTTGCAGGAAAACAAACCGCCGCACTTCTATCAGTGTCTTGCAGGAGGACGAGGGGCTCCGAGCTGTTGCTGGGGGTCTGATTAGCTTGGTTCTGCGACCACAGGGGGAGAAAGTGTATCTGTCGCTCGCCGACAGCTCTCGGGCTACGCTGCGCCGGAACAAACAGGTGAAGTGGTGAAAGGCAGAGAGAGGAGAGGAAATGCAGAAAAGGAGAGCGATGGAAAGGAAAGATGAGCAGATGAGATAAATGAGGAGATGGAGAGACGTGAGGGAAGCAAAGATCTGATGGGATTAGAAGAAAGGAGATTAGAGGAGAGAGGAAAGGAGAGGAAATAGCTTCATCCTAGGTGTAATTGGCATGAAATGTTACTTGCAAAAATAAATGTTTGAGCTTGAAAGGTTACCATCAGGTTCTAGACTGCATTAATTAGGCAGCTCATTTGAATCTCTCCCTCTTTCACAATCTTTCTTCTCATTAGTTGCATGTTTACTCACTCCAGATTCTAAGGTTTATCTGAACAAGAGACGATATATATTTTTTTCAAGTTAAATCTCAAGCAGCCGCCGAAAAGTACATCCGCAAAAATCAAAGCTAGAAAATGTTATTTCAGTTTTTCCCCAAAAAAGCGTGACACTCCAAAACGAAACGGCTCTGAAATCAGTGTACTCATTAGAGGAGAGATGAGCACTTATTAATAATGAAGTGGCCGTATGCAATGCGTAGTAGAGGACGGGTGGAGGAAGGAGAAAGGGTTGATGAAATAGAATGCAAGGTCTTCATTAAGAGCGGTGACAGCAGACCTGCCTTTCGATCTGCGGGGAGCGGCTGCTCAGGGACGGCCTGCGCTCCGAGGCTACGACACGTTAGGAGAAGACTGTGGAATTTACTTTGAAGCTCGTCGAGTCACGGACTTGGAGCAGTGTTGGACAAACTTTCAACAGATTATCGAGAGAGTATTATAGAGAGAGAGAGGGAGAGAGAGGGAGAGGGAGAGGGAGAGAGAGAGAGAGAGGGAGAGGGAGAGAGAGAGAGAGAGAGAGAGAGAGAGAGAGAGAGAGAGAGAGTTCAGTCGTCACTCTGACACTGCAGCAGGAAGCAACCAATCAGAGCCCAATCAAAATCTCCGCTCTCGGGATTTCAAAAATAACTTACAGTAATTCACAAGTACAGACTGTAGAGATTCATTTCATCATCACTTCATCAGCAGCAGCTTTTTTCTGGGCAGGCAAAAAAGTTACTTCACAATCATGAGTCCCTGGGTGTTTGAACTTTCCAGTTGTGGCAGTCCTGTCACTTCAAAACTGGCAGACATATCTGCCCCTCAGGTACATATCCTATAGGAACTTATACAGCATCCATTTGTGCTGTTATTCATCCACTGAAGTGTTGTTGGTGGACATACAGTTAAAGCCCAGGGGTCTCATTTATAAAACAATGTGTAAGATCAACACAAAATGTTTCCGTATGTACAAATGAGGAAATGTACATTTGCCATAAACTATTCAGATTCATAAAATCGTGTGTATGCCTGCCAGTGTGTAATTTCCTTTTAGAAACCCCAAATCAGCTTGGAAATGTCTGTGGATCAGCCTCATATCCCACTCTGGACACGCCCACATTCAGCCATAGGTGGTGTGGTGAATCACGCCACCTACTGAGAGGAGGACCAAGAAATTAAAGTGCTTGTGACTGACGTGGTCCACAGCTGACCAGGAGTGTAGTCCGGCCCTCTCCTTGTTTCTTCTCTCCAAAATATCGTCTAAATTTGGAGCATTATTTAGCCTTCTTCCCAACAAGCTAACATGACAACCAATCGATTCCTTAGGTTTTCTTGTTTCATGTATCGGTATATTCACTCTAGCTATAAGACTGAGTCCGTTATTACCTCTGACTGACAGAACAGAGACAGTCTGTGTTAATCTTTTATATAATAAGAGATCAGTAGTTGACGTCTGTTTGTCAGTTTAATATTGCCACATACTATAGTGGGTGAGCTGGTTTTCTGAAAACAAATTTAAAATTTCCATTCCTCTGTGCACTTTAAGGACTTCTCGTTCATATTGGCTTAAAAGTGGAGCTTAAAAGTTCGTTTTTGACCTTGGAAACAGCAGTTGACAAAACATATAATTCACTGTGAGCTGAGCCTGCCGGTTTGTGAGTCAGCAGTAACAGATTATGTGTGTGTGACTGTGTCAGAGCGTACCTATTTATTGAGTGTGTACGCCTTTGTAATAATCTTATGTATATGGTTTGTGTTTAAATATACGCGTCTGAGTGCCTGTGTGTTGCTCGTGAATCAAAACGCCGCGACTGTTTTGCGTGCTGTGGCAAATGGAGTCTATTAAAACCAGCGTCAGGTTTACACCCGTCGAGGAGGACTTTAGACTGATAATCTGCTTACAGACACCAGCGTGAAAAGAGAGGGTGGGTGCTCGGAGACAGGGAGGAAGAACAATATTTCAGACCGATCACAGAGGGGAGAGGGAGAGGGGAGGATAGATTTGGATGCAGCTAGAGAGACGGGAGAGTTTGATGTTGTTGGCATTATACTGGCAAGACAGAAAAGATGTGAACCCAGTGTAAATCCACTGCATACCTTCAAACTACACACACAATGAAGCATTGCATGTGTAAGGTTGTTAGTGTTTGCTTACCCCACAAATGACAACGTGTCCGATGTGTATGCATTGCTTTGTCAGCACGCCTTCCTCTCAGCGGTTGTCAGGCCTCATTATTGACAGACAAGGAAAGAGAGTTAGTACTGACACGATGCCCACTGTTGTCTCAGCCGCTATGCTAAGGATTGGAGCAGCATGCCATTAAGCTAGCCCTGGAGGGAGAGATAGAGCTTCTCAGCTTCTGCTTCAGCTCGGCTCGTGCTAACGCCATGACTGATTTACAAGAACTTTACCCATTAGCGCTGCCATGTAGTCTGTATTGGATCTAGCGTGTGACTGAGAGTGTTTGTATGTGTGTGTTCACTTAGCATTATTCATCTGGATGAGGATCAGCAGTAGGATTCTGGCTGTTATGTAGTCTATCCATTGTCTTGTGACAGAGGACAGCTAGTGTGTCTTTACTTCAATTATAAACCGGCCTTCAACCAGGGAATACGTTGCAGTAAACAGTAGCCTCTGCTCCACTTCAGTTGAATTCTGTCAGACTTAACCTCTATTTTATCAGTATAGAAAACATACTGGGCACTTATTTTTCAGCATTTATTATACTGAAAATCACTCCAAACAGTAAGAAAATTATATTATATGCAGGAGTCTTTGAATCATACAGGACTGACTGTTTTGGGTAATAATGTTTCCATTAACAAAACTTAACATTAATACTTAAGTTTAACATTTAACTAAACATTAATACTTATATTCCCTTCTTTCGTTGCATGCAGCTTTGTAAAAAGTTCTTGCTACTTTTGTATCTTAGCTAGCAGCCCCTCGGCTGTCCTCCATCTCCAGATAGGTTTCTGTATTTTTCTGCATGTTTTGTCTCAAAGTGACGGTTAAAGTTGTATTCTTTGAATACAGCCACGTTTGTGGCAAACTAAGAAGAAGAAGAAGAAGATAGAAGAAGAAGAAGAAGAAGAAGATATTCCTTTATTAGTCCCGCTACGGGAAATTCAATTTTTTCACTCTGTTGTTAACTTATACACACACATGCACAAACAGGACCATATACGTGCAACAATTGGAGAGGTGTCAGAGTGAGGGGGCTGCTCCTGACAAGCGCTCCGAGCAGTTTGGGGTTTGGTGCCTTGCTCAGGGGCACCTCGGTAGTGCCCAAGAGGTAAACTGGCACCTCTCCAGCTACCAGTTCACACTCAGTTCTTGGTCCATGTCGGGACTTGAACCGCTGACCCTCTGGTTCCTAAGCCAACTCCCTACAGACTGAGCCACTGCCGCCCCAAGCACATAGCTTTATCACCAACCTCCGTGAAAAAATACTTAGCAGTCCATGACTAGTTATAGCATTTCAAAACAAAAGCTACTTTCTTTACTGTTTTTTAGCTTCGTAAGTAAAATTGTGTGGTTTTTCTGAGATTTCCTGGATCATTTGGAAGCAGCAGATATGTTTTTAAAGAAATACAGACCATTTCACAGCTATAAACATTATAAATGTGTCCAAGTTTATTTCCATGACATCAGCTGACAGGAAGTAAACATGGATCCAAGCTGATGCCGAACAACGCAGTTCCCTTGAAATGGTCTATAATGTTGCCCAGCTTACTTTTTTTTTATTTGTTAAAGGAATACATACACATACCTGTAAAGACGGTAGCAACAACAAAACAAAAGGGAAAAAAGCTTCCTTTTTTTTTAATCAGTATTTGGAAAAGTCACAAAATGGTGAACATATCTAAACTTTCATCACTGACGCAATGTTTAATATGCTTCACCTTCAGTATTTGCTCAAGGCAACTTAAGCATGATTAAGGTTTTTATGGTTCTGTTTAGGCTCTCAAAGTGCTTGGTAAAGGTTAGAGAAAGATCATTGGTTTGGTTGAATACTGAAAAGGTCAACCCTGACTTGAAGCACATACAGTATGATTTTACTGAACCAAACCCAGTTCCGTACACTGTTTTCAGCCTAAACCTAACCACATACATGACACAGTCCTGCTCTTTGCATGCCAACCTTCTCCCCTGAGCATCTCCCTGTACAGTATTTATGTGGTACAAGTGCAGAAAACTTCATGGACTAGAAAAACGTTGCCAGTGAACATAATCAAAGTTTCCTCCAAAATTTAATTATATATGTATAACTGCAATTTTAAAGACATGCAGTCGGAATATGCGGCTTGAAAAGGGTTTATATTCCCATTTAACCTCTCCTCTGGATGTTAATCCACAGTAGTAACCAGTTAAAAGAGTCTCATCCTTTGCATGTCTTGCCACCGTTCCTCACTGCAGCGACTTCTGAAGCTTCCTTTGATATAGTTAGAGGTGAATCAGCCAACATACCCTTAATCACATTTCTAATCTTTCAAGCGACCATTGACTCTGGGACATAGTGAGAGCGAATCAAAACACATTATGATTATGCTATGTTTGTAGTTTATTTAGTTGTATGGTCACAACACATGCTTAAATGCTTTTCAAAATATATTTATACACAAAAACAACTTGGTTAGTTTTAGGGAACGATCATGGTTTAGGTTAAAATGACTTGTTTAAGGATAGCAGACCTTCATTGTCATGGTTACATTAATAACTACTTGATCAAGGTTAGGGAACAGTTGTGGCCATGGTTAAAAGAAACCAATGCTGATGATTGTCAGAAAACAGACAACAAACAGCAGTCCACCCTATCCAACCACCTTGACTCTTTTATAATGTCGCACTACTTCCTCCTTTTTTGGGGGTGCTTGGTGAAATGACTGATGCTCTTGTCAGAGAACAGTCTCCATTTTAGTGGAGCCTATCTAGTTTTCATTATGAAAATGAATGTAGTCAGACAGACACGGTGTGTGGTCAGTCTGTGAATTTGTGGATAAATTGTTCTACAAATAGTTAGTGGTCATGTCTGTAATGTTAAATCCAGCAGTACATGTCCACCAGGTCCAACATGGACACTAGGTGATGAACCTTATCGTGGAGTGCACCTGATTGGTCCGTGGTTTTCTGCTCGTAAACTCAGTTAACAATCCACCAAAATCTACTTCTGAACACATTTAAAGCGAGAAATCGGCTATACTACTACTGAATCTTGTTTCGTATTAGATTGTTGACAGCTTGGTGCAAGTTTCGTGAGCCAGATGCATCCTCCTGGACTGGCTCATTTGCATAAAGGACTGTTCACCGCCTCTTCGTTTTGAAATAGAGATGGCCAATGAGGAAACTGCAACACTCAGCCAAGCAATGGCTGTGTGTATACACTCACACACAGAAATGTGCACTCAAATGTGTATTTAACCAGCCCATTCACCCGAAAAGGCGTATGAATGACACGATGACGTGCAAGGAAAAAGCGTGCAATAAGAATGCCGTTCTTGGTTTTGTCGTGTCATATTATACCATGTAATCGATATCGACTGCAATGTAAATGCATCAGTATAAATACGCTACGCTCAGAGCCTAAACCTGACTGCGGGCGTTACTGTAGTATTGTTGCATGATGTACAAATGACATGCGAAAAGGCTAAAATGCGACCACATGACACACAGAATGTCATTGTAATTTGCTTTTTTTTAATGCCTTCCTGTGAGATTAGGTTGATTTCACACATCTGTGCATACAAACTAGGTTTGGGACAATACATTACCTCCTGATTCGTTCCTGTTTGAATGCCGTCACGTTATTCTGACTACAACAATAAAAGTGGTAACTTCCTTCTACTTCCACTCAAATGAAGCAAATACTTAGATTGTGGTATTTTCCCCCTTCCTAATGCAGACCAAACACATATTCTATTTGCACTTTGATTTAAGTGTGTTCGCCCTCTTTCTGTATATGTGGATGTCCATTGAGTAAGACACACTATGCACATGCCTATGTGTACATGAGAATCTGTTAAAGACTGCAGTCATGCTAGGGAGGGAGACGTGTCCTAGAATATGGACGGTCACCCGTCCTCCTCCTCCGTGAGACCCATCTCCTCCTCTACACCCCCTACAAAGCCATTCCTGAAGAATGAATACAATCGCTGCTGCAGCCTCGAAATCCTATTTGAGGGGGTGAATTTCTTCATGGTTCAGTAAAAAGATGTCTTGAGAGTCACTACAAAAAAGGAAGTGTGAAGTCTTCCAAGTCAGTGTTAATGTGGGCACTTGGGTCTGAGAGCCAATGGCACGATGTAGAGAGGGCTCCCTGGAGAGTGTGGCATTGACAGAAGTATCCAGAGTACTGAGCGGAAGCACAGGCAGTCTGGCATCACAGCAACATCTAAGACAAGATTGAGTGTCTTTGGCCGCAGGGGATGAAATAAGGATGGTTTACAGCAGCACTGTAACATGTCTTTTTGGGACTCCAAGAAAAAATAGAGGACATGATGACCGTGTTTAGCATCTTTTGGGCAGCTAACACTGAAGCCATTACAGATTTTTTTGTGTCAGAAGCTTGTTTTTACAGGATCAATATCTAGTACAAACACGATGTGTGTTGGCACACAGCAAACTCAGTTTTAAGTAAGTCCACTTTCTGGGAAGTTTTTCTTTGTAAAGTCTGACATAAAAAAGTTTTTCTGTACCAGTGAAAGCTCAGCATACTGGATAAAATTGACCCAAGTTACCGTTAAGACTGTAATGCAAAAAAAGCTGAAAGGTGGAAATGTTATAACCTGAAGCCAAAGTGTGTGTGTGCATGTGTGTGTATCCCAGGTCCCTTGGTACAATGCTTCAAGGCTAAAATGTCAATTACTTGTGATGAAAGGAAGGCAGGAGGAGGGGAGGGGGGGGGGGGGTAGCCAGAGACAAAATGCAGAGCTAAGGTGAAACCCGGTCAGGTGGAATGAGCCTGTCGTGGTGCCGCCCTGAGGCCTGGATCTGTACAAGATGCTTCTCTGATAGCTCTCCCCATCAGCACAAGTTGTGGAGGAGTTTGGCCTGGAGTGCAGTCCCTCCCCTCTAGTGGCATGGGAGTACTGTGTGCGCCTGTGTGTGTGCTTTCTATGCGCTTGTAATTCTGCAGCCACACAGGAAAAAAATTACTGTATGCTTGAGTGTGTCTGCAGTGTCAAGACAATGCACCTGCAGATGTGTGTGCATTTGGGTTTATACGAATCCCCCAGGAAGAGTGCCGGGCTTTGAAGCGAGTTCGTTATGGCCAAACGGCGCTACTGCAACTCACGTCGTCACACGATGCCCAAAAAGACTTTTCCCCATAGACTTACATTGGGAAAGCGACATCTGTAACTCAGCGAGTAGTTTGTTTGAGGTAAATCAGCTTCCCAGGAGGAACACTTGAGTAGCCGTTATTTAAATCATTAGGTCTTAAAAATTGTAAAGTGCATTAATATTTTGCTTCCTCTGTTCATGTGAATGAGACCCAGACGAAGGCTGGGAAGTGGGGTTAAAGGAAAATAGTAAAATAGTATGTCCTAATCTGTCCCACTGTCTGCAGCATAGGTTCTGATTGTTGGTTGAATTTTGGATTTTGCTCCAAATTTGAAAAGACAAGTAACCAAGTAAAGCTCTGAAAATCGTTTCTCTGGTCGAGGACAGCCCTATTTTTTTTTTTTTTTTAACTTTTAGTTGAACAATTAAACCTAAAGAGATTATGATGCCTTGTCGAGAGAGCTGTGAACAGTTTTAGCTAAGAATATTAGTTTCCTTAAGTAATGGCTACAGTCTTCAAAACGTAGTAAAAGTATTAAAATCAATAATATAATTTCTAGCATAATAATGAATCAAAAATTAGGGAACAAAAGGCTGAAAATGTTGTCTTTCCCATTCTGTTATCTTTTGACCCCTCCCATTTCTCTTGCGTCCCCCTCCCTTAGATTGGGAACACTGCAAAACTCAATAAGTGGATTGGATCCTTTATTTGGTTTGATAAACCCCCGGTCTGCAGTATCACCAGGACCATGTGCACACATGTCTGTGCATGCATAAATAATCTGTCAATGTCTGTCTTTGCAGTGATGCAGGGCTGAAAACTTTCTGTCAGGTGCTTTATCAGCAAACCTTCTCACCTCCCGCCTGCTCGGCAGAGTGTGATCATTTCTCCACACAAATAACTCTGGATATAATTATAGATAGCCATTGGCATATATAGCCAGGGGCATTCTCCTGAGAGGCTGCAGAGGAGGGTGTAAGAATTAAACAACTGCATTTCATTTGTTGAAACAAAAAAAGCGCCCAGTCTTTCATTCCTGCTAGAAAGTCACCTTGATTCATGTTTATCTGGACAAAACACCCAGAGGATTGTTTGGTCAGACAGAGTTTTTGGTTTGACCTGTCATTGAGATGGACAGAGATTGTAGACACATTGGGATTTACCATATAAACATAACACCAAACTGTCCTAAATGTTGTCACTTTTAGCACACACAACACCACGCATTTTTATTGGAACTGGAGTTAAACTGAAGAAATCATCTGTATGTAATGTTGTTGTAGATCAGTGGTTCCCAACCAATTTCCTTGAAGCCCTAATACTTGTATTTAAGAAAGTCTGAGCGCCCCCCCATGTTTGCTGACATCCTCACACTAAAATAAATTACAAACCCTCAATTTGAGTAAAGTCATTGTGTATTTAAGTGTATTACATTTTTAGTCTGCGTTTAATGAATTAACTTTCTTTAATGAATACAACTTGTCAGTGCCTCTGGTATGCAGAGTTTTTGACAGTTTTTGACCGCAGTGAAAATGCAGCTTTTGAAAGGCTAAACACCAACAAATATGGATTAAAACAGAGTATTTCCTTAGATAAAAAACATGTATATTTTGGAAATGATAACACCTATCTTTTTTCGATAAATCTTGACTTTCAGGGGGCGCTGGTTAGCTCAGTGGTAGAGCAGGCGCCCCATGTGCCAAAGGCTGAAGTCCATTACTGTAGTGGCCTCGGGTTCGAATCCTACCTGGAGTCCTTTGCTGCATGTCACCCCTCTGTTTCCCCATTTCACCATCACTATCAATAAAAATTGAAAAAAACATCTCCAAAAAGACAATCTTCAAAACAAAAAATGTTGACTTTCAGACTTCACAATGCTCTGGATATTAACTCTATATATAACCCTAACCCTGGTTACTGGAAATGTTTAGATTACCCAACTCTGAAACAGTCCTTCACAGCCCCTATTGAAATCTATATTTCTACTAATACTAATAATATTAGTGGCGCCTGATCTTTATCTGTGCAGAAATTATGGGTTTAGACTGACTGAGACATTATTTTTTGATTAAAATGTCATATTTTAATGCTCTGAGGAGCTCAGACGGAGTTACATTCACCTTTCTGCCAACGGGTGGCAGAAGTTTCAAAGGCAAATATCTCGAAACCTCTGCACATAAAACCAAAATGACTAGACAGCACTTGCGATATATAAAAAACAAAAACACATTTTAGTAATTTGTGTGAACTGACCCTTGCACACCAAAATGGAACAGACGTTATTAAAAACAATACAGGAAGTGCTTATTTGTGCAGGAAAATATGTGATAAGCCTTATTAAACCATTGCATCTTCAAAGAAGTAAATAAACAAGCAAATGTGTGAGGAATTAATTGCAGTAATAAATTCATTAGTAGGAAAAATAATCATAAAGACGGAATGTAAACAAAAACGGAGAAAACTGTGTGAAAAACAAGCAAAGAGATAAGTGGAAAATACCCAGAGTGATGAAATACGAGATAAGAGTTGTAATGTGACAGAGGACAGACGTGTGTTTGTGTTTTTGAGATGAGACTTGACAAGTAAGGAGAGATATTTCTTTTGAGTTGATGACTTGAGAGAAAACCTTTAAGAGTTGGTTTCATCAGATAGGTGACGAGTCCCTGTTTGAAAAGTTATAGATTCACTCAGGGCTCCCTTCTCTGTTCACCCCTTCATGCCTTGAAAACTCTGAGAAGATAATACCAGAGCTGCTGCTTATTGTGGCCATGAATTTTCCCTTCAGTGAATATATCCATTATGATATCTATTTTCAGTGCTGTGAGATTGAATATATGCACTGGTAGACACGCTTCTCAACCCGCACTGCGCGTGGATAGTCTGTTCTGCTGTGCACGATGGCGCGCGAGGGTGATGACCTAAATAAAAATAGCAGATACACGTTTCAGGGAGTTCACACGGAGATGAACATGTGAATTTTCAATGAGACCCAGCAGACTCACTTTTCTTAGCCGCCGTTCTCTTTGATTTACAGATTACAGTCCACTTTCTTTCTCGACAGTTTTTCAGAGCATTTTTAAACATCATGTTATTGTCAGATCATGAGGCAGAAGCAATTGAGACCTTGATCTATAAAATTGGCAGTCTGTCTCACTTCAGGGATATTTTTGCACTCATTTTCAAAATGAAGACCATATTAAATACAGTCTTAGGGTTAGGAAAAACATCATACGGTTGTAAAACAATGTAAGCTATGGATTATTATAGACGTGCCGCCTCAGCAGATGACGCTATTTCAAATATTACTCGTGTCAGTTTACATCAGTGTTGTGTGACAGGAAGAAGCACGCTAACAATACACAGGCATTTTAAAAAAAAGCTGTTTTCTTTACTGTTTTTTTTAGCTTTGTAATTGAAATTGTGTGGTTTTTCTGAGACCTCCCGGGCCGGGCAGAACCATCATGAGGGCCAGTTCCGGCCCACGGGTCATATAATGCCCAGGTCTTCATTAAAGGGCGTCTTGTGCTTCAGCATCAAGATGCGTCATATTTCCGAGGTTGGAGGCTGGCTCTTTGCTCTCTTTCATGTTGGGAAATTCAAACTTTCAGCCACAGGAGGAGTAGTAGAGAAACTAGCGCTGAACAGTCCCAGCTTCTGAAATATGACTAGTTTCTTACACCTTTATGATTCATGATGAACTGAAAATCTTGTGGACTGATGGTCGAACAAAACAAAACATTTTATGTCACCTGGGAAGCTGTGGACGCTATTCATTGTTTGCTATTTTGAGGAAATAATTGGAAGATTAATCGGTAACAAAGATTCATTGTTTGTAGCCTCAAAGAAATCAGATTCTTCATCCTGAAGATATCAAATGCAGGGAATCTGATGTCAGCCCTTTTGCTAATTACCTAATTTGGTTACTATAATTTGAAATGTTTGGCGTCTATCTTACAAGTGCAGGTGTTTGAGTGTATTTCTGTTTGGGTATATGCTTCTGCAAGCCATATGGTGACATTTGTATTTGTCATTATTCACAGTGACTTCATGTTGGCCCTGCAGTGCCAAGCCACTTCATCCACTGTGGCATTTCCATATAAAATGTATGAATGGTTCACATCATTCACACACCAGATTGGAGTATGATTCATTTACTGTTGAGCGACACACATTCACATACTGTAGATGTTTTCTTTTAAGGTCTGTATCCAACTGAAGGATTTTTATTCCCTACTCAAAAAATAAGGTGAATGGAGAGCACAACTGCACTGTGACATTAAAAGAATAAAAACAAAAAAAAAAATAGCATGGTGTTGGAAAAAGCCTCAGCCACGGAAAAATATGTTTTACACAAGATGAATCACTGTGATCTCACCAAGTCAGTTTGTTGAATAGGCAGTTATTCATCTCACACATTCCACCTCGCTATTCAAGCCAATATATAGATTTCATTTTGAATAAATTTGTTCAACATCCGTATCTTCCTGAGTTCTGCAGGTCATATGCTGCAAACTGCATTAAAGAGGTGGTATTTTCCAATTTGTGTGACAAAGTGGTTGGGTTTAATCAAAAGTCATCTCCACTCAACCTCACCAACCTTTGCTCATGCACTCCCGAGACATTCAGATTGGCTTGTTGGAAAGATGCAGTCAAATCATGCCTGAAAAGTTGGTGAAGCTGTGCGGAGAAGGAGCTTCATGTTCATCACTTAAAGAGGAACTCCTTCAATATTCAACACAATATCATGCCATTGCGCTTAATGGACCCATTTGTCCACCAAAGGGTAGCATGTCAGTGTCACGTTTTTCCTCGCTGGGGCATAAATATTGTATGCATGTATGAAAGTGCAGCACCAGCAAGGGGCAGCAAAAACATTCACTTAGGTTTAGGGAACAAAACCATTTAGTTGGGTTAAGGAAAAATGTCGTGGTTGGCCTTAAAATAACGTAAATTATGCCTGTATAATAAGCATAATTCTTGGATGCATTTACAATGCAGTACATTCACATGCTTTTTTGTGCGACTTGGCTGTCGATTTTACACATCAAGACCAGTAACAGTTGTATCAGGGTCTGTTTGGCTCTGGAGGATAAAGTTGGTTCCATTTTGGCAAGTTTCAAAACTTAAGCTGGTGCTGATGGTTGCTTTTGGTGGTTAATAAACAAACATCATCTGCCACTAATTTCATAAAACAAATGAAGTTTAATTCTGCAACAGAACAATACCGAATACAGAACAATTTGTGGCAAATTGTTAGTTGGTTAGTTGATCTTTATTGACAGAGTATAAGTCCATTAGAAAAGCATACAACTGAAACAACAATACATACATTATTATGTAAAAAATAAGGTGTATAATTAGTATATGACAGATACGTTTATGATCAACATTTCTGTGTTTTGCTGCTGCCCCTCAGCTGTGGAGGCTGATGCATGGAGTAATAGGGGTGGAACAGTTCATAAAATTCACCGTTCAGTTCATATCAGTGATTTGGGGGCATGTTTTTGGTTCAGTTCAGTACATTTATGGCACAGCAAGGAGGCCAGTTTCAATTTGAACATGTTTTCATTTGTTAACAACAAAAGTAGGCTCGCATAAAGAACAAAACACATCTTCATTGTCAAATCATATGGCTTGACTTCTTATCAAAAAGAAATGTGCCATTGCGTTCTTTATTGAATTAATAACAAAAAACAAATTATAGCCTCAGGCCATCAACAGAAAGTGAAGCATAAGGTCAGCCAGCACTAGACCAACTAGACCAGCACTAACATATGTCTCTCTATTCCCTGATATTTAAAAAATAATAAAACATAATTGGTAAGGTCTTCGACCTAAAGTGCAGCGGAAACAAAACACAGTACAAACAACACTGTTCATCCTATTTTCATGATCTTCTGCAAGACGGAGTTTGTCCACATTCTCAACTGCAAGACGAGATCAACTCGCAGTGACAGTGTCACTTGGAGTAGATGAACCCGAGACGGTGAGGAAACCTCGTGCCAGCTACATGAGGATACTCATTGTTTTTCCACCAGACAAGTGGATCTGCATCCACAGGAATGCAGCCTGTGGCCTTGTATGAGAACATTTCCTCCTGTATGATGCTGGACAAAGCCACGATGGTCTCATCTGTTGTAAAAAGCTCTCCAAATAGCTCTGCCGTGGCAGATTTTTTTCTGGGGTGGAGATGATGTCTCTGATGCCTCTTGGTCTGCTGAGGATGAATTGGCTCCCTGGCCTTCACTGGACTGACCCTGCAGTGTAAATCACAAATATTATATTAAATAAAAAAACGTTCATGGCAGTAAAGAAACAAAACATAGTCTTATCTCTTATATCTTATCTGGGCAGTGCGAAAAAGGAGAATGCAAAGGCACAAATATGCTGTCTTTAATAAAGAAAGCAGTGGTGGTAATGATGATTAAGATGATATTAAATTTAGTTCTATTAAAAAAAGAAATCACAGTTAAACAATACCTGCCCTTTGGTTTCCATAATCTCTTTGATGAGATCACTGTATATTTTCTGCAGGGACTTGAAGGCTGTGGCTTTGTGTAGATAGTCCTGAGCATTAGGGTCTGCGGGTCCAAACCTTCCAGGTTTTTAGTGAGGCTGCTTTTACATTAGCATTCTCTGCAGAGGGGTGATCATTGACCCAGAGGGGATGTCTCACGAGGGTCATCACAGTCCTCAGAGGTTTGAGAAGCTTAATGAGGTCCTCTTCCAGTTTGAACTCACTCAGTCAGTCAAGACGGCAATGTCCTCGGCATTCTTCTTGACATTCTTGTCCATCAAGGCAGAATAGATGGCTGCCTGCGGTACCACATGACGCCTCAACATGTCAGAGATGAACTGGTAATTCCAGCGTCCCCTGCTTTGTTTCAATGCATGAGCGGCTGTTGGTGCTGCGACGCACAAAGGTTACCACCTTCCTCACCCTCCCCAGGAGACGAGATACCTAGTTTAGTGAAACTTCATTCTTGGCTGCAAGATTAAGTGTGTGCAAAGATCCCAATCTGTGGCTGCGGTCCGGCTGTTTCATTGACTGCATTCACGATGTTTCTCGTATTGTCTGTGGTGACAGGGATTGTTCTGTTGCTCCTCTCCAGTTTCCAATCGGTCACTGCTTGTGTCAGGGCTTCGGAGAGATGCTCGCCGGTGTGGCTCTCATTAAGGAGGTGCATCTGCAAAACACAACTTTTTGTCTCCCACTCTGAAGTGATGTGGTGGGCAATCACAGTTAATTAATTTTCAGTAGCGTTGGATGCCCATCCATCCCTAGTAAGAGTTACATGGTCTGTTCCTAGTCGGGTCTGTTAATAAACTTTGTGAATTACTGTGTTGCTTATGTGTCGGCGAGACAGACTATTATACTGGGCTCAAGTACGTTAATCATATCCAGTGTCCTCCACGACTGCATAAAGCTGCATATCTTTCACCATAAACTTCCCCAATGCTTTATGTTTTTTGCCCTGTCTGAACCTGCATGTAGAGGCTGGAGTTACTCTTTCCTACCCAACTCTCTCCTCTTTGTGCTATCAATGGATAGGAGTGATGTTTTTGTATTTGGTTCATCATAATGGAAGTTTTGCCGCTGGCATAAGCCAGACGTGTTGTACACACAGTTGCCGTTTTATCCACCACTTTTTTCACGTCATTGTCGTAAGTAACACCAAGTCCGTAATGCACCAACAGCAGAGCGAAACGATGCTGGTGGATCCTCACCACTCCTCGTCATCCTCCTCCACTCGCCATTTCCAAAACTGACTGACCTCTGCCCTTGACCCTTCATATGTGCCAACTGAGAAGTTTTTTAACTTTAATTGAAGTTTTTGTCTCTGTGCATGCCCTTTTACTGACATCTGTGAGGTTGTTCCCCATGTTTAGCAAGGCCTATGAAAGGAGACTGGGTCATATCTTTGGGGGCACCACACATGCACAGTAAATTCTAGTTTGCCTTCGCCAAAATCAAACCAATTGCACCTTAGGACCGCAGCTTCAGTTATACTGTGCATGTGTTATACCCCATACCCCTGTCCACCAGTGTCCCAGCCTCCTTCCATGGACCTTGATTTCTATCATGACATATCCTAACTCCTTATTCGGCCTCATAATGCATGCCCCGAACCATGACTAGTGAACCAAACCCACCCACCCATCCCTCCCGCCCTTAGTGGACACTAAGGCAGTTAATACTACAGCACTTGCTCCGACTGTCGAATAACGCCACAGATGGGTTTACGTCTGAGTTAGTTGAAAGCCAGTTCATCACATAATGTTTGTAAAGTGTGTTTCTCTGCATCGGTTTCCGATGCCAAGAGGCGCTGTCCAGCTGGCGATATTTGACGAGTTGGTAGTGAGACTGGATTGCTCCGTAATATCCCTTCTTTAAATGTAACAGCTTCTATGAATCTTCCAGGAGGTTGTTGCTAAAGGAAAGCTAAGTGCTTAAAAGCCACCCTTGTTGCATTGTAATGTTTGCAACTACAACTATAATTCATGTGGCATGTTTGAATTAACTTAATCTGAGTTTACTTATTTACACTTTACTACTAGGATATTAGTTACAGTTTAGTTTACAGAGCTCTCAGTGTGATAGATGGAGCCACATTGTTCACTATGAAGAACAGACTCATGCAGACAATTGATTCTTTTAAACACACACAACAATTAAAGCCAAAACACCTGCTACTAAATACAAATTAACCGCAGTCGCTGGGATCAAACATTTGCGTCTAGAAGACTCCAGTTCAAACTGAAATCTATAGCTTTCCCCTCTGCTAATTATTGAGAGAACAAGGCCCAATGTTGTGCCGTAATCCTCAGCCATAATGAGCAGATCTATTTAGCGATTCAGGTCTCCTCAAACAGCCACAGCTCAGAGCACAGAGAGAGGCCACTTTATCGATGGAGCTGTTGTGGCGTTATCTGTTTGTTCACAAGAGGGGAGAGTGTGTGAGAGGAGAAGGAGTCATGATGACCATTTATATCATATAATGAAGCTCTTTATCTGTGTATTGTAAAATTGTCCATCAGTCTTCAGTTTCCTCCAAATGTAAGTAGCAAATTGAGCATCACAACAGTTGATTTGATGGGATGTAATACACAAGTATGGATACAACGGTGCTATTGCTGCATTGATTTTGATCAAATATCGCTGCCATAGTGTCTTTTTGGTGAGAGGAAATACAAAGTAATATTGTATTAGCAATGAAACCTTCAGTATATTAATGAGAATATTTTTCTAATAATATATATCATGATATTGTAAATGTATGCAACATGAAGTGAATGAAATGAGCTGTGATCTGTTTTGCATTAGATTAGATAGGGTTGGGTGATACGGACAAACTACTGCATATCACAATAACTGAAAACAAATCTTGCATCACGGACTTTTAGACGGGTAAGGGAGGCAATATGTGCTTGTTACATCCATAGTTTCCTTTCAAAATAAACGTTCCCTTAGTTAGGTTGAAGAAACAGTTATGGTTAATGTTAACTTCACTGACTTGCGACTCGCGACTTCTGAGTGACAAACAACTCACGACCACTGACTCAAGTGACTCGTGACTCACATTACTCGTGACTAACAAGTTACGTTACTAACAACTGACGTGACAAGTTAATGGTTATTTTTAGTTTCACGCGGGCCACGAACACCCAGTCTCCTGGTTGAAAGTCCTGTATTTGTTTGAGGTTGAGGTTTCAGGTTCATACTTGTATTTTGTGTTTTTACGTTTCTGTTTTTACATATTAAAAACAATAATAATTTTGCCATACAATCTGCCAGAAGATGCCTTTGTTTTGTTTGTTTTTACCCTCTGTCTGAAATGCTGTCTTTTCAACAGAATTATGTTGCTAGGCAACAGCTTGGGAGAGGGTCGCAGGTTCAAACCCGGCTTGGGGTCCTCCTGTGTGGCGTTTAGGTGTTCTCCCAGTGTTAGCGTGGACTTTCTCAGCGTTCTCCAGCTTCTTCCCACAGTCCAAAGACATGCTATTAAGCCCGTGGAGATCAACAGGTTTGAACCCAAAAGCAGGAAACAGGGAGCAGGTTGAGACAAAAGCCAGAGTCTTTAATTCAGTCCAATGGTCGGTACACAGGTTAACAAAATCACTAAAGACGACTGATCCAAATCGGCGGGCTAAATCGAAGTCAGTATAATCAGAAAGAAGGTCAAAACACGAGGAGTCTAAGAAGGATAACACGCGAGGACGCTTGAGCATAGTGAGCAAGACGAACTAGCAACGGGAGGAAAGGGAGACGCACATTAAATACTAGTGGAGGGAGTGATTAACTATGGACCAGGTGAACACAATCAGGGCGCAGGGGGAGACGATAGGACTCAGGTGAGTGGTGCTGGAAACTGGGTCAGATGGAGGTGCTCAAACGTGCAGGCAGGGAAACATGCAGGCAGGAAGTGACGTGATCTGAAACGAGAGGGGATGTTAGAATACAAAATAAAACAGGAAGTGAAAAACCCAAAGCATGCAACACACAACATACAGACTAAGACCTAACCTTTACAACACATGCATGTTAATTGATGACTCTAAATTGTCCATAGGTGTGAATGTAAGCGTGAATGGTTGTCTGAGTCTATGTGTCAGCCCTGTGATAGTCTGGCGACCATCCCAGGTGTACCCAGCCCTCGTCCCAATGTTAGCTGGGATCAGCTCCAGCCCCTGAGACCCTGAATAGGATAAGAAATGAAAATCTCACTTTTTACAATAAGGGCCCTTTAAAATCATGTTTCGTGTTTCAGCTACATATAAGTGCATTTTAATTTGCATTGCTTGATTCTTGATTCTTGATGAACATGTTTTGCCTAGAGATGATCTTCCAGGCCCTCAAATGCTGAGGATTTTAACAAACCATCCAGAACTAATCTTCCTCAAAACTTTTGCCACCGCCTCTATACATGTCTTGTGAAATTTAGGGCATTTGACTCACAAAACGCAGCTGCTCATCTGAAAGAGCAATCCCCATGATGCTCCATTTATTATTCATCTGTGTGGGGGGAGAAAATAAGAGGATGAGAGGACAGAAAATGAGGTCTGAAACTTTTTAAAGATGAGGCAAAGTGCTGACTTGTGAACACTGAAACCAAGATGAGTACAGATTTGAATACAAACAGGTGGGAGGTGGGAGGGATAGCTGTATAGTACAGTGTGCCAAAGCCCTTTGTAAGCATTAAGCTAGAACTGTGGTGCATGGTTTAATTAGCTCGAGAGCCAAGCAAGTGGTTCAAATTAGGGTGAGACTATTGGAGAATAATAATCCAAAATAGGAAAGTCGGAGTGGAATGAGTAATGAATGGTGGCAGTCATTATGCCTCACACAGCTGGAGCTTCACAGAGAATGGCTGGATAAGGTCCGATTCAGTGGCGTTTGAGTCTATACATCTTGTGGTCCTCCTTTCAGAAACAAATATAAAAGAGAAAGAAATGATTGATTACTTCATCAAAGACTTGTCTGATCATTATCCATAATCTAAGCAATGTGATGCCTTGACCCTAACCATTTCTTATTTCACAAGGCCCAGCGGTGCGTCTTTCCTTGATTCAAGAACATTTCTAGATTTGTCCTGCAGAATGAGTTGTGCTGCCTCTTGGAGAAAATGACTCTCATCCTGGTCTCATTTCATTTTGGTCCCAGAGAAATCAATCTGGCTCCCCTCTAATATCTGACAGGCCCAATTCCCTTTCTCTCATCTGTCTCTAAATCACTTATTGTAAGGAGAGACAAACATCTAACTGAGAGATGTCAGGGGTCGAGCTGAATACCGAACACCCGGTACATTTTCTGTTCCTTAAAATTAAGATCCTATTATCCAAAAATCCTGTTGAAATCGGGATGTCTGCGCTTACAGTGTTTTTCTGTCTTTATGGTATGGTGGATTGTGCAAAGTAGAAGCCTGTGGTCTTCATCTAAAAGATCGCTGTGGCTGTTTCGAACTCAACGATGGCAAGAAGTACATTGCATATCCAGTGGTTGCTGAATACGCAAAAGCCACCCAGGTTGAATGTTTCTGATGTAAAGCAGCAGCGTTACGAACGTCACTCCGTCGGTGAGCATCTGTCAGCCTAGTTTTTGCGATGCTGCGCTGTTGGCTCTAGTCTGACTGTGTCTGATTGGCTGTTTGGTTTAAAGCTACAGTGGCTAGAATAACTATATCCTGAAAGTAGTGCATGAGACAAGTAATCCGAAAAATCTTCCGGTGCTCCTAATGGCATCTGCAGGATTTTACAGGCATTTTCAGAGGCTATAGCCCGGAAACAGAGCCATGAGGCGGTGCAGAAGTCTAGTTATCTCTCAGAACACTTGAATTACAATATGTTGAAAGGTTATTATGGCACTTTTGCCCAATGATTGCCAAAAACTTGTTGCCTGCTGAAGCTTTAAACGAACAAGTGCACGAGAAGACAAATGGACATGGGTAAAGCAAGCCAACCGGTAAAGTCAAGAGGAAAATAAGACTTTTCATTTTTCATCTTCATCTCATCTGATCATTCAAATACACGGATATTTCCACAACAACATCTGGCCATCTGGAATGAAGTGGTGAGTCAGAGTTGTGTGAAAATGGTCGACAAACGCTGCTTTATTTCATGTATGTACCATAACAACGACTTGTATATCTGCTGTCCTCTGTCCGCAATGTTCATTTTTTGAACGATGAATACAGACTACTGCTACCGGCCGGTATGGAGTTATTTCCTGTCACGCAGGTGCAAAAGTACGTTGTGGTTGGCTGTTGGCTGAAGTCACCGTGGTGTGTTCGAGTGCAACTTTTTGGCCAAGACACAAGCTCCCTTCGTCACCGCTAGTTCTGTGATGTTGGTTGGGTGTGTCTGGGCCTTTGAGTGTGAAGCTAGAAGCTGGAGGTGTATAATGTAGCTTAGCATAAAGACTGGACACGGGGCTTGACCTATAAGCACTTCTAAGCTCACTAATTAATATGTTGTATCTCGCTTCTTTAATGCATACACACACCAAAATGCAGAAATGAAAAATTGTGTGTTAGATGCTGTAGCTTCTTGAGGTTGCTAGGCAACTAACAAAGAATCCAGGAAGTCACTGCACCCAGGTCAAGCCCCCAGGAAGAGTGCTGGTCGTTGATCCCAATTTTCATAGTGGCCAAACGATTGTACTACAATGCCAATGATGCCATTTGGCCAAAGAGACTTTGTTGGAAATGAGATGGATTCGAGACTCAAAGGATAATTTTCTTGAGGTGAATCAACTTCCCAGTATGAACACTTGAGTAGCCCTTTTTTTTTAAATCATTAGGTCCTAAAAGTTGTAAAATGCACTAATAGTTGAATCCAGAGTTATTTCCCTTCCTCTGTTAATGTGAATGAGACCCAGACCAAGGCTGGGAGGCGGAGTTAGCGAGCCGTGACGACACTGTGATCCCGTGACCGAGTCATGTGACCCTGTGGCTGCTCCACGGGCCCAATGGATGCAGAAGATCACTGGAACATCTGGGTACTTTTCCAGGCCGAAGTGGAGCCATTTTGGCTTCATGAACCACTGAGCAACTTTCATAGGAATCAACAGGGCCCCTCCTCCAACGCTGTATCCACGTCTCTTTATACATCCATGACCCAGCTGCCGGTTGCTTTTACATTTCATTTTTTTGTGTGGATTAAACAAACAAGATACAGTGTGTTAATCAGTGAGTGCTAGCAGGTATATTATCAAACTTTTGAGAGAGCCAGGCTGGTTGTTTCTACTCTTCTAGTCTCCAGTCTGTGTCTGTATGTTTCGGTGAAGGCCGGTTTCATATCTCCCATTGTGCAGGTGGGTAGACTGATTGGAATTCTCTATTATGGGGAGCTGTCAGCGGAGTCAGCTTGTGATAGCGAAAAGAGGAATGGAGAGGTGCATGAGGATGGTACTCCTGAGAGGAGGAGAGACAGGGACCTCTGGCTCCACATGGGGGGAGGAGGGAGGAGCGCTGGGTGGCTGGGAAGGATAAGACACGTTGAGAAAAAGAGTGAAAAGTAATGAATCTTATTACATGACACATGTGTCTTTTTCTCAGAGAGAAGAGAAGGTCAAGAGTCATGTTGCTGGAGATGGAGCTCATTACTGAGCTCGAAAAGTCTCCGAATCGCACATCGCAATTTTCTCACCTACGTTCAAGGACATTATCACAGGTCAACAAGTCCTCATACCTGAATGACAAAATGACATAAGCGTTTTATGCTGCGCCACCCCTATAGTTAGGTATGGTTAAAATGAAGCAACTAAAATGACTGGGTTAGGGAAAGAGTGCAGCCATATTATTATAGGTGCCAGGATGTGCAGTTACGTGCATCCACTAGCTCATCCTCCATGCTGGCTTTTCTTTCTTTACTGTTCATATAAAAATGTCACAGCATTTACTGCTTTGTCACTGAACTTAAACATACAGAAGGTCAAGTTTGTAACTCTGAAGGGAAAAGTCTCCATTTCCCGGGTGTTTTTCTCACCTTTATTATAGACAGTATACACAGTGACTTGTTTATTATGTTCGCTGAGCCAAAACTAATATGAATTGACACAACAGTCCTGCAATAAATCTCATGAAGGTTATAGTTTTCAGTTTTTTGTTTTTTTTTAGAAGATACAACTGCTACATACAACTATTTTCAGACAACTTTGGGACACAGTTAGGTTGAAAGATTAGTCCTAAGCAGATGAATTGATAATGAAAAGAATCATTAGTTGGAGCCTTATAGGCAACATAGCTGATTCTTTGATTTGACTGGCAATTGACAAGAACCACCGCTGACACCTCAGTGATTCCTCGGCACCAGCCCTCCTTCAAAAAGACAAAAAACTGCCGGTGGTCGTCCATTATAGGTTTTCCTGGAGCTGCCTAACCTTGAGCATTTGGCGAGGACAGCTATCTCGTGGAGGATTTTAATTTGAGCAATGTGATCTGCAGTTTTAGATGCCTGTTTTGGCCTTGAGTGATGCGAGAGAATAACGTAGAAGTGCACTTCCTGTCACAGCTGCTGCTTCTGTGCTTTCTTCTGTCAGACTGTCTGCTCGTCTACTTTCCTGGTGCCCACAGTTTGACAGCACATAAACCCGTGAATGTGTTCTTTCATGCTTTTTGAATGCCAGTCCTCATAAGTAATTGTGGTGTAATGGAGACAATTTGGTGTGCCTACTCTAAGATGCATGTATTCACTGTAAGCAGCGGGCAATGAGTCACTTAGACTACACTGAAATACATTTAATGTTGCAATATCATTATCCCAAAAAGCTTTTAGAGGGAACAATTATTATAACTTCCAAAACAAACTTTTCACCCTGTTTGTGGCACACGAGGATTTTAATGAGGCGCCAATATTCCTTGTACTCTCTTCATTTCTCTTTGGATATGTATTTCCCATCTCTCTCTTTTTTTTTTTTACTCTTCTCTTTCTCATGCCTGCACCCTCAAATCTTTCATTTGCATCAGGTCGAGAGGGCTCAGCCGGCACATATTTGATGGGAGATAACAGTAGGAGCGTCCCCCACACACTTTAACAGTGATGACAGACCGTGTTATCTTCATGCCGCCTTGCCCCTGAGATGCTCACCACCGGGCTCCCTGAGAAAGCGATTAGGATTATTTAAATGTCAATTTATTTTCTTTGCCCACTATCGCGAACGTGCTTCCTCCTCTGTCAGTCGGGAAAAGTCTCTTGTAAGAAGCCAATGTAATTTAGGTTGACAAATCAAGTTTTTTTTTTTTCCTGGGCTCTGTGGGAATGGAGGCCCGAGATTTGAAAGTCTCTTTTTTTTAATGTTCCCACATCTCTTTCTGCATTCACATCTGTGTGATCTTAACCTCTAACACCACACCAGCTAAGCTTAATTAAAACTGCATATGGGAAAAAAACAAGACCTAGGTTTGTGTCTTACAGTTAAAGGAGCCTCATATTTTTCTCATTTGTTTTATGAAAACAAAAGCAAATACCTCTGCTTGCTAATTATTTAAATGTTCAAGCAGAGATCAACATGCACATTGTCAAAAATCTCTGTCGTGCTGGGAGTAGATGCCCTCAAATATGTGCTTCTCCAAACAAAAAATGCTCCTGCACACACTTTTCTCTGCTTTACTGGTCAGTTGGTGATATTTAAACATTTTAACTCAACTCAAACGGTTTGCTAGAGCACATTTTGAGTCATTATATCTTATTGAAAAGATGTGTTGACTTCAACTCAACCTGGTTGAGCCGTCTCTACCACTTGGCTTTGGTATGTTGTGCTAAAAACATCCACTAGATGTTGCTGTGTCTTTAAATAGCATGCCTTTTCAGTTCGCCTCCCTACAGGAAGTTAGCAACAAAAAAGTCACTCCAAACGATTCATTTGTCCTTTTATAAGAAAGGCAATAAAGCTAATAATGTAATTCAAATTTACTATTTGCTGTTAAATAAAAAAAAAATCCTCATAATCATGTTGAATGTTATTGCGTTTATATATGACTAAAAATGGGACCAAACGACTGATTCCTCATTTAGTAGTAACAGTAGGGATGCTATTAACAGCTTTAATGAAATACAAAACTTTTAAACATTCACTGTTGTTAATATCATATATTTAATAATAATTATTTAATAATAATTCATTTTTTGAAACATTCACCAAAAACATTTTATCCGTATGATTTGATGATCAAAGTAGCTACTGTAAATATGGTAAATATCTAGAATAGATACATGGAAATAATACCAGTGCTGGTAATACTGCTAATTTCATGGTAACAAATTTACATATGTAACCTATTATTAGCAGCATAGTAACCTATTACTACTAGTTGTTATTGCTCCAAGGAAATAAAAAATGCAAAGAGAAACATTTTTCATTGCTCTTTTCTTAGTGAAGACATTAAAAGGTTCAACTGAAGCCGGTTTGATTTAATTTCAGTAATAATGCTGACAAGCTGGTGTCAATAATTGGAAATGATTCATGAAAGTGATTTAAAATAGAAGGCTTTGAATGCACCTTTATTTCCAACCACTGTCCAGATACCCACCTTATACCCCAGTAACAATCAAGTCCGATCTATGGTTGTGCCACACAAGCAGCTTTACAACAGCAGCATTACACCATCACAGTCCCTGAGGAACTATTGTACACTCTTTACTGTTTATCACTTCATACAAATATCAGTTCATATTCACTTTACTATAGGTGACAACTCACAAGCCTGCCCTTTGTTCTGCTTTCTCTTTTTCCTTTAAAGGTCGCCCCTGACATGCCAGACACAAAAATACACTGACTTGTTTTTGACAAAAACGTTTATTTAGTTAATGATTCATAAAAAATCAGAACATTACTCCTTAAATATCCAGATTATATATAAGTTAGGGCTGACAGTCGATTCAAATATTCAGTCGTGATAAATGAATAAAAAAAATCAGAACATGGCAAACTGCAGCCCAACAGGCAACAACAGCTGTCAGGGTGTCAGTGTGCTGACTTGACTATGACTTGATCCAGACTGCATGTGATTATCATAAAGTGGGCATGTCTGTAAAGGGGAGACTGGTGGGTGTAAATTTCCCCACTGTGGGACTAATAAAGGAATATCTTACCAATAGAACCCATTTACATTCACATATTTTGAGGTCAGAGGTCAAGGGACCCCTTTAAAAATGAACATGACAGCGTTTCCTCGCCAAAATTTTGTGTAAGTTTGTGTAAGCGTTATTTCCTCTTTCGCGACAAGCTAATATGACGTAGTTCGTACCAGTGGATTCCTTAAGTTTTCTAGTTTCACATGATGTCAGTCTGTTTTTGTTTATTTTCAGATGTTTAACTACTAGCCACAATATGTCTTCTACTTCACTTCAATGCCCATTCTCCATGTCCACTGGAGGCGTCATGTCTCCACATCACACTTATCCGTATTAGACCAGCTTTTGTGGCCACGATGCCACAAAATGATTCTTGATTATAGAGTTTAGAAGTGGAAATGTAAGGGAGATGGGAGGAGAGAGAAATGCAGATAGACTGAAGGATGGCTTGTAATCTCTGAGCAGTCGGTGTGAGGAGGAAATGTTCGCAGGTGCCTTTGGGTTTCGAGGGTTTTCCGAATGATGAAGGAACCTCATCTTGGACAGAAGCGGTGGTTTGCTATCTGTGAGCCTCTAGAGCTCTCTGTGACTATACAGGGGCGCTGGGAGGACATTATCAGAAGAGAGATT
This sequence comes from Pterois miles, assembly GCA_947000775.1. Classification (NCBI taxonomy): domain Eukaryota; kingdom Metazoa; phylum Chordata; class Actinopteri; order Perciformes; family Scorpaenidae; genus Pterois; species Pterois miles. The sequence continues at coordinate 24,191,226 of CAMQGK010000052.1, forward strand.
GAAAGGACGAGAAAAGAAAAAGAATGACGCCACAATATTACCGAGAAGACTTCAAACTTCTAAAATATAACCAGAGACTCGGATACAAAAATGTGATTGTGGTTCCATTAATCTTGACAGAAAATATGATTATGTGTGAACGCTGTATAGAGTCATTGGATTAAGTCTTTGTGCTATTGCATTTTGGGGCCTGATGATTCATTTTTATACCCTGTGCAGGAGAACTTGTGCCATTTGAATTGTATACATTTTTCACATTATACCAGATGAATAGCTCTACATGACGCACGTCGATGCTGCTGCACTCCTCAGACCCAAATCACCTCTTTTAATAGTATTTTCTCTAATGTTGAGAACATTTCTGTGTGTATACCAGTTGCTCTGAGTGTGTTTTATAGATGCAGCTACTCTGAAATTTAAAACACTAGTCACCATTTACATTCCTGTTTTTATTGCCGATTGCTTGTGTTCACCATCTGCTTCTTCAGCAACTCCGGCGGCTTTATGGATGCTGCTGAGCTCGGCCGCGGGCCGGATGCTTTTTCGTGATAGACGGCGCGTCAGGCTGATTGACAAGTCTCAGGGCTCGATGAGCTGTATGAACTCGAGGCTATGGAGGTAGAACTGCCAATAAATTTCACAGTAAAAAGTAGTAAAAGTTGCACAGGGATTGGATTGTAGGGATTAGCATGCTGTCTACGTCTGAAGTTTAAGATCCTTTACCGGCTGTATTCCAAATATACACTAATTCAGGTTGGAGGTGGAAATAAACAAGCTGTTATTACTGTGGTGGAGGCTCACTTGTAAAGTGCAGTAAGGCTTTAATGTTGTGTTAACTTGCTTTTTTTTACAGCTTTTGCCAAGAAATATATTGAACCTGATCAATGTTAAAATATAGCCATTGAAACTGAAACAGTTCATGCAAAGTATAAACATCTTTTTTGTTTGTTTATATTTTGAAAATGTGAAAACAAAAAAAGAGATAAGAATAAAACAAAATAAAAGTAAAATTAAAAGAACAATAACAGGACTCCTCAAAAAGTCTAAAATCCAATAACCTGAATGTAAGTCCTAAAGATGTCTTAAAATCTTAAGGAATGTCTTCAGTCCAGTTTTTCTAGGTTTCAAAAATTCATTAACATTACTTTCATTTCAAACGAAATGCATTTTCTTGCTTTTAAATGTTTTTTTTTTTTTAGCTATAAAGCAGAAACAAAAGGAAATAGCTGTGCTCCTCAGATGGTATTTATTGAAAAGCTGAGTAACGTTGCCGACGCTGCTTTCATCAGACTTAAGGTCAGAGTGATAAAACCGGTTAAAAACGGGTAAATGCAAGTTTAGTTACCTGGTTAGAGAAAAGTGAATTTAGCGGTTGAAGCCGGTGCCTGGAAATTTTGTATTATTTGAAGCCTGCTGCACCCTCTGCAAGAAAACTGTGAAACTTGGAACATTGGACATCACGTCTTTGGAGTTGCATGCCAAGTCAGAAAAACATAAAGCGGCTGTAAAAACGAGCAGCAAACGCTGCAATCAGCCAGCGTTGTTCCACAGCAGGATCCAGAGCATCAACTCCAGTCGACCTCCAGACAGCATGTGGAGCTACACCTACCCTAAAAGCTGAGGTGCTCTGGACTTTACACACAGTAACGAAGCAACAGTCATGTATGATGATATATGATGATATATGCAGCAATGATGATATTGATTTTCCAATTTTCTTTCACATCCTTAGTACTTTTTTGCCAGTATGGATGGGAAGTAGGTCTTAAATTGCATTCATAGTGGTCTTAAATGAATGTGAAATGGGTCTTAAAGTGCATCCATATTGGTCTTTAAAAAGGTTTTAAAAAGTCTTGAATTTGACTCTGAAACCTGCAGATACTCTGAATAAACATGTATGCATACTCAGTAAATAATTATCATAAACAGCACAATTTAAATCTTATATGTTTGAAAGTATACAGATATGTAAACTGCCCAGTTTAACCACATGTAAACCACCAAACCAGCTTACTGGCCTGCGCATGGTTATGAGCTGCTACAACTGAAACAAAAAATAAAAAAAATAACCTGAATGAATTACCCAACAGCCTCTGTATTCTGTATGGTTACGTTTCCTAGCCTCAATGTGAGATGTTGTTCATGCAGGCTGCACACACTCGTAGTTATACTTAATTTGTATATATATATCTCACAAAATCATTACATTACAAACAAATTATGTAATCCATGTAATTGTGAACCAGGAAGTATAAAGAGCGACAAACGGTAGGAAGAAGTTGGGTTAGATTAGTGGGTCTAAAACAAAAAAGGTTTTTGTGGTAATCCAAAAGTTAACATTGATTTGTTTGTCGTGTAACTTCTGTACTTCTGTTATGCCACGATCTTTTCCTAAACCTAACTTACTAGTTTTTGTTGCCTAAACCTAACCAAGTTGTTTCTTATGAAAAACTGTTTGCATGTAATGACAAATGTTGGTGGACATTCGTAGGAAAATGAACAAAAGATGAGGACTAACGTTTCATAAGATATCATACTAACAGTTGTATGAGGATACGTTGATTCATGTGTTAATCTGCAACAATTTTTAGTCATTGATTGTTTTTTATTTTAATTGTCTCTCCTAAACAAAAATGCCAGCTTCTCAAACGTTAATGTTTTCATATTTTCTTTGTCATCTATGATAGTATAAGTAATACTTTGAGGTTTTGAACTGCTGGTCAGACAAAAGAAGCGATTAGAGGACATCACTTTGCTCCGTAGGAAACTGTGAAGAGCATTTTTGTTTATATCCTGATATTTAATAGACTCAACAATTGATTTTTAGTTTGGTTAGCTGACAATGAAAACAATTATTTCATCCAATTACAAAACAAAAACCACATAGATTGCAAATTTATTGATTTCTTATTACAGTGACGGAAATTCTGATAGTAACGTTGCACTTTGACGTCCGTATTGTGGATGTTTTTATTTCTCCAAAAGACTTTCAGCCAATCTCAGACTTGTGTATTGTGACTGAATAACATTCACATACCTTCATCTGTCAGACGGGATGATTGCTGACTGCGATCAATCGGACCATCTGGGCTTTCACACGCTCTCTGTGAAACTGCTTTCAGTTGGAGTGTGCCGCCGCAGTAAAGGTGGCGTTGCTAGAGAGTGCAACTCATAAATCAGCTGATGGGTTTGTCTACAGCCACGCCCAAAAACGGCACTAAAATGACTACTTAATGAGACAGTTGCACCTCATCAAACTCCCACATCAAGAGAAAGAAACCCCTTATCTGAAAATCTCTGAAGTTTGACCCGTCTCTTTTCTGCTGCCTAATTGTTCATGCATGATTAATGGGCTTTACAGAAAAAACCCACAAACTCTTTGTCACATGGACGTATAATATGGAATATATCACACGGTCTTTGTCTGCAGTGAGCAGCCATATCTGGTGGAGCGATATTAAATCATATAGAGGCCTAAAAGCTAATAATATGCACACCCTTAGGCCTGGGTTCGTTAGAAGAGATAAGGAGATTAATCTCTGTCCCACATCGGTGCATATTTCTTGTGATATTGTTGGCGTGAGACAGCGAAAACTCGTTTTCTGGAGGGAAAAAAATAACAGTAAGAAAACTACAATGAGGTCACCCTTGAATGTCAGTCATTTCAGAGGTCTTTTAGAGAGAAACAAAACAGAAGTGGAGAGAGAGAGAGAGAGAGAGAGAGAGAGTCAGAGAATGGAGAGATAAAAAGCGCAGCATCGGCAAGTTTCGCCGTCTTTGATGGTGCTGAAAAGGAAATGTTCTGGATAGACAATCCATGCCTCTGGTGAAATTCTTTCATTGTGTTTCATTTTTAAACCAGACGCTCCTCCAATCTTTCTCCTCTCATTCTTTCTACTTTTTCCGCTGCCTTATTCGCATTCTCCTGCTTCCCCTTCTACGCCTCATTCCACTTTCTTTCTTTGAGGCCGTCTCCCTCTATTCGCCGCTCTCTCCTGTCTCTCTGTTTCATTTCAAACCATTCCAGTTTTTTCTTATTTCTCTCCGGTCATTTGCAAATTCCCTCTCCTCTTTTTTATGCCTCCTTCTTCACCAACTATTCACCCTCCCCCCCTCAAACCCTTTCTTCTTTTCTGCCCTTTTCTCCACGCCAGCCAAAGTCATCTTCTGGGTTGCTGTTCTCATGCATGCAAACCACATTAAAATCTCTTCCAATATCTGACCAAGCACCTCGCCCACGCTAAGCTGCAGAGACCAATCCGTTACCTTAGCTGGCCCTTAAGCTGTATGACCACAGCTCCAAGCACTGACAGCCAACTTCCTATAGGTGTGTAAATAGAGAGGAAAGGAGGGTGGGGGGGTTGGTATGTGTTTGTGCACACAGGAGGAAAGAGAGAATACATGTACAGTATTGTGCAAACAAACAAATTGTATAATCAATGTCCTCAAGTGGAGCTCACGCTGTAGAGGGCCCCGCAGTTGGCTTTTATCGAGTGCCGGCTGAGCACGCTTGCCCTTGAAAAGTAAGACAATGACCTGATTGAGATGCAGTGGCAGAAACGGGTTCTTTCACTGTGAAATTTTCAGCGCTGGGATGGAGAATAAGCAGATCTTGGACGGATTATGTCCAGATAATGGAATCATTCAGATCGAAAATGAAAGACGACAGTTTAGCCGTAATCACGTCTTCCCTCTCTCCGTCTGCCTCCCTCCATCCCAGCCTCTAATTTTCTTTCACAAACACACACACAGACACACACAGACACACACACACACACACACACTTTTCCCTTTTGCTGTTCAGCGCTATTATTATTTTTCGTGAATTCCCGATGCGGCAGTGTGCAATGGAAACTACATAGAAAGCGGCCTCCAATTAGGGCAGCTCTTTTCATGTCGAGGCGCCGCGCTGCATATAAAAAGGGAAGGGATGCATGAATAAGGAGGAGGTGAGCTAAGTTGAGTTTTTGCATTTGCACGTAAGCAGGGATGCACATAAATACACAGATGCATGCACATCCCTAAAAACTCCCTGCAAGGCTGCTGGAATATGAAATCTCTGTCATTGCAACAGAGACAGAATAAAACTCTAAAGGAGCTTTTATATATATATATATATATATATATCTCTATATATGTTAGATATCCATAATGCCTGCACGAGAGTGCAATTTAAAAAGTTTATCTTTGAGAGTGCCTTCTGTAAAGCAGACACACAGAGCCTGAGGTGAGATGGAATAATTTCCCTCTCTCAGGTACAGTAAAATCAATGAGGTTTTTGTAAAGATTTTGATTGTGAGAGCCGATGCAGGTCTGTTTCCTCTGCTGCTGATGCATCAAAATGCTGCTGGAAATTATAGATCACGCTGATCGGAGATGCGGCACTCGAACCGTCTCGTTTCTTTTGCTTTCTTTTTCTCTGTCTGTAAACTTTAATTCAGAACGCAGCATCCCGCCCTATGATAAAGTGGAACACAAACCAGCAGGTACTAAAATTGATGTTTATCTGGCGGCGTCTTTTCTATTACTGTTATTACTATCACATCTTCGTTGCCTGGCACTAGCCGTATGCTTAGTTTCTCTGAGTCACACAAAACCATCCGTTAAACCTCTACGGGGCTTTTCTTCATGGTCGAAATCTACCAGGCAGCCAGGCAAAGCAAGGGGGGATTTGGCTGTAGTCACCGCCACAGGGGGGAGGAGAGAGAAGCAAAAGGGAGCCAGCTGGGAAAAGACAATAATTCAAAACCCGCCAGAATTATTCTTCGAGGCCGCTTCCCTCTCTAATTCCCCTGGGTGGAAGTGCACTTAGTCACTTAAGCTTTCTGGCTGTGTATCATAGAGGCTTTGGATAGCACTCCCATACCACTGTAACAGAGGCAGATTTAGACGTCTGCAGTGGGGCCTCCTCTGCCACTTTGCCACTTTAAAGACACCCATTGTGGCTCCCTGTCTCTTGTGCCTCAGACCATGCAGGTTAGAATCGTGGTTTCAGGTAGCGGATTTCCCTGTGTTTGTTTTCGCCCTCAACAAAAGGACAATCAGGAGCTCCTTTCTTGTAAAAAGTGACATTTATTGATGCGTTCTGATGCTCGTACATAAACAAAAGTGCACATGCAGCAAAAGACAAATATCAGACTTCTCCCTGCACGGTGAGAGGAAGAGCGCTGAGCTGAAAAAGCACCGCCCACCTATCTGCGAGTTCTGTACAGCTGCCACTCTTTTTGCTATATGTGCAGTTTTGTTTACTGACTGTAAATACTCAAATAAAAGCTGGTATTTATCTGTCCAGCAGAACCAATAAAAGGCTGGTCCTTATTTTAGGCCGTTGATGATGGCTTTGCAGCACTTGCTAAATTCACCATAATCAAATAATTCCCATTCCTGGTTGGATTTTAATGTGATTTTAATGTGAAGGAGACTGTCCTGACAGCATCAGTTGCTTCAGCCAGTACCCCAAACCTTAACCACATGTTTATTATTGTAACCATGACAATGAAGGCTCCATAACATTAACAAGGTAGTGATTTTAATCCGAACCACTATCTTGCCCTAAACATAACCAAGTTGTATTTGTGCTTCAACCAAACCGTAACCATGGCATCGTCTCATTATAGCAGCTTTATTATTCAGCAGTGATTTGTGGCAGTTTTGGGAAGGTGTTGACAGTACATGTCATACTGCCGACGGGCGTCAGATCAGAAGTGCTGTTCCGGTAGGCATGGACAAACAGCTTGTTACCAAGAAGTGTGAAGTTTTATTGACAGTGTTCTTAAGTATGATGTGACACTCTTGTTGTACTGATGGCATTAATGCTGTGGAAATTATCCAGAATTTAATACAACAGGTGAATATGTGTTGAGTCTGCATTAAAGGAACAATGTGTAACATTTCAGGGGTTCTATTAGCAGAAATGAAACATGATATTCAGAACTATGTTATATACTCACTGGATTGGTTCGCAGCCGAGTGTGAGGCGGTTGGGATGAGGATCAGCACCTCTAAATCTGAGGCCATGGTTCTCAGCAGGAAACTGATGGATTGTCTACTCAGGGTAGAAAACGAGTTCTTACCCCAAGTGAAGGAGTTCAGGTATCTCGGTTTCTTGTTCGTAAGTGAAGGGACCATGGATCGCGAGATTGGCTGGAGAGTCGGAGCAGCAGGGGCGGTGTTGCATTCTCTTTACTACACCGTTGTGATGAAAAGAGAGCTGAGGTGGAAGTGAAAGCTGTCGATCTACCGGTCAATCTTCGTTCCTACTCTAACCTCTGGTCATGAGGGCTGGGTCATGACCGAAAGAACTAGATTGTGGGTACAAGTGGCTGAAATGGGTTTTCTCAGGAGGGTGGCTGGTGTCTCCCTTAGAGATAGGGTGAGGGTAATGTGGACCAGGAAACGGAAGTTTGGGGTCCCCTGGTGGAGCTGTTGCGTCCACGACCCGACCCCGGATAAGCAGCTGACGATGAGTGAGGGTGAGTTAGTGATAACTATGTTTTCATTAGTGTATAATCACCTGAAACTAAGAATCGTGTTTTCGTTAGTTTAGATTGAGCCCTTCATATCTACATAGGGAGTGGGTCCTCGTCATGGAGTCCGCCATGTTGCTCTGCCATGTTTCTACAGTAGCTCAGAACGGACAAAAACCCTGTTTTGCACTCTGCGGCTCACATTACCGCAGTCTTGGAGCGCGAGTAGTGAGTGGAGGGGAACTCAGTTGTTTGCAGTCTTTCAACCACACCACTAGATGTCACCAAATCCTACATACTGTACCATTGACCTCAAACAGCAACAGCATTCAATTAAAAGTCAGAAAATAATCAGAAAATAGGGAGGCCTCGCACTGAAACATGATGAAATATTAAAACTGGTACAATTAAGAATAAAGGCTCTAATATAAGCCTGTTTAAAAGTGGCCCTGGACAATTTGTGGTACAGTATGCTGTTGATAACATTCAGACACTAGACGTTGCTCTCCCTCCCCCGTTCCATTACAGTCACTTAACAACAAGTGTTTGCCAGTTCGTTGCACAAGTAAAGAGAGACTCAGACAGACAGTCATGTCAAGTGATGAATCTTTCATAGTAGAGTAAGGAAGTCATTTAACAACATGTAGCCATAGGGCTACATTAGGTGTGTGTGTGTGTCAGTCATGGTTAGCACTAATGCTAATGTAGCAACTCAGGGACTGAAGCTGTTTTTCTCATTTTCCCATCTATCTGTTGACAGCACATTAGTTGAGGTTGTAAGAACTTTGGCTGTTGGTAGTTTTTTTTTTTTTTTTTCAATAAGCCAAATTATAAATATATATTAAGTATGTGCTCATGTCTGTTGTCACTTGTTGCCACGGTAAATATTGATGTATTCTGCAGCCTGATGGAGACACCAGTGTCAGTGCAGCCAGGTGTGGCAGAAGCAGCCTCCTTTTATCGCTGAGTACATGAAATTGATATCTGAGTGAAGCCGGGAGCTAACCGCCAAACTCACTAACTGGCAACTTGATCACTGACGATCTCTGAGATACCACATGATAGGTTGTTTTACTATTGGCTCACAAGCCTTGTTAAAAGTGGGAACCAAATGTCAGATATCTTCCACGGAGATGAACAAAACCTTCATTTTGGACCCGCAAACATTTAAATTATTTGTTTACATAAAAACAGCTTGTTAGCAGTAAGTGTGAAGTTTTATTGACTGTTTGTTCAGTACGATGTGACACTGTTGTTGTACTGATGGAATTGACGCTGTGGTAAACATGGAGAGAAAGAGTGTGCATTAAAGGAACAGTGCGTAACATTTCAGGGGCTGTATTAACAGAATATAATATTCATAACTGTTATGCACTCACTGGATTGGTTCGCAGCCGAGTGTGAAGTGGCTGGGATGAGGATCATGCATACAAATGTTATCCGTAACATAATAAATGAATAATTTGACTTTTGGCAAACAAGCTTCAAGTCTAGGCTTTTTGTGGTCTGTCCCTTTGCCAGTCTGGAAGCTCCTTTCACCCTCCACTTCATTTTACATGTTATTCACCCTCACATTTTCTGATAAATCTGTCCTCTCCCAATGGGAGGTTAACACCAATATCAGGATGTGACCCACCTTGCGTCTGCCTCGGCGTCAGAAATAAGTCAAATGATGGAAACCATCAAACGTCCAATCGGGAATGTGGAGATGTTTTGAAGGTAATTTTCAAGATGGGGGGGAAGCCTGTTGAAGCTTCCAGGAGAATGAGTTATTGATTGTATTGAACCATGTCATGCATGGACAACTGAAAGAAATTGAGCTCATTCACATTATTCAATCTTTTATTGAAGATAATGAGCCTTTAATGCGTTGTCGATATTGAATGGAATTGATATTGAATAAGACTCATGCATGAGGAATTCATTTGGGGTCCCATTGCAGGGTCACTTTAGCGGCTCTTGGTGGTTAAATTGTAATTGAGTGACATAAGGATGAAACCATGCAGTCGGGACGTGAGTGAAGCTTGAATATATATCAACAGCACCATATTTTCACTGCAGCATAAGATATTGTGTTTGAAATGTTTCGAGACCGGCCGACTTGATATGTAGGACAGAGAGTTGAGCAGGGAGAGGATCTTCTCACCGAGGCAACCTTTGTAACTGGGTCACAGCGAGGCAAAAAATACAGAAGAAAATAGAGCCGAAATAAATCTGGGTGGGGTCTGCGTTTCTTTTGGAGAGAGTCTGCTTGTGAGGATAAGAGGTGCGAGGGAAGGCTGTTGCGTCTCACTACATTTGACACGTCTCCCAGCCTCCGGCATCAGATAAGTCACTCTGCTCAGAAGAAGTATTTTGAAATCTCTTGGCTTATGATAACTCCTGTTGGATCCGCTTAGGTAGACTTGAAAGATTAATGTGGACCATTAAAAAGTGATGATAGAAGTAGTAGAAGTTGACTAAGCCCATTTCAAAACAACACATCATTCAAAGCAGTCCACCTTTCAAACAGTCCTTTTGTTTTTCTGCGTTTAGTATATACTCAAGTTCATTCTTTGTGAGAGATGTAATGAGTATTTTTCAGTCTTATGGCTGGGCTGCATTTTGATGTGTTTGTAGACTTTATAAAGTCTGACTTTATGTGTTATTTTCCCTGACGCTGCTCGTTTCAGCTGCCAAGTTCCTCTCTGCGGTAAATGAAAATGAATTTGTGCGTGCTGTGAATATGTCCATGTAAAGACATTCCCTCGAGGCTTGAGGACGAGACACTTTAAACCTTTTCATAAACAGTGTAAAGGTTCAATCACTGGTGTCTTTGTCAATTCAGAAAAAGTCTGCACTTTTGTTAGTAAGTTATTTTCTTCTTGTAGGAAAGGTGCCACAATATAGCTGATAAATTTCTTGATATCTTCTTTACTTCTGCAGCAGTCTAATCGGCTACTTTTACACAAACTGTATTTAATAAATCAGTTTTCTTTCATTCCGAAGTTAGTAATTTGTAAAAAATTCCTAAAATGTGATTTGGTGGATTTCCTCTCAGGAAAACTTTCTGTTTTTTCCAGTGGCTGATGTGCTGTTGTGTGGTTGACAGTGTGACTGACCAGGATTACTTCTGTTGTTCGTCTCATTGGTAAATGCCACCTTTACACACAGTTAATGTTTGTGCATATTCATGTTCATGCATAAGGAGGATGTGTGTGATTTGATTTCATGAATGGATGTTGTGTGGCTGGATTATTTGGAAGAGAGAACGCCAAATAGGTACAGTAAGCAAGTTAAAGTAACATTGAATGATTTCTTTTCCTCCCTGTCTGCCTGTCTTGTGTCTGGGACAAAGAGTTGATAGGGTTTCGTTATATGTTCGAGAGATAACTTTTTAAATCCCTCTCTACCTTGGTTTTGAATGTGGACGGTGATACACGTCCTAGTGTGACTTCCATCGGTAATGATAGTTTGTAAAACGTCCTAAAAGTGCAGCTTAATCAGTCCATCTCTAATTTCAAATGGATAACCCGAATGTAGGGATGCTAATTTTGAAAAATGTTATTAACCGTTAACCAACACTCATTAACTGATTGTTAACTGTTAAGATTTGTGCCTCACATGCTTCGATGCGCCAGCTGCAGTATGTGCACAACAAACAAATGAATCAGCAGTTCACCATCCGGAGAGCTTCTGTAGCAGCCACGGTGCTGCGTTCACTGTCTCCAGTTCATCGTCTGGGAGCGTTAGCAGCTACGGTGCTGCGTTCACAGTCTCCAGTTCATCGTCTGGGACCGTTAGCAGCCACGGGGCTGCGTGTAGTGTCGCGGGCATGTACCCACTTTCCCACTAAAAGTCTCCATTGCAATTTAGTTTAGTTCAGCAGTTTGTCAGCTGTGTGTCTGCCCAGTGTAACGATAGCAATTGTTTGACAAACAGTGTGTGTTTGTGCTGCATTAGCAGCTGCTAGCTGTTAGCTGCTAGCTGCTAGCTGTTAGCTGCTAGCTGTTAGCGTTACGGGTAGCCTCATGCCTGCTGTAGCGTAACTTCAGTGAGTTTCCGACAGAGTGTGTGGCGGCGGTGAGTGTGGGTTTGTTGGTGGCGTTGTAGCTGTGAACGCAGCTGTAGCAGACAGTGTGTGTACAGTTTATTTGTCAGTGAATAAATGCTATGAGGCTACAAGCTAGCACTCCTCAGCTGGAAGTCCCGAACCAACTTCCTGTATCTGCGTTGGCTCTCTCTTAAGGTGGACCAGCTTTTCTCCTTGAAGTGACGAGCCGCTCCTCTGCATTTTTCTCAGCATTTTAATTAATTAGTAATTTTTTTTTTAACTGCTGCTTTTTACTGCTCAGTGTCAGTCATCGGTGAAATGGTTAATGATTAACATCCCTTATACAGATGTAACCAGCTTGCACAACAAACAACCAAGAACGTCGCTTATCTGAATCTCTGCTTTAGTGTTAGTCAGTCAACTGTCAGCCCTGGCAGGTGACAGGAGGACACTAACGGTGATTGTTTCTTCGGTTGAGGTTGCCCACAGGATGTTGTTTTGACTCACTCTTTCCTGTCTGAAGCCGTATTTAAACACACAGATGCTGACAATGTAAGTACACAACATACATAATAAAGCAAGCACACGCACTCATTCAGTGTGTAGGGCAGAGGGGAGTTAGTTTTCTACCTGTCAAGATAACAGTAACAACTCTCTTTAAACTTTGCCAGCCTCGCTGATGTGAAGTAATGGCTAATCCCTGCGTAGCCCTGTGAGAAACACACCCAGGTCGTGCTGTCAGGAAGGCTCAGCCTGTGTGTGTGTGTGCTGTCATTGGTCTGTGTATGCTTGAGAGGAGGAGGCTGTGTGTGTGAGTGAGCATGCCCCTGAATATGTGTAAATCACCGGTGGTATTAGAGAGCATCCCGTGGTGTTTCTGTCTGGCTAATAAAATAACCGGAGGCTGCTTCCGAGCCACCCACAGTGAGACGCCACCTCTTCCCTAAATCTGTGGCCCCCCTTCCAGTTCACTGTGACCCGGCTCTCCATCAAAACTCACTGACCCATCAGATGGACATTTGTGTGCAGGCCTCAGCGTCTGGTTGTGAGAAAATGAACCTGTGTTTTCCTTTACATGCAAACAAATGAGAGTGCATGTCCATCTGTGTGTGTGTGTGTGTGTGTGTGTGAGCACTGCTTCTTCCTCCTTATTCCAATTGACAGCAGCGATCATGTAATGAGTAGTAAGGAACTGGTCCCTCCTATGTGCTGGTTATCTGACCAATTAAGTGGCGGAAAAATAAACTTACATTTTCTATGTGTGCCCTGTAAATAATGCTGACATTTCTGCTTTTACTAAAGGAATGTGCAGAGACTGGGCACAGCTAAATATCATCAAAAATAAAAGATATTTGATTGACGAGACAGGTTATTGTTGGAGCTATTCAAAGCGAGCACCTACAGTACAGTACAGCAGTGGTTCTCAACCTCGACCACCAATGGAGCCGTGAGATAATTTCTGGGGGTCACCTTATGGTTGTGGACTATACCAGTTATAGGCCTATAATTTGCCACAGAAAAGATTTTATTGAGTGTTCATGGGAGTTTCTGCCAGGGGATTTCCATCAGGTCAGGGGGAGAAAAAAAGTCATGGAACGCACCAAAAATCCACAATACCAGGCACATTGTGCAACGCCTCGGTGCTAAAATGAACAAAACTGGGGGTTCGTGACTCGAAAAGGTTGAGAACCACTGCAGTATGGAAACACTAAATTAACTTTTAAATTACCCCTTTTGAAAGCAGACAAGAACAGTAATTTTTGTATCTGGGCAGTGAGACAGCATGCACAGTACCAGGACAGGCCTGAAATTGAAGCAGCTAAATGGAACTCAGCCATTCATTCATTAGGCCTCCGCACCGGTGTTTTCAGGCTGTTCGTCAGTGCGTACCATTGAATATCTCAGGAAAACCTGGAGGGAATTTCTCCAAATTTGGCACAAACGTCAATGATGAGCTGATTTGATTTTGGCGGTCAAATGTCAAGGTCACTGTGACCTTATGTCCATCCCATTCTCGTGGAAGCGATATCTAAGGAAAGCCCGGAGGGAATTTCTTCAAATTTGGCACAAATATCCGCAGGGACTCAAGAATGAATCGATTTGAATCTGCTGGCCAAAGGTCAAGGTCACTGTGACCTCAGAAAACAAGTTTTTGGCCATAGCTCATGCGTGATTTCACATACGTAAAATGATGACAATTTCACACAAATGTCTAATAGGATAAAATGCTGAAGTGACAAAATTGTGAACAGACATGGATGTCAATACAACAATACAACCATATATGAAAAAATCTATAGTTAGTCCTATTAGTTAGAAAAAAAATAATATCTTCATTCTGTTTATTGACCAGGCCAGTCCCTCCTACATTGTGCCATTGTTTAGGTCTTTCAGAATCTGATTTAGACTTCGCCTGTTGGTGTATTTTTAAGAGGATTTGAGACCGGGGTCCTGATCGCTGCTCCGTCCGATTTCCAATGTTAAATAAAGAAGCGACTGTAAAATGCGAGCACATAGTAGCGTCCCACTACCTCTTGATTTAGCAAAATTCAATCTATGCTGTGAATAAATTCTGCAGACACGATTTGGTGGAGATACAAATATAGCACATGGGAACAAAAGCAGGTGCAGTAGATATATGGAGAAGACAAGAGGAGAGGAGATTACATCGGTGTTCCCTTGTCTCTCTGCAGTGCAGAACAGCTTGTTCCACACCTCTGTTATCTCTCACCATCCTTCATATCAACTTTGGTCATTCTTTAAACTGTAAATCATGTTACATGCTAGATGAACCCGCAGATGCAGAGATATCACGTGGATATTCTGGTGTAGGAGCTGAACAGCATCTTAGCCTTTAGTCTCAGCCATGCTTCTCATTTATTCTAGATATTCAAAATATGTGGATATATTCACTATTGATACATCCACTGCGGATTCACTGGTTTGCATGGTAGCTAGCTAATTAGCTAGTCAGATGAACCACATTAAGCAGCTGAAAATCTTACTTACTAATGTCATTTAGTAGAGTCTAGATACTGGTGTGGTCAACGCCACCACTGCTGAAATAGTGTCTGCTCATGGCTCGTAAGCTAGGCTTTAATTTACAGTATTGTTTGTGTTCTTTGTCTTTCTGGGCTAAACCTGACAGGTTCGCTTTCTTTTTCTGTTAAAATTACTGCAAAAAAAGGCATGACTTTAGTCTTTAGTGCAAGTTGTAGCAGGCCTGCATGTGTAAATGTAGCACTACCTATCAACAGGACTTCCCATCTTCCCTTTTTGAGCTGAACTGTTTTCAAGAAGAAAACACACTTGTTTCCAACAGTATTTTATGGACTTTGTATAAAGTGCCATAGCAGAAAACCCCTGAGCTGGGGCAAGCCAAGGGCGGCCTTACTGCCTTGACAGAGGCTAGTAACTGTCAACTTAGATACATATCAGAAATAAAAACAACTTTCGCATGAGGAGATGTGAGGAATATACAAAATGTTCCCTTGGTTTTGTCGTCTATCACACCACTACCCAACACACACCAATTTAAATTTCTTCAGTGGTTATGTTTGACGTGTATAACTTAAAGGTACAGTGTGTCCTAATCTTAAATAAAATCCTCATGCCATTTTTCACTTTGTAGGAATCATGATCTGCAAAATGCTCTAACCTCCTGACTACCAGCAGTTCAAATTTGTCCTCTGTGGAGGACATTTGTAATCCTGAATATTTCTCACCAAGTGCATACTACTGCATTAAATCCTGTTGTTCTCTACAGAGGACACCTGGGGCTTTTCAATGATACCAAATGTAAGGGGGTGGGTCTTTGTTACCTTTAACTTTTTCATCCTGCAAAATGGCCGCCGTCAGTGCAAGCACATTTTATGGGAAAAGTAAGTGCAAGGTATTCCTTTGTGTTTCCAAGAAGGGGAATTGCTTTTTGAAGTATCACGCCAAATAAGCACAAGTCAACACAAAACAAAAGTGATGATGGACAGTTATGTGAGTGTTAAACCCTGGCATTTTGTTTGGGACTAACTGTTTGCCATCAAGGTTCAGTTTCACTCATTGCGTTCAGATGTCCACCGTGGACACATGATAGTGTCAAAGCACAACACAGAAAAAACACAAAAGTTATGGACAAATATGTGGAATGTTAAACTCCTCCTTATGTTAACTTTGATAATTTCTCCAGGACAGACTAGTTGCTGTCAAGGTTCCAATTCATATATATGGTGTTCTGATGTCCACTACAGAGGACACATGATATCTTAAAAATAAAAACTTTTTTTTTCAAAAAAATGCTTTCAGTGTTCTAATTACCCTACAAAGAGATGGGGATAAAAAAATAATCATAATGTAAATCATAATGTGACAACTTTTTTTTCCCTGGTAGTCAGGAGGATATAGGAAAAATGTGGACCTTAGCAGAAATGGAATATAATATTCATAACTACTGTATGCTTTCATTAGTGTATAATCGCCTGAAATTAAACAGTGTTGTGTTTGAGCTTAGAAATATCTATATTATCTATAGGGGGCGGCAGTAGCTCAGTCTGTAGGGAGTTGGCTTGGGAACCGGAGGGTCACCGGTTCAAGTCCCGACATGGACCAAAAACTGAGTGTGAACTGGTAGCTGGAGAGGTGCCAGTTTACCTCTTGGGCACTGCCGAGGTGCCCCTGAGCAAGGCACCAAACCCCCAACTGCTCGGGGCGCTTGTCAGGAGCAGCCCCCTCACTCTGACATCTCTCCATTAATGCATGTATGTGTGTTTCAGGTCTGCATGTACCATGTACGAGTTTAACAGAGTGTAAATTGAATTTCCCCAATGTGGGACTAATAAAGGTAGATCTTCTTCTTCTTCTATAGGGTGCGAGTCCACCATGTTGCTCCGCCATGTTTCTACAGTAGCCCAGAACGGACAAACCAAACACTGGCTCTAGAGAGAGCCTTTCCCATTTTATCGTTATGTTAGAGGGTTCATATCCTCATATAACTGGTCTCCACTGGACTGGTTTCTGGTCTTACAAAAACACTAAGAGTTGTATGGTACGACCTGCCAAGTGTTTACTAGAACAGGTTAAGCTGATCCGGCTAAGAATCTCTAGAGTCCCTCACACAGAAGAAAAGGATGGTCAAGGGACATTGACAAATACAGAGGTTGGAGAACCAGATGTATCCTATATGTGTCTGCAAGATTAAATGCATCCTGCCAGGCTGACCCTTTCCCAGATCGCCTATTGTCTTATTTTTGCTACAACATATTTGGCACTCAGATATTTTGAATCGAGGCCAGGACATTTCTGATTCTTCAAACACCCGACAATGATGTTGAAGGACAACGTAGTTCTCCGACATGCTTGTGAAACTGGTAACTGAGCTGCAGGGTACAAAACCGTGGTACCGCCAGCCGTCGTCTGACTTCTATTGCTCTTAAAGTAGTGTCATTATGGTAAAGATGGCCTCGGAGCGAGGGGAACGGCGTTCCCACGGTTGGCCAGTGTCTCGTTACCGCAGTCCCGGAAAGGGAGGAGTGAATAGAGGGGTATTCGGTTGGTTGCAGTCTGCCACTAGATGCCATAAAATCCTACACACTGCACCTTTAAAAACTTTTACTTACATAACTAACATTGGTATAATTTGGCAGAGGTGTTTTTTTTTATTTTAGCAGTCAACCTCAGGAAATGCAAATTGTTTCAAGGCCAAAAATACAAATAAGTGATACACTGCATTGCATAAGGGAACCGCAGGTAAAGTGCATGTCTGCTAACAGAGGATACAATATCAAATCCTGAAAGATTTTCTGTTTAGTGTAGCATTTGAGCACGGAATACCCAAATGCATCTGTCTCATACTTATTTCATGCTGTGGGCAAGCCACGGTTCGTGAATATTTCAGTGTCCTATTACACTCCAGAGTTGTATTTGTCAGGTTCTCTGAGTCAGACAGTTTCAAGTTCAAACTTTCTGAGTCAGAGAGTTTCACGCTGCAATTTCCCGTTAATCTTCTGCGTCCCCGGAGCCCTCAATTCCCTGTTTTCTTCCTGATTCACACCATATTATGTTGGGCCTTGAAGGCAGCAAGAACCCAAGTTTGACAAAAGAGTGAAGTGACTGGCAGCTACAGCTTTCATTCCTCTCTTCCTCACCCTCACTTCTCCCGCTATTTTCTAACACTTCCAGTCACTCATTCTCTACCTGCTTCTATTTGTTCTCCTTTTCTTTCTCATGGTCTCTCTGTTTCTCTCCCTCAGTATCTTTTTCAAAGTGTCCCATTGTACCTTTTGTCCTCACCCTTTTCTTCTGTCCTCTCTTTAGTGCTCACTCCCCTCACGTTCTCCCTCTTCCTCCATCCATCTCTTCCTCTCAGACTGTCCTTCACGGGCAATTTACCAAGAGTGGCATCCATTCACCTTTCAGCCCTCGAGCTTTCAACACCAGTTTTAACACAAAAACCCCAAAAGCAGAGAGCTAAAGAAGGAGAGCAGAGAGAGAGAGAGAGAGAAATAGAAAGGGAGGATGAAAGACTTGGTCCAATGAAAGCTTGATCTCAAAAGCATTAAATCCGGTTTTCACAGCAGGGACTGGAGATGGAGGTGTACGGTAACACGGGGGTTATGTGTGTGCACTCTGACACGGTTAGAGCTGTAAAAAGTCTGTTCCTGCCCGTTGTAGCACATTCTGTGACTCCAGCACAGATCCATGGTCCTCACGGCCTGTCATTCAAAGCCCGGTCTGTTGCAGTCGTTTTGTTAACAGACAATGATCCCGGGATTTTTTTTTTTTTTTACTAGAAAACCTGTGAAAGCTTTAGATGTGAACTCTAGAAAATCCTCTCAGGGCCAGGTAAATTTGTTTTACAGAAACGTCTTTTTTGTTGCAAGTATAGATATAAAGATAGGGACTGTCCCTGGGAGTAAGTGGAAGGTGATCACACTTTCATATCATTCACTCTGAAATGTGCTAGACCATTGTAATTTTATTATATTCCAATGTTACACGTTTTATAAGTCTGACCTGCTGATTCCAGTTTTCTTTCTGTCTAGAAGAAGAAGAAGAAGAAGATCTACCTTTATTAGTCCCACAGTGGGGAAATTCAATTTACACTCTGTTTAACGTATACATGGTAAATGCACACAAACACACACACACATGCAGTAATGGAGAGATGTCAGAGTGAGGGGGCTGCTCCTGACAAGCGCCCCGAGCAGTTGGGGGTTTGGTGCCTTGCTCAGGGGCACCTCGGCAGTGCCCAAGAGGTAAACTGGCACCTCTCCAGCTACCAGTTCACACTCAGTTTTTTGGTCCATGTCGGGACTTGAACCGGTGACCCTCCGGTTCCCAAGCCAACTCCCTACAGACTGAGCTACTGCCGCCCCAGTCTAAGAACTGTAATTGACAGCATACATTAACATTTTTGTAACTTTTCTTTAGAAAACTGAATAATAATAAAAAATGACAATTAAATAACTTACATTTTCTCCTACAGGACTTTTTTTTTACTCACTTTCAAACAAATCTCAAAATAAAAGTGCTCCAAGTTACTGGAAAGTAAAATCCAACTGACTGCAGTATATTCCACTTCATGTCACTTCGTGTCATTTGCATCAAAACTTCCACACTATATGATGGGTCAGGGTTTCTTAATACCCGGGCCAAACCTACCCGACCTGCTCTGAGAGCCAATTCGCGCTGCCTGACCCGCAAAAATATGCGTCGAACAGTCATCCGAACCCAACCCGAATCGCAAACCGCCAAATTTATACATTATAGTTGCACAATTGTCAGCTGTGTTTGCATGTTTGTGTGCGTATGTCACATTATGGGGACAAAATACACGTCCCCATAACGTAAAACATTAGATTTTAGAGTGAAGACTTGGTTTCGGGTTAGGGTAAGGTTAGGCTTAGGTTAGGGTAAGAGTTAGGATTAGGCAAGTAACAGTTACACTTAGGGTTAGGGTAAATCCTCAAAAATCATGGAAACATGACTGTGTGTGTGCATGCGCACGTCCATGCATACGTGCGTGCATGTGTGTGTATGTGGGAGTGAGAGTGAGACATAGTGATAGACAGAAGGTGACGCTTGCACTCAATGATTCTGTAAGTTATTAATAACTTCCTCACAACGCTGCTTTGGCACTTTTTGACCTGCCTGCCGGAGATTACCTGAACCCCCACAATCATTGTTACACATTACTGACGGTGTGTGTGTGTGTGTGTGTGTGTGTGTGTGTGTGTGTGTGTGTGTGTGTGTGTGTGTGTGGCTATGGCATTCAGACAACCAATCACTTTGAACCAGCCACTAAATAATCTGTGCATCTCTACACTGTGCCCATTTGAATTCAGACATCATATGAATTCTTGTAGGTTTTTCCAAAGGTCATTTGTGCTTGTCGGAACTGAACAGAGTTCATTTTCCGTGGTTGAACCAAACACATACACTATCAGAAGACAGCCGGCGAGACCTACAAGCCTGAGGAATGTTCTGCTTGTAGCTCAGAACTGCATGACTACATGTCACCTTCAATTATATGTGAACCAGTATGCAAATGTTTCCCGATCTACTTAATGCATCAGCGTGTTTAGTCTGACAACCTCTTGGCAGAATAACCAATCACAGCTCAAGCCAACCTGAGGCTTCCAGCAAATATTTATGAAGGTACTGTTGCCCAAGGAGACCCACGTTATATAGACGGATCAGACTTAGTTTTTGTTCACACTTTGTGTCCTTAAGCCAATAATCTTGTCACAAAACTTCTGTCGTATTAGCAGCTCAGCATTTCCTCATGACAGTATGGAACAATGCCATCTATGACTTAGTTCCCAGTCAAGAAATTGGTGTTGCTAACAGTCCTCTATGTTAATCAGTTGCTTTTAGTCTTGCTATTTTCCAGATAAATTTAAGCTGATGTTCAGAGGCTGCAGGGAAAGAACTGTACGCTCAAATCAAACCAAAGGAAGGAAAAGATATAACTAGGTGAGACATGATAAGTCGAGACAAGACAGGGTGAGGCCAAAGAGAGAGGGGAAAGACAAGACAGAGAGGGACAAAACATGCAAGACAAGACGACCAAAGACGTTACATTAGGTCGAGGCACGGTAAGGTAATGTTGAGGTAAGACAAGCATCTTGTCTTGGTCCCCATACTGACGTAATCCGTCAATAATTATCAACCAGTTTACAATTTAAACAAACAGATATAGGCTGCGTCATACTGAAAGGCCGTAATGTGTCTAAATTTACACAGTCACAGCAAATCTCTTCTGCCCTTCCAACCTTGTTAATTACAATGATTTGCTATCATACTGTTTTGGCCATTTGCAGCTATAATGTCTCGAGGACAGATTAGTTTGGATGTGTAAAATGTCCCTCCGTACATGGTCCAGTAGAGCAATAAGAGTTCAGCAATCATATTGTGTTATCACAGATTTGAAGTTATCAGGTCATTACCTAATGGTGTCCCCACCTGATTACTTTTCCGTTATCTTTTCTCCCTTCTCTGCTCGTCTCCCTGCTGCTGCTGAGATTTGATACTAAATGAAGTGGACTCTGTCTGTCTATCTACCTCACACCTGCACACAACAACATGTATCGCCGGCCGATGAGTTTTGACAAAGCGTTTGGGTCATGGTGATTCTCTCTGTCCCTAACAAAAAGCAGAACAGGCATCTTGTGTCAACAAATAACTTGGTCCTGTACCAGTATAAGAAAGATCTGAAATAAGGACAATGGACAGTGTCTCTTCCTACTCTAAAGATGAGATACAGTATATTAATAATGTATGTATAGTTTTTTTTTTTTTATGTAGCTAATTATTACTATAGAGGGGTGTTGTTGGGTAAAATATTCCTGGTACTGTAGGTATCCCGTGGCAAACGAGAGATTCGTATGTAGATGCCAAAAAAGTGAGACAAGAAACCTGGCCTTTCCTGGAGCCAGACCCAGGAGTGGAGCTTACAGGTGGGTGGATAGCTGCAAATCTAAAGGATGGAAATCCTAAGAGAGGAATAAGCATTCATTGTGTTGGCAGTTGGGCAACCAATGAGGACAGAGGCTTCTGTAGGCTGAACCCTGGCCAAAGAACCTGGCTTATCAGCATTTGGACTGCTGTCTTTTTGGTCAGGAAGAAAGCCAGAAATCGTGGACAAGATTGAGCGGTACCAATTAAACGTGACAGGCAGTAGCTGTGGAACCATTCTTCCAACTGATGGCTGCATTCTCCCCTTTTTCAGAGTAGTCTCGGCAGGTGTTGGTTGGGTGCTGGGACACTCATAAAGCCGCAGCTGAGTGGAGCTGTGTCGACGTTTGTCCAAGAGTGCTCCTTACAGATATGGAAGCTCTGCGACGAGCAGCAACCTTGTATTTGGAGAGGTCACGACATTTGGAGTCTTGTCAAGAGAGAGTGTTTTTCAGGACAACCCTGTCTCCTACAAAATTATGCTTCCATACAGCTAAACTGTGTTGTAAATTGCGTTTTGAGGGACGTTATGTTTTTTCTCCTGGATTACGCTTGTAGTTTTAAACAGAGACACAGCAAAATTTCTTTGGCAGCAAAATTACTTGGTTAGGTTTAATGTAATATCATTGTTTGGCTTAAAATAAGTAGGTTTGTTATATTATTTAATTTATGGCTCTAAATCAGAATAAGTCAGCGTTGACTTTTGGTTACTTCAGATTCAGGTTCAAGTTACTTTATTTGTACCTGCTGGTAAGATATCGCTTGCAGTACGCGAGGCATCCATCTTGATGTACATGTTACAAACAGCACAGATATGATAAAAGTACTCAAAGCTCCAATAATCACTAATCTGCTACAATAAAATAAATAAATGGGATGAACGTGATCATGCAGAATGGCTTTATGTTCCAGTTCTTTGGACTCTTAAGAGGTTAAATAAAAATCTGTGAGTGACAACCAGAAAAGTCTATAAACATTTTCTGTCAACAGGTCAAAGTGCATCCTAAAAGTTGTAAATCAAAGAAAAAGAAAAGAAACTCTCTGTTTTAAAGCAACGCTGGAAAGTTTTAACAACCATGAATGCCAGTCAATAAATCTGACGAAGCTTCTTGGATTAGGGGCCACATATCTTCAAAACCAAATATTGATAATACTCAGAAAATGCAGGCATCAGTGTCAACAGATTGAGAGTGAAAAAGTAAAGGCTAAATGTTTTTAAATGAACTGAGAATCGATTGAACCCTTCAGGAGTCGAGCTCGACCAGTTAGACAGCTGTGGGGAAGTGGTTTAGATGTTGGGACCTGCTGGTGCTTCTTTAAAATGTGTCCCGTGGCTCTCAAGGTCACAGGTCTTCCACTCGAATCGCAGTAGTAATAATGGATATCAGTTACTTAATCACCTAATAGATTTGCTGTCATTATTTCTGTAGTCCCTGATTTATTCTATATTATCTTCCTGACAATTGCCTGTATTTATCATCTTCATTGTACAGAAATTGCCTTTTCTTCAGAACAAGCCAACCTTTTGTACCTAAAATATATGCGGCAGTCCTTTCCTACTGCTGTTCGAGTCATTTTGTCAGCGTATGATGGAGGTGGTGGGGTGCCAGCTTGCCAGCAGGAGATGCCGTATTGTGTTATAGATTTTGCCTTTAGGAAAGGACGTGGTGCGCCTTTTATACAAGTGTCCTTACATGTCACGGGTTTGAGGTTATGGCAGGTGGAGGGCTTCATCTGTCCAGCTGAGCCGTCGTCATGTATACTGGATGCACACTGACTGACATGTACTCTTCCTCCCCTCCTCCCTCCTCTCCTCTCCTTTCTGCCCGTACCTAATGAAGTGTCAACACTAATGATGTTCTTTTCGGTGGTGCTAATTCTCCTGACTTGGTGTGTCACTCCTCGCTGCTCCTCTCTGAGAGGTCACCTCAGGTTTCCCACTGCAGTGAATTTACCTCAGCATGTGGACGTGCGTCGGCGTGATCGTGTGTCGCCTTCTCTTGCTTCGTTTTTGCTAATAAAGCAGGAAAGTTTTGCAGTGTTTGCTTGTCCGATGGCCCATGAATCAGAGCTGTCCTGCCCTGGTAAGCCCTCCCTGTGGACGGATGGCTTATTTTAGAATATAGGTCAAAATAAATATTCAAATATGATTAATGTTAAGGGAGTCTGCATATTTTAGGAAGGGATGAGTTAGTATGTTGTTGAGTAGACAGCTGATGTTTGTATAACAGCTTGCAAGATGTTAAAATTGTACACTTAAATACTTTTACAGGTCTAATGAGGCTCACATTTTAGGGGTCAACCTTCTGATTCCCCTTTCCAACTCAATGACCTTTTTAAGGACATTCTGCATGTCATGTCGGTGCATTTTAGACTTTTCATGTGTCATTTGATGCCACATAGTTGTGAAATCGCTTTTCACATCTTTTTTTTAAAGACTTTTATAGTATTAAACTTTCAACAAACAAATATACTCTAGCATTATAAGACTGCTCCATAGAAGAAAACAAAGAGGAAATAATTAAAAAAGATAAAGCATAAATAATATTGAGGTGCTGCACTTATATAAGAAAGAAAGTGTGATGAAATTAAATGATGAATGAAGTCAATAATTGTGTATATGGATCTGATTCAGGCCCAATGTCCCTAATTCAAACATTTGTCCACAGTTATTATCCATTTAACTCCAGATTATATTGAACTCTCAGAGATTTTAGTTGTCCTTCTATCGATGTAATGTCTCATTTGTCCAGATTCACAACCTCAGCAATCAGAGGTTTCCACATGGAAATAAAAGGAGGGTCATCCCCGAACCACTTCACCATAATGGCCTTCCTCGAACCACTTCCTCATATTGTCTTAGAGAGTCAGGGACATTTCCGAGCAAGCACAGAAGTGGGTTTGCCGACACTTGTTGCTCTGCTAATGTTGCCCTCCAGGATAATTGAATCTTGCTGTGCTCCCACAAGCAAATCAGCCTATGAGTTTTATATTTGAAACAATTTAGTGATATTCCAGCCTTATTTTCGCATTTCGTCATTTAACGCCACGTTGTTACCGTGAAACAGTCCCGGTTATGTTTAAGCACCAAAACCACTCACTTAGGTTTAGGGAAAATCATGGTTTGGCTTAAGATAACTAAACTAAGTAAATTACATATGGAAAACATCTCACAACATCACAAAAAATAACTCGACAACACTTGAACATGAACAGCGGCCTCTTGGTTGAAAGCCCTGGGTTTGTTGGACCCATCCACCTCCCCTCCCAACCGCCATAACCTGTCTCTCTCTTCATCACTAGATCTGAGCGCAGCACATTCATGTGGATGCATTTACATCGCGGTCGGTACAGACTACATGGTTCCCTTTCATTCAAGAGAAACGTCCACTGGAACATACAGATGGGCGACAAATTAATTGAAAAACCAGCATGCCGTTTTTAAGTAAAGTGTGAGCACAGCATCTTTATGGATGATGAGCACAGATAAAGAGTTGAATGAACAGTTATAGTGATCTTACAATAGCAATGCCTGTTCTCCAAAACGGCAGACTTGGGTGAAACCTGTGTCACCACACGGATCTGAAATGATTGTGACTTTCATAAATGCATATACAACACGGGCCAAAAACTGCTGCTGGACTATGGTTTGGTGCTCAGACACTCACTGCCTGCCACTCAAACACTGTAATTCACATGTTAAGGAAATAAAGTTTCAGGATTTCATTTTTAATCTAAAGGGGCAGAGGTGTTTTCTCAGCAATCAGATTTCATGGGAAGTCGTATAAATAGCACATTACAAGGACATTCCCCGTAACATGCAATGTAACATAACTACAGAAAGCATGTCATAAACGTCACTTAAAAACATGTCACAAATGTCACTAACACAACTTATAAAAAAGAACCAGTCTCCAGGTTGAAGGCCCTGTGTTTGCTGGACTCCCAACAAACCATAACTAGTGTTTGTCACTTTTTGAGTGTTTACATTGCAGTCATTGTAGACCACATGGCATACACGCATACGTAATGCCAAAAATCTGCTGAGAAAGCAATTTAAGCCCAAACCGGTGTAAGCGTTTTCTTCTTTTCTTTCCTTCTCTCTTTCATACTCTTGAACCCCCCCCCCCCCTCTAATGAAGGTGCTAACAACCTAAATGTCACTAACGCGTCTGCACCCCAGACAAGTGATCTCGGCCATTATTGACTTGGCGTACGCGCAGCAATCCCAGTGATGTAAGGAAAACGTAATTGAATATGAAATAATCTGCTGAGAGATCGAGAGCACCTTGGTTCTCAAACAGACATCCACACTTGTGAGGGCATGCACTCCCACATGAACACACACACACACACACACACACACACACACACACACACACACACAGACTCTCTGTGGTAATGGAGACAATGTATTTCTAATGGCACCATCCAGACTGAGTAGGTAATTGTGATGTATTAGCATGCCGTGGTTGAGATTGGATTACAGACAACAGTGCATTGCAGGTGTGTGTGTGTGTGTGTGTGTGTGTGTGTGTGTGTGTGTGTGTGTGTGTGTGTGTGTGTGTGTGTGTGTGTGTGTGTGTGTCACTTTCCTGCCTCCTGCACTTCTGATGGGCCACGGTGAAAGAAAAGGTATTGACCTTTTTTGCTTTTATTCTAAACCATGATTAATCACGCATTCGCACGCTTAGTCACTCCTCGGTTAGGGAGTCTCAGGGGGGTCTCAGGTCTGTAAGCGAATAGGGCTACATCGGTCTGAAGGTAGCAGTAATAGTGAGAAAGAAGGGTGCAGGTGACTCTGAGAAGGCTATTGTGATATTTTGTGGATTTATACAAAAGTATTGCAACCAAGTGAGGCCATCAGTCATTAAGCTGAACTAGTTGGTTCCCCTCTTCCATAATTTCTAACATAAGTGAATGAGATATAATAGGTAACGTATGATAAGTCAGGGATTAAAGGTAGATGCGTAGGATTTGGTAATATGTAGCAAGCAAGCATTTCAGAGAACTACAGTGGCTTTTAGGTAACGTAAAACGTGAAAGGCTCTCTCTAGAGCCAGTGATTGGTTTGTCCATTCTGGGCTTCTGTATTCTACATGGGGACGTAACATGGTGGACACTGTGGAGAGTGACCCGCTCCCTGTGTAGATATGATGGGCTCATTCTAAGCTAAGGAAAACGTGTCTCAGGTGATTACACACTAATAAAAACATAGTTATGAATATTATATTACATTTTACTAATAGAGCCCTCAAAACATTGCACACTGTCTTGCATTTACCTTCAGTAGTGTTAAATAAATCCACCATTCAGTCTAAAATGTTTAATATTTTAAATTTGTCATGACTGATCCAAGGCGTCTGGACCACGACAGGTCATCAATAAATCAATAAATAAGATCAGGTACATTGTGTGTATTCTCAGTATCACAAACAAAATTTGATTGTGCAGAGCCGCTGTTTGAAGAAAAAGAGGAAAATTTGTTCTGATACCTCCAGTTCTTGGCTCCTTTGGGACAGCGGGCTGTGGTTGATCTTATGATATCAATACTGTCTGTCTTCAGCAACATGTTATGACTTCTAGCTCTTCCCAGTACTGCACAACGCAAGAGCTTGTCTTATTCTGCCTAAAGCCAGCAAGGAGGGATGGGAGAGAAGTTGACATTAGATTCTGAAAATAATTGCAGCTCTGATCTAAGAAGTGAGAGCATTTTTCAACTCTATCTAATATTTGTCAGTGGATTGGCATAAACTAGACGTTAGATGTGATCTTGCAGCGCTCGCGTTTCTTCTCCTTCCCCTTTTCTCAGTTTTCTTCCCCTCCCGGGCTTGGTGCGAGGTACTTTCTACTATTAGGTACCCATCTACCATTCATAATTGAGCTGCCATTAGAGCTGAGGGAAGCAGGTTGTGCTGGCAGTGGGGGAACAGCTTGCTAAAGTGGGTTATTATTGAATAAATGAATTTCATTTTCAGTGACATAAACTGAAGGCAAGCAGACAGCAACAATGTATGGGGGTTTATACCCGCTCACATGCTCTGTCTGCAGTACAAAATATGATAGATGAAGCATAATACAGTGTGTGGACAATATAATAACACGTCTTATAATAACACATTTTGTTTGATTTTTGGCTCGCACTACAAGGTTTGCAATGTTTACGGGTGGGAAGCAGCATGTGTGTTGAGGTACAGTAGTCCATTTACCTCCATGCACGCACTCTCACTTGCACACAAACCAAATACAATGTCAGTAATTGATAGGCATATTCAAAAATTTGCTATATGACTATTAATAATGTATCATGTTGTAAGAAAGTACAATGGGTGTGATGTAATACCCAGAGATCTGCTCATAACTCACAAACTGGGCACTGACTTATCCTACACTGTACTGAAAATGCCAGAACAGCATTTCCTTCTTGTTTATCCCTGGAGGAATGGATAGCCTTTTCACTTTTCACAGATAAGTCTTGCATGCGCGTAAGCTGGCTCACTGGCTACTATTTATCATTTACCAATACAACCAACACTGACTGAATGGAAACACAGCTTTGCTTAGCCAAGCCAGTGTCTTTACATTGTTTCAGGGCTGGTGCAGCAGAGAAATCTGGCACTGACAGGGGGAAAAGGGGTTCGCACTGGAGAGAGAGCCAAGGGCTCATTTGTACCTCTTTAACCAATCACAAGCCAGGTAGGTACACAAAATGAGTGTGTTAATGAGAATACATTTAGTTTGCCTTGTGGGACACAGACGGCATACAAAATGCTGGTGAGCTTGTGCGTGACAAGGCCAGTTTTGTTTCCGTTGTTGCTTCCAGTCTTAGATCGCACCTTATGAGGGCTACGTTGGGGCAAGTTTCCAGGTGCTAATGTTAATTAGTGCAGTATGTTAATGCGGCCTGGAACATACCAAGGCTGGTTAGCAGTCCCCATGACACTGCCGCACAGTGAGCGTTGAGGCGAAGGTCATTCATACCGACTGGCTCTAAGATGAGCCTCACTTGCCATAACCAGATAGTGGAAGAGCGGCTATTGATATACAGACCTGAGACCGGTGGCAGTTACAATGGGACCCAGGTTGAGTCTCGGAAGCTCTGAACTGAGTGGACCTGTGAAAACCTCCAGTTTGGGGGCACAGTTGTGTAGAGCTGAAGCAATTAGTCGATTAATCAAAAGACAGAAATAATCTGTAGATATTTAGATAATCATTAAAGTCAGGTTTTGAGCAAAAATGCCAAACATTCTGATGGTTCAGGTATGCTGCTTTTGCTCGTCTCACGTAATAATAAGCTGAAAATCTTCAGGTTTGGACAAACAATGTAACTGAAGATGTTGCTTTGGGACATAATGGACGTTTTTCACTATTTTGTGATGTTTCGTAGACCATATAAATAAGCTGATTGAGAAAATAACCATAATGTGCAGCCATTCAGTGGCCTACTACTCCAAAATTTCTTGCTGAGTAATAATTTACAAAGAAAAGTGATGTTCATATCTTCCAAATTTCTCTCATACACACTTGATATATTTTCCTCTGACAAAATGACACATTACTTACTCAGAAAAAGCTTAAAATTCAGGGTAATGAAGTCACAGGAGGGGGACTTTGCTGCCTCAAGGTGCTTAATTAGTTATTTTTCTTCTTTTTTATAGCTTTAAAAACATTCACTGTTGTGATTATTTAGTATTAGCTTCCTACGTACATCTTGCTGTGCAAATCAAACCTCCAAATCACCTCGGGTGGTAAAATCATTGAGCCGTATCTGCAGTACTTGACTGATGTGTAACTGCTACTTTCAGTATGCTAAACAGATCCTTCACCTCACCTAAAAAATAATGTTCAAAACACCGTATAAAAGAGGTTTATTACATAATATTACTGGACATAAAACAATCTACCTGAAGCTTTTAGGTCAGACTAAATGTATTGTAATACTTTAAAAGGTATAAGGGAAGGTTTCTGTGTAAAAAGTGAATACCAGAATGATAAAATATCGAAGTGACAAAATAATGAAAACGATGCATAGAGTAATTGCCAGTGAAGCCATTTTGTTATTCTGTGCTCATTAAGTTGTGATTGGCTGCTGCTTTCCACTCAGCTTTATGGGTGTTCATTTAATTATTATGGGTAAACATCCGTAAACCTACAGAAAACAAAGGAGATGCACTAATTAGACAGTGTGTCTGCTCATGTATTGTTGATTGTCTTGTTGTCAACCTATAAAATGAGTTGTTAAAAAAGGAAATTATTCTCTCTCGCACAGCTCGTAGGTCTTTTCATTGTGAAGGTTACCGATGCATGTTAAGCAATCAATGACAGGAAACGAGAGCATTATTGTTTTACAGGTTTTGTAATCTAATATCCAATATTTCTCGTAGAACGGAGTTGAATGTCTGAACTTTATAGCGATATGAACACCTAGTAGACTCCCTGCACCTCTCCACCATACGTCTCTGCTCTTTATGGTTTTTATATTTAATTCAGTCAGGTCAATATGAAAATTATCAATCAAAGATAATGTGCTGCGTTCTGCCATTAAGCATTGCCAGGCTTCTGTAATTCATTCTGCCATAAGGAGACGCCCAGCAGGGCTTTCTCAGCTTGATGGCTCCCTCCTTCTTTTCCTGCCCATCTGTTTTCACGGATAAATCCTCCCCTGCCAGGCTCCATCACCATGAGGAATTCATAAAGGGCTGACCCACACATATGGCCACTTCATTCCATGGCCATCATAACTGAGCTGAGCACGAATACGTTGCAGATCTTTGCTCGCCGCATCATGCTGAGGTGATTGGGTCTAACGTAATGACTGTTCTTGGTCTTGGTCTTGGTGTAGGTCTGACTTATTGGTAGATATAACAGCTACCAAAACTTGTTTCCTTTGCCGTAGTGTCCTAAATGCAGTGAAGCTTGTGGAGTAACTGGATCAAGTGTGTCCATTTGTCAAATAAGGTCATGTAACTGGTACCAATAAA
The DNA here is from genome assembly GCA_947000775.1 of Pterois miles. Taxonomy (NCBI): domain Eukaryota; kingdom Metazoa; phylum Chordata; class Actinopteri; order Perciformes; family Scorpaenidae; genus Pterois; species Pterois miles. Next base: position 24,221,654 of record CAMQGK010000052.1, read on the forward strand.
ATACCAAGAAAAAATACACACCAGTTGATATATTAGGTAGACACAGTTTGAAAGTCAACTCTTAAAATTAAAAGTTATTGCTTAGATTCAATCTGTCTGTTTTTTTGATGCATTTCAAATGTTGCGTTGGTGAGAGGATCATTTCTGTCTTTCTTTCTTTTGTAAAATAAAGTTGCTGCAGGGCTGAGCCCTAAGCAGGATTAGGGCTTTTTTAGGACCATTGTAATGTGATGCCACTTAACATGGCACTTAAAGTGAAACTTATGTGCAGCAACTTTGTCTTTTACTACAGTAAACACAGTATTTGTCTATTCCATCCTTTGAATGCTCCTCGGAGTCTTGACCCTCCGGTTCCCAAGCCAACTCCCTACAGACTGAGCTACTGCCGCCCCCAGTTAAGCACTACACACTACAAATGTACAAAGATCTCAGAGGTGCAAGTTGTCCTTTCATTTCAAACCAGATGGGTTGAAAAGGCTTTTCTTGGTGCGTATTTGATGGCCGATAGCCGTCTTTCCATGACCTCTGAAGTTCTCGCAGATCCTGCAGCACAACAAACCAACTTAAGGTCAGCTTAAGGCTCTCTGTGTGGCTGATTTTGTAGAATATACTGTACTCTAAATTACAAGTTTGAGTTTGTTAAAGACATTTGGTTTTTTTATCCACCTCCAAACCCCAAAAGATGGTACGATGAATTCTTACATTCATACTTGCATCGCATTTTTGCCTGCCTTTTTAATGAGGACCTCTGGGAAAAGGTTGGTAAAAACAAATAAATGTCATGTTTGGAAAAGGCCTTGCAGTATTGAAATTTGCTCAGCGTTGCACCTTTTAAATCTGCATGTTGAAACTGCTCAATCCTTCTTTTTGGTGCATGGAGATATATTTTGTTTTTTTGATAAGCCCCTTACCTTTCTAAGTGGACGCAGAGCTTTATGGGACTTATCCCTGTCGAAGCTATACATTTGTTTTTGGCTCAAGGACAATCCTTCTTTAAAAATTGAAAACCCTTCTTAGATATTATCAGAGACAGGGGGAAAGAGTCCCTGAAGAGGTTTTGTATGAGCTGAGCTCTCTAAAAATATTTGCATAAAGTCATTATTTTAGTATTCAGTGTTCTTTTTGCTGTTGCATCTGTCCTGCATCTGTCCACTCCAAGACTTTACGCTCGCACTCTGAGTAAACATGACACAAAACTTGCCACATATGTCCAACACTAGGAACAAATAACACTCACTGTTTTAATGAGGATTTGCCCAATGCGGGTGGTGTAATAAAGAGTTTCAAATATCTTAACAAGGTCAGTAACACTGGACTGAGTTTACTGAGAGGTGAGAGATGTGATGCATCATGTTTGCATCATTTGTGAGGGAGGACATTTATATTGCATGTGTTTTATGTGTTTGTCCTCTTACCATATTTCTCAAAGTCAACGTTGATTTATTTGTCACATAACTTCTGTACTTAAGTAACGCCACCTCTGGAATTATTTTAACTCAAACCACTGCCTAACTAAGCAGTTTTGTTGCCTAAACATAACTAAGTAGTTTTGTTGCCTAACCTTGACTAAGTAGTTTTGTTGCCTAAACCTAACCAAGTTGATCTTTTATTAAACATAACTGAGTTGTATTGTTGCCTAAACCTAACCAAATGGATCTTTTCCCAAACATAATTAAGTATTTTGTTGCCTAACTTTAACTAAGCAGTTTTGTTGCCCATACCTGACCAAGCTGATCTTTTCCTAAACTTAACCGAATAGATATTACCTAAACTTAACCAAGGTAATCTTTTCCTCAACATAACTAAGTAGCTTTGTTGCCTAAACCTAACAAAGCAGATCTTTTCCTAAACATAACTAGGTAGTTTTGTTGCCTAAACCTAACTACATAGTTTTGTTTCCTAAACTTAACCAAGTTTATCTTTTCCTAAACTTAAATAAGTAGTTTTGTTGCCTAAATATAGCCAAATCAATCTTCTTCTTCTAAACGTAAGTAGTTTTCCTACCCAAACCTAACCAAGTTGATCTTTTCCTTAACTTAACCAAGTAGTTTTGTTGCCTAAACTTAACCAAGTCAATCTTCTCCTAAACAAAACTAAGTAGTTTTCCTGCCTAAACCTAACCAAGTCATTTTTTCCTAGACAAGTAATTTTATTGCCTAAACCTAACCAAGCAGATTTCTTTTCCTAAACCTAACTCAGTTGTTTTCCTGCTTTAACCTTACCAAGTCAGTATTTTCCTAAACCTAAGTAAATAGTTTTGTTGCCCAAAAAAAGACAGAAGTTTGTTTTGACTGGAGCGGAAGCTGACTTGAGCGTCACATATTGCTGGACTTTTCGTAAGAGGTCATATAAACCGTTGTATGAGGATACGTTGACCAGCTGAATGTCCCACACTGATCAGCTAAAGCTGTCGGGCTCCTCGTCGGTGCACCAAACCTGGCTGGGTCCTCTATGCACCATCAGTTTCTATGTGAAGAGCTCCTCTCACTTTGAGAATGCTGCCGCAGCAGGAAGGAGTCAGAGTTGACCTTGCTGGTGTCACAGCAGCTCCATCACACTGTGTCAGCCTCTTTCTTTGCTTCCTCCTGCAGCCTGACGAAGAACAGGAACAGCAGCTCCCTCCCTCCTCCCTCCGTCCAGCCACGTCACTCGCTCTGCTGCCATCACTCCCAGCAGTGAGAGTGTGTTGAGGAAATTCTTCTGGAGATTAAGAGAACAGCGTCTAAGACTCAGACGTCACCGTGTGATCGTGTGTCTGTCTGCACATCTGTTTCTCTCTGCCATATAATCTGTCAGGTCTGTGTGGCATGAATCAGCCATACTTAGGTTTGGGATGCAGCCGAGGGTGGTAGGCTGTGAGTGATTGATCCGTCCTTAATATGACAGCCATTATGTTCAGCCTGACAGCTCACTATTAAAAGGTTACGATGGATGTAGCAACTACTGAAGCGGCAGGGTTGGGTTTTTATTTCTTTTTGACCTTTCTCTCCTCTTTTTCTCTACTCTTCTCTTCACTTCATTCTAGTCTCTTATTTTTTCTTTTCTCCCTCTTTTCTCCTCTCCTCTCCCCTCCTCTGTTATCTTCTCCTCTTCCGTTATCCTCTCTCTATTCTCTTCTCTCTTCCCCCTCGCCTTCTATTCACTTTTCTTCCTCTCCTCGTCTCTTCTAGTCTCTTTTCTTTTCTTAACTCCCTCTTTTCTCCTCTCCTCTCTTCTTCTCTCCTGTCCTCTCCTCTCTTCTCTCTCTCTTCTCTCTCTTCTCCCCTTGCCTCGCCTTCTCTTCTCTTCACTTTTCTTCCTCTCCTCGTCTCTTCTCTTCACTTTTCTTCCTCTCCTCGTCTCTTCTAGTCTCTTTTCTTTTTTTCACTCCCTCTCTTCTCCTCTCCTCTCTTCTCCTCTGTTTATCCTTTCCTTTCCTCACCTTGCCTTTCTCCCATCTTCTCTCTCTCCTCTCCTCTCCTCTCCTCTCCTCTCTTCTCTCTTCTCTCCTCTCCTCTCCTCTCCTTTCCTCTCTTCCCCTCTGTTTATCCTCTCCTCTCCTCTCTTCCCCTCTGTTTATCCTCTCCTCTCTTCTCTCTCCTCTCCTCTCCTCTCCTCTCCTGTCTTCCCCTCCGTTTATCTTCTCCTCTCCTCTCCTCTCGCCTCCTCTCCTCTCCTCTCCTCTCCTCTCCTCTCTCCTTGGCAGAGTTTCTGTTTTGTATGAAGGATCAATGTAGCCTCCTGTTGCTGGGGGCATTTTATGACAAACTGGGGAGAAAGTGTTATATCACTGATGCTAATGGATCAATGGACGGGAGGTGTTGCAGGTCTTACAGTGACAGTCAGCATGTTATGGGAGGAGTCACTTTCTTGCCTCAGACAGAAGCAGTTTAGCAGACCCTACAGTGACTAAGCTTAATTCACAAAGGAGTCAGCCGGCGCTCATCGCTGTGTTTAATCTCTCAGAAATGAGAGAAGTATCTCGTGCTAACTCAGCTCCCCTTAGAGAGAACGCAGCATGCATGGAGCCTGCTGCCAAGTGCATGTTTATGTGCGTGCATGTCCGTGCACTTGTGTGGGAGGGTGTGAGAAATATATACCGCCAGTGCCTAATGGAGGAGAAACCATTTCTGCCAAAGTATTTTAGATAATTAGAAGCACTCTGTAACTTTATATATCTTTCTGACAAGAAAGTGACACTTTTAAAAAGCAAACGTTAGGATTCGTGGAGCCAAAGTGTGGCTGAGGGTATTAAACAAAAGGCCTGCTGCCAAACGACTGTATATGTAACATTTTGCGCTTTTTAGGTTCAGTGTATTTTCATTTGTTTATAGAAAAGCTACCAGAGCAGTTTCCATTGATGTACTGTATGTGTGGCTGTGCATATTATACTCTGGTGTGAGCCACAATGTTTAAAATACCCTTGTAGTTCACCTTTATGTAGGGATGTAACAATACATTTTTACAACGATATGATAGCTATTACTTCCCATGGTTCCAATACAATGTGGCTCAGCTGGAGTGATATGATATGATTCAATGAGTTGAAATGATACAGTACCTTTTTTCTTTTTTTGCCTAACAGTCAGTGTTACTGTGAATAAATAGCTGGATACTGGACAGTGCAGGTCAAGAGGTTTTTCTTTTAAGGCAATCAGGGATAAATTAATTGTCCCTTACTCAGGTACTATGACCTGGATGACTGAGAACCTTCACAAATACTTGCTCGCCATCAGCCAGGCTTTGTTTTGTTGTCGTCTTTCTGAGATGGGTGCTGCTGGTGCATGTCGATGATGTCAAACACAGGGAGAGGGAACGAACCGGAGCAATGTTTAACATTGCTTTGCTGTTAAAAATGATAAAAAACACATCTAAAAATCCATCCATCCATCCATCCATCCATCCATCCATCCATCCATCCATCCATCGTCAACCGCTTATCCCGTTAGGGGTTGCGCGGGGCCTGGAGCCAATCCCAGCTGGCATTGGGCGAAGGCGGGGTTCACTCTGGACAGGTCGCCAGTCCATCGCAGGGATCTAAAAATACATCATGCTTAAACACAAGGTACAAATTCTTAGTATCGATACAATAGATTATTTACGTTGCAAATCGATTTTAGAATGATATACATCCTCCGTGAAGTACAACTTGCTGAGTAACTACTGCTGTAGTTGGATCAAATATAAATGGATATATTGATGTAACAGATGAATCATTACACTCCTACTTTTATGAGACATCAGACATTGTCAAGGACAAAAACCACCGATGACAAACACCCCGTGTCGACAGGCCAAAACAGTGCAAGCTAAAAGCTACAGTATTTCAGGACCGTACAGCATAGATTCAAAGTTGAGATACTTTTTTCCGGTTGAGAAAATTAGCACTGATAATGAAGAGACCTTTTCCCGACTGGTGTTAATTGAAGTTGTTTTATCCGTTTCTCTTCTTCACACACTCGGCTTCTCGCTCTGCTGAAAAAATGGCACTGGCGCAAAGCATAAACTCAGTCTGCTGAAAAACCAATTAGGAGCGTCCTCAGTGGTCTGCCTAATTGTCAGCGGTGTTTCTGGGGATAGCCACCAGATTTACTCTGTGATGAATTTGTGTTTAAGGGTAATGGTCTGTGTTCTGTGATTCTCACACAGCCTTGGGATGGCGCCACCTTGGCAATGCCACGTGCATGGTTGATTAATCTTGTGTCTTGTGTTCCAGCTGTCATGGTGGTTAATGTGTTTTGGTTATCGCACCTACAGTAAGGCAGTGGATTCAAAATTGATGAGGCTGTCCATGACGGAGACTGAGAAGGAGAGACAGGGAGCGTACAGCACAGAAAAACAAAAAAAATGAACCGCCATGCAAAACCACATTACGGTACATTTATCAAGCATGTCTTTGTCAACGGGAAACTCATGCAGTCGCGAAGATCTTTATCCACCGCGTTGAGTAACATTGCAGCAAGAACGAATCATTTACATTATCGTGCATGTGTGCAATTTATCCTGCTTCCAGGCAGATGCAGCAGCAGCTGTTTGGAGGACGTCTGAAGTCTTCAGATGAAATGGGAAACACTGGGGAGAAGGAGGGAGTTTTGACAGAACAGGAGGCGGTAAAGACGGACAAAGCCAGGTGACTCTGCGGGAAGAGGAGCTGGAGATGAAAAGGTGAGAGTACTTCCTCAGTTACGTACAAACACGGAAACGTTTCAGATCTGAGGGAAGATGCAAAATAGTTTGTTGCGAGCCATACTTAATTAATAACACACCACAGGCGGGAATTGCCGCAGCATTCCAGCTATTTGAGCATCATGCAGTAATATTATAAGTACACGTCTTAGTGTACACAATCAGCGCTAGATAGACAGATCAAACAGCTGTGATGCTCTGATGAGTCACATCTTACCTGCTAAACCTTGGTACTGACTCCCAGAGTGCATCAGTTATTCAGTCTAGCTAGACCAACATATATAAAGTGTTTTTTTGGGGTGTTGTGCTTTTCAGTGCAGTACTCACTTAAAGAGCACTCAGCTATATTCCTCACAACGTTAACTAGATTTACAGACATTACTTGACATAATGCTGTGTAGTGTAATGCTACTAGGACACACTGTAACACAGTAGTCAATAGTGAAGTGAACTCAATAGTCACAGTAGTATTTTAAGTCATAATGGACATTCATTTAACTATCCACTTAAAGCCCCCCTACGTGTATGTAAGAAATGCTGAGCCCCCTGCCAACATTACCACCCTAAAATAAATACAAATCCTCAAGCAGAATCATCAGTTTGAATTAAGTGATTCAGTGTATTAAATGAGTTAGCTTCTTAGTTTTAAAATCATCTTTCTTTAATGAATATAGAACTCGGCAGTCACACTCTGACCCAGACACACCAGTAGCCTGCTGGAGGTCATTTTGTAGGGCTCTGGCACTGCTCCTCCTGTTCCTCCTCGCACAAAGGAGCAATTACCGGTCCTGCTACTGGGTTAATACCCTTGTATGGCCCTGTTCAGCCCTCCTCGTGTAATGGACGGTCTCCTGGTATCTTCTCCATGCTCTTGAGACTGTGCTGAGAGACACAGCAAACCTTCTTGCATGCCATCCTTGAGGAGCTGGACTACCTGTGCAACCTATTGGGCTGCAGGTACTGCTTCACGCTACAAGTAGTGATGAAGACACTAGTAGAACACAAAACTAGAGAAGCATCAGTCAGGAAGGATCAGGAGAAAGCAACTGTCTGTGGCCACCACATGTAAAACTGTTCCCTTTTGGGGGTTGTCTTGCTGTTGCCTCTCCATTGCACCTGTTGTCACTTTCATTTGCACCGAAGCAGGTGAAACTGATTCACAATCACTTGTGTTTCCTAAACTGACAGATTGGTATCTCTGAAGTTTAACTGACTTGGTGTTTCCTTAATTATTTTGAACAGTGTAGTAATTATCCACAATTAAAACGCCGTACTATAGTCATTCAAGTGATTTTCTACAACACTGTGCTGCAACTATTCCAGAATAAAAGCCTTGTGTTAACAAATGAAGGAATTCTGCAGGAAATGCTTGCTGGCTTTTACTTCGAAATGAAAGCAGGAAGTGTTGATTTAAAAATAAATCTTTACTTTTTTCATGCCAGTGACATTTCCTACAGATGTAGACATGGAAAGTGTAGTAATGTTGCTGATATGATGTCAGTATACTGTCAGAAGATCTCCTTCACTGTCTGTTGCTGCAGCTTGCGTTAAAAAAGGTGAATCCTCAGATCTCTAGAAGAGGCTCATGCACGTCTCAGGCAGACTGTGTGGTTGCTCGTATCTGCGAGCATGAACGCCGAAATAAAATAAAACAGGTCAGGCAGCCGCCACGCACTCCTTACGTTACCGGGGTCCGGGGCTTTATTTTATTAGATTTTTTTTTTTTTTTGGCATTTTTTAGCTTTTATTGATAGAAAGGAGGCGGGAGAGGGGGCAACATGTGGAAAGGGCCACAGGCCGGATTGGAAGCCGGACCACCACAGTAAGGACTCAGCCTTGTTATATGGGTGCCTGCTCCACCAACTGAGCTACTGGGACGCCTGTGTCCTGGGCTTTAGCTCAAACAGCAATATTACTGTAATTAATTAGCACCATTAGCCTAGAGCCGCCAGTGAGCCGTCGCCATGTTGAGAGCTGTGCGGAAGCAGTAGAAATGCTTCCAATCTTGCATGTAGTACCTTTAATATTATCCCTGTATTAAGCTAAAGGTTGTCAAATATCTTGGGGCACCAAAAATTAGACTATTCATTTTTAGAATAAAGGGTTCCTCTGGGCAGTGTGAGCTCTACCAGTTTAGTTGTACCAGAAACAAAAAAGGACAGTTTTCCTATTTTCCATTGGCTTAGTTTCTTGCATTTTACTTCAAAACTGTCCCTTGGTCCAAATAAAAGGCACATCTCTCCACAGAGAATCTCTTTAACAGTGTCATTAAGTGCTACACAGTTCCCTCGCCTCTCTAAATGGGTGCTAGCTGGCTGCTTCTGGCTGGCACTGGCAACAGCGGGGACTCTCGAAATAATTGGGATGCCATTAAATTGCCCTTACCAGTTGCTGTTAATAAACCTCTGTTCAACAAAATACCCCATAGACATTGCCTATTGGATAATTTATACCTCTGCTCTCACATAAACAAGTTACCTTTAAATAAGTAATGGGGCCCTAATTAGCTTCAGTACGTCACTCTTTTTATTCAGCAAGGATGCTCAGTTTGAGGCTGACGACACACAATAGAGATGAACAGGGAATGAATGAGTGAGACAGACTGACAGAGAAGCCTTCACAGTAAATGGGCATAACATTATATAATTTGTTTGATTCATCAGGGGTCCGTAAAGGATCTAAACTCATTTCAAATCGTTTGTTGACGAGATTATTCCGATAAAGCTAAAGACAATTTCTCAGAGGTGTATCTCTGCAATCCTCAATATCCTAATTTTAGCACTAGTTGTAAAGACAGAAGATTATGTATAAATTGCTGGAGCAGACGCTGGTGCAGAGTAATTACATCACCCTGTGAACACAGTGGGGAAAATAACGAGATGAAACAATCAGACGGATCAAGCTTCAATTACTAGAGTTCATCTAATCGAACATCTGCACCTCTCAATTTTATAGACAAAGACTTTATCAGTGATTGTCTTTGTTGGTGGTGCTCCATTTCATTAGTCCGTCTGACACACTGCACTCTTCAATCACGTTTGAGTGGAAAATGGACAAATGCCAAAATGAGGATGAATCGTTGCCAGGAAGTGTTATTCCTCCAGGATTGTTTAAACTGGAGCATTTTTCACTCTGCTGCTGAGTGATTAAAATCTCATTGTCTTTGAACTCACACTTGCTTGTTTTGAATGATTTTCTTGATGGTTTCTACAGTTTTCTTTAAAAAAAAAAAAAAAAAAAAAAACTTTTAATAATTAAGGGATGATCAGAATTAATGGAGCTGGATTGTTTCAGCAGTAAAAGTCTCCAGCTTCCTCCTGTTTCCGACAGAGGATGCAATCTGCCAAATTAAATAAATAAAGAAATATATGACTCAATAAATAAATTAATATTCCATTAAATGTACCAAAAATAATATTTAAAACAATTTTAGAACAGAATTGGCATTAAATTGATCAAATGTGACATAAATTGATTGTAAATTGTTTATTTTTTTTAATTTTCTTTGCATTAAGTTGGCTATTTTCCTATTCCATTTAATTTTCCCTTTTGTTTATTTATTTGTATTATTATTATTAGTATTATTATTTACTAACCTTCAAACCTATTTATTTATTTTTGCCTTTCTTTTCTATATCTTTTCATTTATTCAGTTAATGCCTACTCTATTTTACTTTTATTTCAAAGATTACTTTGATACATTTAATGGCATATACATTTATTTATTTATTTATTTATTTATAATTTTGGTTTGTTCCATCCTCTATAGTTTCCAGCTAAAACACATCCCCTTTATTTACAGTATATGCCATGTTTACCATACACAACAGCAAGTGGGTTATTACACACCAAGAACTGATGTCAGTGCACCTGTTAATCCATTATTTCTATTTTTCACAGCCTTTATAATTATGCTGAATGTGCATTTCCTCGCACATGAATCATATATGGTGTCCTTAATGTGGCTGCATCCACTGGCATCTAACACGAAATAACACAAGGCTTGGTCCTGTGCATTTTTCTTCACACACACCTAACCTCGTTCCAAACACATGAACACATTTACATTAGCACTTCCCTCGTGCTCAGTGACCCCTCCTACACACAAACACAATGCTCACACTCTGGGGACTCATTAATTCACTGGCTGGCAGGGGGAACCCCCTTTGGGACAACACAACACATGGACATGTCACATAATCCTGCTGACACCAATAGCTGGGAGTTTCAGCCTGCAAACAAGGTAACAAGCCACTGAGAGATCAAGGGGCCTGTAAATGAGAGAGGGAACAGGGGATGAGTTAGAACAAGAGATAAAAAAAAGCAATGAGGATGAGAGAACGAAAGATTTCAGTCCAGGGGACGAAGTGAGAAAGAAACAGTAATATAAATGAATGAGAATAAGGGGAATAGAGAGTAAGATTAAGGCAAAACAGAGAGACTACGAAACAGATACCCTAACCATGAAAAACTCTTCTCTTTAGTACACAATAAAATAAGCAGCGCAAACTGTATGGATCCATTTGGGAGATAGAGAATGGCATAGAAGCCCACAGGGCTTAACACATTTTTTTTTTTTAAATCCCATAAGGTTGTTGGTCTATTGTAAATGGTGTTCATTCCCATGAGGGACACCAGGGCAGTGCATATCAACACTTGTTGTTGTTTTAGATTTCAGGGCAGAGGAAAGGGCACAGGCCTGGAAATGCAGTGACATTTACAGAGGGGGAGACTGGCGGTGGTGGAAGAAGTAACAAGTTGTGGGATTTCAGCCACACTGGTGCCAGATCTTTATTATTCAAATAAAGCATGATATCCCACATGTGATATTGTTCATATGGGTATATAATCCATAGAGAAGATTTTGGTAACACTCAGATTTGGGGATTTTGGGACCATAGACTATAAGAAGTGGACGTAGTAACTGTGATGTCATTTGTTTGTGGGCTGCTATTGTGAAGCCTCAAGTTTGGCATTTTGGCTGCTGCCATCTATTTTACAACCAGAAATGATACGAGAAGGTGGAGCCAAGCACAACCGAAAGCTAACTAAGACATTTTTAGGTGACCAAAACGTTTCGGTTAATTTTTGTGAACTAAAAACACTGTGAAAGAGTTAGAGTTGTAGTTAGCCATGCCCTAAAGCATACCCTGCTTTATGGTCTATTTGACTCTAAATGGGACCATAATTTACTAAATGAACATCATGCTGTATTGAAGAAGAGTTGAAACTAGCTATTGAGAGCATAAACCGCTTATAATGTTTCCTGAGGTAATAAATCAAGTGAGACTTCATAGACTTCTATACAATCAGACTTCTATATGCAGCCAGAGGTTGCTAGAACAACCAACATAGATTAGATGGAAATTATGTACTTTTTTTTCTTTTGAAGAGCTGAACTGAGCTCTGCTTTGTGTAAGATGGACTCACAGAGCTTGAATGAAAGACTGCACTGTTTAAAATGATTGCCAAATTATAATAAAACATGAACAAATGTCCTCTTAAATTTAGACTAAATGAGGATATGCACATTAAAAGTCCAGTATATTGTGGTGTGTGGGTAACTTCAGCTGATTTCAATGACAAAGCTGCCTCTCATCAATGGTTATGTCAAAATATCAACCACAGACTTTTTTTTTAAAAAGTCAAACATATAATATTTTGCCACCTTGAGTGGTACTGACTACAGACTACATATGTGTGTTGCGTACAGTTTGTCACACATTACTGACTGTATGTATGTGCCACAAGAATATACATGTGCTCGTTATGCCACAAGTGAATATATAGCATCCTCCATACGATATGTGCACCACATGTATATTCTTATGAATAAAGTCAGTGGGAGTCACCATGCCCAGATGCTATTTATTAGTTTATCAGGGCAAATACATCCACGTCATACAGTAACTATTGTTACTCATTATACACAGGTGACGGGAGCTGTAACGATGAACACTTATTTCAATTCAACAGCTCAGCCTTAAGTTCTACCTTTATGAAATTTATAATGTTCAGCTATTTGTTTAGTTGCCAAATATAGTCGGTTTATTTGCTAGTATTCCATGTGCATATATCAGATTTTGATACAAGATGAATTGGCATTACCCACACTAATGCCAAATAAAGGCTTTCATACGGTCTGTGGATCAGGGCAGATTGACCCATAAACCCAGCCTTAACTCAGCTTTTCATTTGGCTGACATTACATTAAATGGTGGTGAATGCCAGCGGCAGAAGAATACATCCATTCACAGCTTTGCAGCCGCACACAAAAGCAAGTGGGAAAGGGGAAGTGAGATGAGTAAGTGCTTTTCAAGAGCACGACACATGACAGGTGCACTTGTTTGCTTGAATGTTTCCGAGTAATTAGGTTTTTTTTAGACGGAGAGTGTCTCCTCCACTAGTCGTTTAAAAGTCAGAGGAAAGGTTTAGCTCTTTCAAATGTATATCAATGAAAAGTTGAATAACTCCACTCAACCCCTAGATTTTTTAAAAACGTCAATTTCATGTTGAACTAAGCAGGTGGCTCCTCTGAATCCCGACATTGTCTGTTGCGGTGATAGTCTTCCTTGCTTTGGTGTACTCTTAATTGCTTCTTAAACTCTGTTGAAATCCTTGCCCCGGGTTCGCTTGTTCATCAGTCATTGTAATTGGTCCAAAAGAAAACAAAGAAATGCACAGATCCCCTAGAGATTCCTCCCCCAACAATATTGACTTGACAAATGGCTTTGGTTAGATGCTGTGCTTGGTTTGGCACAGCAAATGTGTCCAGAGAGGTGAATAGTTTCATTCAACCCTTCCATTCAACACCATTTCAACTGCGTCTTGATAAGCAAAGTAGCAAGAACAGGAACATGTTGATGTTGACTCCGTTGGGGGTGGTGGTGGCGGTGGGGCTTTCTTCTTCACCCTCTTCACACTATTCAGCAACGCCAGGTAAAAGCAGAAATACTCGATCCATCGGTTTAGTCAGACATTTCCCCTTTTAACTCCTCCAAAACTTTTTAGAGCACAAAAGAAGTGTGTTCAGTCCAACTCAAAAACAAAATCACAACAGAGGTGGATGGCTGTTAGGGAAACAGCTGCAGAAGCATCAGGGCAGGTGTGACAGGAACAGCAAGGCAGGGTGGCGGAGAACATCTGCTTAAGTGCTCTCTAACTCAGGGAAAAAAGAGGTGAGAGGCGAGGCTAAGGAAGGGAGTCAGTGGCTTGTAAAATGTCGATCCAGCAGAGCATGATAAAACAAACCTTTGACTCAGGTTTTACACGGGGTGCGAGCCCCTTAACACACTTTTTTTTCTTTCAGGGTTCAATACACTTATTAAACATCCATTTCTGTGCTCCTCGATGATGTTGCATTATGTGTAGTACATATATGTACATATAGCCTGATCCGCTTCCTGTTTCTCTAGCAAATGAAAAGCACACATGAAAGAGAGACAGAACCACACACAACAGATGGAGTTTGAGGTGGGCAAGCTATTAATAATTACTCACACCACATCCTTCTCTATCATCACACCACTGCTGTAGAGTGGATCTTGTGCTTCTGTCAAAGGTTTTCTCTTTATTTTGCGAAACGGAACATAATAAAAAACTTTTCCACCATCTGCTGTGATGTTAGCTGCTGAAAGCTTTCGGTCCATTTGTGCGTTTTCCTGTTTGATACCATAAACTCCTTATAGTATGTGTCATAAAACACAACAGTTTCAGATGTTTTTGCACACATGTAACAAGGCCACAACCTGCTTACTAGAGAGTTAAAAGTATAGTTTGGGTGTTTTGAAGTGGGGTTGTATGAGATACTTATCCATAGACAGTGTATTACCTACAGTAGATGGCAGTCGGTGCGACCCCAGTTTGGAGAAGCAGGCAGGAGTACTGACGGGAACAAAGCAATGTACTGTAGCAAACTGTACTGCTGGGCCAGCGGCAAAATGTATTTTATCAACTTAGAAGAAAGGATCATCTAGAAAACATCAATATCAGTTTAAATGTACCCTAAATTTAGAATATTTTCATTTCTTTCCGTCGCCCTTTCCAATAGGGGACTGAAGCTGTTGTATCCATCTATGCTTTCTTCAAAGCCACCAGGGTCCATTGAAAAAAAACCTGTAATTTTACCTTGCAGAACACGGGAGGTTGCTGGTCTACCACTGCGCAATGCACACTTCATGATTGCATCATATTTTTGGGGTACAACACATGCACAGTTTGCACTTGCTAAAATTGAGCCAATACCAATGCACAACCATAGCTCCATTTACACTGTGCATGTGTCATACGCTGTAGCTCAAGACCCGTGTCCCCGCCTCTTGAAAATAAGCCTTGCCACTGCATCGATTGGTTCGTTTGTTTGTGCTTTGGTGAATCAGAACTAACCGAAGTTACACAATAACACAGATTAACCGATGAGGGCAGCGGTAGACCAGCAACCTCTGTGTTCTTTTGAGCTAAACTTCACACTAAACTAAACAGCTTCAGCTCCCTGTCGGAAACACATAAAGTATAGATGTCTGACGGCAAGCTAAAGCAGTGACAGTTTTGCTGGCGGCTCCGTCCACAGCAGTACATTGCTTTACTTCCATGTGGTCTGCTTCTCCAAGCTGTGGGCATGCTGAACATCATCTGCTATAATACCCCGCCTATGGCTAAGTACCTATACAACCCCACTTCAAAACACTCAAACTATCCCTTTAGTTGTGGTCAACAACTTCCCAGTTGGGCATGTACTGTAGCTGAATATGATTAATATATTTTTGCACTTTGTTGTCTATTGTTTCGTTCAACTTTCTGTTCTTTTATTTCTTTCAGAAAGACAAAGAAGGCCCAGGAGTGATGCAAAGAATGAAGCTGAAGGTGAGAGGTGAGCTAAGAGGTCAGTCATTATTTGTGACATCTTCCTCCTTCACCACAGGCTCATTCATTTAATTACTCTACTCAGTGAAATAATGTGATTGTTTACGTCAGGTGATAGCGCAAGGCTTGGGGGGAACGTGAAATATGGCCTCCTTTCAGTCAGATGTAATGGGTCATAACTGTGAAGCTCGAACAGCGCAGTGGGGTGATTTACCGCCGACATGGATTAAAGGAACGAGGGAGATTTATTCCGACTTTATTGAGCATAAATAAAGCGGGCCGTGTTCTAAACTGTGACACTTTCTCGTTATGACCTCCATCAGTGTTGACTTTGTAGCTGAAGAGGAATATTTCTAGGTGCATGTGCACATACTCGTTCCTTGACCCCAAACTATGTCTGAGAACACCAGCATGTGTTGTATGTGTGTCATTCAAATCAACAACGATGCCAGAGAGCAGCAGTGAAACCAGAGATTTACTCTGTCCTACTCTGCAGGTGATATCATTACATCCTGTGACTGCCTACTTCTCCATCTGCCTGGTGGAACAAAAAAAACATTCACTGGATTTAAAGCCAAATTTAAATCCTTTTATTAGACACGTAATTCCACAACATAACAATAAATCTACTTAATTTTAGGCCATTTCTGCTGCACTGATCAAATGTAGGTGTCATGTATTTGTATTGAGCCTCACAAGATGACATAAAGACTGCCGGTCCAACATTACATAGCCCACAGTTTCCTGAGCCATTAAAAAACTCTTAAATGTTCCAGCTCACTGACTAGATTTTATATTCATACGAATACATGCTTCTTGGAAATAATGCAAATAAAAAATACCTTAAGTATATTTAGATATTTTTTATTTATTTATTGCAGAGGAGGAAAAGTAAAAAGTATAAAAAGTATAAAGTATCAAACTTTTCTGTTATTTCCGGCAGCTTCAATCTACCTCAGTATTTTGCTGCCGCTCACAGCCACAAGCCTCCGATTCAGCGTAAGCCTGGGAAACAATGTGCGGGCACAGTTGAGGAAACAGCTCATGAAACTTACATAAATGCCACATCTGATAGCAAACAGCAAAGAAATGCCATGCTGCACCTAGTTACAGAGGAGTTACCGCCACGTCTCTGATTGTCTGAATCTTCAGATTTGTTGACCTGACTTTACCTGGCAGAACTGTGAACTGATTCACTTTCTTTTCTTGAGTTTTTGTGGAGTTTAGTTAAGAGGGATGCTTCATTTTAATGGAATTAAGTTGATGTTATAACTTTACAGGTTTACAGCTTCTTTGTAAATCAAGTACTGTGGCAGCTACACCACCCCCTGTGTCACTTTAAAGATTGTCTGATTGACAGATGGAGATTAGATGGAGTTAGATGGAGATTAGATAGAGGTTAGATATATGCAGGGAGTGCTGCAACATTACTCAGTCTATCTTATTAGCCACCAAGGCAAGTGGTGTTCGCCAAAGTGTGCACTATGAATCCAGTGTCCATGGTTTTCTATGCTGCACTAATTATTGCAGAACCAGTATCAGCAGGTGGGGGGTGTGCTGAAGTGAAATAGGAAAGGAAACTAGTTGGGGCTTCATAGTGAGAGATTCACACCCGGATGATTAATCTTGTGGAAGCGCTTGCAGATTGATTAGCCAAAATAGATTGCAGGTGATATGGAACCTGGTTGTTGCAATGAACCATAATGTCTGCATTATTTCATTTAGTTCCGGTTAATGTACCAGGGCTGTGGCACCTTCACGTTACCCGGCATGGGTAATTAATTGAAGGCTCTCGCAGGCTCATACATCATAGTTTGAATATGTTATTCTGAGGTAGAAGTCACATTTTTTAACTTCAGAGGCAGAAGGAAGCACTTTAGAGGCTCCCGTCTGGCCCTCACCTTGTGGTGAAGCAGTACTCATCATTTTCAGAAGGTTATGCTTCACTTCTGCGCTAGTAGAATATATTTTTACTAGTGTCTTTGAATATTTAAGATGTGAAACTTAAAATGATGTGTTGTGATGTGTTCACATTTTTGAATGTTCTGCAGGTTTTGGATCCTACTAGTTCCAGGCCTTGGCTGGTTTCCATTCATTTTTGTAGTAGACTCATGAAACTTTAAGTGTTCACTTAAATTGAACAGTTGGTGTAAATTGATATTATTGTTGTTTGAGGGGTAAGTGTGGGTTTTCTCCGGGTTCTCCGGCTTCCACCCACAGTCCAAAGACACGCAGGTTAATTGTTGACTCTAAATTGCCGTAGTTGTGAACGTGAGTGTGAATGGTTGTCTGTCCCTATGTGCCCTGCGATGGACTGGCGACCTGTCCAGGGTGAACCCTGCCTTTACCCAATGCCAGCAAGGACTCCATGTCCGGTGTTCTAAAACACAGTCTGCATTGTAGTAAATGGACTAAAACATACCAAAAGCAATGGGCTTTCAAAAGTTCTGACAATTTCACAATTTCAGCCCAGCCTGACCATATACAATAAACCGTCATTTTGTTTGGCATTTTGGCCCTCGCCATCTTGGTTTTTGGCCGTCGCCATGTTGTTTTTTTGTGACCAGAAGTGGCATAAGAGAGGGGGAAGTAAGTACAACTGAACAATGAAAAATAGGGTTTTAGGTGACCAAAATGTTACAATGAACTGAAAACAGTTGAAAACTCTTTTACAAGTGAGCCCCTGCCAAGAAGGGTCAAATAGCAGCATCCAACACATAACAAGACAACAACACTGAATCATGGCATTAATAATTAGTGTGACAAAACACATAACGGCATACAATGCATTGATGTGTTTTTTATTTAACTGAAACAATGGCAGCTTGCAGTGACCACTATGTTAGGAAACATTGAAAAAGATAAGCGTCTCAAATATAAGCTTGGCCTGCAGATTGTTCCAGGACCAAGGGTCATACTAGAACAGGCTTGTTTTGCCAGCTTCTCTCCTCATGCAGGCACTTTAACCTCAAGCCATTTACTGTACGTGCCTTAAGATTACAACTGTTTTGCAGAAACACAAACGTTAGGCTAAAGTAAGTAGGGAATTCACCAGAGATGATCTAAACTAAAATGTACCAATGTTGTAACCTCTGCAGAGTGACGTTTGACCATCCTACCATGCTGTATAAAGTACAATAACAGTACCAGAAGCTAGATTTAGTGATGTCAAGTTTGGACAATGTGGACGGTGATGCAGACCTGTAAATAGTATCACCAAAATCAATTTGAATCAGGAAAGGCCAGCAACCAGTGTCAGCGTTTTCTTGATGCCATGGATCAAGACGGTCAATATGGTGTTTAAAATTTAGACTTTGGTCCAAATTTCCAAGTATTTGTAATTTTAAACAGACTGAATAGAGACACCATTGAGAGTATTAGAGTATTTGGTCACTGTAAAATGTATACACGGGAATAAAGGATGTTAATTTAATATATGAGCTCAATTATACAAAGGGAAGGCCATAAACTATGACAGAGTGAACCAGCTTTCTGAAATCAGCACTTAATTGTTAATTAGATGAGATGAATGCAGTGAAGTGGGAAATACTGAAAACCAACTGTAACCAATTAAAATGATCGTACATCAGATGCACCGGTATATATAGAAATGGTCTAATTTTCCATGCAGCTGACTCCCAGGAGACCTCATAAAGTGTCCTGGGACTTCTATATTCTTTTGAAGCGTTTTCTACATGTCTTCACTCTCTTTCCATTCCCTCATCTCTGCACATACATACACCAATCCTATCACCTTATCTCCCTTGTGTTTATCCCAGTTTGAGATCCCATGTTTTACAGCCTCCAGACTAAGCAGGGCCATTATGATCTTATATTTAGTGTTCTCTACTCAGATCAATACTCGTTTTGCATGGCCATGGTCCAGTGGCTCCTTTTATGAGGCTTCAGTATACCTCCAATCTGGTGAGATACAAAACCCTTGTAGATAATGCATTTCCCTGTGGTATATTCAGCTTGTCAGGGTGACAACCACAATGTCACCAATGGTTGTAACAAACAAAACCATCCCACCTACACCGATCAGCCATAACATTTTGACCACCTTTGCCTAATATAGATTTGGTCCAGTACATCCCACAGATGCACGACTGGATTGAGATTTGGAGAATTTGGAGGCCAAGTCAACACCTCAAACTCCCTGTTGTGTCCTCAAATCATTCTTGAACCATTTTTGCATTGTGCACATTGCCTCTGCCGGCTTGCCTTCTTCCCATAGTGCATCTTCGTGCCATGTCTTCCCCGGGTAAGCGATGCACACACAGCCGGCCATCCACACAATGTGAAAGAAAACATGATTCATCAGACCAGGCCACCCTCTTCTATTGCTCTGTGGTCCAGTTCTGGTGCTCACGTGCCCACTGTAGGTGTTTTTGGCAGTGGGCACCTTGACCGGTCTGCAGCTACGTAGTCCCATATGCAACAAACTGTGATGCACTGTGTACTGACACCTTTCTGTCAGAACCAGCATTAACTTGTTCAGCAATTTGAGCTAGAGTAGCTCTTCTATTCAATTGGACAACAGGGGCCAGCCTTTGCTCCACGTGTGCACCGATGTACCTTTGCTGCCCATGACCCTGTTGCCGGTTCACCGGTTTTCCTTCCTTGGACCACTTTTGGTAGGTACTGAACATCCCACAAGAGCTGCAGTTTTGGAGATGGTCTGACCCAGTCCTCTATCACAATTTGGCCCTTGTCAAAATCGCTCACATCCTTACACTTACCCATTTTTTTCTGCTTCCAACTGTTACGACCCCAAGGTCGTATGAACATTTATTTCTGTATTTTGGTGTATATGCCGTAATGTGCTCTGTGCTGGATTTTGTTGCTCTTGTGTATGTGTGTCAGTATCAACTTCAAGGACAAAATCTTCACTCGCTGCCTAATATAGCCCACCCACTGCCAGGCGCCATTGTAACGAGATTATCAGTTATTCACTTCACCTGTCAGTGGTCATAATGTTATGGCTGATTGGCTGGACATCTCTTATTATTGCTATTTAGTGGGTTCAAAGTATAATGTGCTGTTTTCATTGTCTTTCCACAATTTCTGTTGTTATCCAGAAGACTGATGAGGGCTGATCAAAGCCACCATGACTGACAGACTAGACTTTAAACATTTAATCTAATAAATCATCAGTTACTGGAAGAAAATGTGCCAGACTTCACAGTTTGGTCTTGATTGGATGTGCTCATTTTAAGGATTAGCCTCATTTCCATTTTGTGCAAATGGTTTGAAACTTTTTGTTAGCCCAGTTGTACTATTGCATCTATAGCTGTTTTTGGTGCACTGCAGTTGTCCATTTGGTTCATTCCATCAAAATGTCATTTTATTTTGAGCTTCTAGACTTTCATATCTGATTTGATTGCACCTTGCTCAGGTTTATCAGCTCCAAAATTGACTGAGGCTCTCACAATATATTCAACCCGCATCTCAAATGAATCCCTCGGTTGGGGACCCAGTGGTCAAACCTTTCTGAGGGCATATCGAGCAGATTATTGATTTTTAACACTTCACTTCATCTTCATCAAATAGCAGCGAGACCTGAATGCTCTGAAACAGACAGCTTTGTCCATCCCCCCATTCTCTCTCTCTCTCTCTCTCTCTCTCCATGTGTCTATTCCCTCCTTGTCCTCCTCTTGCCCACCATCTCATTGTCTGAACACTATGGCCAATACTCAGGGGAGAGTATCGACGATCATGTTTCGACTTCGTGCTGCTGTTACACATACACATTCACCACATACTGCAGCATGTAGAGGTCAACAAACAAACAGACAAAGACCTCACTAACAAAATCCAAAGTGCTTTTTAGGTAAATATTAAATTCAAGTCTGAATCCAGACCATGATCTGAAGGACGGCACAGTATTACCATTGGAAAAGCACATTTCTTGTCACCTATAGTCTTGTTATTAGGTACATTTTGCATTGGCTACAACTAACACACAGGTGATTTACAGGCAAAATTACTATGAATAGCGCTGAAAGTCTCCCAAAACAGGAATTGCTCTGGGAAAAGACAAAACAAAACAAAAGATCAAAAACCTTGCAAAGCTGAAGGAGCTCTGAACGGTGCGCCAACATCAGCTACTTCTTAGTCATCACAAAATAATGTTTGTTTAGTTCCCCAGTAGAGTCACAACAAAGGAACTGCCTGATACGTTATATTTATCTTTCACAAATAAGGACATACAGTATGGGAAATGTGAGCTGGTGCAACAGACACAGCATACTGGATTTATGCTCCTTTTTGTGGTTTAATCAGCAGCACTTCGACGACAACCGACAAACACGTCTGAATGGGTTGTGGCTGAAGCTCTGCTAAATGAATCACACCAGTGTTTCAATCCATAGCCAGGAGACAAAAATAAAACTAAAATGTTTTGAAAAATAAATTAGGAAGCTCAAGTTACCAAGCAGTTTTCCAGCCAAAACAAGTTTATATGTTGATATGTGAGTTGGCAACGAAAGATGTATGAGTCAGTCAGCTAATCGATTTAAAATATTTAATTGCAATTAATTGCACGATAGTTCATTCATAGTTTATTGTGATTAATCACAAATGATTTGCTAATTCTATATCTGTTGAAAATCAAGTATTTAATACTCTTATCAACATGGAAGGGGACGAGTATGCTGCTTTATGCAAATTATGTATATAATTTTTATTTGAAATCAACAACAACACAAAACAGTGACAAATATTGTCCAGAAACCCTCACAGGTACTGTATTTAGCATAAATAATATGTCTGTGAAGGTTCTCATTCATCCAGGTCATATTCATTCTGGCAAAGGTTGAATCGAAGGCAACTGGACTTAGATTTGTCCCTGAAGACGTTTCGCCCCTTATCCAAGTGGCTTCATCAGTTCGAACACTGCAGTCTGACTAGTCCCCACTAGTCTGACCACTAGACTAGTGGGGACTAGTCAGACTGCAGCGTTCGACTAGTCCCCACTAGTCTGACCACTAGACTAGTGGGGACTAGTCAGACTGCAGCGTTCGAACTGATGAAGCCACTTGGATAAGGGGCGAAACGTCTTCAGGGACAAATCTAAGTCCAGTTGCCTTCAACTCAACCTTTGCCAGCATAAATAATATGCTTAAATCATAAAATGGCAAACTGAAGTCCAATAGGTAACAACAGCTTGGCATGTCTGTAAAGGGGAGACATAAAATTTGCAAGGTGGGTTATTGCATTAAAGAAATTAATGGTGTTAAAACAAATTTTCGTCAACTCATTATTATCACATCAACTTTGACAGCCCTAAATTTGACACAGTCTTCCTCATTAAATCAACTCTGGACTTAACTTCTAAATAATCTGAACCCTTTGAGTGACTGTATGTGAAAAACTCAGTGAGCAGTAAGAAAATCAAAAACTGGGCGAGGTTAGACCGACATTTGGGTGGAAAGATACGGGACTCTAATGGGATGCATGTGGTATTGTGTTTCAGTTAGATGTGTAAGTAGACAGTTTGTTGCTAACACCATTAGACCCCATTTAGCTGATAGCACTTCAGAGCTCTGTTGCTATGAGTTGGATCACTTAACGCAGCTTTATACTGCTAAGTACAAGTCTACAGAGCACATCAGGATCTGAAGTGTGGAATGTCTCTTTTTTAACCTTTTCCACTTAACGCTTCTTTACGATAGACCCACTTTTTTCTTTTTTTATGAGGTACAGGGCGTCTTTAGGGGGAGACAGCAGGTCAACAGTAGATGTCACATCGAAGTGATGTACATCATCTGAAAGCTGGGAACATGAACATTAAGTTAAGATGCAGCTTAGCACCGTGTGTCAAGTTATTCTAGTCATAGATCAGAAATAATTTAAAAAAACAGATAATTCATTACAATACATTTTAAAAGTGTATAAGAGTTAGGGACATTATCATGGAAGTTTAACTATCTCCATGCTCACCCACGTCTCATAGGTTGTTGCAGTAATTCATGGGTTGATACCATTAGTTATACAGATTTGTTGCTAAATTTAACCATATTTTGCCGCTGGAGAATTGATAAAAATGATCAATAATCCCTCCAAAATACCACATCCAAGTTCTTGAGCAATGCCATAGAAAAAGCCATGCACTGGAGATTTCTGGAAGAAAGTCTCTAGTTTGTGGTTGTAAGGTTTTATGAGGCTGTGATTATCCTAGAGGTCACCACAGGTACTATGGGAACTAACATAATCACACATGAATACAATTAGGCTCGTCGGATCCCCAATTTATGTAATTCCAAGACTGTTTAGGGACCCCAGTATGCAGAAATTATTTTTAGAAGAGGCCAAAATAACACTTTTATACTGCACGCATAAAATTGTTTTTGCCCAAAGCTGCATGTGATTATCATAAAGTGGGCATGTCTGTAAAGGGGAAACTTGTGGGTATCCATAGAACCCATTTCCATTCACATATCTTGGGGTCAGAAGTCAAGGGACCCCAAGGAAAACTCCTGTGCTTGTTTTTCGTCGCCAAAATGTAGCCTAAATTTGGAGCGTTATTTAGCCTTCCTCCCGACAAGTTATTATGACAGTGCTGGTACCAATGGATTCCTCTAGAGCTGCAGCTCCCCAGTGTGCCGTGAGATATTGAAAGGGGTGCCGTGGAAAATTATCCAATTTTGAGAGTGATACCTGCTGCTGCTGTTTAAAGCCTTTTTTGGGGCGCTTGTGTTGAATTGAGGTTTGTTGTCAGATCTTAGAGTGCTTAATATTATAAATGAGGGAGTTAGCCCACCCTGGGAGTTGGAGCTGGTTTTCAGGGCTCTGGTAAAGATCTTATTTGAGCCCCTGGAGTTAAGTCTGATGGGTTTGCGTCAATCAATACGAACCGATCCGAAAACGAATCACCTGGGATTAATGTCTGTAGCTCAAAAAAGTGTGTATTTAAAGAATTGAGAAGTAAGTGTTGGCAAGGTTTTAGATATTGTATAATGGGCTCTGACACATTTGATATGACCGAGGGTCATTACATTAGTGGATACGTAAAAAGAGATTATTGAACTTAGAAAAAGAACACCAATAATGAAGTTATGATGTGAGTTACTCTCTGTTGTTGGGGGAAATTTATCACATCCTGAGCATTTCAACGGCCTGTCATGGTGTGCTGTCACTGTGGCAAGTTCTTTGTGAGTTGACTGCACCGAAGGGCATTATCAGCAGCAGAATAAGTGCATGCCCTGGTCCATAGCATCTTAATGTGGCATGCTTCACTGGCACATTCATTCCATACTCTGAGGCAGCTTCGCCGCAAGGCCACAATCATTTCCCTCAGCACTGGAGGACACAACGTGACTCTTATTTTGCAATCTGTGCTTAAAGAAGCATGAAACATCTCATCAACAGAAAATGGCTGGCAGTGGCTCGTATAGTGGTGTCGTTTTCCTCCTCATAACATAGGCTGCTACAAAACCTTGAAAAGCTGTTTTTACTCTGTCACTTTTTTTTTTTTTTTTATTTTTGCGGCCACCAAACGGCTAAGAGGCGTGACGAATCTTAACGCCCGAGTGTCACAGAAGGATTTCGTTCGTGTCCCCTCTTTGTGATAGTTATAAATAACGGTCTGCGTTACTTCGCCATTTCTCCCAGATCTAATGAAGATGAGTGAGTGGTCGCCTTTCCCCATAAATCCCATATTGCATGTCAATGAAATCCATTTATAATATTCCTGTCTCTCTCTCTCGCAACATTGAGCAAAGCTGATGGAATGATCATGGGGCATGTAGCGCATCAAATGCATTTCTGAGCTGCTTTACCCTTTGCATTTCTGGGGCACATCCTCACTGACAGCCCTTCTAATATAGGTTTATTGTATAATATGCAGTGCGTATACAAAGCATAGTTTAAATACAGCTGGACGTCATAGTCTCGTGAAGCATTTCATTTTAATGATGATAAACTGTGCATTGAAGAGGGAGGAGAAGCATGAGATACAGGAAACACAGCTAGGACTTAAAGGACCATTGTGTAACAATTAGGGGGATGTATTGGCTGAAATGGAATATAATAAGTATGTTTTCTTTAGTGTGTAATCACCTGATAATAAGACTTGTTGTGTTTTCGTTACCTTAGAATGAGCCGTTTATATCTACACAGGGAGCAGGTCCTTTTCATGGTGTCCGCCATGTTGTATTGTTTCTACAGTAGGCCAGAACAGACAACGCATACTTCACTTTCCTGCTTGGACCAGAGTTGATTACTCACTCCCATTGCTGCCACTCTCTCTCTCTTGCATCACCACTCACTTCCCACATACACACACACTCTACGCACTGGCTCGGACATTCACGTTTTCACATCTCCAACACGCTTGGTACATGGAAGAAGCTTCAGTTGGTTGCAATCTCCTCACTTCACCGCTAGATACTGCCAGATCCTACACATTGGACCTTTAATTCCTATTTTCCATTTTCTTCATGTAGCATTCATACTCTCAAACTAAGAGAGTAAAAAAGAGTACAGATGGGATTCAACAGTTTGTGTATGAAAAGTTATTCCTCATTTTTAGTGCGTTTTCCTGCAACTGTCTAGGAACACGTGTCTTTTCAAAATACACATTCGTCTTCATAGGAAACAACTTGGTTAGGTTTAGGCAGCAAAAGTACTTAGTTATATTTAGCAAAAGAATGTGGTTTGGCTTAAAATAACTACAGAAGTGGTGTAACTTAAAGGAACAATATGTCGAACTGACAGCTAGCGTTTAAATGGGCAACAGCCCAGCTGCACCTTCGCTGCGACTGATAGTAGTGCACGTTTTCACAATTTGAGGATTACTTTCTAGACACGGCCGTGTTAGTAGCCAGCAGCAGTAGTCGGAATCACGTCACCAGCTGTGTGTTTCATATACTCGCTGACTTGATAACCCAGCTGCACATGGACCACAGAAAAATGTGCTGACGCTTTTCAGGTCGGATAGAGTCCAATGTTAACGTTAGATGTTTCAGACCGGATTGGAAATGTCAAAGGAGAACATACTGGCTGTAACATTGTTGTCAGTGAAGCTAGTATTACAGCATGTTTCCTTAATCTCTGACATACTGTATCATGGTCATTTTAGGATTTTATTACAGAAAATATATTACATATTGGTCCTTTAGGTATGGAAGTTACTTGACAAATAAATCAGTGTTGACGTCTGGTTTCAAATAGCCAAACTGCCCAAACCTCCTCCCTACACACTGTTTGCTGCTCTTTATATTTCCTGGTTTATGGTTATGTGGATTACATATGAATTGATTTATTGGGATATACAGTATATACAAATTTCAGTGTATTTGTTCTCGTAGATAAAGCTACGAACTGTGCAAGAGAAAATAAAGATAGAGCACCTCTAAATAGTTCCAGCCTGGCTGCCTGAGGTGGCTGTCCATAGAGAGGTTTTAAGTCCAACAAGTGTATTTCACCTCTCAGGCTTTTGTCTTGTTCAGCTGAGTGTGGCGGTCAATGAATACTTTAACAAGCACCTTCTAAAGAGTTAATGACTTGGAGTAAACACACCTTAGCAAATAAATAATGCAGGGCGATGTTTTGCTCCGTTTGCTGTGAATGATTGGCTTCAGCACAGACCTCAGGAGAGGTTTTTACTATATGATGTTGAGCTACTTATTGCATGCACTGAGGGGATTCTTCTCCGAGCCAAAGGGAGGAAGAGTGTTTTTTTTTTTTTTTGCTGATTTAGTTTTTGTCACATTATATCCCCAGGCAAGCGTGTAGAAGTAGAAGGACGACGAGAGGGATGAGGTTGTTCTTGGTGACAAAGACACGTTGTCAGGCTCCTGGGGTGCTGGAACGCAACCTAAGTTAGAGGGAGTGTGTTAGGATGAAGGATTGCTAGAGGCTGTAGGGAGACTTGTGTTGGGTGCTCTCCAGTTGTTCTCGGGGCTGTCCAGGGAGGATAAGGGATGGAGTGCCCAACCGATTGATTGTCAGACCGACTCACTGAACGACGGAGAATGTGATCATGCCAAACACATTCTGGCAGTTTATTTGAACAGTTTGCTCGGAAAACAAAGAGCAATACCATTTAGTTTAACTGTAAATCCATGCAACTCCATGTAAACATATTAAGAAAAACAGCCTTGCTTTAAAGTTGGTGACAAAATGTTTCCAACTTAATCCAGTGAATTTTTTTTAAAGATTTTATGACCCAAAAATCATAAAAATCACGCCAAATATTTGAATTGAGACACCTACAAATGTGGCTCTAGGTCTTCATCCAAGCAGATTGCACATTAGGGGTATAAACAAGATTTGTTCCAATCTGGAAAATGGCCCCAAAATACACAGTTAAATGGTGGTGATGCACAGCTGTCTAGCAGTTAGAAATGTTGTGGAAGCCCAGAGCAAAGTTGCAGTCAGAATTAGTTAAAAGTTGTTGGTGTATAC
The DNA here is from genome assembly GCA_947000775.1 of Pterois miles. NCBI lineage: Eukaryota > Metazoa > Chordata > Actinopteri > Perciformes > Scorpaenidae > Pterois > Pterois miles. The sequence goes on from CAMQGK010000052.1 coordinate 24,249,092, forward strand.
TGTATATCGTGAAGGTCAAACCACGGTCTCTGTCATGACTTTTCTTTCTGTCTAGTCCATCGTGTGCATTTATAGCAGTACTGTAATTACATGAACTGGGGCTGTGTCCAAGTGGCCATCAACAAAATGATAAAATGCAAAAAAAAAAAAACCACTACTCAGGTAATTTTCTCTGTGCCATTAATTTGTTAATTGTGTCATTGCTGTCGCATACTTCAAACATGCCAGCTCAATGTCTGCTGGTGGACCCTCCATAATAAATACAGACTATCTATTTCTATCTGTTTTCATGAAAAAATACATATTGTGAGCTATTTTGTTGAGTTGTCTTTTAGTGAACTGTGAGTGAATTTAAATCCCCTCTGGTAAGCAGTGATGCAGCCTATATGTCTATGGCTTTTATTGTGAAAGGTAATAATTAATAGCCGCTGTGAATGTGGGGTCAATAAGAGTATTTTCCCAAATGAATAAATACATAGTGCTTTGTGGCCAGTTGTGTTGCACTGCTCTGCTCTCATTAAAGACTTTGCCATTTTTGGCCTTTGAATCTTTAGTAAGAAATGTTTGAAAGTATGCGGAGATTTGCTTTGCGGTGCAGCAGGCTGACATCTTCTGTCTGTCTCATGTACCTCTACACACAACAAACAGACATCTCCCTCTGAGAATCACTAATCATAATTAATGTTGATTATGAATACTGAATAATGTTGTGGGATTTTTGCTTTTATCATTGGCTATTCTGGGATTTATATGTTATTATTGCATACTTATCTATAAAAGATAAAAACCCTGAAGCGTTCGAATACTGATTTGGTAGTTGAATACCATGGCAATTAGGCTTGCATACACCGATTACATTACTTGCCCACCGCCCCCACCGTTGTTTCGCTTTTTTTTACAGAAATAAAACCCATTTAGTTAATTTTGGCGTATCAGCGCCGTGTTATCAATACATAGTCAGGCAACGGATGCTACAGACTTGAATGCGAATACATGTGCTCCATAAGCACAGAGTAACAGGAGTCTTATTTCACACATGGGAGGAGAGAGATAAGATGTTGTGAAGTGAAAAGACCTGCAGTGAAAGCTGGACCGGAGAGGCCAGACACACAGCCACCTGACTGTAAAGACCAAAGTAAGCGCTCTATACATATTGATCTCTCTCTGATATTGATATCTTCATCATCTTTCCTTGTCAAATGTCAGGTGGAATCGGTAACACCATTGTTGCCAAGTTACAAATTTATTAATTGGTGGGAAAATTTCATCACCGTCACATCCCTAATGGCAATGGTCGAGACGTCAAAGCTTCAAAGCATTTGGGTCAGTCCTATTATTATATTTATAATATTTCATTGTTCAACACAGGCCATTTCAGTAGAATATGACAATAGAATAGAAATAATTTGGTTTAACTGTTGTATGGCACTTTGTAGGCGGACGTTTTACTGGCGTCTGGTAGTCGCATTCAGTCCAAAATGGCGGAGGCATAGGTTTTTTGCTGGGTACTGATGTTTCAATGGAGCGAACAATTGACTTTCACTTCCTGGCAATATACTATATTTTTTGGTATATAGTTTAGTGATCATTTTTCACAATGCATTGTGGGATACTTTCAGTCCACTATATAGGATTTAATAATTCTCACCATATACTCAGACAGCATTACAAAATGGCACTATATAGTCTATAGTGAGTAGTGATAGATTTTGTACACAGGCCAGGATTCAATCCAAAGACAACGAACTGTCAGCGTGACAGCATCAAGACGAGTGTTTGACTGACTGAATCAGTATGCTGTGGATAGCTAGGACCTCATGCCATCGACTGTGATCTGGTGCCTTGTCTTCATCCACAGGGTCTCATTCAGGACGATTTGGGACGGCAAAGAAGAAAGAGACAGAGTGACAAAGGGAGAAAGATTAATAGGGGAGAGGGGTGGAGGGAAGAAAGGCCAGACGGAGCAGGAATATTACTCTCCCTTGTCTTTTGGATCCTTGCCGCTTTAGTCATAGGGGCCTTCTGCACTTTTCAGCTGTGCTTCCTTATTTATTATTGAAGCAGCCAGATGAATCTTTCATGGACAGGAAATTAAAGAACACGTTGGAGGAGTACACTGATGAAGGCAGCGATGAAAGAAAGCAACAGGAGCAGATTGAGGCTGAGAGGGCAGTATAAGAGAAAGGTAATGTGAGAATGAGAGGAACAGAGAGCCAGTTCAGAAAAAAATATGGATGATGTGAGGAAAGCAGACTGAAGGATGACAAAGACCTTGTTTGTGTGTCTGTGTGAAAAAGAGGGATAAGGTGTAGATGAAAGGAAGCACCCTGCTGCTGTGGCCTGGTTCACACATCCCCACCGAACAATGGGAAAAGCTTTCACTTGTGTACAGCTTGTTTCACACAGTCAGGATCAATAGCTATGAATCATGCAGTACATTGTGACATATTTGAATTGATATGGGGGATTTGGCTTGCATGTGAGGCATTTTGCAGTAATGTAGATATTTTGCATTTGTGTACTTTCAAAGGACTGCTACCCCCGCTGTCACTCTCCATGGTGCTGAAAACAAAAACTGTCCCAGTGCCCAAGAAACAGTACCACGCTAGCAACGACAGGCAACACAGAACACCATAGCAACTACACCTGCAATGTTTAATCGATTAGCTGTCAACTGTGAAATTAATCACCAACTATTGTGATTATTAATCACAATATGTCAAAATTGATCTGATTCCAGCTTCTTAAATGTGAATATTGTCTGGTTTCTTTACTCCTCTATGACAGTAAACTGAATATCTTTGAGTTGTGGACAAAATAAGACATTTGAGGATGTCGTCTTGGGCTTTGGGAAACACTGATCAACATTTGTCACCATTTTCTGACATTTTATAGACCAACTAATCCATGAATCAAGAAAATAATTGAGAGGATAAGCAACAGTAAATAATCATTAGTTCAGCCATAATAGAGTACTAAAGTTATCGTCGTCCTGGGTTCCATTTGACAACGAGTCAATGGGATTTTTGCGCTGGGCTTTGGATTATTGCAAATTTGCACATTTTTTCCTGTAATGTAATCTTCACAAATGAACACCACTTTTATGATATCTGTGTAAATGCATTCGCCAGAGGTAAAAGCTAATATTATATTTTTATTATACTATAAATGAACTACACCATGGTTGCATGAGAGAGTATACACAACGATGCTGTAAAGGTGGACGAGTCAGTGCGATGATGTTTAGTAGTCTCATTTAGCCACTCGTTAGCAACCGCCTTTTTTAAGACGTAAAAGCTTCAAAATTCACAAGAGGAATGTATGAATGTATTTCATGTTGTGGAGCATATTGTTGAAATCTCTTCAGCTTGTGTTAATCACAGACCTTATTTCAGGAATTTAACTAAAAACTCAAAAAACCCATTGCTTTCCAGATGAGGGGACCGGAAGTGCTAAAATGCTAACTCATTTCTGGGTTTTAGGACTCATTCCTGTAGCATTATGGCAACAACCTGGTGAGATTATGAGCAGGTCGACGGCTCAGTGCACTTGTTTTCCAAAATATTTTGTTCACTTTATTTCGTGAAGGCCCACCTATATAAACCTCCCTTTAATCACACATTCATCTTTATGAAGTCTTTTCATCTTTATTTCTCCGTATTTCAACCTGCTGAAGTGATTGGACAGAAAAAAGGTTTTATACGTATTATGGCATTAGTGCCAGCCAAACAGAATGATTAATTACAAGCTGTTTACTCCTCAACAGCTAGTAGCCTACACAGAAGACCTTGCCTTTACTCTGATGAAGGCAGCGGTATCTGTTTCATCTGCAGTCTCTAACTGAAGAGATGTTTCTCACTGCAAAGCCACAATTAGGCACGGAGGATCTGCAGGTTGAATTTTGTTCAAGATAAAGTAAAAGGCGACATGCACAGATGTAATGGCTCAGTGCCTCCTGACTACTTTAAAAAAGTCTTTCTCATATTATTACTTTGGCAGCTGTGTGTGTGAATGTGTGTGTATATGAGAAATTTTGACTGCTCTCCAAATTTTGTTGTATGTCTGCAGTGACAATAAAGACATTCTATTGTATTGTAAGCACAACACTGTTGTATTATTGTATATAAACATTGAAACAATATGAATATTACAGGCAACTGCTTAGTTCCCAGTTTCATGTTTGCAAGCAACAGTCAAATCTGGCATAAAAAACAACTTTAAGAGTCATCATCTGCTCTTGGCAGTATGTATGTGTTGTTTTCATATTTGAATCTTTGCACATTTTTTTTTCCAAGGAAAACTCAAACTGTCAGGTGTGTCTTGATGGGGAGAGCCCTGTGTTTAAGAGGGATGAAAGTAGTGAATGTGATTGGCCATGGTTGTCACAGCCTGGAACATGCCCACAATGTAATACACAGTATGAACACATATAGACCCCTTTTCTGTTAGTAAACATGATGATGTATTTTGTGGGCGGAGTGTAAAGTGGAGGCAGAATTATTTAGTTAAGACTGGCGAGAAAGTTTCGTGGTGTGAAAAATGTATATCTCTCTATATGTTCAGTCACTGACTCTCCGGGACAATGAGTATTGAACGAGTGAAGTTAACGTTTACCAGCGAGAACAGTTTTGACGAGCTCTATGCCTCTGATGGACTAGTGTTACTTTGGGAGGAGAGGACGACTGGCTGACTAGCGTTTCCGGAGACTGATAAGATTGCTAATGCCTGCTGTCCTCTCGCTGAAATAGTCTCCTAATGGCGAGGAATAAGGCAGAGGGACCATCAGACCCAGCTGCTGGCCACCAGCTAGCCGCTGGGCTAAATTTTCATGAAAGCATGGCGGACTATAAGCCAAGATGACATTTTAGATGTGTAACTTTAGCCAACTACTCTCACATGCTTCATGTTTGCCTCCAGTCTTTCCTTTGTTTTGCCTCCGGCTAACAACGTGATGTAATCATGATGTCGGCTGTTAAAGGGTCTATAAAAAAAAAAAGAGTCCCTCTTTTGAGGCTTTCAAATGGGATCGTGTTTGCTGTGTTTACCAGTTGGGCCCATAGGACCTCCCCCCTCATGTCGTATTCACAACCTCGTAAGTGGAAAGTTTCTGAAAGCTCTGAGTTCACGACTTGTGATGTGTTTGGTGGCATTGTGAGAAATGATGGGGCCCATGGAAGTTGATTTCTCAGTTCATAAGAAGTTAATATTGCATATTATATTGTAATTCCACAATTTCCCAACTTGGGATCAATAAAGTATCTATCTATCTATCTATTTTAGTCATATATTGTTTTTCTTGGTAATTTTATTTTTATGTCATCTTTCTCCTCTGTCATCAGGCCTTCAATTCTTGCTCTGTTACCCACTAGCTAGCTTGCTAAATTGTTAGCCTCTGTGGCTTCTAGATGGATTATTATTAGTAGTACTAGTATAGCACTACATTACCATACTACCACTTCTTGTACCTCTTTGACTACTGTAAACATATTCTTCACCCACAGCGGAAGCCTCCTAGCAACCTCCTTTAATCACCATAGCAACTTCAACCTTTTGATCACAATTTCTGTTTTTATTCCCTTTTTAAAAGTTTACCGGACATATTAAGGAATGAGGAAACTCATCCATGAAATGGTTTAATGTGAGTGAGTCCATGTGACTTTGTTTTCAAGTTTTATTTGTCGTGGAGGTGAACCTAAATAAGCAGATAATAAAAATACAGCACAGTAAAATAGGAGTTTTGCATAGTTTTTCTTGAGGTGTTCAGTTGTGTCGTTATACAAAACATTATATAATAGTCATCTCTAATTTATTGAAGAAGTGCTCTGTATTCTACTGCTGGACAGCTCAAGATAGATGTTATGATCTTAACAGCCATAAATAAATATAGTATTTCAGGACTGTGATGGTTCCCTCCCCAAGGCATCAGAAAGGAACACAAACTATTAAGTCCTCAGATGAAACTCTATAAAGCAAATTACTGTGTGGGAACTTCCATTTCACCAAGCCATGAGCCAATAGATCAATACTGTGCTGTGTTTTTCTTTCTTCATCATGAAATACGATCATAGTCTGTCACAGTATGTGGCATCCATCCACATCACATCTGAGAGCTGAGGGAGCTCCCACAGCTACCAGCCCATACATCATAGATCCCATAAAGTAACATGGTCCCCAAGTATTACTCCCTGAGAGGAGGAGGGGGACATCTTTGGAAAAAGGCAAGCTTCAAAAGCTACAAGCCAGTACATCTATAACCCTTTCAGCTGTTGGCCCATAAAAACCTCTGTCTCCAAGTATTTCTTGAGATGGTGGTCTCAGTGGACAAACTGCCTCTAACAGATGTAGATGTACAATCGCCAAGAAACTCAAGTCTTTGTGTGAACCCAAACTTTTTTTGTCTTTTCCCTAAATAGGTGTTTACTATATTTACAGGCATAGACAGCAGGGAACACTCATCATTGTGTATTTTTATACTCATTGTAATGAAGAAATATGCCATTTGGTGTTTTTAATTTAATTGGATGTCCATTGGATGTTTCTCTGTGTTCTCCGGCTTCCTCCCACAGTACAGAGACATTTTTTTAAGATTTTCTGTAGGTGTGAATGTGAGTGTGAATGGTTGTCTGCCTCTGTGTGTCAGGCCTTTGATAGTCTGGCAACCTGTCCAGGGTGAACCCAGCCTTCGCCCAACGTCAGCTGGGATGGGTCGATGGATGGATGGGTGTATTTGGATGATACTGGTGTCCTACATTATATCAGTCTTTGACTGCAGAGATGCTCTTAGGATATATATATATTTTTTTGGAGCATTTTTTACATTTATTGATTGTGAGAGTGAAAGGGGGAGAGAGGGGATGACGTCCAGCAAAGGGCCTGAGGCCAGATTCAAACCTGGGGACGCAGCAGCAAGGACTCAGCTTTTGTACATGGGGCGCCTGCTCTTCCAGGTGAGCTATAATGGCACCCCAGGATAACTGTTTTCATACAGTTTTTGACAATAATAATAATAATAATTAGCAAGCTGGGTGTGTTTTCTGCTGAAACAAGAAAAAATACACCACCTAACAACATGAAAAAACTGTTTTCAATAGTTTTATTGTGGATTTGGCTTATTAGGCAGAAATATTTAAAAAAGATTATATATATTTTAATTTCTCTCATATAGAAAGTATACCATAAAGCCGTCATTCCCAAAGACTGGGTCGGGACCCGCAGCTGAGTCGCAGGAGATTTTATTAGGGTGACCAAATAAATTTGCAGATGTTCTTCCATAGTCTTTAATTTAAGACATATATCTACAGCTCACCTTTTGGCCATATGAGCGAGCCTGAATGTTGACATTGTGAAAATTGTAGCCTACTCATAACGTTGAATCTAATACGAAAGGCTAGCTTATGTTCTATTTGTTTTGCTGATGAGAGAACAAAAAACAAGAGCCTGTTAACGCCACTAAAGTGCATTTATTTGATCTTATTTATGAAGTGTTTGTAAGAAGTTGTTTATATGTTTTCAATAACACATGCATAAAATGAAGTTGTGATTTACCTAATATGTACTCTTAGACATGGTTAGTTTGATTATTCAAGATAATAGGTGATGCGGAAATGTCAGAAAAAAAGGGTCAGGAATTTATGCAGAAAGTTGATTTTCTCATAATTTATAGATATTATAGATATATAGACACTATTCAATCGTGATAGTTTGTCACTTTTAAAAAGTGGTTCTTCAGAAAAAAATAGTTTGGGAAACACTACCATGAGGCATATGACACAACAACATTATAGTGCACCAATACAACTTATGTATAATGTAGCTGAAGGACGGGCGACCATGTGTTCTTCTGTATTCTGTCAATGCTGGTTGTGTATGATGGATGGAGAACCTCTGTCTGTATGTATGACCTCTCACAGTCTACTCTGTTGGTGGAGTGACAAAGTATGCACTTGCAGCACAGCCACTACTATCCCTGTGGCCCATAAAGTCACACCGTCCTAGTAGCGCTGTGTGCAAAACCATGGATCTTGATCTGCAGAGCAGCAGGGGTACAGCAGATGTTTTGGGAGCTAGCAGGAGTTATGGCCTGAGGGACTGCCGGCAAAATCGTTGTTAAAGTGCATCATTTGTCTATAGACATGAGTTTTTGCTGTGTTGCTTTTCTTGTTTTGTGGTCCTAACAGTTAGTCGGTGTGTTAAAATCATAATCAGAAAATAATTAGCACTCAATACTGTGCGTTCAAATTTAAAACAGTGTCCTTGATGTCCCCCTTTTTGCCTTTGGCTCCCACTTTCAGTCAGTTTCTTTAAATACAGCCTAGATTTTGGGGAAATTGTGGGTGGGGCAGTGAGGCGATGCTGCCTCTGTGCTCAGAGTGGAGTAGATGCTGCTTCTTTGAAGTTTTGCTGTAGTGAGAAGGTGGCAGCAGACAAGACAGAAACGGATAGAAAGAAATCATCCTGCCTCACTGAGCATTTGCTAATTATAAGATTGGATTTTATGACTGGATATCCACCAACTCTTTATCAGTCCCGGGCCTCTAGTTTGACGGTGTAGCTCAAAATATTATCAGCACATGCAAACAGTTGTTGACAGACAGCCTTATCTGTAAAGCTAGCTGTGAACAGACGACAAGGTTGGCTCATTAAAAGTTGTGTGGGTCTCACAAGCTACTGGTATCATCATGGATATTATGTTATACCAGTAAACTTTTAGTTTACCATTGACATCGACCAGCCTTCAGACAAAACCATAGATGGTTGGATTTTGGCTGTCGCCATCTTGCTTTTTTGCAACCACATGTGACACGAGAGGGTGGAGCTGAGTACAAACGAGTGCTGAATAAGACATTTTGAGGGCCCGATCGTACAGAGTGCATTTTATCAGCCTGTTGCGGCTTAGTTACAATTAACTTTCATGCACTGAAAACACACCATGAAGGGGTTAAAGTTCTACGACAAAAACTTGAATAACTCTCAGACCAGACAACGCTGTGGTAGCAACCTGTCAATCACAAGGTAGCCACGCCTTAAAGCATCCTCTGCTTTATGGTCTATTCGACTCTAAATGGGACCTTAACTGACTAAATGAACATCATTGAAGAACACTTGAAACTAATTAAATTAATTACATTTTCATGAGCAATTCCCTCACAGTAATTTGACTGGAAACTTCCTCCTCAGTCAAAACTGCTAAATCTAAAGTCTCCAGTTACAGCAGAGGTGTACCAGCATGAACAGAGCTTTATTTTTCTACACACAGACATAGAAAACCATTGTTACATCTGTCTGACAAGATCTCTTATGATTGTCATGTAAAAAGTTTTCCTACCGTGAAAACGACTTTTTGTCCTGGCATTTAATATACCAGGATTTATTTACTTCAAAGAATTCAATGGGGAATTATTTGACATGAATGCATTACCTGAAATCATTGTAAAACATTCCTCTCTTGATTTGAATCTTTGGTAAACATGAACAGATTGATTGTCAAACATCCATAGGCTCATAATCAATCTGATACAAACCAACCTCATTAAGCCAAGTGTCATTAAGCATTCCACCTGTATGTGACATTTGGCTGAATCATAATTGATTGGGGCACGTTTTGTATTTGTGAGATAAAGGAAACAGATGAAAATCAAAGGAGCCAGACGCTGAGATGGAGCATCTGCCAGTCTGACATTTAGTTGGCTCACTGTCTAACCGCCCGTAAAGGGCTGTTTGTTTGCATGTCTGTTTTTCTGCACTGGCACATTTGTCTGTACAGAGTGTGTGTGTGTGTGCATGTGTGTGTGTGTGGACCTCATGGGTAAAGAGCCCTGAGCTCACATAGGCAAATCTTGGTCTCCCAAAATGTAGTTAAATGAAGTGATGCATTAGAATGCAAATATATGCTCTGTAGATGAAAAGTGAGAGAAATGTCCTCCAGCCACAAAAGTGTTACATGAAGGAGACACAACTATTGGCACTGTGGCTAGCATAAATTTAGTCTGCAAAAGAGCTCATTGCTGGCTGTGCCAATAATAAATGCTCTCATAGCAAAGGATGCAATACAGTATGCCCCAAACATCACTAGATATGCACTTGTATGTGTATTGAAAATAAAGCTATATGGTGCTGATTGTTAGATTATTGTTGTTTTCATTAATGAACATGGACATTTCAAAACCTCAATGTCAATAGCTAATCTACCCTGCTTTGAGTCCCAACTCGCAAAAAGGACAATAAAACAACCATTGTACATAGTAATAACAGAACACTTTGTCCAGGTTTAGATTGCGGGATTTGACGGTATCTAGCAGTGATTTTGCAGATTACAACCAACTCAAGCCTCTCCCGTGCCAAGTGTGTATGCAAATGGCCCACTCTAGAGCCAGTCGTTGTAAGAGTAGAGTGCGTAGACTGTGTGTAAATGGGAAGTGAGTGGTGAAGCAAGAGAGAGAGAGAGCGGCAGCAACGGATGCGAGTAACGTAATTGACTCCAGCCCAGAGTTTGGTCTGTCCATTCTGGACTACTGTAAAAACATGGCAGAGCAGCATGGTGGACTTCATAGAGAGGAACCGCTCCCTATGTAGATATAAGTGTCTTATTTCAGTTGATTATATACTGAAGAAAACATACTTGTTAATATAAAATGCCAATAGATCCCACAAGATGTTACACACTGGTCCCTCAAAACAAAGAGTACAAGTAAAGCAGTTGTCTTATGGAGGTGTTTTCTTCGACTGGATCCCTGTTTTGTTTGTCTTGTGCATACGCATGAGGATCAACATGCTTGATGCATGATTTCACACTATTCCTCTGATGCACGGGTGGTGCTAACACCCCAAGATATGTAGCAATGTGGCAACAAAGGCAGGGTAGAAAAAGAAAGCAAGCTAGTAAATGTAATGGGTGTTGAAATACTTATTAAAAAAAGGGGCTTTCTCAATGATTTATGAGGAAGGAAACACACATTTGGTTGTATGCCTCCACCAGCAAGTTGCATTTACATTTGTCTTATGGCCAAAATCATGTTATGTGACCTTTGACCACCATGCATCGAATCTGTTCATCCTTGAGTCCAAATGGATGTCTCTGCTAAACTTGAAGAAATTCCCTGAAGGTATTCCTGAGATATCACATTCACAAGTTTGGGATGTACAACCCAAAAACCTACTGCCTCGGACGATGGCTGTAGCTGAGGCATAAAAATTGACTCAAAGATGGAGCCTTTCCATGCAGAATCTTAAATATGAGACAAAACTTTATATACTTTCAAGTATATAATTCATTAAATGAGGACATCTTTTCTCTGTTTTATATTATAGTAAGTTAAAGCTTCAGTAGGCAACAAGTTTTTGGCATCTTTGGGCAAAAATACCATAATAACCTTTCATCATTGTGTAATTCAAGTGTTGTGAGAGAAAACTAGACTTCTGCTCCTCCTCATGGCTCTGTTTACAGGCTTTAAAATATCTAGCCGACGACGGGAGACATAGGCCAATCACAGGTAATTTCAGAGAGAGTATTCCTTGTGAGCGTTCCTATTGGCTGCTGGGCGGTGCTTGGTATTTCCTCAAATGTTCTCAACATAGCTGCCGGGTCACAAAGTTTTTAATTTTACACAAACCGTACACTACAAGATGTTTCTGAAAACATTTGAGGAGAGAAATAGTCATTACAGTAACAGAACATTGATTCATATTTGGTGAGCGCTGCCTAGTTTGACCGTTTTCAGTTTATCGCACTGAGGCACATTTTTTCAGATTACTGCAGTCATGCACTACTGTCAGGATATGGCGACGTTTTATAATTTTTTTTTGTCATATTTGCTCCATTTCTACCCACTGCAGGTTTGGTTTTGAACCGTTGGTCAGACAAAACAAGCAAATTGAAAATCATCTTGATTGATGTCATTTTACAGCAACTAATGAATGAATTGAATAAACATAACCATTAGCTGCGGCTGAAGTGTGCTCACACATACATGTGAAAAAGCATTAATTAACCTATAATTACTGATGGACATATTGTACATTAACTGTCGTTGGTTCATATTACATTGAATGTGTTCTGTAGCATTTGGCTGTGGGCTTACATATCCTGTGTGTCTGTGGGCTGATTGTTCATGCTTTTAATTTTAATTTTGCGCGGGCAGGTATACATTAAGACTCATGAGATAATAGCTGAAGCCACTTAAATACTGAGCGCTTCTCATTCAGCGTAGAAGCCTTCCAGTGTAACACAACATCCAAGTTACTTCACAGAGAATGTGGAGCTGTGAAACTTTGAGGTCGCTTTATGTAAATGGACCTCTTTTTCTCTGTGACTCAATTCCCTTACTTCTTCTTTCATCCTACATATTTTCCCTCATTACAACTGCTACCTCTCTTCTTCGTGGTCTCATTTTGGTTCGTTTATTCCCTCTTCCCCTGCCTTTCCCTCTCTGTTCCTATCACTCTCACCCTCCTTCTCTTGGTTCCCCCTTTTCGCCGTCTCGCCCATCATTCCGCCTCTTTCTTTCCCACCTCGCTCCTCGCTATGTCTAATGACGTCTCAGCTTCTTCCAAACAGAGAGTCCATGCCGTAATGGCCTGAACCATAACGAGCTCATTTTAAGGAGTGGAACAGAGGGAAGCCATTGCTGTCTGACAGACAGCCATTTAAGAGCCGTCTACTGAGGTGTCTACACTACGGGCCCCCGTCAACCCGCCAACCAGCCGGCCAGCCAGCCATGTCTTTTTCTTCCTCTTACTTTCAAACGTCTCCTCCCTCATTTTCCCACTAGTTTCCTCCATCTTTAAAAATCTCTTCAACATGGCTGATTTGCTATCTTTCCACTCTCCTGCCCTCCTGCTGTCAATCACTCCTATACTTTTTCCCCGAGCGTCTCTTTCGTAATCCCTTCCCGTCATCGGCAGCTCCGTCTCAATCTCCATCGCTCTTGGTCTGATGATGACATATGAACCCTGGTCTCTTAATTGTGGAGCTCAGTCTCGCAAAAACATTTGCCATAAAGAATGGACCCCTCGTCACGCCAATGAGAAGTAATGGTCCTTTTATTGCGGGATTAATCTCAATGGTCCTGTTGTCCATTGGCTGGCCGAGAAGTCTCTCATCCATCAGTGTGGAGGAAGGGAGTAGGAGGGGGCGACCTGAGATGATAACCTCCTTGATCCCCTGCAGTGACTCTAGGTTTCACCCTGCCCTTCAAACCCTCTCATTGATCTTTGACAGTTACAACTGTATGTACATCTTATTCCAGCTCTGTGGCTTTCTATTGCCCAGATATTGACCATTATTTGCCTGAGGTGCTACTACCTCTCCCACCGTCTGTTTTATACGCTGTCTTCGTCTGTACTCCCTTGCCCCTGTTTCTGTCTTCACCAGAACTAATTTGAGTGTGATAACTTGATTTCTTTTTTCTATTTTTATTACTTATATTGGAAAACTGCTAATTACGGAAGATGGAATAACGAGGAAGGGATTTATTTTATTTTACTGACATCATTAAAGGCCTTTTTCAACACTTTGACTTGTCATAGCAGGAGAAGAACAGGTGTAATCGGTGGCATTAATTAAGGTTTCTTATTAAGGTTCCCAGTGAGCCATCCCAGTAGTGAGCCAGCATGCACAAGATCCAACACAGTCTCACGGCAGTTTGTGAAATAGTCCCGAAATTAAATCTATTTGATTCGTGCACATAGACACAAACACATCCCTTTTTTCTGGGACACTCAGCGCAACTTTCACAAGGTATTTTTTGTACATTTTCCTTCAAATATCCAGCAACACGGGACACATGTCAATTTCCGCTCCAGTCTTTTCAAAATAAAACTACTTAGTTAGGTTTAGAAAAAGATCAACTTGGTTGGGTTTAGGTAACAAAACGACTTAGATAAGTTTAGAAAAAGATCGACTTGGTTAGGTTTAGGAAACAAAATTACTTAGGTTTAGGAAAAGATTGACTCAGTTAGGTTTAGGTAACAAAACTATTTGGTTAGGTTTAGGAAAAGATTGTGTTTTGGGTTAAAATAACAATGGAAGTGCCTTAATTTAAGTACGAAACTTACGTGACAAATAAATCGAAGTTGACTATGAACACTAGTCTCTTAGGCAAAAGTATGCTGTTTTTTTTTTGTTTTTTGTTTTTTTTTACACTTCTTGGTTCACAATTATGTGGATTAAATGAGAAGTGACTTTGTGCTGATCATCACGATACAAATGGGAAATTCCTGTCTGTGGACCCAAATCATTACATTAACTTTTAGGACTATTTCAAGAAATATTGTGCAACTGAGCTGCGACATCAGGACCCTTTAACACATAATGGAATCCAGCCATTAGTCAACCATTGATTTGGGCAACTTGAGTGCAACTGTAAACACTATAGACCTATTCACATACTGAAAAAAAACGATGTGTACATAAAACACACAGCAAGATTAGCTTTCATTTGGAGTTGTGTAATGCAAGTCTGATATTCACTCTCCTTTTAGCTTTGTTTTGGTCTCCACCAGCTCCAAAGGGCAGTATCTGGCTCTTTAGCTATTAAATGCCACACTAAGCTCACCAGCCAGACACTGACTTTGTCAGTGGTGCTGTGGAAGGTAGATTTCAGTGGGTTTATCTGAGCTTTTTTTAATGAAAACTGTTGCTGGAAACAAGTTTGAGAGGTGAGAGCAGAGTTTGGTGGTTTGCTACCACCGTCAACCCCTTCAGATAAGTCTTTTGATCCATTGTCAGTATAAAAGTATTGATTTGTGCAGCTGTAATTACACCTTTCTGCTGTGACGTGCATGTTTGACATAAAGAAAAAAAGTCAAATGACACTTTTATTTATAACAAGATAATAACCATGCAGTCAAAGAGTTGCTTAAGACCAATGTCAGTACTCTTTCATCACACACTCATTATAGACTAAACCAACCGACGCCAATTTGTCTGAAACCGGACGAGATGTGTGGGATGTTTTGGACTGTAATATTCAGTCCTGCATTTATTTTAATGTTTGTCTCAGTCCGAGCGGGGCTTTGTGCAAACCTCTCTTGTCATGCTGTTGCACAACAACACATTAAATGTTCTCTGCCCTTTGCTAATGAAGTGTTGAGCTATTTCTGATCCAATTAAAAGCTGGTTTGTTGTCTGAGCTTTGGAAAAGTTATTGGAGCTGATGAGACGCATCTTGATGAGACTTGCAAATATGCAAAAGATATTAGCTATACTCTTTACCCTGGGTGGGAAGTTGATGGATTTCATCTGAAAGAATCACTACTGCTGTACAAAAACGTGTTTTTTTTTTTTTTTAGTGAAATATAAAATAGTGTGTAATATTTCAGCCCATAGATTTCTGAAATTGTACTGTTCGGCAGCTGAAGCTCAAACCTTTTTCCTCCCTCTCCTCTCCAGACCCTCCATCTTCTTCTCCCTCTCTCCCTACAAAGTTTCCCAGCATGCCTCTCAACTCCCCCAAGACGTCCCCTCTTTCATGGAATTACCTCCACGCTTTCTTTACTCTATCTCGCCTCTGTTTGGAGTTTCACTGCTCTCACCTCTTCTAGCCATTGCCTAAGTCCTTGTACCTTCATTGCCAGCCTTGTCTCACGCTCCCACTCCCTCTCTCGCCCAGCCGAGGTTGCCTGTGGTTTTATTACTGTGGCAGCTGCAGTATGATATCGACCTCCCTCCACCTCCGAGTAAGCCTCTGCTAATAGAGAGACAGAGCGGTGGAATGACCAGGAGCAGGTGGACCGACCTCGGTCCCAGTGTAACAGCAGGGGGCACTCTTCAGCCTTGGCTGCCATTTGTTGCTGTCGGGTCCAGCTTGTGTGTGAATAAAGTGGGCAGATGGAGAACAACAATGCTGCTGCTTTGTGACTGTTAGTGTGCTTTAGATGTGTGTGTGTGTGTGTGTGTGTGTGTGTGTGTGTGTGTGTGTGTCGTGTGTGCTCATGCATGGCAAGTCTCTGTCCTTTGCTGTACATGAGAAAAGGGCAAAAGCTTAGTGGGGGAAAGCAGAAGATGGTGTTGATCTCTCATTAATATGTATAGCCTGCTGTGTGTGTGTGTGTGTGTGTCTTCTGTGTGTTCTCCACACATGTGATCAAATCTAAGGTCATGGTAGAAACTGCAGGGAAGTCAAGTGTGTGTGAATTGAGTGGAGAAATATTCATTTATAGTCCACAGTACCTGTATGAACAGTTTAAGACGTGCAGTATCTCGCACACCCAAGTAAGAAAAGGACTCTTTTGTGTATGTTGTCAAACAAAGCAGTTTAAATTGTAGCCCGGCAGCATGTGATGGTAGTTTAAGTCTGTCTTTGTTTTTGTGTTCCCTAGGAGTCTCTTAATTAATTCAAAATAGCAGAGCAGCCACATTTTCATGGTGAGATCTGAGTGGGATTTGGCTGAATGAGATTTTGTACACAAACTTAAAACATTTGTTGAGTAATCCATTCTCGTTTTAACTGGCTTGATCCGTCTGCTTAGTCTCGCCTACTTCAACTCAGCTGAATTAGTACCTTCATATATGGCATCCAGACGGTCTGAAGTGATCGGAAGATTACACTGAACCATCAGACAGTTTGGCGGATCACATTTCTTGTTGAAGTGATTTTCTAGAGGAGGGCCACATCCCTTCTCACTGGAGTGATATTTGAAAGACTCAAGGCCGACTGCTTGGACGAATCTCAAGGTGACAGCAGAATATGATCCAATTTGCTTTATTGTATACTTACTGATAGAAACACTTTTGAAGTATAAAGGTTGTCAATTGATTAAAATATTTAATCACGATTGTCCATAGTGATTTATCGCAAATTAAACACACATTTTTTTAATCTCTTCAAAAAGTTATACTTATAAAGGTATAAGTATTTAAAACGTTTATCAACATGGGAGTGGGCAAATATGCTGCTTTATGCCAACATTTGTAAATATTTATTATTGGAAATTAATTAACAGCACAAAACAATGACAAATATTGTCCAGAAACCCTCACGGGTACTGCATTTAGTATAAAAAATATGCTCAAATCATCACATGGCAAATTCAAGCAACAGGCAACAGCAGCTGTCAGTGTGTCAGTGTGCTGACTTGACTATGACTTGATCCAAACTGTATGTGATTATCATGAAGTGGGCATGTCTGTAAAGGGGAGACTTGTAGGTACCCATGGAACCCATTTACATTCACATATCTTGAGGTCAGAGGTCAAAGGACCCCTTTAAAAATGGCCTTGTCAGTTTTAGCTTGCCACAATTTAGCACGTTGGAGCGTCATGTAACCTTCTTCATGACAAGCTAGTCGGTGGTACCAATAGATTCCTCAGGTTTTCTAGTTCGATATTGTACCAGGGTCGTCACTTTAGCTTTAAATAAGTCCGATTTGCGTTAACGTGTTATTATCGCGTTAACTTTGACAGCATATATGTTGGTTGAGGAGAAAGTTTTGAACTTCTACAGCTGGCCAACACTTTCCTGGTTGCAAAACATTTTCAGTGAGGTGACAAGTTCCTGATGGTGAGAAATAATAGGCGAAAAAATTCAAAATGTCATGGTGGGAAACTGTACCTTTGACATTGAAGACCCTCCTCCCCTCTGCTTTCTCCGGCATGAAACTCGCTCTGAAATAAAATGAAACTCAAAAGCGTTCCTTCCAGCTAAAATAATAATATCACAAAGGCAGTCTTCTTCTCCTTTCTCTTCATCAAGATACCGCCTTATCACAGTGCTTTCAGACTTTTGTGATTACGCTTTCATTTTCATTTTTGTTGCTTAGGCTGCATGTCTTCACTCCATTAATTTAGGAAACAAATTAGGCTAATCATTATCAGGTTCATCACTTTTTATGACCTCATCATTATACTGGAAGAGGCTCTAATTGTGGCGGGATCAAGGTGTTTCCCGTCTATTACAGTTTAATGGTTGTTATATATAGCTTGACTTTGTGATGGGTGCCAAATAAACACTGTATATGCCAGTGCTGACACAAAGCTATGAACCCTCAGTGCTTATTATGCATGATCTTTTCTATGTATGCTCATAGTATCTCTAGCCATGTGTGTTGATGGTGATGTCAGTGGGAAAGAGGCAAATAGCTCTGCTAGAAAACTCCAGTCCTGATCCTTATGCATTCATGCACAGCAGGATCTGTGTGACTGTGTACAGACTGATAGATGTATGAACACATACTGTACATACTCGTCTGCTTGAGCACATATTTATCTAGGCACCTTGAAGCTTCAGTGACTTATGCACCTTTCTGCTTGAGCTGCAACACCACTTCCACCACTTCCATGCCGGTGCTTTAAAGGGATAGTTTGGGTGTTTTCAAGTGGGGTTGTGCGAGGTACGTATCCATAGTCAGTGCATTACCTACATTAGATGACGGTCAGCACGCCCCCAGTGTGGAGAAGCAGACAGGGGTACCAGCACAGGAGCAAAGCAATGTACTGCTGTGGACGGGGACAGCAGCAAACATATTTTAGCCACCTAAATGAAAGGCTCACCTTAAAAAATCAATATCACATTCAGTGTACGCTATATTTAGAATATCTTCACCACTTTATCTCGCCGTCAGACAGCATTGCTGACAGGGAACTGAAGTCGTTATCTATGCTTTCTTCAATGCCACCAGACTTCTTTGATAAAAACGAGACATTTTACCTCGCAGAAGTTGTTGCTCTTCCGCCACCGTGACCAGTTATTTTGTTTGTGTTATTTTGTGACTTTCCTGTTTTACGATTAGATCGGATTCACCAGTCACACAATAACGCAAACAACCTAACCGATCGAGGCAGTGGCAGACCAGCAACTTCTGTGTTCTGAGAGGTAAAATTACTGTTTTTGTCAGTGGAGTCTGGTGGCTTTTAAGAGAGCATAGACAGATATGACTGCTTAAATTCCCTGTTACAGCAAAGTAAAGTGGTGAATATATTCTAAAGAGAGCATACACTTCAAACTGATATATACAGCATAATTTTTAGGTGGGCCTTTCTTATAAGTTTTGCTGCCATCCTCGTCCACAGCAGTACATTGCTTTGCTTCCTGTTTGTTTCTCCAAACTGGGGGCGTGCTGACTGCATCTACTGTAGATAATACACTGACTATGGATAAATACCTCATACAATCTCGCACAAAATCCGAACTACTCATTTACAGAGGAGCGTAGCACGAAGGAATCGGTCATCCCACGGTCAGATCCGTCTAGCTTAAGTTGTTTGTATAATTCCCTGCAGTGCATGCAGATTGAGACACTTGCAGTATGCTGTTTTTTTTTTTTTTTTTTTTTTTACAAAAAAGCCCATTGAAAGTTATTTTTAGAAAATTAAATGTATTTTTCATGCCTTATTTGGTATGGGATGTATTTTTCATTTAAATCTCATTTATAACAGAGTAACATTAAATATCCCATTTCTACAGAAGGGTAGACCTGGGTATCGAGTGCAATGCTGCGAACCTTACATATTTATGTAAGAAAAATGGTTACAAATACCCATGACTCATTGTCATCCATCAGCTCACCTAATGGATGCTACATTTTTCCTGATGGATATTTGCTATTTGGTTGACATGAACCACAAAAAAGAGACCTTATCAAGCCAAAGCCTTCATCTGCTTTTAACTGAGTCACTGTTTGTCATTTTTGCCATCAAAGGTCTTTTGCTTTTTTGCCAGTAAAGCAATCTGGATGATATAAACTATTAGACAGTTTCTACTTAAAATTACATATAACTAATACGCTTTTGAAAAACATGCAAAACGAAGCACAGATTTTATTGATTAAAGTTTGTCTGTTCAATACTGTTGGTTCAGCGTACAAGCCAGTAATGAATATCCCCACCATTGGTGACAAGGAGGCTGAGTAGTTAGACACGCAATTCTATACTGGAAAAGGTCATGGACTCAATAATTACAATAAGCAGTGGGACCACCAACAAGTGCTGACAACCAGTATCCTTTAGCAAAACAACCTGAAGGCTGACCCACACTGAAAGATTTTTCAAAATTTTACAAATGTTGAAAATGTGTGAGACCCCACACATAACGACATGTTATGCTTAATTTAACAGTTTTGTTCCTGTAGAGTGTGGAGAGCAACGATTTGGCCAAAACAGCACATCACAAACTAACAGATTCATTCAAGAACCGCAAGAGTCCCGACTCTCAAAACCGGAAATCTCGCAAAATCTCTCACAGTCATATGTGACGTTAGTGTAAACAAACATGGCGGTCGATGGGCAGGAAGACTGAGCGATAACATGGAGACACATTGTCCTTCTTCAGTCAGCTTGGTTCCAAATTGCCTGTCGTACCTGCATCATCAGCTGTCCTCTGGGTTCCCCGCACACAACGGGATATCTGATCGTAAATATTGAATATGTTTAATATTTGTAATTTGAAATTGGTGTGCTTCCGAGCAGATCAGGTATGTCAAAAAAAGCTCTCGTAATTTACCACATACCACAGGAATCTGGAAAGATGACCTTTAAAATCATCAAAAAATCTGGGCTTTGCTGACCATTGTCAGGAGGGGGAATCGGGCCCAAAATCAGCGTGAATTTCATGAACGAGTGCCTGACATTAATCAATCTCTTTCTGAGATCATTGAATGTTGAACTAGAAGGAATGTTTCCTCTCTAGTAAGTTTTTTTGCCCCTTTCGATTATCTTTCAGGTTTTATTTAATCAGTGTATGGCACCCAATTTGACTGTTGTCGGATATTATTGGTCACTATCAGCACCATAGGTGTGGGTCAATAGGAGCCTACTAAACCCACTATTAGGTTTTATCATCTATACACTTGGTAGATTGCCAAAAGAACACGACAGCGACCTCTAGAGCCAGTAGTAATTATGACAGGAGCAGACGTGAACTTCACCCAGCAGGTTGGGGTTCACATCCAAGGTGAAACCAACAATGTGTGGTTGTCTTTGTGTTTAGAAGCCTAAAGTTTCACTTTCACTTTTGAAATGACTTATTTTAAGCCAAAACACAATGTTATACCCTAAACTAAGCCCTAACTAAGTGGTTTTCTTGCCTAAACCTAAAGAAGTTGTAATTTTGTTATCTAAACCCAAAGAAGCCTTTTTGTTTGTGCTCAAAACGTGATGATTTATTCAGTTTTACAACATGGTAGAACTTGTTGCTTTTAAGTTTCCTTTTCACTTTTTCAAAATAGTAGGTGGAGCCAAGACATTCCCAGCCCAACTCATCACATACCGCCACTTTGTTACGCCCTACTTTATTTTTGGCATCAAAATCATTCAATTCCCCTTAGCGTCACCTTAGGGTGAGGCAACAAAACCACTATGTTTAGGTTTAGGAAAGAACTACATAGTTGGGCTTAAAACTATGAACAGTTGATTGTAACGTGACACACGGGACGTGAAAAGTGGTCTCCTGGATGAAAGCCTCGTGCTTGCTGGATCCATCCACCTCCACTCCTGCCCACCCTTTGTATCTTTCTTTTTAAACTATGTCACCACACTCCCGGCACTCTTTCTCAGGGCATTAACTTTTGCCACAGGTGGGTTTACGTTGCAGTTAATGGAACGGCCTTTGTGTTTCATACTTGTGCTAAAGGGTGCCATGTGTGGTGGTACTGAACGCTGACAGCCGTGACAAAGCCTCAGTATTTAACGCCCTGGGAATGAGAACAGGCTGGTGTAGTAGGCCCTTATTGACCCACATTCATGGTGCTTAACGTGACGATAGCGCTTATTAAATGGCCTGATAACATTCAGCCCAATGCAACCATAGTCCTGTCAGCTACTGAGCAGCTGCACTGAATCAGTGGGGTGAAGTGCTTTTTTCAAGGTCACCTCAACAATAATGGTTGAGTGAAGTAGTTAGTTATTCACTTTCCAGTCTTAAATTTCCCCACCCGGTCCAAGGACTTCTTCTGTCTCTCTGAACTCCACAGGTCGTATTTGTGCAGCCATGAGGAAGTATCGAATCAAAAACTGCAATGAATAAAATGAATAGAAATATAATATTTCTGTGAACCCATTTTTCCCATTTGCGTGTATAGACGTGTCTAAGGCGCAGGCAGTTGAAATGGCTGTCTGGTTACCGAACCATGTTTTGTTAAAATGGATTTCAACCAGAGTTCTCGCCTGCCTTCAGCAGCCTTCACTACCCCCGAGGTAGCTGTCAACCTGTACCCATCTCTGCACCTGAACTGCTACAGCAGACAGTGTAGTTAAATGTCAGGCTCTGCTGTAGGCCATTGTATGCACGCGTGTGTGCGTGCGCACGCTCGGGGCCCCTGTGCACGGCAGGTAGGGCACGAGAATGCATTATTGATAGTGTTTGAGGTATGCAAAGCAAAGCAAGAAACCTCTTTGATCTCACATAGACACCGTGTCGCCTGCAATCTCCCTCAGAATCAGTTATGTGCACGAAGCACTGGGAGGCAAGAGCCACAAATTCCTCCTTGATCACTTCTCCCTTTTATCTTTTTTTGTCCCTTTCTTCCTCTTCTTTTTCCATTTAGGAGACACTGCCCAAGGAACAATTGTTTTGGTATTTTTCTTGCTCTGTCATTGGGACAACAGAGAGAAGAAGGAGGAAAAAAAGCCATTATGATTCCTCCAGTAATTGCGGAACAATTGAAAATTGAACTGGGGAATTTGCTGCCAATTAACTGTATATTCATAAGGTACTGTTATCACCCGAATTGAATTTACATGCAGAACGATGCAGCATGTGTTGGAACAGGGGACATAATTGCAAAGCACGGCCAAGTGAGTTATGCAAATGGTGCTCATTTCCCCACAAATTTGAAGTGACTTAGCCTCTACCCATATTCATACAATGCCTTAATAACTTAAACATAAGGTAGTGCTACTGTAATTGCTGTGCCAGATTAAAGTTTCTAGTGCTGAGGTGAAAGAAAATGAATGTCCCCCAAAGGCAAAAGTAGAAGAGGAAGTGAAGAGAGTAAACCAAAAGCATTCAAAACTGTGTCAGATATTTCTATGTTTTGAGGGGCTAACGTTGTTGGTTTACCGAAGATTAGCTTCAAAACAGCACACGTGCTCTTTGAAAGACTTACCTGTAAGGAGCATAATCACAGTTACAGACACATTACTGTCTGGGAAGTGAGATTAGGAAGGTAGATATTGCGAGCAACACCTGCGGCCTGCTGTGGCTGCCGTGTATGCGTGTTTTACCCGCAGGTATGCAGCAGTGAAGAGATCAAGCTTATCCTTTGTGACAGTCACTTTTAAGTCCTTTTCGCAACTGGGTGGTTCAATTTGCCACCGTCGCCTCCCTGCGCCCCACTCCAATCGCTGACACACACACACGGTCACACACACACACACACACACACACACACACTCCTCTGATAGGCTGTTGGACAAACCATTGACCTTCACTTTGCAATCTCCGAGGTCGATCAGTAGGCCATTCTTCCACGTAATGTTTACATCTCTGTGGGCTATTTGGCCACAATGGGGAGATTGCCTTTGGTCAACAACCTATGTCCACAATGGTCATTTCACCAGCTTGGCTCGAGGCGGGAGGCCATCAAAGCAGCACAGCGCAGTGTCACTCTTTCTACTTATTGAAAGGAGGGAGGCGTTAGGGTCGAGGGAATGAAAAGGAAGTCAGACTCTTTCCGATAAACTTTGTTTTGCTCTCGGTTTTCATGTCTCCTGCAGAGCACGCTCAACATGACGTCATCTGTTTGTGAATCCATGTGAAAGCTGCGACTGGAGAGTGAATATATGGCAAAAAATTAATATTTAATTCAGTGCATTGTGCATATGTTTACATATTAATAAGGAAATATCAATCTTAAAACCTCATTCATATAAATAAATCCCACATGCTGTTTCAAGTGATTTAGTTGGAATATAAATGAGTGTTTTAATTAACTTAATTCATAATGATTAACACAACCATTGAGCATGTTTAGCAGTAGCCCCATGCATCTCATCATCACTTTTTACAGTCTATTTAATTCTGTAGATCACAATTATTATTTGATATTACACAAGATGTCTGAGACATTGCGTGCAGGAGGTTTTAAGATGCTATAAGGAATGCCTGCTTCAGCAGCGTGAGACTAGTGAGTTACTGATCGCTGACGTTAGAGGTTAAAGGTGCTATTGATAGCATTGATAGCATCCAGCCAGTAGATGTCACATTCCTCCTCCCCCATACAAAATGATACCAATGTCGTTTTACTATTGGCTCACGAGCCTTTTTAGAAGTACGAACCAAATGTGAGAGATTAACAAAACATTCAGTTGGACCTGCCAAAATTTTTAAATGATTGATTCGCCATACTTTTATTTGGCACCTTTCAAAATGCTCTGTTGATTCTTCTTCTTCTTCTTCTTCCTTAAATATATTATTATTTTCATCTTCATAAATATTAGGGCTGTTAACATTGTAATAATGCTATAATAACTAATTATTATTACTGAGTATAGCTATAATTACTAACTAAAACTAATAAATTAATTTTAACACCAATAATTTTCTTTAACGCATTAACACAATTGATATTTCAGAGGCTGTAGCCGACTCAGTCTTAAAGCTAGAGTGAAGATACTGTTAAAAATCATGTGAAACTATAAAACTTGCATAATTCATTGGTACCAGCCATGTCATATTAGCTTGTCATGAAGGAGGTTAAATAAAGCTCCAAACCTTTGGCTAAATTTTGGCGAGGAAGGACTGACATTGCGATTTTCAATTCAGTTCTGGGGGTACCCACCAGTCTCCCCTGTACAGACATGCCCACTTTATGATAATCACAGTCAGTTTGGATCAAGTCATAGTCAAGTCAGCACACTGACACACTGACAGCTGTTGCTGCCTGTTGGGCTGCAGTTTGCCATGTTATGATTTGAGCTTTTTTTTTCAAATGCTGTACCTTTGAGGATTTCGCAACAATATTTGTCATTGTTTTGTGTTCATAATGTTAATTAATTGATTTCCAATAATAAATATATACATAGATTTCCATAAAGCAGCATATTTACCCACTCCCATATTGATAAGACTACTAAATACCTGACAAATCTCCCTTTAAAGTACATTTTGAACAAATAAAGAATGTGCACAATCATGTGATTAATAGCTACTACTATATTAATTTAATTGAACTTTAATTGATTTATTTTTAACTATTTTAATCAACTGACGAAGTAGTGTGAATTCTTGTTGTTTTTTTTCAACCTGGAGTTTCAACCAACGTTTAGCTGTGTTTTATCATTAGCAGAATGATGATGTGATCAGACAACTGGCTATTCACTGCCTTTTAAATATTCATTGTTTTTTTTGTTAAAACATGGTAAGGAAATCAAAGAATGCTTTGAACCAAGTTGTTAGGAGCAAAAGGGAACATGTCGGTCCCAGTGATCAGAGCACGCTTGAATAAAGGATTCAGGATTCAGTAGGATTTTAGCTGCTGTTGTCACTAATAATTAGATGTTAAAAACATTTAAAACAGCCAAGGCCTTAGAGGACTCATGGATGCAAAATCAAATGTATGGCAGCATCTGTGTGTGTGATGTTACTGTATGAGATTAGTGGATGTGAGTGTGAGAGATGACGGTCTGGCTGTAGATCCACAGGGACTGGACTGAGAGCAGGTGTACTGCTTCGTCCTGCAGCCGTGCCAGGACACGCCGCCTCGCCGTGCCAGCCACGTCCGCCTCTCAACACCCCTCCGCCTTATGTCTCGCGCTTTCTCTCCCCACTTCCTTCCAACCTCCGTTCCTCCTTACTTCCCAATTTACCTCCTGTGTCTCTCTTGTTGTTTCACCTTTCCTTCCTTCCTTCCTTCCTTACTTCCACTTGCTTCCTGCTTCATCTCTCCTCCTCTTCCTGCTCCCAGTTGTCCTTCTCCTGCCTGTGCTCGAACATCACCAAATGTCTTGTGGGCATTCTGTAGCCTCCACCCAAAAGAAACCCTATTCATATTATTGTTCCATTATTTATCATTAATATCACAGTCTTGATGCTTTATTAATCCCCGGAGGAAGTCTTTTTAGATGTTTCCTCTGCTGGTCGGTAGCCAGCAGTTGTGGAAGAGATACTCAGAACCTTGACCTCAGTAAAACTAGTAATACCACACTGTAAATAATCTGTTACAAGTCCTGCATTCAAAAGAGTAAAAGTAAGAAAGTATTAGAATCAAATTATACTTAAAGTATCAAAAGTAAAAGTATGTATTATTACGCAGAATGTCAGAGTAATATATGCAGTACATACTTTATTATATTATTGGATTATAATTATCGATGCATTACTATACACATCACATTATTATTGCAGCTGGTTATGGTGAAGCAAATTGTAAACTGCTGCACAGCTTAATCTACAATAATGTATTAAAATGTATCAGTGGATTATTAATACAAAATATACATCTGTAGAGTAATGCTTTAAGATAAATCTTATACTGTTAAAAAGTGCAATATTTCCCTCTGAGATGTGGTGGAGTAGAAGTATAAAGCAGCAGAAAATGGAAATACTCAAGTGAAGTACAAGTACCTCAAAAAGTACAGTGCTGGCAGCCAGAGAGAGAGAAGGCAGATCTTATTGTCTAATTAGATAATTGTCATGATTACATCAAGTGTAATGTAGCTAACACAAACATATTGTTTGAGTTCACCTGGTGTACATAATAAGCTGCTAATCATGTATTATTTATTTATTTTTTAATTATACATATGCATTTTGATTTATATAAACACATGTAAGCTGATGCAGTGACCTGGATGCATTAAGCAAATTATGGGGAGTAAAAGCAAGAGCTCCTATGAAAACACTAATTTTAATGGGGCTCCAAAAATATTAGCTTGGTCGTATTTATTCAAATTCCTTTTGCTATTTACATTTCATTTTGTTTTTCATCTCTAAATTATGCATATTTATAATGCACTCGTATATAAAAACACCATTCCCTAATGTGAGTGGCTACACGTACTTTTCTTTCCCTGCCAGAGATGAATTCGTTCGTCTCTTATTGCCATGTTCAGCAACAGTTTCAGCAACAGTACACAGCATCAGTGCATGACAACGCTAAGCCCTCACTGACACACACACACACACACACACATCTCACTTGTGTTTTCTCTCTACCTTCGTTCTGCCATCCAAGCTCCGCCCTTTTAATACCACCTTTCTAGGCTCCCTGTTGTCTTCCAGGCTCCCCCACATATATTAAAGCCCTCCAACAGTCACAGCCACCTGGTTTATAGCTTCACTCCATCTTCACCACATGTCATCAAATCACACACACACACACACACACACACACACACACACACACACACACGCTAATTTAGCCGCACAAGCTAGACCCCAGAATCTAATCAAACCTTCCCACTGCATTCAACCTCTGCTCTGCTAGTCTGCACCCTGCTTTCACTCCAGCAGCCAATCACACACACACACACACACACACACACACACACACACACACACACACACACACACACACACACACACACACACACTTATCATCACCAATGTCAGCTACCTTCCACCACATCAAACCTTCACTTGCTGTTTTTACTGCATCTTCATGTTATCGCCAGTTTTCTTCCTCTGACCTCGTACTTGGCTGATCCGTCTGGATGTTGTGCTATCCTTTTACAGTATACATTGTTGTTTAATGAACAACACAAGCTAGCTACATAATTCAACTCTCACTGTTGCTCACCCCGGAGAGTGTGTGTATGTGTGACTCATTCAATTATTTGTGGTATTTCAGACATACAGTATGTGCATAATTAGCTTTTTCACACCGCATACATCGCCCGTTGGTTCATTGTTGAATTATGTATCAGGACAGTCTTTCTCATTAGATGCAATTTTGTTTAACCAGAGATTGTTCGAGGCTTCTACTTTGTTTTTCACTGTACATGAACAGAAGACTAGTGTGGCGGTACTCAGGTATCTGGAGTTCATTAGCTAGAAAGCAACCGACTGCATGTTTCGTATTCAGCGCTCAGTTCGCGATGCAATCAGTGTTCTTCCACTCTTGAAATCCCATGATTGGGCAGGTTAAGTGCTTTGAGAATTGAAAACACAATTTCCAAAGTTTCCAGATTTTTCAAATGTTTTGCACATTAGTTGTCGGGATTCGTCTTGGGGCTCGTCTGTGTGGAGTCTGCATGGTCTCCTGGTGTTAGCGTGGGTTTTCTCCAGGTTCTCCAGCTTCCTCCCACAGTCCAAAGACATGCAGGTTAATTGATGACTCTAAATTGCCATAGGTGTGAGTGTGACCTGTGACGGACTGGCAAAGTGTCCAGCGTGAACCCTGCAATGCCAGCTGGGATCTGTTCTGACACCAAACGGGATAAGTGGTTGGAGATAGATGGGTATCAGTGACAATGGCTGATCTATTCAGTTTAATTCTATGACTATATGCTTTATAGATTATGTACCTGAATTTTAATTCAGGTTTAAGTTTTGACCAGTTTGTTGCTGCTTTGTAATTGCTGCTAATTTTGAAGATTTTCTACCAAGTTGCTGTTGCGCATTTATTGCAATGATAAATAACAATTCAATAAAACATATCTGGTAACATCTAATTTTACAGGTCCTTAAATTTGATGATAATTAGGTGATAATTAGCAAATAACCTATTTGAAATTTCTTTGGAATTACTGCCAATTACTGCCTGTACTCAGTATGGGCTGATACCCAAAGCCCAGGTATCGCTATCAGGACCGGAAAAAGTCGGATCGGCACATCGCTAGTTTTTTGATGAATATTTTTCTTGTTGGTGTTCTGCTGCTAACTGGATGGCTATTTACTGTGGCTGTTTGTGCAGCACATTTTGGGGGGTTAGGGTTTTGAAAGAACGCACACTGCACGGCGAAGAGCGAGGGATTCAGCCAACAGGAGGATTAATCAAGCAGTTGACATCTGTGAAGCTCGACTACAGTAGCAGTGGCCACAAATGGCAGGAATCAAAGCTCGCCAGTCTGTACGCCTGTCTCTGTCTCAGTGATGCCCATGCATGTCGTTTAACTGGTCAAATGCAGGAGATTATGTGGATTCCCAGAAATTGGCCTTTAATGTCGGTTCGGATGACCTGTTTGTCTCCTTTGAACACGGCATGTAAAGTGTAAAATGTGAAATGTGGCTCGAGCCCAAGGCGTTACACAACGTGTGTGTTCATGTGTGTGTGTTTACATGTGCCTCTGAATAAGTGAGCATGTGTACGTATAGTGGTTGAACTGTGTCACAGATGCTTTTTCAGTCTACATTTGTGTGGCCATCTTTTCATACTTCTGCTGTTGTGGTTTCAGAGATGAATAAATGTATGGACGCAGTCCCGTGGGCGCTGCTTTATTACTTTTGGTTCGTTGTGCAGCATAAACAGTTTGACAGCTTGATTCCATTTCACTTCACTTTGCTCTCTCTGTCCGTGTCTGATGTTAAAATGAAAACAACTTCATTTGTTGTTCACATGGCAGCCAACATTTTTACTCGCAAACTAGGACAGCTCCGAGATCTTGTTCCAATAAAGACAGTTTTAAGCCTTATTTACCTACCTGTGTGGCTGTTGGACACACAACTATGTTATTAAAAGTATATGGTGCACTTTTTATCAACAAAAGATAGATGTTATGAACTGAAAAAAGTCATTAATGAACAGATAAAAGATAATAGTGATGGCATTATGGAAGTGTGGTAGTGAAAGTAAGTAAAAGTAGCAGTACCACAGAGTATAAATACTTTCTTATACATAAAAGACTTCATTAAAATGTACTTAAGTAAAAGTATTAACATCGAAATATATGATGATGATATGCAGAGTGGCCCATTTTAGAATTTTTTTTTAATTTGCTTGTGAATTTCACCAAGCGATCAATGAATAGGCTGCCTTTATCCATAATAATATATCTTTTCTTTGTTGATATTTTTTTTTATTATTAATCTGAATATATAGAGTAACTAAAGTTATCATATAAATATAATGGAGTAAAATGCACAATATTTCCCTCTAAATGTGGTGGAATAAAAGTAAAAAGTAGCAGAAAATTGAAAATTGTACAGCACTTGAGTAAATGTACTTAGTTACATTCCACCTCTGTTAAACTGTATAAGACCACTCACAGGCCAAATGGCGGCTTTTCTGAGTAGCCTAACTTGTCATATATTGTCATTTTTAGGACATGTTTGACACGTTAGGTGAATAAGGTGCTGAAAAATAAAGGGAGGGAAATGAGCAAAAAAACTCAGGTTCAAGAGTAAAACTGTAAACTATATAAAAATACATTGTACCATATTTAAAAGTTAGTTGTTTGTAAACATTTTTCAGGTCCTTTTTATAATACACAACACTGTGACTTTAGAGTGATAAAACCTTTATCAACATAGCTCGAGTTGTGTCATAAACGTGGGTATAGTATTCTGGCAAAAAATTGAATCGAAGGCAACTGGACTTAGATTCAGATTTCAGGGACAAATCTAAGTCCAGTTGCCTTCGATGCAATTTTTTTGACCTGGATGAATGAGAACCTTCACAGACGCAAGACAAGTATCCACATTGAAACTCCTAACAGGCATTAACAGTCTGTTTGTGTTTCAGAGCACTGAGTGATTAATTAGAGATGTGGATCCTCCGGGTCGGGGTGACTGAATCCCATTTAGAGCAGCTTCATCAGCGCGAGGTCACCAGGTATTCAGATGATGATACGAACGAAGGGAGGAGGCAACTTTGAGGGTAATAACATTATAGTGTGTTCGAACTGCAACTGATAGGGGGAACTGATCTCCATGTGCCCACAGATTTTGTTGTTATTTAGCGCATTATAAACTGGTCGGAATGTAAATGAGCGAGACAGCGAGAGCTGCGTTTATTCCCAGGCTCAGGCAGAATATCAATTGACCTGGAAAGATATTACAATGCAGACCGCCGGTCCAGAGTTCCTCCTCCGAGCGGCTCTGCACACAATGAGGAGATGCGATAAGTCAGTGTAGAGTGAGAGGTAAAACCAATATCTGGCTGTGATATTCCTCCCCATTGGTCTTTGGATATTAATTACATGAAGCTGCTTCAGTTCTATTACTCATAGAAAGAAGACGATATCAGAAATATGAAACAAAACTCCAAACAGGTACCATTGTTTACCGCTTTGCAGAGAATACAAATGAGGTTTTAATGATTTTCTTTTTGAGCTTTTATGTTACAGGGTTACAGAAGCATGATACTCAATGGTAAACAAATAACCTCTAATTTGTCTTAATACTCCCAAGCCTGAAAAACAACCACTGTTCCTGTATGGGTGATGAGGCATTATTTGAAATAATGCATAAAAAGGCCAGTTCAGGCGTTTTTATGTATGACATATCAATGCTCTGGCATTTTATAGCCTTTGTATCATTAATTCATCACATTGTACCTGTTAAACATCAGAGACGTGATTTAGTTTATTAGCACTTGTGTCAGAACCGATAAGATGATGAGAACATAAATGTAAGAGAAAGTGCAAATAAAAGAGGGAGCACATCAGTAATTAACCAAAATCAAGTTGAGAAGTGTGCCTCTGATGGGAATTTTACAGATCGCTGTGTAGACAGGAAATTGATGAATTATTAGATTTAGTCCCTCGACTTATTTACTTATTTATTCACCTCACGTCTGATCACTCTAGAGAAAAAAGTGAATCTGAACGAACCAAAGTGACACAATAAACCCAAACTAACTGATGGAGGCAGTGGTAGACCAGCAGCTCCCTTGATCTGAGGGGTAAAATTACTGTTTTTTTCAATGGAGTCTGGTTGCTTTGGCGAACATGTATTCAACGGCTTCAGTTCCCTGTCGGAAACACAGACCACATAGCTGTCTTGTGATAAGGTAAACTGGTGAAAATAATCTAAATACAGCGTACGCTGATATTGAGTTTTTAGGTGAGCCTTTGTTTTAGGTGGCTAAACTACATTGAGCTTAACAGGACATTGCTTTGGTTCTGTTCAGTAACTCCTGTCTACTATGGACTATTGATAAGTAGCTCATACAACACCGCTTCAAAACACCAGAAATATCCCTTTAGGTAGTGTGAAGCGTGCAAAGTCCCTAAATGAGGGCATATCTTTATGAATAATGGTGTTCATCCCTCCAGAAGAGTTTTTGTAGAATATGCTGAGGAGCATTGAATCTGTTCCTGTGGCTTTGAGGTGGACTAGCGCCTTGCTTAGACACTATTGTGGTTTTTACTTTGATTTGTCACATCTGAATGATGGTATCACTGTCAAGAAAGCATGTCCCTAAAATAAAGTCTCAGGTATGACCAGGTGAAGAAATAGCAAATCAAACATGGTTATGGTGTTTCTTTTCGTTGTTGCGTCGCCTGTTCCTGAATATTTAAATAATGCTCCACTGCTGATTTTAGGATTCACTGCCGCGCTCTTAGTTGTTAGTCCTGCAGTTATTTTTGTGCCGGTGCTCTTTTGGTGTTTTTCTCTTTGTATAATGCTTGCTCTCTCTCTTCTCTCTCCCTCTCTGCTTTCCTTTAGTCTTAAAAAGGTGTCTGAGGAGTGAGTGGGTTGCAGGTGTTAATACTAAAGGGGGAAAACACAGCTCTGCAAACTGCATCAGTGCTTACCTCAAACTGGGTTTATTAACACTCCATGGCACAATGTAAAATGAGCCGCAGCAGTGAATAAAACAATAAAGTCATACGCTTAATTCAGCTGAGGAGAGGAGGGAGAGAGATGAGCTGCTGTTTAATTTCCTCACAGAAAATATTTGGTTTGATCCTCATATGAGGGTTTTCTTTATATATAAAGGATCCGCTCTTGCAATGGCTGAAATTACGAGTCCACTTTCCCCCCCAAATATAATACTGTTATTTCTATTTCATGGTCGTCTTTAACCACTCTATGGAACGGACCACAATTTTAAATGAAAAGTAGCGGTAAGGTGCATTTCTAATGAAGATTCTCCACTGATGCGTTCGATATCTCATGAATCAAAGATGGGATTTTTAACAGCAAAAACTGAAAGCGTGTGAAATTAAAATGTCCAGAGATGAAAATGGGCGTGATCACGCACACATGATGATGAGCGGTAATAAACTAGAGACCATGGAGTCTGGCTTGCCTCTGGTTGTCCAGGGACTGGGACGGTTTAATTGAGGTTGTATTAGGGACCTCTGGGGAGGAATTTAACTTGTCAGACTAATCATCATAACGTTGGCCCTGGGTCAAGGCCCATTTTCATCCATTCCATCAGAAAGGCAGGGTCACTTCAGTCAGCTGAGGACTCCTCTGCTGTGAGAAACCAGGCCACAGAGAGACGCAAACTCACTTTTAATTAACTATCATCTGCAGGGTTGCCATGTTGTCCAAGCAATATTGCTTTAGGTCTGGGGAGAAATCATTCAAAGGGTCATTGAAAGTGCCATAAAAGTGTTTTTTTTTTAATGCAGAATCAAATGTCTGTGTGAAAACATGTTGAGGAAAACACATTGTTTCACTGCAATTCAACACAAATTTGTTGTCCTTTCTGTTTCCGTTTGGTTCTGGCCAAGTAAACCGTGCTTTTTCTTTTGAAGTCTGCTCATGTCCCAAGGGTGTGAATAACTTAGTTGTGCTTCTTTGCCTAAAACATGCATATTTGAGGGAAGAGAAAGCAGTGAATCAGCTTGTTTGCATTTAAATTAGTCTCTTACACCAGCATGTGTTCAAAAATAATCTTGCAAGCCTATCAAGTAATTCCATGAGGGTGTAAACCGTGCTATATGCTTATGTGTTATACTCTTCAGACCACTGCAATGCATAGGCTTATGATAAATAGTAAAGTAGGTACTTGCATGCTGTGACTCACTAAAAAACACTTGAATTTTACATCACATCACTTGTGTCGTCGTCACGTCTCCCCAAATAAAAATAAATCTGCAAGAGTCTCCCTGTCTGTCACATTTTACTCAGAAGTCGTGACCCCGGTTAGTACATGTGGGATAAATAAGGATCCTGAATATGTTTATGATGTGAGGATGACAGCGGGGATTCAGTCAGCAAATCCCATTGACACTGCGATGGAGAGGGATGGGATTTATCGCCCACTGACACATTTTGATGGAACCAGAAAAGCATGAAATTGAAAGTAAACCATATTGATCTACTTCCATCCTGTGGTGGTATAAAAAATAAAGTTTCTGTTGAAAACAGATGTGGATTTCATGTTAACTCTATTCAGAATATTTGCACATGGATGTGTTGGGCATGGCATCAACACAAGTAAACAAACAGGTGGAATAATACAATATAGTTTTGTTCTCCAGAGAGAGATTTATCCAAAATGTGAGGTGAGCTTCATCTAATCTTGTGACTGCTCTAAGAAGAAGAAGAAGATATTCCTTTATTAGTCCCACGAGGGGAAATTCAATTTTTTCACTCTGTTGTTAACTTATACACGGTACACGCAGACCCGAACACACACATGCACAAACATGCAACAATGGAGAGATGTCAGAGTGATGGGGCTGCTCCTGACAAGCGCCCCGAGCAGTTGGGGGTTTGGTGCCTTGCTCAGGGGCACCTCGGCAGTGCCCAAGAGGTAAACTGGCACCTCTCCAGCTACCAGTTCACACTCAGTTCTTGGTCCATGGCGGGACTTGAACCGGTGACCCTCCGGTTCCCAAGCCAACTCCCTACAGACTGAGCTACTGCCGCACCCCAGCTGAAATCTCCAATGTAGAGCATTAGGACTATCTGTAACAAGCACTGATGTTATTAACTGAAGAGTAACTATACCTTCATATTCTGCTAGAACCCTTCCTCCCATCCATCCATCTTCAACCGCTTATCCCGTTAGGGGTCGCGGGGGGGGCTGGAGCCGATCCCAGCTAGCATAGGGCGAAGGCGGGGTTCACCCTGGACAGGTCGCCAGTCCATCGCAGGGCACATAGAGACAGACAACATATAGACAGACAACCATTCACACTCACATCCACACCTACGGGCAATTTAGAGTCATCAATTAACCTAAACAGCATGTCTTTGGACTGTGGGAGGAAGCCGGAGTACCCGGAGAAAACCCACGCTTACACGGGGAGAACATGCAAACTCCACACAGAAGAGCCGCAAGCTGGAATCGAACCTGCCACCCTCTTGCTGTGAGGCGACAGCGCTAACCCTTCCTCCCGACATATTAAAAAAAATGCAACAACTGTAGGAGGCATGGCTATGTACTGTCGGATGCGAGGAGTTAGGAGACAAGGGGGAGACTGACAGTGTAGCCTGGACAGCAGCAACATGGACCTGGTAGTCAGTGCTGACAGCCAAGAGTAACTGCTGTCAGACTCCCCGTGTCTCTGCTGAAACAAGGTGGTGCTTTTAACCGTTTATGCCCCTTTAAGAGCATTACTGTTGGTACCTGTGTTGTAGCACCTTCGGGTCTGAAAGGTGAAACCAATGCTGAAGTGCCTTAAACTTGCAAAAAAAAAGTCTGATTGTATAGAAGTGTATGAGAAAATGAGCCTATTTGTCACTTGATGACCTCAGTAAACAATGTAAACGCGTTTTTGGTCTCAATTTGTAGTTTCAAGTCTTCTTCAATACGGCATGATGTTCATTTAGTAAATTATGGTCCCATTTAGAGTCAGATAAATAAAGCGGGGTATGTAACCCTGTAATTGACAGGTCGCTACCACAGTGTTTTCTGGTCTGGGAGTTGTCCGTGTTTTCTTCTTACAACTTTAACAGTGTCTTTTCAGTTCATGAAAGTTAGTAGTAACATTTTTCGGCACCTACATTCAATGTTCAGTTGTACTCAACCTTCTCATCTTGAATACATGAGGGGGGCGTTCATATGGGCCCAACTTGTAAACATGGTAAACCCAACCCCATTTGAAAGCACTATATGTCCACTTCTTTTATACAGTCGATGGTTGTAGTGGAGCGAGTAGCTTTACTATAGGAGGTTAGTACATACTTTAGCCCTGCTGTTTAGTATGATTAAAGTTACTGTTCATCAGCCTTTAATGATTATATAGGTAACTCATTAGCTAACACTAGTGTTAAATGTCACATCACATCACTAATGTAACAAGCATTCATAACTCAGACATATATAATCTTCAATCACAGGGACCACAGTGCTACATAGAAGTAATCCTACACACCAAGACAGTTATTACTGACACTTGGAGTGCCAGTATGAGACGCCTTGATCTCTGCCCTCCAGCTGGATGTAGTTAGTTTGATGTCCATCCTCCTGTTCATAATTGCAGACTGGGCAGATGCAATGCTATGTGATCACATTAAATCCAGCCCGCTTTCATTCAGAGAGCGTCAAGTACCAAGGCTTTGTCACAGTCGTCTGCATTTGATACGGCTGCATACGGCACCCTTTAACACCAGTCTCAGACCGGGCTATCCGAAATCCGTCCACGGCAACAGTAAATGTTCAGAGAAAGTGCTGCGGTGATGTGGTATGAAGACACCCCAAGGGTGATGGGGCCATGATCAGCCAATGCTCCACTATCTGTAGTTGGCACTGAGTCAACATGCTGTGTGAGATAGACCGCAGAGTGTTGCCTGTTACATCATATTTAGGGAGGGGCCAAATAATTTGGCTCAACTGAATGTTCAGTTTTGTATTTTTGGAAAAATTGATTAACATCATATGGCAACAATGTGATTATGTGTACAGCGCGAAAAAATAAACTATCTGTGATAGAATACTACTCATGTCCATAACCAGTGTGTTAGTATCTCTGATTAAAAAAGTTACAAAAACTTTAAAATTTATGGTTGAGTCAGTCGCTGCTGATGCCAGGGAGAGGATCTGGAGGTAAGAAGGGAGATATGGAGAGACTGATGTCAACCAGCTCAGCCAAGGGCATCTTTTTCCAATCTAGACGACTGTCCCTGATCCCTGCAATTATGTGTGCATCCCACCATATCACCCAGATCTTAAACGGGGGGCAAATTAAACAGCCTTTTTATTGCTGTTGTGGCCCTCTGTATCGCTGGGCTGGGTTAGTCCATTACCTCTTTTTAGCACTGGATGCAGCATTACAGAGACAAGACATACAGTGTGAGGTCATGGCAGATAAACAGCAGTTCCCCTACTACCTTACAACTAAGGAGGGGAAGTGAACGTTCAGAAAGCAGGATACTGGTTGGATCAAGGACAGAGAAACCATCCTTCAACGAGATAAATCTGCTGAAGCAACTTCCTTGAGCAAGATATTAAATCCATACCGCATTAGGGCAAAAAGTCAAAGAACTGATCAAATCATTTTTGACAGTTATTAATTTATTAATGGGTTCTTGTGGTCCATATTTGACCTGTGTTATCACATGCTTGGCCTACACAAAAATCTGCATCAGAATCGTACCGTATACTGGAACAAGGGGTAAAAAAAAGAAGGTGTACAGAGAAGAATAAAAAATGTGGATGAAAACAGTGACCAGGATATGCAAATTATCCACTTGGTTTAGGTGAAGGTCGTCTGCAGTAGAGGTCACAAACCTGTGCTGCAGAGACTGCTAAGTGCTTCTCGTGCTAATGATATGCAAGATGCAAAATAGCAGGCCTAGCAAGGACAGGGACAGGACACGGTAGCAGCAGTGGAGGAAATTGGAATGGATTTCAGCCATTCTTGGATCATTGTAGAAGAAGCCTGCACGACACGAATGAATCAAGCTTTTCATTACAGCTATTAAAATATGGTTTTAAGAGGAATAGTAGCAATTTATCTCTTATATTACTGAGCATGAAGGATCGGCTTTGCTTTTATTAACCTGACTTGGTAATTTATAGTGGTTTTAAACACGGTTTTACAAGAAATAAAACAGATGATAGGCCTATAACCTCAATTCTGTTTGAATTAAAGTTGGTTTTCCTTTAATCTAAACTACTAATACATTCTGTTATAGGTTAGCTAGCAACCGGCGCATAAAAAGAGACTAGTGGTACGCGGGTGTTGGGAGGTGTCACGATACAATCTTATTGCGATTTTAAACATTTTGCAATATGCGGATCATTGCGATCAGATATATTGGGAACTGCAAAGTTTGTCATCATCGGTTTTATCTAATAAGATACAGTTTTCACTGTTAATCCAAGAGTTTCCTGTCACATATCTTGAAGTCAAAGGTCCAGTGACCCTTTGAAAATGGACATGCCAGTTTTTTTCTCACCAAAATTTTGTGTAACTTTGGAGCGTTAAGTTACACACAATTTCCGACGAGCTACTATGACATGGTTGGTACCAATGGATTTTTTAGGTTTTCTAGTTTCATACCAGTATCTTCACTTAAGCTTTTTGCTACACTCCTACATCTCTGAAAGACAGAATAGAGTCCGGGGCATAGTATATTTCAATACTATGCTGAATTGATTTTTTTGACCTCCCCCCACCCCCCACCCCTAGTGATACCACATACGTGTAGTTGGGTTGTCTGTATATTGTAATTTATACTGCACACATATGTATAGTGTATATGTGTCAGTGAATGAGTGTCTTGAAATACCTGACACATCTGAAAAGTGTCCTGGAAAGTAATTTATTATTTATTATAGAAAAGCATCATTCTGTCTAGTAGACCTGAGGCATGTTTTTGCCAAGAGGAGCCAAAGTTGCCAGAGATGCAGCATAATTGATCCATGCAAACCTGAACCGATGTTGAGCTTGGCAGCACTTTTTCAAAACAGGACAGAATGTCCTTTCTTCCCATAAAAAAAAAAAAAAAAAGTCAGTGGAATGGATATCTGTATTCAAAACGTTACGCCACCAATGGTCTGTTCAATTGTAAAAGGTCATAGGGACTCTAATGAGGTGCCTGCTGGGAAAATAACAAGCCCCTTTTGCCTCAATAGACCCCTCCCCCATGTCAGAACGGGTCAGCTGTAGCAGGACAGATACGCTTCACCCCGGAGACGGTGGCGACATTTTGAAGAATGGGACTGTTTTTGTACCAAATCTGTTTTGCCATATACAGATAAATCCGAGATTTGAAAGCTCTACTCCACACAAAATTGAGCAATATTAAAGAAAAATATAAATTATTCATTACTGCACTGGATCAAATTAATGTTTGGATAATAAATACCACAACTCTAATTATTTTTCCAATACAAAAGTCACAGATGGAGCACACCACCTCCACTACGCTGAATGAAGCCAGTTGAGCTTTTTCTGATTTAATTAACAGTCTATTGGTAACATTAACCCTCCGTGTCCTTGGCTACTCATTAAACAGTTACTCCTAAGAGAGTTATAAACCTTGATGTGTTACTGAGCCGCGAACTGACCTTTGTCTTTGCAGTTCATTTCTAAGTACTTTAATAAAGCCTCTTTTAAACACCAGGGACACTAATGCCCAAATCCTTTAACATTTGTACTAATTCTAATTTTTGTTTGTTGTTTTCAAGCACACTTATCGGACCAATACAAATAGGCCTATCTGAAACAGTTCTTTATAGTGAAATAGAAAAATGTCAGCTGTATCTGCAAGATCAGATTCACAACCTTCACTGGAAGTTATATAAGTAGCACATTACGCTGACGTGAGGTTGCATTTTAGCCTTTTCGCGTGTCATTTGTAGGCCACACAACAAAACTACAGTAAAGAAAGTTACTAACCAAAGTTAAGTTGAGGCAACAAAACCACTTAGTTCTTGGGCTTAAAATAAGTACGTAAAATATGTACTGAGACAACGTGACATCAGTACGGAAAACATGTCACAAACATCACTGACGTAACATTCAAAAAAAAAAAAAAAAAATCACCTGGTGGAAAGTCCTGTGTTTGTTGGACCCATCTGCCATAAGTGGTCGTTCTCACTTTTTATCCTACGTCACTAGCTCTTAGCAACGTGTCCTCATACAGCGGTTCGTATGATATCTTACAAAAAAGTCCAGCAACATGTCAGTTACCACTCGTTACATGCATACAGTCTTTTCAGAATAAAATTCTGTCTTCACAGGAAACAACTTCCTTAGGTATAAATAAATATTTTTAGTTAGGTTTAGGAGAAGGTTGTGGTTCGCTTAAAGCTGTGGTGGGTGGAAATGGAGCAAATATGATTTTAAAAAACAGTCACTACATTCTGACAGTAGTGCATGAGATAGATAATCTGAAAACATGGGCCTCTGTGTCATGTAGTGTCATCCGACGCTCCTAATTGCATCTACAAGATTTCACAGACCTGAGGAAAACAACCAATCAGAGCCGAGCTGGAGTCTACCATCCAGCTGCCGTCTACGAGCCGGCTGTCAATCACTCGCATCAGACAGTCAAACTAGGTGGCACTGATCAAATATGAATCAATATTCTGCCTTTTTCTTCCCTCTAACGTTTTCAGAAACACGACTGTACTGTTTAGTTGTAAAATGAGACAGTTTGTTACAATAGGAGCACTCTTTCTGAAATGACCTTTGATTGGCAGAAGTCTAATTATCAAAACACTTAAATTACAAAATGCTGAAAGATTATTATGGGATTTTTGCCCAATGATGCAAAAAACTTTTCAAATACATGCTGTACAAATAACACGCCAAAACCAAGGAAGGTGTTTGTTGTTGTTTTTGCATTCATACACCTTTTCATGTGAATGGCCTGAGATTCCATCGGCCCATTCAACACTTAGACACATTATGGTGTCTCTAAAGCTCTTGAGATGAAATGTTTTACCCCACCCATGGGCTGTTTTAGAGCCACAGTCCTTTTGACATTTGAGAGAGTACTCATGCAGTAGCACACAATGGCTGCTGTCATGTTTAGGAACAGACACCGCACACATGGGATGATGTGAGTATTCTGTGCCGGCGCCATGATACTGTAAATGGCAGGGACATGTTGAAACAGAGCGTTGTTGTCAGCGTTCTTGCATATGCGTGCTTACGTCTGAGTGTATACACATGTGATTACGATTGCAGTGACATAGCAGAGAGGGAAAACAACTGCTCGGGATGAATAAAGGTGAGAGCGCAACAGTGGGAGGAAGGGAGGTGGGCTGAAGCAGTCGTCTCTGTGTGCAGGTTTTTGTGATGAATGTGGCATCCGCTGTGCTATTTGATGTCCCTCCGTCACGGCTGACGGATTGCGGGCGAGTGGAGCTTTCTGTGTTGTTGACACCGCACAACAGCACACAGTGGATTTGATGTTTGCTGACAGTTTGTCACACTGCTGTTACAATGAACCTCGGGTAGTGAGAGAGGTGGGGGGAAGAGAAAGGTCTTGAAAGACTTGAAATGGGGTCTTACATTCGGTTGCATTATGTGTCTGTGGGGTCTTTGAAGTGTCATTTAACTACAGAACATATGCAGATCAAAACTGACTTTACAGAATAAAGCTAAAACAGCCACTTTGACTTCATGCTTCACAAGGCTTTTCAGTCCTTGTAATAAAAACCTGTGAACCTGTTCTGCCCTACTAGAGGAAAAAATGACCACACATAATGAACACAATAAAAGCAGTGCTGCATGCCGCCAATCTGAGTGTAAATGCTTATCGCTTCCTATTTGCAGCACAGCAATGCAATGCTCTGGTTCCATTCGTCCTTGAAGGTTTTGGTTGAAAAAGGGGCTACAAGTGAGCAACAGGTAGGCAAAAAGTTAGACATAACAGACAAATGAATTATTGATTATACATCCACTACAACTTAATCAGGGGTGTGTAGCGCTCCACGTGTCCCATCTGTTCGTGTCACACTTTCATTTCCAGAGCAGAACTCAAAAATTATTACATTTATTTAAATTAAACTTCATTCAAATTAAATTAAACTTCATTCAAATTTGGTATGATGGTTGACAGTGTGGTATAATTGTGCCTTTTATGGGTTAGAAGACCAGGGTGCCCAATTTTTTTTTTTTTAAATTTTGTTTCATTGTTGTGATCTACAGAAGTTATGACTTTCTGAGGTTAAAAATCCAGGGTGGTTCTATAAAGTTTTTTCAATTTTTTCCCAAAAAAAGTGATTATTTTCAACTTCTATCCCATATCTGGAGCAGAACTTGGAAACTATTTAACTTTGGAGCTTCAAAGTTGCTATGATGGTTGACAGTGTGCCTTTTGATGTGAGGAATCCAGAATGCCCAAAATGTTTGACATTTTGGCTTCTGTTGCTGAACTTCTTACCCCCGCTACAGCAAAGTTTGGGTTTTGTATACAGCACTCTGCGACCCATCCTTCCGTCAGACTGTTTGTGTGCAGAACCAATGGACCTACTTTAGCAGGGGTCAAGCAGTGAGCGTGGGTATGCAAGCCAGGCCCTCGTTTTCACAGAGAAAGGTCGGCTCAAGATTCAAATGTACAATTAGCACTTAAACGGAATGGCTCTCACTTACCTAATGAACCAGTGGTGATGTTACTGCTGAACTGTGTTTGAAAAGCTGTCGTCAGGGTTTAGTTGAATGACCCACTTCCCGGTGAAAGGCGTTAATTCGTTCAACTTGGGCTGAACTCTAACCTCGACCAAGTTAGCACTGAGCCATAATCTCTAAGGATTATGATGCTTTTCTCTTTCACTCTGTCTGCAGGGTTTTCCTCAAAGCACTGCCATTTCCCTCTTACTCTATAGTCATCAACACCAAAACAGATTATATACCAGAAATAGAATGAGACTGGTCAGCCAAGCCAGTCGCCATTAAAACACTGGCATTATTCATTTCTACAAACCTCGGGTTAAGTGGCATGTCAGCATTTCCGAACCACAAATGTGTTTCATATATACACTCAGGTGTATCAGGCTTGCAGAAATGCAAAATGTCCATGGTTAACACTGAGAAATGATTGGTTAGGCTTAGGCAACAAAATTACTTGGTTAATGTTAGAGAAAAAAAAAAATCATGGTTTGTGTTAAATTAATAACGTGACAACTGTAAAGTAGTGTAAATATATAACTGCCCTTAATGGACTTTCTTATGTAATGTTGCGTGACAAAGGTAAACTCACTGTTTGGGACACAAACACTGGTCTCCTTGGTGAAAATCCTGTGTTTGTTTTACCCATCCACCACCCCACCCACCCGTAGTGGGCTTCCTCACTTGTTATACTCGTTGTTATATCACGTAACTTTTAGTAACCTACTCTGCGCATCGCTCATTGTACTCCAGCACTTGGTCTGGCCAGATACAAAAATGTTGACATTCAACACATCCGTGGTTTGCACAAATGTACAATGCCAACATTTGTTCCTGGTGACCGGGTTCCTCAGACACTTTCCTTGCATAGCTTCAGTGGAAATTTTATGTTGTTTTCTTAGCATTTTGGCTTCACTTTCTGTGCATAGTAAGGACGGACGTGGTTTGCATCTCCTCTGAAAAAAATCAAAGGTGACTGTAACTTTAGAAAAACATCCACTTGGTTTTGTAAATACAGGCTGCCTCATATTAGCTTGAAGCAAGGACTGTGGAGTTTATCTTTTATTGTGTGGTCACTAGTAAATCAATATAGGCTACCGTGTGATAGACTTGAATAAACCTGAACCAATCCCTTTTCTAATAGCTTGAGTATTAAATTTTAAAATGATCCAAGTGCAACACAGTGCCTTGACATTTACAACTGAGGTGAGATTAGAGAATTTGCATTCAATATCCTCTTACATTCGCTAATATCTCTTAACTTGTGTCATGTGACTCACAGCAAACACTGTAATGCTTCACTCAGTGATTATGAATGCTGTGATGGCTGCTGGGATAATAACCTAAAGATAAGCCAATATATATGCAAATTCCTCACAGCATAAAGATACTGCTTCCATATACATTATTAATACATATCTATACCCACCAAAGCAGAAGTCAGAACCCAGTGATCACAGTAAACTTTAAAAACTTTAACTCCTTAAGACTCATCAAAGTTGAAGCGTCCTTTGAAGTAGATGAGGAGAAAATGTAAATGAGATTTGGACCAGTATCAAGTCTAAAGAAAAGTTCTCACACCTCCATGAAAAGTTTAATCATGTCAGACAATCTACTGCTGCAGTATAACTTCTGAATCTCATCAAAAACTCATGAAACAATTGGTTTAACGTATCTCTCGTGCACATTTGCATGTACAGACAATCAACCGACACCTTTTGCCTTTCCTTTCTTTAAGAGGACTTTGTAACAGACACATATTTAAATGGACACTCCACCGTTGTGATCAAATATTCATTGCAGAGAGAACTGGCCGAGCATCGCCGCAGTACCCGGAGAAGGAAAAGGAAGAATGGGAGGGAGGGCTTTTGTCCAACTTCACTTCAACTTT
Organism: Pterois miles; assembly: GCA_947000775.1. Lineage (NCBI taxonomy): Eukaryota > Metazoa > Chordata > Actinopteri > Perciformes > Scorpaenidae > Pterois > Pterois miles. Next base: position 24,293,266 of record CAMQGK010000052.1, read on the forward strand.
CCACCGCTGGGTGTTAGAAGAAGCCAAGGGAAATGATCGAGGTCAGGCGTGTTTAGTATGGACCACACCAGCATGTCTTGGAGTGCAAGCTAAGAGTGATTTTTTTTTTTTTTTTTTTTTTTTTTTACAGTTCTATCCTTTTGCAACCCTCACGGTGGACATTTTGAAACAGTTTGATATCAGTTTCATGCCCGTCTGAAGCTTTGATATTGTAAAAAATTGATTACCTCTAGCGGCACACAGACCTTCTAGCCTTATATCGCTCTCTTTCTTCTGCCTGTCATGTTGCTCTTATTACACTTTCCTCACTCTGTGTCTTTCTCCAAGTGCTGCCAACCGTTTATGCATAACCAAACTGATGAAAGCCTTAATATGCAGTTAAATAAGAACCATTCCTAACAGTACAAAACATGTTTCATTTAAATCACAACCTCACTCATGATGGTGATTACACATTAAATCTGTACAGCAGTATTATGGCTTAGTTAAATCATTTAATAGTTAAGTTCAGGATGGTAGTTCAGGTGTCCTGGCATTCAGCTTCTGGCTATTGAGGATACGTTTGAAAGTGCAAGCTATGGTTTAATTAGCAGCATTTCTATTTCTGCAATCTGCTCGACAAAAGCTCAGATTTGTTCGTGTCAATATGCCCTTGAGCAAGAGAGTGACTCTAAGTCCATCTGCAGTTTCACTAAAGAAGAGCTTCAGCAAAATGCGTTAGATCACAACCTGAATTTACTCCCTTGTACACATTTGCCCTGGCACACTGAATAACTTTTAGGGCTGGGACGATGCACCTATCTCCAGAGTCGATACTGTCATGATACTTGGGTGCGGATTCAATATGTTTTGTGATTTTTAAGTGTTGTTGTTCGATATTCCGATTTATTGTGATCATGGAAAAAAAGTTGGATCATACACTTCTAGGGACCTTTACTTTGGAAAATATCTAAATTAATGCAGTAAAAATGATTGATTTTTCAGCATGTATGTAGTCAGAGAAGTCAAATATATCAGTCATTGGCAGGCATTATTTATTAATATTTTTCCAGCAACCCAAAAATCATAGAATATTAACATTTCCCTCACAAATTAGTGGTATTTTTATTTATTTAGAAGGGACATGTAATGTTTTATATTTCTGGTGAATATAATCCAATCAATCATATTTCCATATATGTACACCTTATTTTGAAAACTGGACGTAGTCACATGGCTTTACTTCCGCTTGCCAAGTTCGCCAAGTCTGTCGTTAGCTCTTCCGTCAGTGGAGATGAGAGCGGCGGCTGATGTTACTGCTATACGATGACTTTTCTTCTACGTGACAGAGTTAGCATGCGGCTTTCGCCATGATGTTTAGCTGTACTTTACATCTGTGATTGTATGAAACCCAAAGTGTTTCCGTTCTTTGCTGTATGTGTAGTGTTGCTGGATTTAAAATGTAGGGTGCAGGTTGTATCGCCACAGAACTTAGACCCTCCTCCACGTTCTGCTTTCTCACTTCAGCTTTGTCTTTATTAAAACAGATATGAGGTCACATTGCTCAGACTACAACAATAAAAGCGATTACTTCCTTCTACCTCCACATAAACTCAAATGAAGCAAATATATCGATTCTGACATTGAAAAAAATATTTCAGAATCATAAATACACAGGTGAATTGATGCCACATGCTTCACTATACACTTGTGCAATATATCGTATTTTACCCAAGAACGTCTTAAGATCTGAGCATGTGGTCCTCCGCATCCTGGCTCAGCATCAAACTCGTCATCAAGTGGAAGAGATCAGAACTTTGAGACACCCACAATTGATTTCCTTTATGAATAGTGCTCTGCTAATGCAGGCCATGCTTCGACGTTTTAAATAAGAAAGTGTCAGTTTGAAAGTTCTTGGCGAGGCATTAAATGCGATCGATGTGTTGTGCAGGATATTGCCAATGCCACGATGAGGGACAGTTTCAAGAGTGATTAGTTTGATGTGCTGCTGCCAGACACCAAAAAGGCTTGATGGATTGCCAAGTCTGTATCATTGCCACAACAGCTCGCCTTTAAATCTTGATTCACGGCGGGTACATCAAACTGTCCATTGATACCTTCGCTTCTCATCGGGTCACTGAGACTGATAAAAAATGAGATTATGACACAATAAAACTGATTTTGAAGGAGGAGATGCAGTGCTACCTTAAGAGGCCAGACACAGGATAGTAATCAGTCATTTTATGGGCGCAAACAGTCGACCTGTTATCTGTTCTCCACCTCCCACCCCGATCAAACACAACAGGCACTCCAAAACAAATATCCGTCTATCCTGCGGGACAGCCAGCCCTTCTGGGTCACAGCTCAGATGAAAACGACCTTGACAATCGGTGGGTCCGCGGAAGCAAACAGTCAACATGAATTATACAAAGGCTAAAGGGATCTAATGAGGCCTTCATAGAGTGTTTGAGTAGCGTAATGAACCGTGTGTGCCGCGCACAAGTAAGGTATGACTGAATCAATAGTACCTTTCATTGGATGGTGTGACAGTGTACTTCCTCATCATCAAGGCTCATTTGGCAGACCAAATAGGTTTCCACAGGATTGCGGTTTTCTCATGTTTGCTGGTAACCTGTGCTGTGATTGTGTGTGTACCTTTGTCTTATCTCATGATGTTGCAAGCATGATGTCTTCAATCCACGTAGCAGGCAGACGAGCACTTGTGATCATCCTTCACTCTGTTCAGCGGGTAAGCACGCAGACAGTGTATGTACTAGATGTGGCTGCCCGTCATCATATGTCTTGAGGGGGACTGATAAATCGAACATGCTCGCATGATAAATTGGCAAAGGGAGGCCTCACAAAGCACTTAATAATCACTGCTAATTGCTCCATTCATTAGCGTCTGATTGGGGAGCCACGTAAGGGTCTTTGCTACATGGGGGTGATTGTGAAAGCTGTCAACCTGAGTAGATCGGTGTCAATCTACTTCTACAGAAGCTTCTTCTGCACCAGGGGTCCTCAAACATTTTGGGGCCAGGGACCCCTTATGGGGGAGAATATTTTCCAAGGACGCAATCCTAATCATAACACTAATGAAGCATATGCGTACTACCATATGTACTCTTAGATGCCATTGGAACTATGTGTATTTTCAAACTAAATACTTCAGAGCTCTTTCATAGTGAGAAACAGAAACATTTCAATTTGAATCATGTTGCGATTAGATGAGATAATTCTTTATTCACTCTACAGCGGAGAAATTTTCAATGTTATTGAATGTAAATACCACTGATATACCATTAAACAGAGGGTGAATTTATTCAAATTGCATTTAAACTCAGCTTGACCATATTTATATACAGTGGAAATTGCTTGTAGTGATCACAGTTACAATGATCAAGCCTTGGATGCCGCCAAAGTGAAACTTTTTTTCAAACAAACACGTTAAAGTGGGAGGCTGGTGGTTGAGTCCAGTGTTTTGTTTTGCAAGTTATGTTAGTGACGGTTGTCACGTGTTTTCTATGCATGTTTTACTTAGTTTACATACTTATTTTAAGTCCAACCATGAAATTTTCCATTTTTTTTAAATCTGTAGTTTTACTGCCCCCTGCTGTTACTTCACGTGAATATAGGTATGTAACAGTCATGTCTCTGTGACGCAAAACATGACACTGACATGGCAGTGTCCTCCGGTGGACAGGGGGGTCCGCCACACATTTTGTGGAGTTTGTGGTGTCATTTGGTAGTTTCAAGTTTGCTTGGGCGGGAAATCTGGTTGTTACAATCATATCAGAGTTTCTGTTGGCCCAAAGCTAACATGGGTGGGAGTAATGGACACAATATGCTTGTTTTATTTGTGTAAATGGTCCCCATTTGTACATATGCACTTTTTAATAGTCTGTGAATGTTCTCATTCATCCAGGTCATATTCATTCTGGCAACAATTGAATCGAAGGCAACTGGACTTAGATTTGTCTCTGAAGACGTTTTGCCCCTTATCCAAGTGGCTTCATCAGTTCGTAATGCAACAGTCTGACTAGTCCCGACAAGTCTGACAATTTTTAATAATACAGCACAATTTTATAAATTTTAGCAAATTATGTTGCCGACTTCTGACAGAATCACTGTTGTACACAACATTGTGTAGAAGAAGAATGTATAAGGAAGATAATAAAACTTTCTGGTAAAGAGGATGAATGTAAAGCCCGGATCGAATGCCATCATGATTATCAGCGTGCTGGTAATGATGTAATAATTTCAAGGCTCTGTCTGTCTGTCAGAGGTAGCCACCAAATGCTAGCCATGATGAGCAGGCTACAGAGCTTTTTCAAACTGGAAAAGAAAAGCTTGAAGCAACTTTCCACCCCATTCATGTTTAAAAGTCAGACACCCTGGAAAGATTGAAAGAATACAATGAATTTTAGATCACTGGTGTCAGTTTGTAGGGTGTTCATCAATAGAATGAACCAAATGCATATGCAAGTCCTTGATCTACAAAACATATTTCATTCAGTGCCTGAAATCTAAGCCAGTATTCATCCCCAGTCCTTTTGTCTTTGCTATATTTCAGTTCATTTCTTCATGAGCTGTCAGAGGAACAAAGATATCGGCCTCTTTGTGTGTGTTTAAAAACCCCTCAATTAAATACACTATCAAAAAAGGTCACAAGGAGGTAAGATGAATCATCATCTTTACAATTGTCAGCCTGAGATTAATGGTGCGTAATGGCTATTTTTCAATCACAGTGGCCAACTTGGGACCCAGAAATACATTTAGAAAAAGAACAAATATTGCATTTTAATGGACTGCATTTACAAAGTAAAAGTTTGTAATTTTCTTTCACTTGTGCAACTGGCACACTGTGCCGCAAAGAGATTATACGCAAAAAGATGCGAGAAGCGAAACTATAACTTGAAAGTGAAGGAAACAACCACAATTTTCACATATGAAATTCTTTGATGTGTCTTTTGTTTAGTAATAATTGTCTAGAAAATGTGCAATCTGTGTAAACTGAAAATTGAGCTGTATCATCATGCAAAGCTGTATAAACGCTGCTCATTTTGCACCTCATTTAGCTGTTAATCCAGACAGAGTAATATTTAGAGTTGGGAGCCTCACATATCAGTATGAGGAAGAAATAGAAAACCGTTCCAATATCTGCCAAGTTTTTTATCTGGCTTCATAAAATGCGGTTGAGATCAGAGATGTACAAGAAATAATGATAAAACTTCACACTGCAGCAAAAAATAATAGGTATAAAATAAAATATGATAATTGTAGTAAAAATATATTCCCATTCCTCTGTTAACTCTACGAGCTCCGTTGATGCCAAGCACAAATCTTAACATTCATTATTCATCCGCTCAGCCCTTTCTGCTGCACTCAACATGCAGAGATCAGAGGTTTGGAGGAATATGCATACTATAGATGGGGTTTACAGTTATTTACTGATGTTTAATATTAAGGTTAGTCCACGCATGGTCTCAACACGAAATAGGTTGTGACAGTGATGGTAATTGCTTGTGCATCTCTGGTTGGATTAGCATTTTGTAAAGACTGACAACAGCATTGATAACAAGTCAGCAACATTCACTGATGGAAAATATGCACATTTGTTAAAGCCATCTTTTCATACATGTGCAGATATAAATGGGAATCATGCACTGACAAACAGAAAGCATGTAATCTCATATCCTTAGATTTACAGGCGCAGGAGCAGCCACACTAAATACCAACCATCCCTTAACCTGAGACTTTCTCCCAGAGAAGCATCCATTTTCTTGCTCATTAAGTGTTTGTATTCTCAGTTATTTCTCAGCTATAAACAAACTCTTCCCCAGAGCAATTGTTAACACTCGGGAGGAGGGGGGGGGGCCTCTTCCTTCTTTTTTAGCTGACTGTGTTAGCTTCATTTCAGAATTAACTTTTGAAACCTGCAATGGGATAATAAGCAACTCTGTCGTGCATATTTCAGGTGACTGACACACATCATCCATGTGAACATGGTCTTTTCAGAGTTTCAAAAGCTTCCTGTCGTGGCTCACCTTTCTTCGTTCTTTCTTTTTTGTCACGTAAACATTGATGGAGTGATGGCATTCGAGGTGGTGACCTTCTCATCTGGACCAGTTTGAGGGTTTAGTGTCCTGCTCTCAGTCAGCTTTCTTGACAGTAGCTGAATTCAAGTTGATTATTCATTTGTGTTTAAGCTTTTTTTGTGGACCCACTCCTTCAAACAACACCATTATTCACCAGCCGCCTGTTTACTTTGGCTTGCGGTCAGGTGGCGCATTTCACAATTCTTGCTGAATAATCATAGCGAGGGGACATTTACGAAAAATTGTTATTTACATCTTTGGCAGTAGCAGAGGGTAACCCCAAAGGTCTGAGAAGTGAAGTCAATGCTGAAGTGCCTTAAACTCTCATTCTTTCTAATATCCAGCAGGGGGCGACTCCTCTGGTTGCAAAAATAAGTCTGATTGTATAGAAGTCTATGAGAAAATGAGCCTACTTCTCACTTGATTTATTACCTCAGTAAACATTGTAAACATGAGTTTATGATCTCAATTGTTAGTTTCAAGTCTTCTTCAGTACAGCATGATGTTCATTTCGTAAATTATGGTCCCATTTAGAGTCAAATAGACCATAAAGCAGTATGCTTTAGGGCGTGGCTACCTTGTGATTGACAGGTCGTTGTCTGTGTTTTTGTCTTACAACTGTAACCCTTTAACAATGTTCTCAGTTCATGAAAGTTAATTATTACCTTCTTGGTTGCCTGAAATTGTCTTATTAAACATTTGGTTGTTGTGTCACTTCTGGTTGCAACAAACCAAGCAACGACAACCAAAGTGCTGAACTCAAGGCTTCAAAACTGCAGTTTACAAACCAATGGATCACGTCACTGTGACTATGTCCACTTCTTATATGCAATCTATGGGGAGTAGTGACATTATTGCCATATGGACAGTAATGTTATTATTTCTGTATCATGTTGGAAAAGTCAGGGGATCACCAAACTTCGTCCTCTGGGAACCACAAATGTCTGTAAAACAGATCCAAACCATCCAGGCCCAACGGTGTCCAGTAGTTTGTCTCTACAGAAAACATCTTCAGATGTAAGAATCGTTGCTGCTGTTCACCTTGATTTATTCAATATTGTGCAGAATTATCGTCATCACATTACTACATTTATTTTTGCCTTTACTTGACGAGCTGAGGATTATCATTCAATAGGCTTATGAGGTTGAAAAGCATCTAAAAGTCCAGTGCTGGATTATGATGAGTTGACAGTGAATCCTTGAGAAGATAAGTGCCTTTGTATCAATCCTCTCAGCTTATCCACACAGCCGTCAGAAGGACAGGCCACTTTCTCACAAAGGCAGAGCATGTAGATGGAAAACAGGTGATTGTCTTCTCTTTTCTTTAACAGCTTTGATGCTTGGTAAAGAGAAAATATGAAGCTGTGTATCTTCACCATCCATAAAATGGAGTTATTAACTATTGTGAAATTTACGATCAAACACATCATGCATCCTGTAGACGAGGTCCGCTCAGGCAATGACTCTCCACACCAAAGGGGGTTCTTGCTAAATGTGTGGTTCCCTCTGAGACAGTAGAGGGAACTTCCTGCTTTCAGGGTCCTATAAAGGCATAAATCCCTTCATAAACCCCTCTAGCCTTGAATTGATTTATTAAAGGAACAATAATCGGTGAAATGGTAGCTGTGCAAAATATAGTAGAATCACGACATACCGGTATTGACGATAACCTTGATATATGTATAAAAATGAAATACTCATGTCATGTTGATAATACGCATATATAATATTGTATTTTGGGTGTAATTAATTTGACAAAAAGAGACAAAATGCACAATAAGCAAAGCTAAAGATGAATTTGATAGATAATATTATTTGTTTCATAGACATCGCAGTAAAGTAAAATTGTTATTGTGAAATTTTAAGGTAACGACAGTCGTGTAATGAAAATCTGATATCTGAAATCTTTTACATGTTTTTTGTTTGACTGGGTATAATCTCCTGTAACTGTTAGGAAAGGAAGATAAATGGCTGAATTAGATTAATAACTCCAACACAAACGTTTCTAACACATTACAAACTTTACTTTGAAAGCCATCCATCCATCCAACATTTACCTGTACGAGGAAACGCTTCTTGTCTATTCATCTCTCTCATTAACAGCGTTTTCCCATCAGGTAACTCATATACATTTGTTCAAATTATTAAAAAAGTGCCTTATTGTCGTCTATAGGCAGAGCTTTCTAATTCATACCCGTATTTGTCTTTTGAACTTCGAGAACTGCCAGCGGAGGAGAACGTAATCCCCTCCATATTTATTGTATAAGTAAACACTAATGGCGCTAAGCGGTATAGATCTGGATAAGAATGATTCCTGACAGGAAATCTATTTTGCCTGCACAGCAAGCAACCAGCTTAAGGCTCTATTTTTGAGACAATGCGCATCCCCTCTCTCTTCACTGAATCCCCATGTCATCAGAAATCCCTTCCTTTTCCTCTTTCATCTTCATCTTTTCAAAACACCCAATTAGCTAAAATCATATTCCCAAATCTTGTCTGTCATTGATACAGATATAGAGTTACACACCTTACAGACTTGTGGGATGGTGAACACACAAACACACGCACATGTAATTTATCTTCCTCTGTTTTGAGGATTATATGAAAATGATTGCCTTGATGAAGATGAGTGGTTGATTATTGACAAAACAAAAATGTTGCAAAATTAGATGCTCCAGATATGCTTGTTTAAGCGGATGTTTTTAAGAAGATTATCATCTGGAAATGCTTTGTGTCACACACAGATATCGGCATTATGGGGACTTTGGAGACAGAAATGTCATGACCTAATAAAAACAGACGCTTTCTGCTAAATTCATCTCTTTAATGACTTTAGTGCACTTCACTCTGTGGTTTGGATTATGGCACCTCCTCCCCTGTGTAACTAATCTTCAATCAGCGCTTATTTAAAACAAAGGATTTAATCTTTACTAAAAATCTGTGCACCCCAGAAAACTGCTTGGAAATGCTTATTGTTTGTCTTGTAGCTACTTGACTCTGGAGTAACCTTGAACCGCCAAATCCTTGCTCTCTTTGACAGGATTTTATGAACCTTTACTCAGTTCCCACACTCTTTCTCTAGCAGCTGCAGCATGGCCTTGACTTTTAAGTATATTAACTTGTTGCGTGCATCACCTTTAAGACAAAAGTTTTTTTATTTTTCTTCTTTTTTTCCCATTCTTTTCTCATATGCAGGTCACCTCAGGCTAATGAAGACAGAATCAAAGTCGAGGACAGACGGCCATTACTCTTTCTCCCCAGACGACAAATGAAGTTGTCATTCTAAGGCATGACTTCAAGTGTGATTGGCTATTCCAGGGCTGCACGGCATTCATGTTTTGCTTTGCCACCTGTGTCTCCAAGCTGTCTCCAACGGGCTGTCATAGCTCCCGCAACACCTGGCCAGAGCAGTCACCAGCAGGGGGCGCTGTTTGTCCTCACAATGTCAGGTAACTCAATGTGGTAAGTCAAGCTGGGAAGCCTGTCCATCTCCAATACCTCATCAATCAATCTGTCTAGCTTCTTTTAGCACCCTGACAACTCTTTACTTTCTTCCTCTATATGATTTCATCAGGTATCTGGTTTATATGGAGCGAGATAAGAGCTTAAAGAAGGTTTCTAGGGTTTACACTTGTATTTTGGATTTCCACTAGAACATGTTCACATGCTTTAATGTTCAAAAACACTTGATTTTCTCATACTGGCTGGCTGTGATTGGTCAGACGGCCCACTGTGTTGTGATTGGTCAACCGAACCAAAGTCTTTGGACTCCGTTCAAGCTCCGCTCTAACTAGCTTTGTTTGACAGCATGCAAAACTAGCCACTAGGCAAGTATCAGGGGTGTAATGTCATGAATATCACGTTTTCTGATACTGAATCAATTCTTAATTAATAGTTTACACGCAAAAATTTATTCAGTCAGTACTTGATTTCATTTGCAAAGAGATGTTCCCTCACTTTATGTCGTAGTAGTGGGATGATGTTGGATGTTACAGGGAAATGCAGATCCCACTGCTCTGATTTCATAAATACAGTACTTTTGTAGTGGTGTTTTCTTTATACTATGACAGTCTTATTGAAATTTATTTTTTTAAAGAATTGTAATATCGCCTTGCTTACAGTATCTATATATATGTATATATTGAATCGTAACCCCGTATAATATAATAAGTATCGTATTGCCAGATTCTTACTAATACGCAGCCCTAGCAGGTATTATGCATACGTGTTACTTGGTGACATCACCACGTTATGGAAGAAAAGGCGGGACTTCAAGAAAGGTGTTTCAGACAGTTCAGGTGCAGTGTTACTGTGCGGGAGAGTAACTCCCTTTGGCCTTGACTTTGGGCTTTGGCAGATGTTTACGTTTCATGTTTATTTGGTGTGCACATATAAAACGGCAGTTAAGTACAATTCACATGAAATTAATGTAAAATATGGAGTTTGCATGCTCTAGCGTGGGTTTTGTCCGGGTTCCTCGGCTTCCCACAGTCCACAGACATGCAGGTTAATTGATGACTTCACTGCTTGCCCCTAAGTGTGAATGTGAGTGTGAATGGTCTCTGTCTTTATGTGTCAGCCCTGCGATGGACTACATTTCAGATATTAGTGTTCAAAACATTTCACAAATAAAAATATACAGTGTAAAGTGTAGACTTGTAAAAAAAAACACAAAGAAGAAGGAGTAATTGTCATATTTACAGATCTTTTACATGTCCAAAAAAACTGTATAACACACTAAAGGAAAGGTAAAAAGTCCAAAAGAATAATAGGTCATCTTTAAGAGTGGTTCAGATTTACTGACGTACAATAGTTTTCACTGTCTGGTATCGTCTTTTTTCATGAACCCCGTTTAACGGCAGCTTTTTCTGGACCACAGATAATTCCTGCAGGTCTCACCAACCGACGCTCCCTTCTCAGGTCAGCACTTCATTACAAAGTCTATCTGGGTTTGTGGATTTGGCTTGTTTGCCAAATTTTAACTTGTGGATGATGCTTGGCTGTCCCTCTCCTTTGACAAAAGGCTTATTTTCACTCTCAGCGATGTTTGGAGCAATCAGATGACGCTTTGAAGTGGAGGGTGCCACAAACACACAACCAGAGCTGTTAATGAACAGCTTCTGTGGGAAGCACAATGCTTTCGTTCCATTGGCTGGTTCTTCGGTTGCTTCGTTGGGTGGGTTGGTGAAGAGTCAGCAGGGATGTGGAAGATGTGAGGGGTTTTGAAGTCGAGTCATTTATTCTCCGCTCCGCTCCCATAAGGCACTCGGGCAGCAGCGTTTATTCGGCTGTTGTTTAGCTGTTGTTGTGTGGCGGTCTGGTGTGTGTTCTTTTGTGGTATGCATTGCATGGGTTTGAGTGTATGCTTTTCCCATATGCACACTCCTAAAGGCTGTATGTGTGTTACTATGTGCTTCAACTTCAACTTCAAAGACAGGCTTAAAGAAAGCTTCTCTGTGCTGTCTCATGCAACTCTTGTCCCTTTAATGAGGTTTCATCCTCCCCAAGACTTTGTGGATAACAAGACACAGTCTGTGGAGAGAGCAGATATGTATATATTCCTGTTTGTAGTGTCGGTACTACAGATCATACAATTTCATAGTGGAGTAATGTACAAATATCTCTATTACCTCATATATTATAAGCCTCCATGCTGCAATAATTTCAGGAAATTGAGTGCTCCTTAACTTTATAGGCCGTGCGCTTTATTCCTGAGTCAGTGGAGTCTTTCTGAATAAATTTAAAAGTCAGAAATAGGCCACGCAGTTACACAGTCACGCTTGATTTCGAGTTGAATGCGTCAATCTAAAAAAGCCTAGATTAAAAAGTTGTTCCTGAGTTTTGTGAGGCGCCGCGTCACGTCATCATGCGACTTGCTCCCAGTGATTCACTGATTTGGTGAGTTCCACCCGCCAAGCTCAGTAGTTATTTTCCAGACTTAAATCTGGTAGCTTGTTCACTGAAGCAGCCTTATGTTTTCAAAAATAAGCACATAACTATTGTTTGCTTGTTTAGGCCTCGGCAAAACACAAATAGCATGCAATAATTTCGTAAACCCTGTTTTTTTGAACAGCTGGGTGTTGACATTTTCTTTTTGGATATATGTGGCTCACCTTTATAAATTATGAGGTATTTGTTTGTACCTAATATTAATAAATATATGATAGATGGCAGCAGAGTTGCCTATAGAAAGCTTATCTATTCTACTTCCCCTTTGACCGACTTAAGGAGAGGACTGTTGAGCTATGGGGGAGTACGTACAGGAATCCATAGTAAGTGCTGTCTCCTGCTAAAGTGCCGCTTTTACAGGAACAGCATGTAATAGCATGTTTAAGTATAAATTGCTTAAGTGAGCCTCCATTAGATTCCTATCAGGAGCCTATTTCCATTACTTATAGGGCACATTGATCAGATTCTGGCAAGTGTGTCCAATCAGCATTTCCACCGAGTCAGCTAGGATCTTGTGTGTGTGTGTGTGTGTGTGTGTGTGTGTGTGTGTGTTTGTGTGTGTGATGCAGAGTGTGTAGGTCTACAGCTTAGATAAACACTTCTACGTAGTTTAATGCATTTTATTAATTACATACTTTGTGCCTAACCTAAACTTTTACCACCTACCTTAAAAAAATATGGCTTCCCTTGAACATCTCAGTCAGGCCTGACGACAACAGGAGTTTAATTCATATATTCTGAGAAAAAATGTGCAGTAATTTACCGATTTTGTCTTCTTTTATTTTGAAGTCATTTTCTATCAAATTTTGGAACACTGTGCTTGATGTTCAATGTGCCAAGCTCATACAAAACTAATCAGTTTTGTCCACAAGTTGTCAGGTTAAGCTCAGGTTGGTGCTAGAAGAAAAGTCATTGAAAGATAGGAGCATGAAGGTGTTCAGTCACAGCAAACTACCAGTTAGATTTTGAAAACATATCAGTTGTTCAGATTGATTTTAATAGTTAAAAGTTTTTACCTGCCAGTGGCATTACACGATAGCTCAGAAGGTTGCAAAAATAATTACGAATGGCTCCTCTGGGACCATATAGCACATTTCAAAGCACTCTCACGGGTAGATGGACTGGCGTCATTATTGTGCGTTGCCAATAACCAATAGCAGTCGATCTTTTCCTAAACCTAACTAAATAGTTTGTTGCCTATTCCTAACCAAGTCGATGTTTTCCTAAACCTACCCAAGTAGTTTTGTTTCCTAAACCTAACCAAGTTGTTTCCTGTGAAGACAGAAGTTTATTTTGAAAAGGTTGTGTGCATGTGACAAGCGGAAACTGTGACGCGTTGCCGGAAATTCGTGACAGAATGCATAAAAATGAGGAATAACTTTTCATGGGATAAATGAACTGTTGTATGAGGATTAAATGAGGCTGTAGTGCTAATTCAAGGGGTGGGGTGCTGGTGCCCCGTTCAGTTAGGAGCAAATGGCTTCTCCAACTGAGGTAATTTAAGTGTTTTCTTCACAAGTAAAGGAACTATGGAGCACGAGAGGGATGGATCACGTGTTCAGATGAATAAAATCCTCTGTGGATGTTACATACCAGTACATAAATGTGTGTTTTTCTCATTATCAGCAGAGACACACCTCCCTCTGTTATATAGCACTGCGATGACAGTGATGATGCCCATCCCTGATGAAGTTGACATTTAATGCAAAGATTAAACTGGGAAGCACTGTGTGTGTGTGTGTGTGTGTGTGTGTGTGTGTGTGTGTGTGCGCGCGCACGTGTTCAGCCGTGTGTGTCTGCACTGTAATAGTGGGTGTGATAATATATCATGACAATAAAAAGCATTTGTCATTTTAAACAATCTTATATTATTAAAAGACTGAATTATTAATCTTAGTGTTGCCTGTAAGGGCCTCTTACACTCTGCATAATAGCATCTGTGCTGTGTGTGTGTGTGTGTGTGTGTGTGTGTGTGTGCGTGTGTGTGTGTGTATTTCTCTAATCCATCATTCTTTGATGGATTACACACAGCTGAGGAGCAGCAGTCAACTAGGCCCTTAGAAAAGCTTTATTAACACTGTAAATAATGACAACAGGCAGTCGCTTCAGATGACATGCTGTAGCTCGGGCTGAGACTCCACTGTCACACAAAACTGTAATGTTTCCCAGCTGATAAAGTACATAATACGGTATACACCGGCTATATATATCACATTTTGAAACGTTGGGGTGTTTTTCTGAATTTGCATGCTCTTTGTCGCTCTGACCTATTTGTAATACAGACAGTTTCACTCATTCACAAAATGAAAGCATCTCCCCTGTCTGGCCACAGAGGCTGGCTGCATTCACTGGAGCTGTGCATGAATGCTAGCTCAAGGACATCTCAAGAGAGGGAGAGGATAACAGAAAAATGGTAACGCATTAGCGGAAATTTATTTTAACTCCACTAATTTTTAAAACACATAACATGCCTTGCATTTTTTAGGTTGGAGCAGGCTCAGTTTTAAACCGAGATAAAGTTTTAAGGATACTGCTAACTGATACATATTATGCTAATCACATTATACTGTATATTATTCTACTGTATTATGTTTACATACTAAACTTGTTGACTCACTGTTATTAACCACACCATTGTCACTTTACCTTGTGTTTTTACAGTAATTGCTCTTAAATAGTTCCGATTTACTTCTAATCTTATTCTAATTGCATATACCTCTGTTATTATTTCTATATTATGTATCTGTACTTATTCCTCTCTTTGAGCTAATGCCCCTCAGTATCCTCTCTAGGGATTAATTAAGGCTTATATTGTCTTATATTAGTGTCTTGCATGGATAATGCTTTCAAAAGAATACAGGATTTAGTTTTTCATCATGTAGTTGCCACCCCTTTAGACATATCATTGTCCAAAACAACAAAGTCATATTTGTCGTTCTGCTTGAGGATGAAACATTGTGATGAGATTTAATGTGAGGGGTGCAAGTCTATTGTTTTGAGCTGCTCATTTGCCGCCATGACAGTCAGACACCGGAGGGAAAGTTTGTCCTTCCCGGCTACCTCTTGCTCCTCTTCAGCCCTGACTCATTCCAGGTGTGCATGTGTATGTGCTCGTGAGACACACACACACACACACACACACACACACACACACACACACACAGGACAACGAGTGTGTATGTGCATGCAGATGCAGAAGTCGGCGAGTGTTTGTGTCGGCGTTGGTGCGCGGCTGCATACGTGTCAGCAGACAGACACCCTCTGGCCAGAGCCAAATAAAGTCTCCTCACCTGTTTGTGGCCTTTGAGGAAGACTGTGTGTGTCACCTCCCAGGGGCCAATGCCACGCTGACTTAAAGCCGCTGGAACAATCAGCAGACTCTACACGGCCGGGTCAGATAGAATCGCCTCAGCCCCTCTGAGTCCAGGATCAGGAGCTGTTTTGTCTCTCTGTATGTGCTGAATGACTTTAGACCAAGAGTGGATGACTTTAGAGGATAAATGTAGTGCATGAGCTGAGAGAGCTCAGTCCAAGACTTGGACTTTGCTTATGTTAAGTGTTTGACGTGTGTTCAGTGATGGAAATTAGGGATTACGGCCAATTCCCCAGTGAGACTGACTTTTCATACCGTAATATAGCTACTTGTTCCCATTCCGAACATCTCTGGCCAGAGGTTACGACTGACTGGCATCTGTGATGATTTCACAGCTTTGGATTCCAGTCCAAACTCCACATTTTTGGTTGTTAGAGACGGAAATACACTGCATGTGTTTCAGACAGTTTAGCATTACGCAGATGTTCACTGTATTACATCTGTGGTGTACTATCGCTTGGAAATATGAACTGGATTTTAAAAACATTTTGATATATTCATTTGTCTTTAAAGCTGAAGTCAGTACCTTTGAGCAAATATGGTAAGAAAGTTATTTTTATAAAACTGTCACTACATCCTGACAGTAGTGCAGATAGACAGATAATCTGTCTGCGTCCGAGGAGTCTTCAAGCAGCTGTCAATCACTGCTCGTGAAACTCAAACTCATATGAGAAAGTTTGAGCTTGGTTTTGGCTTAACTATTCTCAAAATGGCTGCCGAGGTCACAAACTTTCTCATTTTACAGCTAAACAGTAACTACAAGTTGTTTCTGAAAACATTAGAGTAGAGAAATAGTCATTACAGTAACAGAATATTGATTAATATTATGATCGGCGCAGACTAGTTTGGTAGTTTGATCGAAGTTCGCTAGTTTTGCGAGCAACCAATATTAGCCTTTAAACAGCAACTTTTCCGGCCTAAATGGAGTATGAACATCAGGTTTTCTAGGATTTACCACATTATAATGGACTACCAGACTTCAGTGGAGATTTCAGTTGTACAGCCTGCTATGCTTGACCTTGACTATTTTTATGTTAAAGCATTCTTTTAAAAGTGACCACCATGAATGAAAAGATGAGATTCGAATCATGTAAATTACATATTTGTGTTTATGTAACAGAGTCCATTAAAACTCTACATGTCAGGGTGACAAATAGTGGAGTATAAAAGGATAAAAATTGGAGGATACAGAATTACAGGATGTAGTTATACTGTTTCTGAAGAAGAAAAATGTCTCCTCTTGAAATTTAGCCAAGCTTGTAATCATAACTGAATACTGGTATACTTCAATCAGCCCTATGTCTTAAAAATTATGCTCTCATACAACTAAATGAAAATATGCTACTGGAGGGCGGGCGGTTGGGAGGGGAGGTGTATGGGTCCAATAAATACCACAGTTTCCCCCTGGAGACCAATGTTGGTGTCCGGTGTGAAATGTAGTCATTTTGTGCATTTTTGTTTTGTTTTTAAGTAATTTTAAGCCAAACCTGATGTTTGTTTTTTTAAGCAAATCAACCAAGTAGTTCTGTTGCCTGAATGTAACTGACTAAATTTATTGCATTTTTGTTTTGTTTCCATTTACAATGTTAATCATGGGTTTAAAATTGCACCCGTGATCTGTGAGAAAATATATTTCCCTCAAAGCGTATTTTGGCTATGCAGTTTAGCTGTATGGGAACATAATTTTGTGGGATACAGGGCTGACTTCATTAACTCAGCAGTTCACCGGCATACCTAGAAATGGTCTACCCCCACTTCCATCTCTCACTTGCACACACATTGTAACTCCCATTGGGGCCTTGCTCGCCCCACTGATGGATTACGGTGCGGTCAATATCCTTTCTTCTCAAGCAGGTGGAAATAGATTTCATAAATATTCTATTATGTCAAGGAATGCTCGGACGATAAATATCCCCTCAACATTTAGCTCAGAGGGAACAACTGAAGAGCAGCAGCCTTATGAAAAGCTCTCCCGACCTTCACAGCAACCTTTCATAAGCCCACTTTCCACTCCGATGAACTCATTCCTTTTTCTAAAATCTGCAGTCAGGTTTTTGGACAAAGGTCAGCCTGAACCAGGAGAAATGACAACATTAATCGGATGCCACTTTGGTCTTACATTATTTTAATGTCCTCTGTGGCCACAGTTGACTTTGCCCACCTCTTCTTACATCTCAATCATGTTAAAGGTGTGAACAGGTATAATCTGTGCCCTAAACCCTCCAAAAATCCTACTTACTAGCTGTCAATTTACACAGTCTGGATTGAAAACAATTTCACACATGGTTACAGAGGAGATTTCTGGGAAGCAAGCTTTTAGATGAGTTTGTTTCTGTGAAAAGAGCAGACCATGTGGAGATTGGCTCTTGCCAGAGTGCTATCGGTTGATATAATCAACCCTGGGGATTACAAGAGGTAGGATGGATAAAGCAGTCGTGGTGAAATTCCTGTAACAAGAAAGTCATTTCTTTAACCGCCTCATGAATTTAAACAGTTTAACCCCAGCTGATAGTGATTCACTTGTAACAGTTTAAATACTTATTTTCATGCCGTCAACTAAAACATATCAGACATGCCTTTGTGTGATTCTTGAAGAAGGTGAGTTTAATCTTAAACTTGTAAAAATGAATTGAATTTAAGATTGAAAGGTATGTTGCTCTCTTAAGTAGTCCGGGAGACATGACTAGAAATCCATATTAAGATTAATCATCACATTCGCCTCTGTAAGGACAAATTAAAGACGAGCATTAGAAAAACATGCACTTTCTTTCACCAGAGTGATTTTCCATCCGCATAGTCGACCCCTTAATCATTTTAGATGCTTAACAACAAACAGCAAATCACTGACTATGACTATCTAAATAAGGTTTAATTAACATTAAGAATGCATGTGTTTGCTAAAATAGACAATCATAGTAAAACAAGCCCTGGTTCATATGCCTTGTTACTAAAATAAATAATTAATTACATGGTATTCCTGTATTGTATCTGGAAAATTTAAGGGTTTGGAGTGTAATGTGTACACTCAGTACATTGTCTGACATACAGCTGGGGTACATACTGTAGGTTAAATCTTGTGTTTCCTTTAGGGATGCACCCATCCATTCCAATGACTCATTGATATTGACATTATTAAGCCGATTGGCCATCACTTAGATGTGACAATACACATTTCATGGTTTTCTGCTCTACTCCGATCACTGATTGTGGTGAGCTATTGTTAATGCGCAAGCTGCTGTAGCTACTAATACTCATCACACCCTGCATGTGCTTTACAATAAATGCATTTGAACCCGAAGGCAAACATTGCGTAGATTAAGCAGTTTAACAAAGCTCAGTAAAGGAGAACGGCTGCAGATGAAATCTTATCAATGATAAACATTTCATAAGTGGAGTTTAAAATAACCGACTCCACAGTTAGGATGTACGTCTCCATTCAGCCTGGTCACATGAAAAGGCAAGAGAAGGACATGATAAAGTGCAATCCAAAAGAAAAGAAAGGTGTTTTTGCTTTAGGCGTGTCATTTGTACGCCGTGTAGTCTGTACGGACTACAATGTAAAAGCATCCACATAAAGCTGCTATACTCAGAGCTAGTGACGTAGAGTAAAAAGGCTGCGGCTGCTTATGGCAGTGGATGGGTCCAACAAACACAGGACTCTCAACCAGGAGGCCGATGTTTGAGACGAGTGTTTGTTTTGTAAATTACATTTGTGGCGTGTCTTTTAGTGACGTTTGTGACGTATTTCCCGTACTTCTGTACATATTGTAGTCATATTACGTGTGTATTTTAAGGCCAACCGTGACATTTTCCTAAACCTAAATAAGTAGTTTTGTTGCCTTAACCTAAGTGAGTGGTTTTGTTGTCCCTGCTTGTACTGCACCTTTATACAAGGTGTAATATTCACGCCCGCCACAGCAAGGCAAATCATGACACTGACACACTATCCTCTAGTGGACAGGCAGATCTATTACACCCTTTGGTGTGATATTGGATTGTTCCATTTATAATAAGGGGGAAAAAAACGGCCATGTTAAAAACACTGATATTATTCTAGAGTCTATATAACATGATGTAAAAAACGCTCATGTACGCTCATATTGCGAGGGCGCGCCGCGAAACCACAAGGTGGCCATCACGGTACACGGTAACTGCCTGTCAGTGGCGATTTGAATGGAGTATAGCATTTCAACATCATTTGCAATATAAATAATCTTGCTGTCACTTTCTGAATCTATTTTATGTTGAAAATAAACACTAATAAGTCAGGAAAACTGTGTCAGACCTTCCTGATGATTAATAATGCACGTACATGAGCAAGTTGCAGTATTTTTTACATCATGTTCAGCCTCCAGAATAATATCAATGTTTTAAAAGTGGCAGTTTAAGAATTGATGTGTAGTTAAAGCCTCGTATTACTGTAGTCATACAGCAGAAAAGTGATGTTAATCACTCAGTCTCTATTGTGTTGACTGAAGCCCAAGTGTGGCCGGTATGGCATCTTCTCTCTGTGCCAGTTAATACAGCGCCCTTGTCCTCAGCTGCATTTTCTGCAGTGTCATGGCTTTTATTTCTTTGTTACATGATTGATGCCGTGTTGTTTTCTTCAAGCGCAGGCAAAAGCCACGCCACTTTCGTTGCGTCTAATTTGCATTTCATTTGAATCAAAACAGCAGCTGTAGTCGCAGGAAGTCGCCGCTGTTTGTATGTCTGATGTACTGGAGCTTTATCAGTGTCAAAACTCTCAGTAGTGCATGTGTGTTTGTGAGTGCACGTGCCTGTATGACCATTATGTTGTGAGCTTTAGTTCCTCTCACATCCATGCTGGTCATGCTCTGTCGACGAAATGTGTTGCAGCACGAGATAAGAGGATCAAGAAGATACACCGCTGCCCTGGATGTGCGCTGGTGTGTTATCTCATTTTTTTGATCTTTTTGAGAGAGCAAGCTTGCGATCTTCGCCTCTTGGGGCCTCCTCAATATTTCATGACTGTGCAATGTATCTTTTTACACTGAAATATGCTGTGAATTAAACATGACTGACTGCATAATCAGAAGCTTTTAATGCAAGCAGAAGGGCAGGCCTCTTTGGGCTCGCCTTTTAATTAAAGAATAAATGACCACAGATTTTGGTGAATTTAACGAGGCGTAGATTTGCTTGATATAGTACAAGAACAGTCTGTGCGCTT
This sequence comes from Pterois miles, assembly GCA_947000775.1. Taxonomy (NCBI): domain Eukaryota; kingdom Metazoa; phylum Chordata; class Actinopteri; order Perciformes; family Scorpaenidae; genus Pterois; species Pterois miles. Next base: position 24,313,853 of record CAMQGK010000052.1, read on the forward strand.
CTTAGAAAGGAAACATCTCTGCTCTCAGTGCCCCCCTAACATTTATAGCCATTTCAATCACATGTGAAACAGGTTCTCTACTTCATAGAGGCATAAAGGAGCAATAAAAAAGTTGTTTGTAGAACATTAAATGCAGAGGCAGCCTCAAGGCTTTTATTTTCCTGCACAAGCTCCATGAAAGGGACAATGGAGTAAAATGCTAAAATTGTAAAGTAATTAGCTCAATATCAGTAAAGCCTGGCATTTGGGACTTTCAACTTAAATGAGCAGACTTTTGCTTGTAATCATAGTGGTTCAAGTTTTAAATGATCACACCTTTAAAGTTTCAGCATTGTACTAACTAGGGTATCAAGATTGGCACAATAATGCCACGTTTTTGGGAAAATCTACATTTAAAGCTGATTGGCAAAATACACATAACGTAGAAGTAATCTTCATCACACTGTAACGAGATATTTGAATATAAAGTTGTGTATTAAAAAAATCATCCTAACTACGTAGTATGTGATCAAGTGTTAAAAGTCTAACTCCATCGCAAAATAAACGTCATGAATAAATGATCATACCAAGAACGAAAGACATATAGCATAACTCCTGACATGTCATAGAGGGGGAGACGCTGTCACAGATCTATTATAAATGATTTTATGATCAAATATGCCGCATAACCACAACAGAATGACAAAAATTAAATTCCCATTCAGTGAAACTGAAACTGAATTACATTTTGAGGGAAATCTGTTTTTACGTTTGTTTAGGGAGGAGGTCAGCGAGGTGGATGGGTCAAGACTTTCACCCCTGTGTGAAGCTACGAGTCAGCGTTTACTTGTCTTAATTTACGTCCATAACTTAATAAAGTCACAAACATTGTCACTGTAATGATGTATGGGAACATAATTGTCCTGAAAGTATAAAAAGTTAAGGTGCGGTTGCAGTCTGTTCTGCAGCATTAGAGCAGAGGGTCTGATAGAGTCAACCCACTCTCTTCAGTTCACAAAAGTCTACACTATGCAGTACTATGTCCATATTCCCAAGGCATAGAAGTGTACAGTTTGTGTACAGTCCTCCTCCGGTAGATGTAGCAGCAGCAAGCCAAAAATAGCCAAAGGCTTCAAAGTCAGAGTTGACAGCAGTTCAACCAGCTGCATGGCCTTGCTTAAGCTAATTATTGTTTTATATTCACACAAATTATAACGTAATATATTACACTCAAATGCTGTTTGCAGCACAATGAAGTAGTGAGCGGTGGACAAAGTTTTAGATTTATCATCTTTTTGAAGGGAACAAGGAACTCCTCTCAGATCTATATACTCAGAACATTTGTCATGACGCAAAGGGCTGAAAGGAGCAGTTGGTCAGGGTTTTTCACATTTTAATGATCCTCTCTGGGACTTATTCCCCATTTCTCTTTCTCTCTTTTATTCTTTCTCTGTCTCCCATTCCCTCTGAGAAGAAATCCCAGAAATATGGATAAGGATTGCCCCACGGAGAGTACATGACCTCATTTCCATGTGTCACAGTGATCTAATAGGCTTGGACACTGCGAGCGAGGATCTGAAGGGTTTAAAAATGTTCGTAGTTCACTTTGTCTGTTTGGCTGTTGTAGGTGGGCATAATGAGGCCCTGACTGCCAGAAGGGTAGAAGTGGGTTAAACCACTTCAACCTCCCTTAAAGGTCTTATTGATAACATTTTTAAAGATATTCCTTTATTAGTCCCACAGTGGGGAAATTCAGTTATGCAGGCAAATATCGAAGAAAAAATAATACATCCACTGAGCTCCTAGAGTTTCCTAAAAAAATATTAAAAAAATTAATTAATTAATTAAAAATCATGGTGGGTCTAAAATTAATGTTTTATTTATCTTGTGGAAGTTATCTGATGTTCGGTTCCCATATCTCTGGGTCATCAGAGTGGAAAAAACTGATAAATAGCTGAGATTGACAATAACAACTGATTTGACTGTCATCAGGCCATTAAATAGGCATTACCTGTCATTATAAGCATCATAGATGTGGATCAGTCAGGGCCTACTATGCCGACTACGTTGTAAACGTGAAACCTAAAAGGAACACGTTCTAACATGTTGTAAAACTGAATGAAACATCACAGTTTGAACACAAACAAAAAGGCTTCTTTAGGATTAGGCAACAAAATAGCACTTGGGTTTAGGGACAAACATTGGGTTTTCGGTTAAAATAACTACCAACACATTGATGGTTTCACACAGGATGCAAACTCCTGTCTCTTGAGTGGAAGTCCTGTGTTTTGTGTGTAGTAGGCCCCTATTGACCCACATCTATGGGGGTTATAGTGAATGATGACACCTATTTGATAGCCTGACAAGTCTAATCGGCTACTGGCAATGCCTTGTTGTGAAGTAAATGCGATGGAAGGGGGAGGGAGAATGCAGCATCTAGTGGCTGAACATTTTCATTGTTGTCAATAGCACCTTTAACTCTGCAACCAAAAAGGTCACATGAAGTCACAGATTTTAGCCAAGAAACACAGCAGATGTGTCGTAGTAGTCTTCAGTTGTATTTTATTTGCACACTGGAAAACAACAAGGATTATATTAAGTTTAATGAATACTTCTGGGTACTTTATTTGAAAAGAGAAACACACTAATTTAATTATTCCAAAGAGCTTTAAATAATTAAACAAATTTTATACAAAAGGATAGGAAGTGTATACCTTAGAGAGCTTTGTGCAGTAAGTTAGAGAAAATAAATCCTGACACCGCAGCACTGGGATTTTGCACAGAACCCGTTCTAACAACCACTGACAGCCGAACATTAGCGAGGAACTGTATGTAACTAGCAGCCATCAGCACTGTAAACCAATTAGAAGGTGACAGGAACCAAGCAGACGCTAACACAAAGCAATTGAGCAATCTCCTTCACAGCTTTTCACAAGCCCACAAAGGAGATGTCACTTAGTTTTTATGGTAATTATACTACTCTTTCAATTATCCTTGATGAGGGGGAATTATTTTATTTAATAAATTACTGTAAATGAAGTCATAAACGTATGCAAGCTTGTGAATTTGACATGCCTAATAAGTGGATTTATTCATCCTACGACTAATTCTGTTTGGTACATAAAATATGTGTAGACAGTATCCTGTCCTGTATTTGCCTTTTGCCCATGTTGTTCTTTTAAATCATGTACATAAAAAAATGAAAAAATCATTTCACGGTGCTTGGTAGTTACAGCCAGTCTCAACCTGATAATGTATATTTAATAATCACCTTAGTCAAGCAACGGCTTTGAGTGATGTTGAAGGCAACTGAATATTTACTTTAGTTTCTGTTATTATTATTTTAAATCGAAGCTGGCGTCCCTCTGCACACCGCTGTCTTAATCCTGCTCCTGAATCTCCACAGCTGTCTGCCTGTCATCATGCCATCACCATCTAAGTCAACCTACTTACCTTGAACAAATCTGACATCTTACAGTGAACCACTTAGACACTTCTCCCACAGCTGTTTATCCTCACACAGAGGGGATATCATCCGTTGAAAGTTTTCAGTTAGCACCGATCCCATGGGATTTTTTTTTTGTTTTTTAAATTGACAGTGTTACTTGTTTTCACATCAAGGACCCACAAATAGATCTCTGCCCTTGTCTAACATCCTATAGCAGTGACCTCCATCTGACAAGCTTTTTGTTGTTAAATGCGATCTAATATTGAATTTCATGTCTGTCTAGTCCTTAAGAGCAGAGATGACAGCGGGACAACCGAACTGTTGAATCAGTATAGCAACTCCAGTGCAGTGTGGCATAGTGCTACTGTTGAATGGACCTACATTAAATCAAACATTAAAAATGTGGCTCTATTGGTCACCGGGTCAGTGACTAATATAATAGACTGTATATAAGAAATGGACATGTTCAATATGACGTCCCCCATTGGTTTGTGGACTGCTGTTTTGAAGTCTTCAAGTTCAACAAGAAGTGACATGAGGTCCAAGTGAACACTGAATAGACATTTTCAGGTGACCAAAAAGGTTATACTTAGATTTCATGAACTGAACAAACACAGTGAAAGGGTTCCCAGACCAGACAACACCGTGGCCTGTCAATCACCAGGTAGCCCTAAATCATACCCTTCTTGATGGTCTAGTTGACTCTAAATGGGACCATAATTTACTAAATGAGCATCATGCTGTATTGAGGTCATAAACTCATGTTTACAATGTTTACTGAGGTAATAAATCAGGTGAGAAGTTGGCTTATTTTCTCATAGACTTCTATACAATCAGACTTCTTTTTGCCTTTTTTAGCCTGCTGGCTGTTGGAACAAGGGATGTTCAGGGAAAGATATCTGGTCAAAAGTAGATATTACATAGAAGTGAAAGCTGGGAACCTGAAGATTAATTTGAGATGCAGCTCAGCGCTATGTCAAGTTGTTTTAGTCATTAATAAGAAATACATATTAATTAGTCAAGTACAGTAAATTATGAAAGTATATAAGAGCTTAGAACATGTTGATATGAGCATAAGTTTACCACTTGAGAACTGATAAAAATGATCAATAATCCCTCCAAATTCCATATTCAGACAACAAGACTTTGAGGGACACCATAGAAAAAGCCATGCTGTGATTTGGTATGAACACCTTTTGACATTTGGAGATTTGCAAGAATTGCATTTTTCAGCAAATGGATGGTGAGCACTTCTGTTATGCATATGGCCCAGAAACCCCCTTACTCTCAATCTAGCAAGGAAAACAATACATCCTCTGAATGCTCTAGGTCTCTAGTTTGTGACCGTAAAGTTTCATGAGGCTGAGATTATCCTAGAGGTCACCACAGGTCATTTTATACAGTGAGGTCAACTAAAAAAAAAAAAAGTCTCCCTACAATGAAATGGCTACTATCAGGGTTAACTTCATCACACATGAATACAATTCAGCTCATTGGATCCAAAAGAGTCTCAGCTCTACAGTGATACCCAACTTGTGTAATTTCAAGGTTGTTTAGGGACCACAGTATGCAGATGTATTCAAACACACCATTTTAGAATAAGCAAAATGTGTTTAAACTGCATGCAAAAATCCAAACCACATGTGATTATCATAAAGTGGGCATGTCTGTAAAGGGAAGACTCGTGGGTCCCCATACAACCCATTTTCATCCACACAGCTTGAGGTGAGAGGTTAAGGGACCCCTTTGAGTATCGCCATGCCAGCTTTTCCTTGCCAAAATGTAGCATACCTTTGTATTTAGCGATCTTTCCGTCAAGCTGGTATTACATGTATGGTACCAATGGATTCCTTAGGTTTTCTAGTTTCATGTGATGCCAGTATCAAAGCCTGCAATAGCCTCAGAGAAACAGAATAGCGTTCGGGCCTGCCGGTGGTCCATTGGAGTTTTAAGGGCATTTAAGGGGTTTTAAGGCACTTGTGCGTTGGCTTCACTTTTCAGAGCCGGAGGTAGCCTGTTGACCAATACAACAGTGGCAGTCTTTCCAATCCATTCAGTTTAACAGTAGGTACAATTAATAAAAGAATCCCATAACATTCAACAAGGTCGGATGTAATCCCAAGAGTTTTTTGGCTATCAAAGCTTGAGTAAATGTCATTATCACCTAATTTACATTGAGTCACAGTTCAGAATGAAGGATGATTGCCTACCAAAGCTGAGAAAGATAATATTCCACCAGTTTTAATATTATGTTCCTCAGTGTCACAGTAAAGTGAATATAGATAGATCATTATGTGTTCCTGGGTAAAAACTGAATTACTTTGAGTCACAATAACCAACTGATTTACATGCAATAGGGCTAGTCAGAGAATGAAAAAACAACTCTCACTGGGGTGCAAGAAAAACTCAGGCATTTTTGTTGTAAAACATGGAGCAAATGTAGAGCAACACAATGAGAATGCAGATAAGCGACAACCTCAGAATGTATATATTGTATATCCATTGTAAACTGATGCACATAAGCATTACTCATTTTAAACTATTGTCCAAATATAGCTGCTACATAACAGCAGAGGGAAAGACACACAATGGCGCGAGAGGACGTCCTGGGCAGATGCTGCATCAATTATGTACTGAATGACAAGGATGCTGGCTAGAGCGTAATTAGTCATTAATGGGTATGTCAAAAGTTCACAGTCAAACAACAATACATCATGGCTTCCTGTGTGTGGAGAGGCACCAATTCCCTTATCTATTTAATATACTATATATCATACAATGTATGGCAATAATAAAATGAATATGAATAAAATAGTATCTGTATGTTGTAAACAAAAGTGAAAAACAACCAGCAGGTGCACATGCCCACCATAAGCCCAGTTATCTATCCACCCTGTAATCTTTAACCCGGCACACTCTGACAGAGATAAACATGTTTTGTTGCAGCAGACAGCGCGCAGCATGAGGCCTTCATTAGGCCCTGTGTAGCCGTGTCCATCGAAGCACTGGGATCTCTGGAAGATTGATTGTGGCAGAGCGCAGATCAGTTAGGAGACCTCCCCCACTTTCTGCCGCTGGTCCAAACCCAATAGTCCTTGCTAGGGAGCAGCTTAGGGACCCCCACTCTACACAGAGGCAATATCGTCTGATAAATTGCCTTTCCTGGCACGATTATACACCGGGGTGTTCCCCACGGTCTTTGGGAGCAATGTTTTAGAGCTGCGGCATTGTGGGAAGGTAGTAAAAGTGGGCAATCTGTTATAAGAATGGACAAGCAATGATAGGCTGAAATCATGTAGTGTACAGGCATTGAATCAAATGTAAGCATTAAAAGCAAATATCACAATATCTATGCTGCATACATCGTATTCATATTCAGTGAGCTGCTGGTTTGTGTTTCTTATTTGTTGATATGAAAACCCAGGAGTGTTTTCACTGTTTTCTCACATGGAGAATACACAGCAAAGTGAGCTGGAAGTAAATTCAGAGTGAGTGGAGGTGGAAGTTTCCTAAATAGAAAAGTCAGATTTTTTGTGTGATCTTTCTGGTAAAACACCATCTCATGTGGCCACCCGGATTGCATTGCTTCAAAACATCGGAAGTAGTGTGCAACCAGTCTTCCATTACTTCCACACAGTCAACGTTGCACTCTTTCTCTGGCTGGCATACTGTAAAAGAGAATATCTAGACTGTTTAATCCCCAACTTCCTGCTACTGCTCCTGTGTTTTTGCCCTCAGGGTGCTTCAGAATGGGCCGTGTATTTCCAAACCTCAAATAATTCAAGCCCAGAGCATGCGAGAGCTAGCTGACATTCAGACCCTGGAGTATCTCGAAGGTTTTCCAAAGGGTTGGCCCGCACGCTGTTTCGCTGAAACAATGCAAAGTGATGTGGCTATGAGGGGAATGTCTGCCAAAAGTGTTGGGTGCACTTTAATTATGGAGAGGGATTGTGCAACCCGCCTGACTGGCTTGACATTATTCAAAAGTAATTAGTTGCTTGTTATTTTAATTATGGATGAAAGGACACAAGAACAGAATTAACTCTGAAATGGGATTGCTGCATTGCCAGAGAGAGAGAGAGAGAGAAAGAGAGAAAGCTGAGATGGTAGAGGGATTTTTTTACGTGTTTTCTTATTTTGGTCGCAACCTGCGCAGAAAAATATTTCTATGATAGATCTCTCCTGTGCTATTTTGTTGAAATCTATTATGGATTGACTCAAGTGAGACATTCCTCAATCACGCCGGTCTTTTTCATAGATGCACAGCGTTTTACAGGCGAGGCAACCTGCTGAGCACAGAACCATTTATAAGGATAAATCAGTCAAATATCCTGACAGTCCAATATTTTTCATAACTTTTGTGAGCTACTTTGTTTTGGTTGTTTTTTTCCTTCACGCCCAAATGACGCTCTCTTAGATGTTGCTGCAGTCTTTTAAATGGGCCGAATCTAGCACTTTAACATCCTCAGACTGGCTTCGACTTTCATCGTTTCTAAATATGAAAAAAAAAAAAAAATCTATTAAATATTTTTTTCATATCTCTTTATCTGCTGGTGAGCTAAAAAATTGGAGATAAATAAATAAATACATTTTATTTAAAAAAACATAATAATTTCTTCCAGTAGGAGAATGTATTCCCAATGTTACCCCTTTTGACAGTTACGGACTGTTATTTAAATTACATGCTAACTTATCGTAACATAACAACATTTACATTGTTTAGTTATTCAAAGATTAGCATTTTAATAGTAGGCTTATTAGCCCACTCCTTAGGTATGTCTTGTTAAGCACAGAAACACTTACTTTGTTAAAAAGTGTTTACCGGGGCTTCATCATGCAGCAGCATTGTGTTTATTAAAACAATAACCTGAGATTAAAAAGGTATATTGTTTTCACATTTAAATTACTGGCTTTTGCAGATCAGATAGGATGTGTAAATGTCTGCCCTCTTGGCCCCTCACTGTTTCTCAAATCTGGCCTTCAGAAAAGTCACTGAATAGACCTTCCTTCAGCCAACGAGAGGCTGTGATTAGGAATACATAAACACAGATAATTACAGAGCACACATAAACTAAATTTATCTGAAATTATAAAGGTGCTTCAGGAAATTTTGTCCTAACTGGCAGCTGGCGAGCTGTTTTAATGTTTAAGGCCCTGCTTACGACCCTGGCACATTAGTGGTCACTTTGGCAGATCGTTGATGCCTAATGTTCTTTTATGGGCTTTATTGTTTTGTGTTGTATACTTACATCACATTACAATATGAATGTAAAAAGATTTTAAAAAATGAATGGAAACAAAAAAGAAGTTGATGTGAGGAAGTGACAAAGTGCAGTATAATGTAGTATTCTCTCCTGGCAAAGCAGTATTTACCCCGAGGGGACTGCAGTACTACAGGCTTCCTACAGCGTCTTCATCCACTAATCTTTCCAGCAGTATCTTGATTCCCCTCTGGAGCTCCAGATAGATTGCTTTAATTAATCACCAACATTCTCAGTGCACATATAACAAGTCCTAAGTACTGGCCAGGTCAGCTGTTAAATGCTCCAGAGGGAAATATCTGGCGAAATCTGGGAACCACTGGGGTAGAATTTACACAAGGGAACGGGAGCAATCGCTGATAGCTAATGCGCTAAATAAGCTCTGGTGATGTGCACAGTGTTTATCTGTGCATGTGTGTGTATTTTGATAAATGCAGTGTAACCATTTGTTCACTCCATGAGCGACCACTTAATGACAATATGACATTTCGTTGATTACTTTACATGTTTGACATTTTTCAGTCCAGTTCTGTCAAAGATGCCTAACAGCTCTAAAGCTGGAACGTCCATTTAAGTTCTGCAGACATAATGCAGGCGTGACTGTGAATGAGAAGCCAGCTGAGCGAATCCCCAGCCGTTAACAGCTAATGGAGCTCCACTGACCACATGCAGCACCTTCAGCTCCTGTCCTTACAGTGAAGCCACCAACTTCATGTTGATTCCTGGGTGAGGCAAGCTAGCCTGGTATGAAGACACTCAAGTAAACGCGTCCCAAAATATCTGTCTGGGGAAATATCTAAGTTACTTTAGACAAGAGCATCTGCAGAATGAATGTAATGTAACTCAAGTAACTGTAATGTAATGAAACACAATACTGTAAAATGTTACTGAGCAGCTTATTACAACCAGTGGGCAACCTCTGGGTCTGAAAAGTGAAGCCAATGTGGAAATACCTTAAACTGTCATTCTTTCTAATATCCAGCAGGGGGCGACTCCTCTGGTTGCAGAAAGAAGTCTGATTGTATAGAAGTCTATGAGAAAATGATCCTACTTCTCACTTGATTTATTACCTCAGTAAACATTGTCGTCTTACAACTTTAAGTCTTTCACAGTATGTTTTCAGTTCACGAAAGTTAATTATAACCTTTTTGGTCACTTGAAAAAGTCATTTTTAGTGTTCAGTTGTACTAAGCTCCACCCTCTTGTGTCACCTCTGCTTGCCCAAAAAAAAAAAAAAAACAAGATGGCGACAGGCAAATATCAAGATTCGATGGTCAAACTTAAGGCTTCTAAATGGCAGCCCATAAACCAATGGTTGATGTCACAGTGACTACGTCCACTTTATATATATACAGTCTATTGTATTAATCACTAACCTGGTGACTAACAGAGACTTTTTTTTAATATAGGTCCTTTCAACTGTGATTGACAGGTCACTACCACAGCAAATTTTGGTCACCTAAATACTTCTTATTCAGCGTTCAGTCACTCCACCCTCTCGTCACTTCTGGTTACAAAAACCAAGATCTGTTTCATTCTGACAAGTCAGCTTTTCAAAACAAAACTCCTCATCTTTTCTCTGACATGATTTTGCCATCAGATGATTTTCTGCCGCTACACTTCATAGTGATGTTTGTTCAAACAGAGAGACTGAAGTCTCATCTGTCACTGGATTTAAATGAATGCCTGTGACTGCAGTAACTGTTGAAAATAAAATAGTGTCCAGGTTTCATCTGTCATTAAAGGAATGTATAAAAATAAGACAAGATGGCGACAACCAAAAACCAAGATGGCTACAGCCAAAATGCCAAACTCGAGGCTTAAGACCGCAGTCACAAGCCAATGGGTGACGTCATGGTGACTTCGCCCACTTCTTTTATACAGTCCATGGTTACAACCCCCCCCCCCCCCCCCCCACCCTTTATACAATAGCTAGTACTCAGCTCTAGTAATTAATAGCTTGACAGTGTAGCATAGGCAGTAGCTTGACATGAGGTTGCTAATGGTCTGTGTGTAGAGTTACTGTTTGCTCATCTGTGTAGTATTGGATGTGTGTGTGTGTGTGTGTGTGTTCCTCTGAGGCTCATGAAAGGATTGTCATTTGACCCGTGTTCAGTTCTTGGCTATAGAGCCAATAATGGAAGTGATTGAGGAAGTCATCTTTAATGGGCTTGATTATTTGCTCTGCCCATTCAAGCATGTCAAACAAAGAGATCATACACAGACACCCACACACACACACACACACACCGTGGTTTAATTCCTCCTCAGCGTTAAGCTTTTAGAAGGCAACAGCAGCGGTTAAGGCATGACAGCTCCCTGGGGACCCTCAGTGCAACTCAGCAGAGAGCTCTTCATGACTACAGATTACCTCCTATTGCATTTCTTCTCCGGTGACAGAGGGCCCTACCTTGCCTCCTGTCAGCCCACACCTCGTCTCATTCCCATCTTCCTTACCTCTCTTTTTAATTCTCTCTCCATCCATCTCTCCACCTGTCCATAACCGCCAAATCCTTAGCCACCCTGTGGGAACCTATCAGTCCAAAGATTTCTCCTCAAGCTGCTGTCGACGTTTGGCATGAAGGCATGGGCAGCCAATCCCCTCAGAAACCTGCAGTGTCAATCCCGGATGCTTTGTCTGAAATAATTAGGACTTTCATTAGCATCGAGGTGCTTGGCTCCATTCGTTACCTGCTTAGGCGAGGTTTCCCATAATTGGCGTCTAGAGCTTGAGAGGCTCACCTCCCCTGACACCAGTCTAAGGAAACTAGGTGTCTTAGATGCCATGTTTTCCCAGGCCCTATCAAGCTTACACAGGAGAACTGCTTCCTTTCCTTGTCTCTTTTCCAGCTAGCATTTAAAAGTTTGATACTCCTCTCCCCCCTCCACCCTGTCTCTCAGTGCCATCTCCAGCAGCCACTCAGATGGAAGGCCTCCTGATCTGTCTTTCAGTATTTCATCCTGTCATTCTCCAGACATTGAGGTAGGAAAAAAACAGAAGGTGCACCAAGTCTCTTTTTGACAGCGCTGCCGGTGAAGAACTTTTGAAAACTTGTAGGTGTTGAAAATAGAAGCAGCACCTTTCCCCACACATCCTGTTCCCTGCACATTGTGGAGCAGTCACTCATATTATACCTCACTTATATGTATTTATATTCTGGGTTGTAGATGGAATAAACTAATTAACACATGGTTTTATCACCTAGTTGAAAATAGAGATGTCGGGCTCTGCGTGTCAGCCGTGTGATAGGCTGGCGACCTGTCCAGGGTGAACCCCGCCTTCGTCCAATGCCAGCTGGGATCGGCTCCAGCCCCCTTTTATAGCCAGTATGCCTTTCTAAATTTTCTGGTTTCTTTACTCCTCTGTGACAGTAAACTGAATATCTGAGTTGTGGACAAAACAAAACATTTGTGAACATCATCTTCAGCTTTTGGAATCACAGATCGACATTTTTTATCTTTTTTTTTTTTTTTACATTTTAGAGACCAAACAACCAATTGATTGATCAAGAAAATAATCGACAATGAGAATAATCATTAGTTGTAGCCCTAAATAATTTCTTCTGCTGTTATTTCCACTCTAAAATGCTGCGGGAACCCTGAAGGATGCTGCGTTTACTACATTGTGATCCAGTTCAAACTTGTCCCTGTTTAGCCTCATCAGTTCTCCTTAAATCAGCTATGTTATTACAGCTGAGCATTAAATATTTATAGAATCAGACTTTCCAGTTAGTCCCTCTTAAATAACATATTGTGGCTATCAATTCACATCAGCGTATGAACTGATATGATGTACCAACTGTTATTTCAGTCAGATCGAGTGTTAAAACATGCATTCATGTGTGGAGATTTATTTCAACATTAATTCTGTCATGTGGCCATATGTTCCACTGTCATTGCCAATGTGTGTGTGTGTGTGTGTGTGTGTGGGTTTGCGTTGCCATGCATGTGTACTCTTGCTTATGTCTCCATGTAGGTTTATGCTTTTGCAAGTACTGTATTTCTGTTTACTTATCAACAGCTACACATGTATATCCCCTCTAGAAAAGTTCTGCAGGGTCTCCACATCAAAATACATTCATCAGTTAACATGTTGAACACTTAAAAACTCAAATGACCTCCACAGTCTCACAGCAGTGTTAACATGAGTCCAGACACGTTTTCTTGTTTCATTGTTATAAAGGAAATAACTGTTGAAAAGGTCTTCACATGTACAGTAGCTGTTCTTTCGAATAACAATCTTGCACCTCCTCATCACAACTAAATGTGTTATGATCGCTCATGGATATGTTGTTTATATTGTAAATAATTTATCAACTGTCCGATGGCATGATTCCAAAACCAAGTAGTCTGCATTTTACATTTAATGTGTGCAGTCTCAAACACCTGTGCTGTAGCTCCAATGCAACGCAGGCCATCTATTAAACTACTAGACGAAGCTTAAAGATCAAAATTGTAGTCATAAGAAAACTGACATAGTATGTTCATCATAATATTAAGTAAACTGACTACATTTCTAAGGATTTCTATAGTTAATGCTGAGTTTCATGGAGGAACTCGTGGTAGAGGCAACTGGTAAACATCTAAATAAGTGGCTCATATTACTGTATATGATTGGGTTAAACTTGCTCAAAACATGTCTGACTGCCCTTCTTTCCAATGGCCTGTGAATTCCATGTAAAGTTATGTTTATCACGCTACTTATGATTAATATATGTTATTATAACCGATAGGATTAGTTGCTTTTTAGACTCTGTTTTTAAATAAATTAGTTTTTCCTATATGCTATATTTGCACATCTGTATGGTTCTAAGACCTGTTAATTTGGATCATGTAACACTTCTTATTTTACAGCTGAAAACTTGCTGGCCCTGTCATAAGGCACACTGTTATAAGGACCTGATTTGTTTTAGGGCACTTTCATTTTTCACCTCTAAAAGATGCCATTTTTTTGGACCCCAGGGTGATGAAGGGCTGAAACACTGTGCACTTGCAGTAGGAATCAAAATTGACATGAAAGTAATGAGCCACAAATTAGGGTTAGTTAGTTAGTTAGTTCGGGGTTAGTGGCACAGTATGTTGAAAAACAGTAGTAGCTTTGAGGTATTTTATTGATTTATCAGTGATGTACTGTAGGCTGATGCTAATCTTCCAATTAAAAATATGAGATAGTGGATGTTTCAAAATATAAAAGCAAAAATAAAGACCGCAGTTGTGGAAGAATATGTACTAAATGCAAATAAAACTAACTTAAATGTGGCTTTAAATGTTCAATGACTCATCATCATGATCATCATAATGAAGTCAAATCATTAAAGCCGGGTCTGTAATGCTGAGAAACGAGTAGGTGTAAGCTAGATTTTAAAAGACTTCCAAACTGAACAAATAAGCTCGGTATTGCCAACTGATCCAATGAAAGTAGCTAGCCGCTAACTAGCTCCAAAAGTCGCTAGCAATCTCGCAAAATGTCACTAGGTTGGCAACAGTGTCAGTCCATCTGCTCAGGCCTCCCTCCAAAACCACTCCCTCAAAATTATCAGAATAAACACAAACATGGCTGTTGTTCGTAGTCACAGCTGTTGGCAGCTTGTAGAAGACTCTGGTGACTTTGAATTAAACGGTATTATGGGCTTATTGTAGTCCTGCAGCATCTACAAATATTGGATTTATTGATTGCTGTTGGGATGTAGAGGCAATTTTGAAAATATAACAAAAAATTATTTTGAAGAAAATTATTTTGAAGAAAAACCAGCCCTAGCTTTAATGCCTCTTCAATGTCTCAAGAAGAGGACACCCCGACTGTCCTTTGGGAGTGAATAAATGTGCTTCACAAACAGCACAATCCATTACTGTACAGTTTCCTATCCCATTATTACCACACCACAGCACCATGTATGCTAGCATGTCCCCTAAGAGGGAAAAAAAAAGATTTCTCTCACAGTTGAAAGGAATGAGTTGGAATGCCAATGCAGTTTTCATTTATATGTGCCTTTGTCGCAAGCACATACATCACCTTTAGTGCTCCTGAACCCCACCAATGAGTCCCCATGTATTTCTTGTTAATAATTCAGTGTTGAGGTTCAGGGTTTGGGCGAAAGAAAATCAATGAACATGTATGTTACATGAAAGAGCATTCAATGACATGGCTTTGGGGAAGAGGCTAGGATACAAGCATTTCACAACTACATGTACATGGACGATTATTGCACTTTAACTAATGTATGACTGTGAAATATGTTTTTCTTTAGCATATTGAGACTAGTATTTATATATTTTAGATTTATGGGGACTTACCAAACAGGGTCTATGGATACATGGATAATGGCTGTTATTTTTCAAGATGAAGTTACTATGAGTGCATATACTATGAGAGTTTGTGTGCCAGCTTTCCATCATCAATCCACCATAAGGGAGTGCTAGATTTACCCCTCATGGTTATTGATTCTCTCCTGGAGCGTTGGCTGGTCTTGAGGCTTTTGCGATCCGGTGCAGTAGAGTTACATACAATATTATCCACCACTTGCGCAGCAAAGCTAGAATTTGGTTTCTTGCTTGCTGCTTGTCTTTTTTCTCTCATTGTTGGGACACTGAAGTTGTGCCTGGTGTATTTCCCCATCATGGGGCTCACGAGGCTTCAGTTTACCCCAGCTGTCACTCAGTGATTACTGTATCTTCACAGTATTCAGTTCAGTTATTTGCGAGGGCTGTGGTTAGTACTGTTGCTGACGGACAGCAAGAGGGTTGCAGGTTTGTATCCGGTTTGGGGCCCTTCTGTGTGGAGTTTGCATCTTCCCGTGTTAGCAATGGTTTTCTGGCTTCGTCCTATAGTCCAAAGACATGTAAGTTAGGGTAATTGATGACTCTAAATTGTCCATAGGTGTGAATTTGAGCATGAATGGTTGTCTGTTTCTGTGTGCCCTGTGATATACTGGTGACCTGTCCAGGGCCAGCTGGTATCGGCTCCAGACCCCCCACCCCGCCCCGACCCCTAACAGGATGGATGGGTGTTTGGCTGAGACCGTGGTCTTGTACAGTAGGCTGCTAAGAGATTTGTGTAAAGTTGGACCATCTAAAGCTTAGTGAGGTTAAAGTTTGCTTCAAAGTTTAATACTATCTGATTTGCACCTATGGAAACTCTATTATGTAAAAGATATGTATTTGCGATCATTATGACTAATGCAATTGCAATATGATTTGTGATATTAGAGGAAATGATAATTTTAACATCATTATCCTCATTTTCATTGAAAATCATATTAAAATGATTGTGGTGTGATTTTTGCAGAAATCTGTACCAAAACAAAGATGTTTTCTTAAGTCTGTAGAATACATACTGTATGTTTAGGCCAGGACATCTCTGTGCACTTCAATATTTCATTTCAAATGGCACACATATCGCTTTTAACATATATTGCACAACTTACAATTTGAAAACTGCAGTAGGCCATATTGCGATTTTGATAAGATTTCAATTTCCTGTTTCACTTTGATTGTGTTTGTATCTGACATTGTTTAAATATCTGAAGCCAACCAACCAACTCTTCGACCATGCCACCAAGCACAAAGAGTTATTGACAACTACTATCTGACCTGTGTTTACATGTTACCCTCCGTGGGAGTGGCAGTCCCTCTGCAAGTGCCAGCTGGCATGTCTTTGAAATTGACTACGGTGTATTCTCAGAGGTCGAAAGCCTCTGTAAATCCAGACAAGCCCCATTAGGACAGATCAGGCGTGGGTCTTTGTCGAACAAAAGCTTGTTTCGCTATAAGAGAGCGGATATCCAGTGGATATCCCACTACCACAGAGACTACAAAATTTAGCCTCTCTTAGGACCGGGACAGGATAGCTCTCTGAGTCCAGACAAAGGAAGGGGAGGAAAACCTGGACTTTTTGAGTGAAGTCTGGCAGCAACAGTATATATAGATATTAGGGAAAACAAATCCAGTTTTCTTGCTGGTGTTTACAGGTGTCAGTTTGTGCTTATACAGTAGTTATCTCTTGCAAAAACCCTGATGTTAGCATCAAGCAAGTGTTCACTAAAAGTTGCCTGCTCCATTATAAGGAGGCTATGTGCCAAATATTACAGCTTTATCAAGTTTCTATCAAACAAAAAAAAAGAAAAAAGAAGTTTTTATAGTGTCTCCTTTTGCAACATACTGGCAAAACGATCAAGGAAAGCATATGGCCAAGAAATAAAAGTCAGTTGTTTGTTTCATTGCATCATCAGCGCCCAGCAGCGGTTTCCAGATTCCGCCATTTTGGACTGAAAGCAACCACCGGACGGCAGTAAAACGTCCGCCTAAAAAGTACTGTACACAAGTAAAACAAAATTAATATTTCTATTCTATTGTCATATTCTACCAAAATTGGCCAGGGTTGAATAATAAAGTATTATTAATATAATAAGCACTCCCAGTCCAAAATGACAGCAGCAGCTGTTGTCTGTAAAACTTTTTTTCATCCTTTTGCTTCTTTGCTTGATAGTATCTAAATTATTAAATGAAGCTGCTCGGATGCAAGAACAATTTCAGACATGATCTAACAGTAGCATATCATCACCGTCGTTAATGCCTGACATAAAATGTACCCCTCTCTGCAAGAACAGGCTGCATGCATGTAACTATTTGCTATTTATTGCCAGTGATAAGAGTTACTAATGTCAGTGTATTCTCATACAACGATTGTACAATATCTTAGGAAAAGTTATTCCGCATTTTTCGTGTGTTTTCCTAATGTCCAGTGTCACTTTCCGCTCCAGTGTTTTCAAACTAAACTTCGGTCTTCACACGAAACAACTCAGTTAGGATTAGGCAACAAAACCACATAGTTAAGATTAGGGAATCGACTTGGGTGGGTTTAGGAAAGAAAACTACTTAGGTAGGGTGAGGAAAATATTGTGGTTAAATTATGCCAATTATGACATATACATCAATGTTAACTTCTGGTTTCACACTGAGTACAAACAGTCGTCTCCTGGGTGAAAATTCAGTGTTTTTAGATCCACCCATCCACCTGACCTCTTCCCTACGTGGCATTCAGTGATATTTATACTTGCTCACAATTACATGGATTACATACAAAATGATTTTGCAATATATACGAATTACAATGCATCAGTTTTGGTAGGTATAGCTGGGAACGGTGTATGAAAACAGCCTGCTAATGTAAAATAGTGTTAAATAAAGAAGAAGAAGAAGGCAATATTGACATAGTGCAGGTTATTAATGTACTTAGAAAGCTGAAAACATGTCATTTAGGGACATGTATTGATCACAGTGTCTTGAAGTTACAGCTGCATAACCATCCATCCATCCATCCATTACTTGTAATGGCTTATCATTTACAGGGTCCCAGCTGACATTAGGTGAGAGGCGGAGAACACCCTGGACAGATCGCCAGGCAATCACGGGGCTTGCTGCACAACTAGCCATGGCATTAACTTACTTTTGCAAAATATATATATATATTTTTATATAATGCCTGTGATGTCTGCTGTGCGCTCTTCACACTGGCACTGGGCCTCCAGACACAGCTTACTGCACCGATAGCCACTCCATTGACGTCCTGTTTGCTAACATGCCTGCCTCCTAACAGAGAACAGACAAATAAGGCCATCTATCTCAGTCCAAGTGAAAACTTTTAGCCAGGTCAGTGGCAGCAGTGGCGACCAGCCAGCTGCTCACATCAGATCATTAGTGCCAGGAGCTCGACTTTGATCTCCGTGAAAGAATTGAACTTACAGCGGCCCTGATCCTGCACAGCGGCAGTATCCCTGCACTCGCTGGCTCTAGCTTTAGGTCAAGACAGGTGGTGTTTGAA
Source organism: Pterois miles (assembly GCA_947000775.1). Classification (NCBI taxonomy): domain Eukaryota; kingdom Metazoa; phylum Chordata; class Actinopteri; order Perciformes; family Scorpaenidae; genus Pterois; species Pterois miles. Next base: position 24,332,361 of record CAMQGK010000052.1, read on the forward strand.
TGGGTGTGTGTGTGTCTGTATGTTAATGTATGTCTGTATGTTATGTTGTATGTGTGTGTCTGTGAATTTCCCAACTGTGGGACTAATAAAGGAATATCTTATCTTATCTTATCTAACAAGGTTCAGGGACTCTCTTTTCTGATGTTTGGTCTTTCATATCTCTCATTCTATATAACCACACACAAGGTTTCTGTCCAAATTTACCTCCCTAAATGGGAGCCAGACCTCTCACAAGAAGAAGCAAAACAGGTTAATTTATTGAGCACATCTTTCAGCCCATTTGTCCAAAATAGGTTGTAAAATTAACACTGTGACATCATGAAAAAATGACAAAATCACTGGTCTTTCATTTTGAATGAAGTGAAAATATAGAGAGATATTTTTAGTAGCACACCACTGAGGGTCAGCCCTACAAATGCAAAAGTCTGTCACTGAGTGATGAAGTTACATGATTGGTCTGCAGATTGCTGTTACCTCCTTGGCTGTTGCTCTTTCAAAATGAAAATACGACCAACATGCAAATGAGCCCGTCCAGTGCAACGCATAGCCAAGCTGTCGGTGATCTAGTTCTAAAATGAAATGAGATTCAGCAGCGGCATCACCTATTTCTCTCTTCAAATGTTTTCAGAAGTAGATTTTGGTAAGTTGGTTTGACGTAGTAACAGAAAGTTTACGAGCAGGCCGCCATGTTGTTTTGCTGTTTGAAACGGCAAGCAGAAAACCAGAGACCAATCAGGTAAATTCCTGGTGGACATGTACTGTTGGATTTAACATTATAGACATGACCATAGACTATTTGTGTAACAATTTAGCCACAAATTCACAGACTAACCAAACACGGTTCAGTCATATACTCAGTTTTGACCAAGTCTTGTTTCTGTGTATGAGAGCATTAGTATAGTGTGGCATTTGGGGTCAATATGGTGCTAGTTATTTTCAGTGCATCAATCAACCACAACAGTTCCCCTGAGTCTTTGGCTACATTCACGCCAGATCAGGCGTTGCAGCTTTTTGCCGCAGTGTGGGAGAGTCACTTTAATGGCCCATTGACTGCACAAAGATTAACGCCTTTTGTTCCTTTATGGCTGGGTGGTACAGCGCTGGATCACCGTTTACATGACTGGCCGCAACAAGTGTGACGTCAGGTTGCGTTTTTCCTGAAGTTGGTTCTTTTTCTATTAGTCCGCTGCAGACTGCTGCAGTTTTTTTTGCACCCTCTGCAGCCCAATGACACTGGTCCCATTCAAAATGAATGAGAGGATGTGCGTTTTTACCGCACTGGCAGATCTGGTGTGAAGGCAGCCTTAGACATAGGGCCTTATTTTAATGATCTAATGCACATGGTCTAAAGTGCATAGCACAAGTGCATTTTGGTGTGTCCAACTCCACTTTTGCCAGGTAAGCGACGCATAATCTGGGTGTTAAGTAAGGTGCAAGGGGCAAAGGGGTTGTATTTAGTCTCTTAATTAATCATAGCTGTGTTTTGGGTGTAACAGGAATTAAACCAATCAGTGTCATTTGTCACTTTTTAAGAAGAGTCTACGTGTGTTGTGAACCTGCCTATGTAAATAGCAGCAAAATACTGTGCCAGATTTTAGACCTGGTCTTTGTTGGTCAATGTCGCTTTCTGCTGCCTCAAAAACACCTGACCTCATCTCATTGTAAGACCAACACACCCATGGGTGCACAGATGAGTGCAAGTACATTTGAATTTCCCCACTGTGGGACTAATAAAGGAATATCTTTCTTTCTTTCTTTCTTACTACTAATTTGCATTCATTTTTCTGGATGTTCTATGGAGGCAGTAAATGTCCAAAAATATATGTTTCTATAAACAAGCAAGAAATATTTTTGTTTTAAAATATTTTGAGATGGAAAAAGAATTTAAGCTAAGTTTCAGTCAGTCTGCACAATGACTGGTGTCTTAGTGACCCACATACAGGTGAGGTGAGGTTAACGAGGTTTAAAGGCCATGGATTGTTCGGTTTTCACAGACATCACGGGAGCAGGACAATGCAAGGACAACTTCAAGACAACTGTTGACTTGGGCTAATTATCATGTCTCTCCCAAATGCCTTTGCCTCCAGCAATAATGCAGCAGTGATATCACTACCAGCAGCTGTAAAGGTGGCTTAAGAGCCAGGGCAGCAACAGGGATCTAAGAGGTGTATTGGTATTCAGATACGAGCCATTGCCTTCCTTCTGGATGTGTTGAATGTTGCTCCCAGAGGGGTGGCTGTGAATGCTGGAGGCAAATGCACCTTCACATCTCCAGCCTTAGCTGCCAACAAATGCATGAGACATGATAACAGAGGGTTGGTGGTTGTCTAGGGGATTCAGCTATATATTGAGGGGATAGGGACTACAGCATTTTGTAGGAATCCACAGAGTTGAATGTAATTGGACAAAACTAGAAAAACAGCATGTGACAAGGAAATGAATGAGGTTTGAGAGGCAAGTAGGCATTAGCTGTTGGTAATGTGTTTATCCATGTTTCAGTCATGAGTTTGTAGGGTTTTAAATTATTGAAGAATAATGGAGAATACCTTGGATAAATTAACTTGTTAATGATGTTCATTTTAGGAAAAATGACTTTCTAAGTGTATTTTTCTTTTAAAATATTGGTGATAGCTCTTGTTTATCTTTGAGAGTTTATATTCCAGACTTAGCTGGCAAGAGGATACATACCTGCTTGTATGGTTTGCAGCAGCAAAAAAGCAATATCTAATCAATCACAGCCAGCTGTAGAGACAAAGTCCAGGTATGAACAGACTAATGGAGCCACCAGTAATGATTATTTTTCCCACAGAGGAGGAAAACATCTTTTAACAGTCTCATTTTAATTACAGTGTAAGTAAATGCATATGTGGAAAATGTTTGTAGAGTTACAGAAAGAGAAACGCATGTAGGGGTGCTGTGAGGATAAACAGATGCAATATTATTTGTCACTGACTGTAAAAAAAAGAGCATCAATCACCCTCCTTCCTTCAGGAGAGTCAGCAGAATTTTGTGTGAGGAATAAAAGTCAACCACTTTCATTTCCTTCACTGTCCTCCTCAACACCAGAGATGAATCAGGCAAATAGAGAGGAGTGAAGTGGAGCTGGATGACAAACAACGATGTATACACACTAGGATAGAAAGGTATTTAATGTAATTAAATGGTAGCTTCTAAAATCCATAAAAGGAGAATGGTCTTCTGGGCAGCTGACAAGCACGGTACTGCTTTTGTGTAACATGTCAGCTGCAGTGTTGCTTCTTTATTGTCTTTTTCACACTGGTGATCGCTGAAGTCCACGGTATCTAATCTTTCTCACATTTTCAGTCCTATAGGTTGTTGGTGTAATTACTGTAGAGCAAAACAAAAACCAATAGTGCTTGTACATAATATGGTGCATTTTCCTATGAATGTCCAGCAACACGTCAATTTGCACTTGTTACAAGTATACAGTCTTTTCAATATAAACTTTCATCATCACAGAAAACAACTTATTTAGGTTTAGGCAGCAAAACTACTTAGTTAGGTTTAGGAAAAGATCAACTTAGTTAGGTTTTGGCAACAAAACTATTTAGTGAGGATAAGGAAAAAGATCAACATGATTCTTCCTGGTTCTCCAAGGTTTTGAAGCTCATAAGGAATTGGTTATTGTTTGAAGGTCCAGATTTACTCAACATGTGCATAAACACTGTTAAGGCCAAAATGATTTAAATAGTAAAAATGCGCCAAAAGTCATTGGTAAAACAAGAAAGATTGTCATATTTTTCGGACAAAAGCTGTTTTGATAGTAGGCCAAGGGCTTGCTTTACAAAGGGGATCAGGCCAACTTGAGTGAAACATGTAAAAAAAAAAAATCAAAAAGGAAAATCTATCATAAGACTCCCCAGGAGAGGTTAAGTAGATGTGACAAAAGAATACAATGCAGGGCAGATTAAAATGAGGTGTACATCAGCCTGCACCTCGGGGGCCAGAGCCCACCATTACCACAGAGTCTCATGGGGGGAAAAGGAAGGAGAGGAGATAAAAGGGAGAGTAGTGTAACATTTCAATGAGTCTTGCATAACTCCTCTTGCTCTGGGGAAGGCAGGAAGCTTGCAGTAGCTCTGATAAAGAACCAATGCAACAACACAACTTCTTGACTCCACTGTGATGCCTAACTTAAGTCTGTTATGGTGCTGTCTCACATCATGTACAGTACATTTACAATCTAAGCGATGTTTATTTGTTGAAGCTTACGGTCAAATGATCAAGTCATTAGTGTAGCAGTGTGTATGATGTTGAACGCAGCTGAACCCACAGCGAGAAGGTGGACTGCAGATTTACTGAGTTTAATTTGGGGCTAATTTCCAGCCAAAAACTGGCTTGATTTGTTGCTTCTGTAATTTCTTTTTTTTCCCCATTTGTTAAGATGTTAGATTAGAGGAGTTGTAAATTCAGGAAATCAAGCGACACAGTTGTTAATGAAAGTTGACAAAACCTACCTGGTAACTGCCACGCTAGCCAGTCTGTAAGGGGCATGTACTCTGAAACTGTACCACCTATATGAATTATAAACTGTATTGCCAAAAGTATTCACTCACCCATCCAAATAATTGAAATCAGGTGTTCCAAACACTTCTGTAGCCACAGGTGTATAAAATCAATCACTAAGGCATGCAGACTGTTTCTACAAACATTTGTGAAAGAACGGGTCGCTCTCAGGAGCTCAGTGAATTCCAGTGTGGTACTGTGATACGATGCCACCTGTGAAGCCCAGTTGTGAAATTTTCTTGCTTCTAAATACTCCACAGTCAGCTGTCACTGGTAGTATGACAAAGTGGAAGCAATTGGGAACAACAGCAACAACTTTCTGCAGAGTCGATCGCTACAGACCTCCAAACTTCATGTGGCCTTCAGATTAGCTCAAGAACAGTGTGTAGAGAGCTTCATGGAACTGGTTTCCATGGCTGAGCAGCTGCATCCAAGCCATACATCACCAAGTGCAACACAAAGCATCAGATGCAGTGGTGTAGAGTACGCCGCCACTGGACTCTAGAGCAGTGGAGACGTGTTCTCTGGACTGATGAATCGCTCTTCGCCATCTGGCGACCTGATGGACGAGTCTGGGTTTGGTGGTTGCCAGGAGAACGGTACTTGTCTGACTGCATTGTGCCAAGTTTAAATCTTGGTGGAGGGGGGACCACATTATGGTGTGGGGTTGTTGTTTCAGGAGCTGGGCTTGGCCCCTTAGTTCCAGTGAAAGGAACTCTGAATGTTTCAGCATACTAAGAGATTTTGGACAAATCCCTGCCCCCAACTTTGTGGGAACGGTTTGGGGATGGCCCTTCCTGTTCCAACATGACTGCACCAGTACACAAAGGTCCATAAAGACATGGATGAGAGAGTTTGGTGTGGATGAACTTGACTGGCCTGCACAGAGTCCTGACCTCAACCCGATAGAACACCTTTGGGATGAATCAGAGCGGAGACTGAGAGCCAGGCCTTCTGGTCCAACATCAGTATGTGACAGATTCAATGCAGTATGTTTCTTCCTCGCAGGCGGAAAGTTACCTAGGAGCTGATTACAAGTCATTTTAAGTCAAAGTTTCACAAGTAGTCAGAGGATTGAGCTTGTGAATGTTAAATTTGCCATTGCAAGATTATGGATTGCCTGGAAAAATGTGGACTGCTAAAATAAAACACTTTCCCCTCTACTGTTTGCCCTTGAGTCGAGCACAAACCCCGACTACTCCAGCTGAGCTGTTCATCAGCGGTAGAAAACTCTGGCTGCACTGGCAGCTTCCAGGTGTGGATGTGGATTTAGATGAATGTAAACAGAGTTGGCGGGAGAGCAAGCAGGCTCAGTCAACTTTCCATGACTTTCAGCAGAATTATGTCACCCTCTCTTACATAATGTGGGCTGTTATATTCATTTCAGTTGTTTCAAGCAACGCAAATATGAGCTGAAGTTTAATGCTTGTTGGTTGTGCATGACAAAACACGCTTTAACAGCTGGCTCATTGTGTTTTCATCAAACTTTTTTTGGTTTAGTTGTCTTCTCTTTTACTGTTTCATTTTCAAACTTGCTTTCAGGGTGTATTTTGTCATATTTGTTATCCTGGTTGATTGCAGGAGGATGATATGCTTGATAGAGATGGGTTAAATGTTTTGTTTTTTTTTTTTTTTGTTGATCTAACCTCATACCATGTTAATAATAGTCCAGGGTGAGGGGGAACAGCTGTTTATAGATATAGTTCAAAACCCTTTTTGCACGCTTCTGTGGCTTTGCAGAGTCTGCACCCTGTTTCACATCAGAAACAAACAGCATATGGGCAAACTAGTGCACTGATAATATCCAATCAAACTAAGTCATAGCTGATTGTTTTTAGAGTTGTGTAAACACTGTTTGAGTAGCCTCAATATAACAGTTGGCATTTCCATCTGTCAGCTCGACAGGCTTATTTTAAAAGGTTCATGAGGCAGAGCAGGTCTACCTATAAATTGCATCATAAATTCAAAGTTTTTAATCAGTCTTTCTGTATTTTTTTCCTCTTGGGTCTTCTAAACATTCACGGGAAGGTCATGCTTTTTGACACTGTGAGCGCCAAGCGTACAGTGTAACGAGAGAGAGGGAAAAAAAATCAAGAAACGAATCAAAGCAAATCTGATTAAACTCACATTTGCATCTAGGGGAATCTCATCCATCAATGCCGCCTTCCCGAGCATACTCCTACAGGCCATCCAACGCTCAAGGACTGTGGATTTATTTTTAGGTTGAGGGTAAATAATTAAATAAAAAAGCTCCTTAAACCCCTGACCTTTTGTCGATGCCTGTGATTTATCCTCTGACTTGACGCAGACAGTCGTTTGAATTCAATGGCTGCTCTCATGCCAACATCCGCTGTGACATTTATATTTATAAATGATCATATCAGACAGCTGACAACATTTTTTTCACTCATGGCTGTGACAGTAGCTTCAAGATAATGCCATTTGAAAAAGGGGGACATCACAAGGGACTCGTTGACCTTGTTGTCGTCTCATCATTCGGATTTTACCTTTTGGAAAATTTGTAACGAAGTTCAGACAGGAGCAGCATGGAATAAGTATGCCTTTCTTGATTTCCGTGTGTTATTTTTACACCATGTGACCTGTAACGACTGTAATGTATGCGCATCTGCATATATCCATCCATCCATCGTCAACCGCTTATCCCGTTAGGGGTCGCGGGGGGGCTGGAGCCGATCCCAGCTGGCATCGGGCGAAGGCGGGGTTCACCCTGGACAGATCTCAGACAGACAACCATTCACGCTCACATCCACACCTACGGGCAATTTAGAGTCATCAATTAACCTAAATTGCACGTCTTTGGACTGTGAGAGGAAGCTGGACTACCCAGAGAAAACCCACGCTGACACGGGGAGAACATGCACACTCCACACAGAAGAGTCCCAAGCCAGATTCAAACCTGCGACCCTCTTGCTGTGAGGCGAGAGTGCTAACCACTACACCACCGTGCAGCCCATCTGCGTTTATATATGTCATGGTAATATGGAGTTAGAGACATAGTAAAAAAAAGACCAGGTGGATGGGTCTAACAAACAGGAGACTTCTAACTAGGAGACTTATGTTCGAGACCATTTTTGACTGGTCTTTTGTTTTGTATGTTATGTTAGTAACATGTTTTCTGTAGTTTGGTTATGTTGGTACGTACATATTTTACTTACTGTAGTTTATGTCGTTATTTTAAGCCCAACCATGACGTTTCCCTTATCCTAAGTGATTTTCTTTCCTAAACCTAACTGCAAACATTTGTAGGCAAAAATGCATACTCATAACACACAGAATGTCCGTGGTATGTCTTGGTATTTAAACAACTTCCTGTGAGACCAGGTTGCATACGTTGACCTAATGCCTGTGAAAATACCCCTCTATCCTTCCATTTTCTGAACGGCTTATCCTGTTCAGGGTTGTGAGGTTGTTGGAGCTTATTACCGTGTTGGACAAACGGGTACATCTTCAACAGGATGTCAGTCTATCACAGGGCTAAAAGATAAAGTACGGCACATCCACACCCATATTCGTTGACCTACAGTCAATTTAGAGATTTCAGTTCACCTAACATGCACATTTTAGGATGGGGGGGAAGAAATCAGAGCAGCCACTGTTTCACTCCTAATGAAATCAGAAAGCATTTAATTTGTGCTGAATGTAACAAAATCCAAACTGGGGATACCCTTAATTTTGTCCCAGGTTGTGCAATTTATTATCAACTGGCTTGAATCCAAAAAATGTCCCCACATGTTCAGAATCAAACACAAGCACATGCACATATAACAAATACTCATACTTACGCAACAAAGCAGGCTTGATAGGGAATAGACTATATAATGAGCTAATGATCCAGATGCCTTCCCCCTCATCTCTCTCTCGCTGCCAGTCCAAATTGCAGGACAGGAAATTCCTGGAAGATGCCAATCTACATTTAAACATCACATGGATGAAACGGCTGGGCATGCATCATTGCTTCATCTACGTTTGTGTATATGTGCATGAGGGTTTTAACCTTGGTGTATGGAGTGTGCAGGCACAGATGATGTCCCTAGTGGAGCGGAAAAGATGAAAGCATGATCATTCACTATGTGATTTCCATTAGGAAATCCACAAATTGTCATATGTTAGTGTGCATGTTTGTCTAAGCTAATGTATTGGCTGAATTGATCATATATCCATGTGTAGGATTGTCAGTAATGTGTCTGTAGTTGCCCAATCATTTCCCTCTGAAAATGGAGAGGGGCTGCACTCCCTTTATGTTGGTTATGACCATGGACTGTACATAACAACTGGACGAAGTCACTGTGACGTCACCTATTGGTTTATGTCCTTTGAAGCCTCGAGTTCGGCCTCGAGTTCGGCCATCGCCATCTTATTTATTTGTAACCAGAAGTGACACAAGAGGGTGGAGCTAAGTACAACTGAATGCTGAAAAGGCATTTATAAGCGACCAAAAAGGTTCTAATTAAATTTCATGAGCTGAAAACACACTGTGAAAGGGTTAATCGATAAAAATGCAGACAATACCAACATGGGACAACTCTGTGGTAGCAACCTGTCAATCACAAGGTGGTCATGCCCCTTAAGCACACACCCTGGCACCAAACCCTGAGGGCAGACCAGCTGGATGGGTTATCTCACCTGGGAATGCTTCTGTGGGTAAGCCACTAAATGACTCTTAATGGGACCATAATGTACTAAATAAACATCATGCTGAATTGAAGAAGACTTGACTAACAAGTGAGACCATAAACGCATGTTTACAATGTTTGTTGAGATAAATCAAGTGAGAAGTAGGCTCATTTTCTCATCGACTTTTATACAATCAGAGTACTTTTTGCAACCAGAGGAGTCGCCCCCTGCTGGATATTAGAAAGAATGCAAGTTTAAGGCACTTCAGCATTGGCTTCACTTCTCAGACCCGGAGTTGCCCACTGGTTATGCCCCTGGCTGAGCCCTGTTGGGTTGGTTGGAACAGGTTCTTTATTTTTGCAATGTCATGAGTCATATTTGTATCAGGAAAATGCTGAGATCATTGAAATAAGGGGTTGAAATGTGTTTTCTTCACAGGGTGAGAGGCTTGGTAAGAAGCTTGGAGTAGAACTGCTGCCCAGTTGGATTGAAAGAAGTCAGCTGAGGTGATGCAGGCATCTGACCAAGGGCATCCGACTGGGACCAAACCCTGAGGGCAGACCAGCTGGATGGATTATTTATCTCACCTGGGAACGCCCCAGGAACTTCCAGGAGGCCCTAGAAGAAGTGCCTTTGGTTTACTCACTTATGATGCTGAGTAAATGTCGTGGCTTACCCAGTGACCCGTACCCAGACAAGCAGTTTTTGTCCCTAGTGATCTGTTCTCCCACTGTTGACACCAAATATAATATTTCAATTTCAAATGTAATTTGAAGTAAATGTCATTATACATATACATTTCTGTCCAAACCTATATTTCTAAACATCCGTCAAAATATATGTAACATACTTTTGCAGTATGCTTGTGCCTGTGTCTTGTCTGTGTTTCCCCGTGGGAGTGACTCAGCTGTGTGCTTGGGTGAGTCACCGGGACCTGGAGGGAATGGAGAGCCAGTGGAGGAGATATCGAAGGCATGCAAACCGTGGGCCTTCAGCCCTGTGGGGAGAGAGAGAGATCCAGTTTTCTCGACTAGACAGGTCTGACGCCGGAGCGACATCGCCTCAGGGCGCCCCGGGTAGGGGCGGTCACGTGGAGAGAGTTAGTGTCAAGGGCAGTGTGGTCGACAAGTGTGCTTCGCCAGCCGTCTAATCCATGTGCACACTTTTAGGAGTGTAGACGTGGATGTGTATGCACACCAGCAACACTCAGGTAGAAATATGCTGATATACACAAAATAATTTGTCTCACTGAAGTGTTAGTTTGCTTTCACAATTTATATCTTAACCAACTTGACCTCTTATTGTAACCTCTTGAAAAGCACTGTTGCGAATTGTCAGTGTATACAGTATGTCATCATATACAGAAGCAACATTTAAATCAACCTTCATGTCACACTGTGCTGATTGCCCAACTACCCTACAGCTAAGGTTCATTAGTTCATATTTTGGGAGCTTAAACACTGTTAACACGCTGTTTCGTAAATAACTTCACCACCAAAACATTGTTTTTCTCCACTGTTTGACAAAGGCCAGATGAAGTGAAACTGTAAACACACCAAAACTCATAGTGCTGTGATAGTGCTTGAAAAAAACCTAACAGCCCTTTGTGTGACCATCGCCTGAACCCAGCGTAGACCTGACAGATCAGCTCATCTACTCAGCTGATGGATCAGGAAAGACAGCTGCCGAAGGTTCTGGAAAACCAGCAGTAAGCTGTGTGTGTGTTTCGTTGATGTGTATGTGGCGGTGAGGGGTATAAACATATCTTTCATGCCCCTCCTGTCACAACACGGTTCATTCTCATAACATGCCAGTGTTTATATTCATTTATGCTCAAAGGGTTATTTTGCATTTATGTGTTTTTGAAGGCCTCCATATGATTTTGTCCCTGCATTTGCAGATGGTATGAGTATGTGCAGTATTCATCTGACTCACACTGATAAAGGGCCCATATGTTTGGCATTGGATGGCAGCATCTGCAAAAGAAAAATGAACCTGTTGTCAAGATGGCTGAAAACTCTGGATGAACTGTTGGCTCAGAAGTAGAGCGGGTTGTCCAGTACCGACAAGGTCGATGGTTCGATCCCCAACTCTTTAGACTGCATTCAAGCAAGTGCAAGTGTTTTTCAGCCAAACACTTAACCCCCAATTACTCCCAAAAGCTGTACCATCGGTGTGTGAAGGAGTATTTATATTACAGCCTGACAGGCAGGTTGGCACCATGTTAGGCAGCCGCTGCTATCAGTGTATGAATGTGTGCCAATCATGTTTAATTGCATATTTTTTATCTGTTTATAATGTACCTTAAAGGGAGATTTGCCAAGTATTTAATACTCTTATCAACATGGGAGTGGACAAATATACTTGCTTTCAGAAAATGTATGTATATATTTATTAATGTAGATCAAGTAACACAAAACAGTGACAATTATTGTCCAGAAACCCTCAGGTACTGCATTTGGCATAAAAAATATGCTCAAATCATAACATGGCAGCCCGACAGGCAGCAACAGCTGTCAGTGTGTCAGTGTGGGGACTTGACTATGACTTGCCCCAAACTGCATGTGATTATTATAATGTCTGTAAAGGGGAGACTGGTGGGTACCCATAGAACCCATTTTTTTTTTCATATCTTGAGGTCAGAGGTCAACAGACCCTTTGAAAATGGCCATGCCAGTTTTTCCTCGCCCAATTTTAGCATATTTTCATAGCATTATTTAGCATTCTTCCCAACAAGCTTGCATGAAATGGTTGATATCATTCATTGATCGTTGATTTTCTAGTTTCATATGATACCAGTATCTTCACTATAGCTTTAAAACTGAGCCCGCTACAACCTCAGATATATTGATTGTGTGAATGCATTAAAGAAATAAGTGGTGAATTTGTTTAAACAAGTTATTATCACGTTAACTTTGACAGTATATACTATATACTGTATGTATGTATGTACTGTATGTATGGTCTTCACTCATTCTGTATACAGTTTATCCTGCAATTAAAAACAAACAGTATAACATGCATATCTTCTATAGATACACCATCTTCCATTGACATATTTTCCCACCGTTTCCAGGTCCATCAGATTCAAGGAGTTAAGGTTGGGGAAAGATTGAAGTTTCAACCTGGGATTGTTGAGTCTGGATGCAAATTGTGAGATCCAGAATCATCCAATATGGATGTAAATTCAAGGGATAGTGGGCTGAAAAGGCACAAGCATGAGAGAAGCATTACACATACTTGTCTTATCTGTATTTCATCCCTATTTGGTGAATTTCATTGTTGAAATGGATGAAATTAAGATGTTTTAAAGAACTTTCAGGGACAAGCCATCCAAACATCACATTTTCTGTGAACTGTCTGTTAGGTTAAGGTAGGTTAAGTAGAAAGGGTCAGTGCACCATGTTCCTTATTGTATTGGTGAACAACACTCTTGTCACCATCCTCTGTGTGTTTTTTTGGTCTGTGTGGATGTTGTGGGATATATAAACAGCTCCCAATGTCTCTCTGTCACAGCAAGTTTAACTCCGTCCAGCATTTCACCTCCTAGTACAAAGTGATGTGGTTTTGTTGCAGGGGTGTGTGTGTGTGTAACATAATGTCTCTACTGTTTGCACGCTCCATCTATCCTGTCAAAGCTCATTGTCACAGTTCATCTGGAAACCAAACGGGCCTGGTAATGGTATCGGCTTGACTTTTCTGGTTTTGATTCTGTCTGATAGTCGCTCGATACTCAGCAAACAATGATTCAAGGGGCCTGCGTCTCATGTTCCACTCAGTATTATTCATTAATACCAATGAGACATAAATAGTAAGGATAGAAAAATATGATGCGGCAGCTCAGGAAAAATAAAGTGTGAGGATACCTGCAAAACCAGAGTCTAGAGTTGCTGAAAAGAAACACCAGAACAGGTGGCTGCCCCACAGGGAGACTGGGAGCTAATGTGTCTGTGCAGCAAGTTAAGCATAGATAATTTGAAATCACAGCAAAAACTCTTAAATCTTTTATAATACAGCAGCCAAAAATCTTTTTTTTTTTTTGCAAAGTAGTTTCTAAATAAGGAATGTGTCTAAACTTATCTAGGCTGTTTTAATCAACATCAGCCAGACCACACTCTTATCTGCAGAGTAACCCAAAGCAACAGACTGTTCTAATTTCACAGATTTAGTCACAGTGAAGAAGTCAGTCTGTGAGAGATTAGAGATTTAAACATCTCTACACCTGCAGCTTTCTCTCCCGGCCGGCCCTGCTTGCTAAAAGGGAACAGAGTAGATGTGCAGGGTCAATGTTGCTGCAAGGGGTATTTGTTGAATGGTAATCTTTTAAATGTGAGTAAAGGCATAAATGACTTCTGACTGGACTGTTGAAGGTTAAAATGTATAACTTCTGTAATGTCTTAATGTTTTCTAATAAATCTGGCCAGGTGATTATTAGCTCTGATGTGCTTGTTTTACAGAAAGATCGATTTTATTCATATGAAATAACTTGCTATCACTTTATTATTCTGTCATTGCTAAGTCTTGTGCTGTCAATGAACTCAACAGATGATGCCCTTCAACATAGAACCCTCTTGTGACAAATTAAATCCTAGCTCCAATGCTAATTAATACTAAACTAATACTTTCAAGATGGAAATCTTAGCATGCTATTTTCAAATCATAAGAGACACAATTTTAAGGAGTCGGATCAGTGTCAATATTAATGAATACATGCAGGATTCACAAATATATTTTGGGATTTACATATATAAATGACTCCACAAATCTTTTTTTCATGTACATTACAGTTGTATATTATTTGGGGGTGGCAGTAGCTCAGTCCGTAAGGACTTGGGTTAGGATGCGGAGGTCACCGGTTCAAGTCCCCCATGGACCAAGACCAACTGGTTGCTGGAGAGGTGCCAGTTTACCTCTTGGGCACTGCCGAGGTGCCCCTGAGCAAGGCACCAAACCCCCAACTGCTCTGGGCGCTTGTTAGGAGCAGCCCCCTCACTCTGACATCTCTCCATTGATATGTATATGTACTGTGTGAACAGAGTGTAAAACTGAATTTCCCCACTGTGGGACTAATAAAGGAATATCTTTCTTTCTTTCTTTTCTTTCTTATAATGAAAAAAAGCATTAATATTTACCTGATGTGCACACAATTATTTATTGTTTTAAATAAATGTAATAGAAATCCACAAATCTATGTATTTGCAATTTTCAGCAAAAAAAAATATATTTGGATGTTACATTTATATCCAAGCTGTTGAACCTGCATTTACAAACTGCTTATCGTGTGTAAACTTCATCACATTTTTTTCAGGTGTCAAGTTCTTTATTGTCATGAACAATTACAGTGATGCACAATACATATGGGATGTACAAAGACATAAAGTACGACAACAATACAAGGCTCAGGTGTACAGGAAAAATAACCAAGGGCAACAAGGCTCTTCCATTCAAATCCAAATCCAAATCATAGCACCAGCTTCAGTCAAAGATGCTCCAAAATCAGTCCTGCAGGGTCACAAAGGTTGCATAGTATATAATATCAAAGATCTCATAGCTTTAGAGTTCTCTGAGTATTTTATGGCATCCACATGTACATAGTTCATTGATTTTTTTTGAAAATAGCTTTTATTTCAAACTGTCAGTATACACAGTAACAGAAAGAAACAAAACCATTCACATAGAGATGCAAAGTGAAGATATAAAAAGCAGTGTCAGACATAAAAAGGACAACAGAAATCAAACAAATCCAACGTAAAATAAATTAAAAAAAGGAAAATGTGAGCATGACATTCATTGTTTTGTGAGGAAGAAATATTTTATCTTATTTGTTTTGCTATATACATTATATTATATTCATGTAATACAAAAAGTCTTAATGTTTTTTTTTTTTGTTTTTAACATTTTATTTCAATAATAAAATGCAGGAAAGTTGCCTTGGTTTCTGAACATTTTTTTCTTATGAATATGAAATTTAACAAAAATAATAAATACGTGTGTTTTATACAGAGCGCACTTCACTGCCTTTGTGTGATGTTTATTTTGACTCCACTAACGTTGCTCATTCATAAATGTTTTTTTTAAAACAGGAAATTACCTGTAACCAATCAGATGGCGTCCTCGTTTTCAGCCAATCACATGAGCGCACCGGGCTGCGTCATGGAGGTTGTGTCCGGGTCAGGAAAAAAGGTCAGAGTGGAATCTCAAGATGGCGTCTGGTGGATCCCGTTACGCTCGTGGTAGCCCTCCCTCTCTCCCGTTACACCTACACATGTAAGTGTCTTTGCATGTTTTATTAAATATGTTTGAGTTATGAATGCTTGGCACGTTATCGATGTGTATTATGTGTGCCATTTAATATTAGCGTTAGCTAGCAATTTAGCTACTATATAATGCTAACAGATGACCGAGGATCATAAGCTAACTTAGCTAGCTAGCCATACTATGGTCCAAGTAATTAGGACAACATAACGTTATCGGTTAGCTTTCCTGTTTTATACAAGCAGCAAATTAACTAAATAAGTAGGTAATTAGCTCGCGAGAGCGGTTGTACCATTGACCACTTGGTAGTTTTGATATGCTATAAACAACATTAGCTCACCTAGCCGGAAGTCCAGGTCACGCAGGCCGCTTGAGCAACGCGTGACCGCTAATGTTACCTGGCTGAACTGCGTGATACAGCACTGACTATGTTAACTAACTATTTTATTATTAACATTAGCTTGAGAGTGATAAAAAGTGCATTTTTAAAATATTCTGAAAATTGAATTTCCCCTCGTGGGACTAATAAAGGACTATCTTCTTCTCCAACAGTGTTGGTATTCTCTTCAGCATGACCGGCTGAGGTGTGTGGCGAGAAGAACCTACACCTGAAGTACATGGTGCTCATTGACACCAACCATCAGCTCATCAGGTATGTCTGCATGCTGTTTGTAAACTGATCATCTTATTTTTCTAAATGTTTAGTATTGTGTATGCTGCAATTTGTGTATTGTATCACATTATTATCTATCATTGGCATAGTAACCAGAATATAATAATAATAATAATAATAATAGAGTATCACATTGGACTTCATTGACTTAGAGCGCCATGAACTGATTTTATTCTGCTTACATTCACACTGATATTGTATTGTGAGAACTATGCTACTGTGTTTGGGAATTCTGGTGTCTTCAGATGTTGTCATGTGTACTGTGTCTATGAGTTGGGCCCATATGAACGCCCCCCTCATGTCGTATTCACGACCCTGTAAGTGGAAAGTTTCTGAAAGCTACGAGTTCACTATGTGACGTGTTTGTTGATGTGAGAAATAGTGGATCCCATGGAAGTTCATGTATCGGTTCATAATAAGTTAATACTGTATAGTGTATAGTAGTTTTAGTTATATTTTGGTTTTCTTGGTAATTTTATAATATGTTTGAGTAAAATGTTGATAGTCTCACCAACCTCATCTTTCTCATCTGTCATGATGCCTTAGTATTTCCTGTATTGTGTTACCCACTTGCTAGCTTGCTAAATTGTTAGCCTCTCTGGCTTCTGGACAGCAGTGTTCTTCGCGACTTAACCACTTGAACGCAACCCATGTGGTGTTCACAACTCCCCATGTCCATTTGAAGGCACCAGTACTTCTTATCATGTATGATTTGTTGTATATATTTACTTGACAGTCGTTGTGCTTCCTGACGTCCTGTCTCCATCTGTGACTCGATTTCTGGGTCAGGAGTGTGTTTATGTATTATGTATCACACTAAGTTTTATAATATATGTCACTCTTTATTTGTACAGTATTATTATTATATATTATTATACAGTAGTGTATGTGTATATGTGTTTACTGTATATATACAGAAACTTAATTATATATATATTATAAGTTGTCACAAGTTTTGCTCATCTGACAGTGATCATAAAATACAACAGTATGACAAAATGGAGAGTTGATGCAGCCATGTCACACCTCATATTTAAGTGACGTCGATTTAAAGTGACTCGTGGGTAGGACTAAAGACATGAGGAGAGACGCCGAGGAGGACATTTGTTAGCATAATGAAAAGCACCCTATGCCTATCCCATCTTATTTCAACTGTCCCAAAAGTGTCCATCCCTCCTTTTCAGCGAGCTTTGACTTAGAGCCATCCCTCGTAGGTAGTAATGCAGTTTATTAGTGATAAACTTCTGTTTTCATGATTTATCATGTCATGAGACTCGGTCAAGCTGTCATGAGCTCCTGTTCTACGTCAGTGCAGTGACATGAGTAGTTTTCTTCCTGTTGCAGGGTCATTTGGGTGTTGATTGTTTTGTCAGTGAATTTGTTGAAGGAAACCTGATTCATCTTCAAAGTGCTCATATGCTGCTCCATTTGTGCTTGTATATGTAGATGATGTACCTGAAGGTAGCAGACGACAACTGGTCTGACACCACTTGGCATTCTTCAGTGAAGCTGCAAACAATCATGGGATTCCTCTGAGGTATTAACATTATTTCAGACTTATGGTATGATTAGTACAGACCTGTGTATAGACTTTAGCTCACCTCAAATAGCTGCAACAGTTAAAGACACTTGAACTTTAATATTGAGACAACTTTTCATTTTAAATATTGTAGGGTGTTATTGGTCCAAAGGGACATAGTCTGAACATATGCTTGCAAAAACAATCACTATCACATACAGTCCCCTTCCAGAGGCATGTACTATGAAGCAGGTTTTGGGGTTAGTGAGGTAACTTCAGGGTCAACGCTGTGTTTTCAGTCCTATGACAGTGGTTCACTTGTTACGGTGGTAGATCACCATGGTAACTTATGCTGCATACCTAATTTACTCCAGAGCAGGTTATATTCCAGATAAGAAATCAGCTCGTATAAAAGCATCACCTACTGACCAATTAAAGCTCGGTTTGTGGATCATATGATATACTACATATGAATACTACTCAAGTATTTAGAGTTAAAGTTATAATCCAGGCTAAAAGTAACAGCGTTTAAACTTACAAATGCAGAAAGGACAATTGGCAAAAAGTCACAGACTGCGTGAATGCGTAAATAATAAGATCTGACTATAATTACTTGTTTGTATTCTGTTAAATGAATGTATTGCCTAGTTGTATTCTTATGGTGTGTATGACGATATTTAGCCTTAAGCCCAGGACACAGTGGGAACATCAGCAGCATGTGGTGCCTGCGGTTCACAGAACAGACAACAGAAAATGACCGTTTGACCATATATTTACATCATACTAGCAACATTACGACAGTTTTAATGTCTACACTTGTGTAGAATATGTTACAGACAAAAAAAAAGTGAACGTCACACACAAAAGGCAGTAGCAATTCAGCGAGGTAGCGTCACACTGCTCATGTGGGCAGTTTGGTCCGGACGTTATTCTTTCAGCTGCAACCCCTGTGAACAAAATTCAAAGCATTCATGTTATATTCTGGATCAGCCTCTTGAGTCATATGTTGCAGTGAGACATGTCAGAGTCGGTGCTTACAGTCCTGCAGACTATATGCTTCATCTGCTGCTATGGGTGATTATAAGACTGGGTGGCAGCTGAATAAGACTAAAATTGTAATACATGCCATAATTTCTCAAAGGGGATGAATTAAGTATATTCTGTCTTGTAAGAATACATCTTAACTACACATTAACTTAACAGAACACACATGTTATGCTGTATAGTCAGATCTACTGCTCTAGATGGGGCTGTGATATAAGACTGTTAATTTATACATTCACACAGTTGTCAGATTAATTTCCAGAAATACCTTATTGATCCTCGGAGGGAACAACACTGAACTGATTTACCAGGTTGACAGCCACTGTCGTAGGACCACTTAGCGTGATCACGGTTGTTAGGATTATCTAAACTAGATGATGAAAATGATACCCTGGGTATGTTGAACTCACTTCGTAGTGCAGGCCTCAGGCCACTAAAGTGTGCTCTGAAAGTCTGACACCGTTATATTTATTGTTAAAGATGACAACACAACATGGGTTACTAGTAAATCATTTTTGTCTGTGACATGAATATAACCTCACTTGTAGGCAGCAGTGCATGAATGACTTCACAGATTATTATGCCTCATACATTAGGGTTTGAAAGCTTGTACAAATATACACTGAAGGACAAACAAAGCAAGCTATGCAGTCTGTTTTAACCTTGTTGTAGTCATTCAACTTAGTCGCAAGTCATTTCTTACTTTAATGTCACCTCTCAGTGTTGCCAGAAACGCCACATGGCTGACTCTACCTATAAAATCTGTGAAGTGTTTCATGATATTTTATTTTGTTTTAATGGGAGTACATTCTTGGGAGTAGAGGTTATACTCACAAAAATATCAGTGTCCTCATATGGGGACTAACACCACTAATGTTACAGAAAGAAAATTACGTTTTGCATAACTCTCCATTACAATTAACAGTGGAAGGCCAAGAAAAAGAAAGTGAACCATGTGGAGACGCTAAATAACACTCAAATAATTGTTCCCCAAACTGATGTATATATTAAATAATCTACATTAAAATGTCTCAATTGAAAGCCAGTTTGTTCATTGTAACGTCAGCAAGCAGCAGCAGAGCCACACTTCCGCCACTTTGGACTGAAAGTGACTAGCGGACGCCAGTAAAACATCTCTACTGAATATGCATACTATTATAACTATTAACCTGCTTATTTATTTATTTATTATATGTTTTTGCTCGGCTGCTTCCCAGAGGAGCATAAAGTGAGCAATAGACATAAACTGGAGTTAGAAAAGTCATTCAGATTATGAAAGCAATGTCAAACGTGTTCATATCAAGGATTTCTAAAATTGAGTCCAGTAGACCGCGGACCATGGTTGTAAGAGGTTGTGCCCTGTGCTTTTGCCCTGCCTATTAGTTTCTATTTTTTTAGTTTATGTCATGCTACTAGCACTACTAGCTACTGGCCGATAGCCGGTTGTTTGGGAACAGAGACGTTAATACATCCACCGAGGTACAGGCTTACAAGCCATGGGTGTATTATAAGATCATAAAAGTGATGAATTACAGCCAATATATCCATTATTACAGCTGCAGAAAGCTGGCAGAACCAGATGTTTCAGATGAACATGCAGGACAGAACAGTCCTGTGGTTCTGATTTATGTTCTGGGTGTTTTCAGTCCAAAATGGTGGCAGTGGAGATGTCAAAAAGTACAAGTTTTATCTCTTTGTGTCTATACTTGTACTATACTACTTCTAAACCGTTTTAATGCAGCAAGAAATTGCTCAAAACGTAAAACAAATATAAACGTCAGTATTTAATTGATTTTAATAGGTTGACCCCAGTGTCACTCATACTTGATCCAGCTAACTGAGTCAGTACCGGCCCGATGTCTGATCCAGTATTGGTGCGTCTCTAGTTTAACCAGGGGCTTGCTTTCTTTTTCCAACCTGACTTTTATGTTACTATTTCAGGTAGATGTACAGTGGATAGGAAAGTCTGCACACCTCTCAGGTCACATTAAAGGTGGAAAAAGTTCTGACATGATTTATCATGGTCTCATTTTTTTACATCACAAAAACCTGCAATTTTAACAGCTGGCTTTTCTGTCCACCATTGCTTGTCCATTATCGTGACTTTGAAGGATATCAGACCTTATATTATGACTAAATTATACAAAATGCACTATTTCTTGGCACTGTACCTAAAACTGATGCAAAGGGATGTAGATCATGTTAGAGTGGAGCCCCTCATGTGTTTGTGATGCTTTCACTACATCGATTTCAACTCACACAATTATTTCCTTGTTTTATTTTCAGAGTGAGAAGAGAAAATGTGTGAGCAGCAGCGTCGCAGGGAAAAGCGTTCAGCAATCAATGGTGAGTTAAAACTCATTTTGGAAGCTTTAATATACAGTATTTATTTATATAATACAGATTTCCTTTAACAATCTCCATAAGAAATTATTAAGAACAGACAATTCAGACAAAATTTACTGGCCATTATCATTTCAAAGCAAAAATGTACTTTTAAAACTCACTTGATGATGTTGTGTACTCACTCATGTTAGTAGTAGTATTTACTTAGAAAGAAGACATAATTCAATGGCTGCGGCAAAGTAAACGGGATCTGTAAGTACTTGTTATGAAATATACAAAATACAGTTCTGGCGTCATGTGTTGCAGGTGTTGTGTAGAGCTGCTGGACAATATGTGCAACATCCTGCTGCCAGTTCGTTTTCCTCCCACGTATCCGGGTCAGCCAGGATGTCTTCAGCGAGACGTGGGCCAGCCATCCCATCTGACACCAGGTGGACCAGGCTCTGAATCCTGAGGTAAGCTGTGCATTATTTTAATATCTTGTCACAAGCTTGTAGGTCGATACTACAAAAGCCCTAAAATTTAGGCCGAGTTGTGATTCTCCTCTGTTGACTGTAAGTAAAAGGGCTGTTTCCACCACAACTGTACAGTACTTTAAGGTGTTTATGTGCACCTCTAGGAGTGCATCGGACCTCCGCAGTCTTTTTAATAATATTCCAGGATTACCTTCACAATCATTCCATCCCCTTTTATTTATTTCACCTCAAACTTTGATGTATTTTGTAATAAGTAGTGACAAGGAAAAGTGCTTGTTTACATGTGTTTATTTAATAACATTTAATATGCATAATGTTAATACACAATCTGTTTTTATCAGGGACCGAATGGGAGGAGCCTCATCCTTTGGTCAACGTCGTTACACTGGCCAGATCCTGAAATAATGCAACTGCAAGATAACATTGATTTGTTGCAGCACTCCGAGGGTTTTGGAGTGGACACATATCTCAGCACTGTCCAATACGCTGAGGACATTATTTGAGGCAAGTTTAATATCGCATGCTGGGTGTGTCACAATTTCAGATTTGACCCTGAAGTTTTCGTTTATTTAGTTTAGATCTTGGAAAGCCTCTATGGGCAGAAATGTCTCTAGAATTTGAATTGCTCTGCTTGAATAATTGCAAAACAAATGTAAAAGTATAGACAGTCGAAATTTAGTCAAATAGTTTCAGAGCAGCTGATTTCAATGTGATATTGAATTCAGTTCTTCCAATGTAATTATTGAAGTTAAGCAACTGATTTTCAAATATGATTTAAACAGTTTCTGGAGACACATTTCTGCCCACACGCCACCTCTGGTGTCTGGCATCTAAGGCTTATTAGCTACTTTTGATAGTAGCTAATCAGTCAACCAAGTTAAGCTGATTTACTAAATGGATTTCCACCGTAATTAATGATTAAATAACAAGACAAACGTCCGCATTTAAGAGAAGCTTTGTTTCAGCTTTCGCAGCAAGAGCGCTGCCATTATACAGTACTCTAGCCTGTGACGTCACGAGGTTGGTCGGCTTGATCGAGTGACACAGATACAACGGTGGGGACCGAGGACAGGAGACGGTATTGTATTGCTCCTGGATGTTAAGATTAGTTTTACATTGTTAAAAGCTGCAGTTTATGAAATGGACTCTTGTCCTGGGTTTTAACATTGTAAAACTCATCTTTACATCCAGGAGCAATACAATAGTGTCTCCTCAGTCTGCATCTTTCACAGTCCCTACCGTTGTTAGGTGTAACTCAGCCAAGTTTACCAACCTCATGACATCACAGGCTAGAGTACTGCAACATGGCGGCACTCGTCACAAAAGCTGCAACAACTGACATTTCTTATATTATTCATTAGAGTGGAAATGTATTTAGTTAACCAGTTTAACTTGGTTGACTGTTTGACTTCTACTGCTCAATGTACTGCTCACAAACAATGTATAATACAAGGCTACAGTAAGAGTTACTACTTTAATAAATAATGAATAAATCACTGTGGGTGTGCTTTATTTAAAGTGCTTGCTATGCAACAGTAACTACCTGGGGGTAAAAACTGTCTTTGAGGTGGCTGGTATCAGTAAATGTCACAGTACTGTGGTGCTCCTGTGTTGACAACTATAGATGAGTAACCAGGGGTTGAATGAGGTACTTATCCACAATAGGTGTACAACTTAGAGTAGATGACAGACAGGAGTACTAACACCAGAGCTCTGGTGTTGGTACTCCTGTCTGTCATCTACTCTACAACGTACTGTTGGGGACAGATGGCAGAAAAAGTATTTTAGCCACCTAAAATAAAATCAATATCTATTTAAGCTGTATTTTCACCATTTTATCTTGCTGCCAGAGAGCCCCTTCCTTCTCATTTCTGAGGGCAAACTGAAAATAAAACTTAGATGCAGTTCATTCAGTTTCCCGTTGGAAAGGAGAAAAGAAGGGCCGTCTGACGGCAAGATAAAGCAGTGAAATCATTCTAAAGATAGCATACATTTAAATGGTTAACAATTTTCCTTTGGGTGGCTAAAATACATTTTTCTACCTATTATGAATAAGTACCTCATACAACCACACTTCAAAACACCTAAACTATCCCTATAAGTTTAGATAGTATTAAATGAAGACCTGGTAGCGGCTGGGGAGTTTCCATTTGAAGAAGCAGGTGAAGCCATCGGCTAAGTTGAGGTCACAACCTCAATGATGAGGTTTCTTTCTTGTGGGAAGCTCCCATCTGACCCTGAACTTCATGAGGTCATGCAGCTCCTTCTGTAATTCCATGGAAGAGAAAATTGAAATTTGAGCACATAAAACTTGCCAAAATATCCCATACAGCATGCGTAGATTTAAATCTGTACTTTGAATTGTGTGCATATTATTTAGCATCAGAACTGCTGTGCTACACTTGCTTTTTCTATCCATTCTTAGCAGTCCTAGCACCAAAACAACTAGGTGGAAATTGAGATGAGAAATGCAATACAAGAGAAAATAAGAGTGATACCTTCCTCAAAAACCGAGTGACGAGACAGACCTTCACCAGTGGAACATAGTCATCCTCATCGCTGTCACATCCGGGTTGTGGCCAGTGAATATTCAGATCACGGTCTACAGGGGATCAAGCACAAACATGCTAAGATTTAAACTCATGTTAAACACTACAGAAAGGTTGTTATAGCATTGTTTTTTGATCTGTACACACTGGTATCAGGCCTAACAGATGAAACTACAGTCTAACAGTCTTTGCAACTACCAGCAAGAACAAATTAGGGCTCCAGGGAGGAATATGCGACCAAACATTTTCATTGGTCACACAAGTGCACCTGACCGCATCCTGTACTCCTCGAAGGACATCACAACTATTTAAATAGCAGTAATACTAAATGAAGAGGACTATTGATAGTTCCAACACTTAACAGCCCAGGGCGACATCAACGGAGGACGTAACCACTCCACCACCCGTCTCTCCGGTCCCCGGTAAGATGCCTAACACTCTCATGATGCGCACATTATGCTACGTAAATATGTGGACTGTTTAGGATGCAGTAAACTCTCAATCAATAATACTACATTGTGCATAACAAACTGCCAGGAGAAGAGAGAAAGTTTAATAAATGTGGTAGTTTGAAGGAGATGTTTTCATAGCAATAACAAAAAGACTGTTTACAAAAACCAGAATGCAAACTAAAAGGAGTGGATGGGATTGACTGTTGTACCTTGGCTTATAACCATGGTGTCAAGAATCATGGAATATTCACTGATTAACGTATTGACTACTAAATTTCTGGTAACATCCCTGGTGTAGGCCTACGGGAACTGACAAACACTTAAATGTATTGAAAAGTTAGTCTGGAGCCCTGTAAATTTAATAACATTAGCTTACCTGTGGTTTCAGCTCCTCATTCGACTCCCTTGGGGAAATTATGGGGTGGACAGGTGACCAGATCTGGCGGCCTAACATGGTGAAGTACCTGCTGACAGAATTGACAGGACACAAGGCAACATTTACACTAAGGCACTACTTAAATGGAAACACAACACAGGTGCAGATGCAGTATGAGTTACGCAGCCAACCTCAAATATACATCCTAATTCAGGCCCTCCAGGAATTTGTGACGTTGCAATCGCAACAATTCACACATTCGGCATTTTTGTGCGATCTTGCAATTTTAGTTCTCCAAATTTGACGGGTCACAGCAGTCCCCCACACCCACGTCACCAAAGTCACTTACTCCTCTCTGGTTGTTTAAATCGGTCACAATGTCTCCTCACATTCACTTCTTCAGTTGGACTGAATAGACTCAGGACCTGCCGCTAGTTTTCTAACGCTGCAGGGCAGCGGCTAAACAAAGACTCAGTGTCGTATTTCTGATTTGTTGCCGTTCATATTTACGTACGCAAGCCTGCACCTCAAGATAGTTAATGTCAGCACACAGCGGCACAGGCCGTAACGTTACAGCCACACACAGTGTGTGTCAGTGTGGATGTTTTTCAGTGAGTGATGGAGACATAAAACTCGCAATAGCAATACAAGCTGCAGAGGAACAACCTTAAAAACTTTTGGAACAAATAACTTTATCAGACACTTATTGTAATTAAATTCCATGATGCAGTTTCCATTCAGTAACATGATGATGCGTTCAATCTCTGCTCAGTAAAAATGAACACTGGGTGAAGGTAAATTATAACATTATGATGCATTCAATCGTAATCTTGTAAAATGTAGCTTTTGGCAAGAATCTTGAATAAATCCAGTTGTTTGAAGGAGATGTTTTCACAGCAATATAAATAGATATTAGAGATTTATGACCTGTTTAACTTCTATAAGCAGCTTATAAAATATAACCAAAACTATTAATGCCAATAGTTACGTTGTAGTTGGATGGTTGAAAAGATATTTTTAGGTCTGTTACTGGTCGGTGGTGAAAAAAGTTATTCTGGAGCTTTTCTGTCAACTACAGTTCATCGAAAATAAATTAGAATCAGCCAAGATAATTACAACTGGCTGTTGAACAGGCTCAATACCTTTAGGTTTGTAATTGTTGTTGAAAACATGACAGTTCTGTGTGCTTTAATATTTCGTGCTGTTTTGACTTTGAGCTTCATTTATAATAAAGCATATTTTTAATTTTAATAATTAATAATTCATTTTCATAATGCTGAGCCTTTTTGGTAAAGTTCCTACGAACACTCAGAACAATGTGGTTGTATTCTCACTGGAACAAGTTGCCTTTGATTTTTAATGAATTATATCACAACTGCTTTTGCAATTTTATTGCAAAAAACACCTAAAAAAATTGTAACTTTCACTGCAATTGTTTAGAAAAGCTGCTGCGAAAATAGACATTTTAGGCTGCAACAATCCGC
The DNA here is from genome assembly GCA_947000775.1 of Pterois miles. Lineage (NCBI taxonomy): Eukaryota > Metazoa > Chordata > Actinopteri > Perciformes > Scorpaenidae > Pterois > Pterois miles. The sequence continues at coordinate 24,358,697 of CAMQGK010000052.1, forward strand.
CCAAAATAAACCTGCGAAATCCTGGAGGGCCTGCTAACTGGTTCGACTGTCACGTCACCATTATATTGTATTGTTTCAGTAAGGTCATTCATAAAATGATTACCTCATGTGAAAGCAGTTCCTGGAACAGCCAGTTGTGATCGGTGGAGGGTGGAACAGCGAGAACCTGGACGGGTAAAGATCAGTCACACTGGTGGTTTCTTCTGCAGCAGGTTCTTCAGTTTTGAGCTAAAACAGGTTCACATTCGCAAAAAGAGGAAAAACTTTAAGAAGTGCATGTAATGTTGTCTCTCCAGGCAAAAGGTTAAATATAAATAGCCAACCGCTGTAGGCCACAGGGACACAAAAAGCTTGGAAAATCACATCTTTCCAAACATCACGGCACTGACCCATGAATTAAATATGAGTATGTGTGAGCAGGTTTTACATTAGCCGGCATATTTCACTTTTTGCCGGTATCTTGTGTAGCTGACCAGCAGATGAAACATCCAAAATGTCCGTTGGGAAATACAGCAAATAAATAAATAACTGACTATTAAATAGCCTATTATTTTGTGATCTATAAAATATGACGCAAAGACAATTTACTAACTTATATTAATACAAAAGCGCATGTGCCTCTGCTGTACAACTAATCCAATACACCTTTTGCAAATTCACAGTCCGCTGGCGGTCCATTCTGTGTACGGTGAATAAAAAAAGCCAGTGTTCATACACCACAAATGGGAAATAAACTCAGTGGCTCAGACCAAAAGCCACAAGGTACCTGTTTTTGTAAACCGTCGAAGAGGTTGAGGTTTTTGAATGAAGCTTTGAATGTCTGTCATACTGACCGCAGTAAAAAAATGTTTTTTCAAAAGCTGAACACCAAAAAATATATACTTTTTTTTTTTTTTTTTAAATGGTTATGGTTATCTTTTTTCAATAAATTTTGAATCTTGGACTTCAAACTGAGACAATTATGAAGCTGTTGAGTGTGAAAAGATGGGAAGAGAAGGTGGACTATTGCACGCAATATTTCAGTAAGGTATGAATAATGTCAATGTAACGTCAACATTGTGTACCAAACTTCAAAGTATTTGGTAGGCTACAGCCCTACAAACCAAACAACACTATTTTGAATTTGACAAGTGCAAAATTTGGACTGATCAGCTATCATTAGACCACTTCTTCATTTAGTTAGAAGTTATGTCAAATGTAGGCTATTATATAGCTATTTAAAGCATTATGTCCGATATTGGCTGTCAAAAAAGGTCTAGCATAAACCCTGTGTGTGAGATGACAAAACACATGTTGCATTGTGGTGAATTGGTGTACGACATGCCAACATTTAACTATGTTACTCACCAAATCAATTGTTTGACGATGGTCAGTATCAGGACAGTCCTGCAGGGTCAGAGCTGATGCTGCAGTGTCTGTGATCCCACCAGTCTGAGTCACCAGAGGTTAACCGGGTCCGGCCATCTCATACAGGTTTCTTTCCTTAAGCGCAGTAGCAGAGGGCACCTGATGTTTCCCCTTCAAAAAGGGTTGTAAGAGCTGCAGAGCCTTAATTAAAAAAAGGAGAATAATGTTTTAGACACCATGTAATGCCATCATCAATGTGGGTTAAGCAACAATAAGCAATCTGTTTTAAAAACATGGATAATCAGTTGAACCAAAACTCAATCTTTGGAGGTGTATTTAGATTAAGCTGCAATAAGTAGCTTATTTAAATTAAGATGAGTGTTTACATGTCAATAATATTTCCTCATTTGATAAAACTGATGTCAAAAGAACAGGCAACAATTAATAGTGCAATTAAGCATGTTTTATCATGCAAAGATAATGCATGACACCCCAACCCTTTCTGGAAGGGTGCTGACATGAGCACCAGCTCACACTGTGAACCTGTTCACACCTGGCATTAGGATGTGTCTCTACATATGTCTCTAGTTACCACACTTCCCCGCTCTATATGCAGATAAACACGTAGTAAACACATGGCTAAAACAGCAGACATGACATAATATTACAGGAATGTCAGCAGTAATATCCTGCATATTCGTGACTTCGGGTACATTTTATTCACATCAAAATAAAGTTACTGTCTACCGGTGGTCCCCGGAGACCTCCATGCCGCCGACACTGCCGCCTTTGCCAGTCAACAGCGAGATACAGAGCAAGCAAGGGAGCAGGCGGACGACTGTCAGCTCTGTGCAGAGCAAAAACACTAATGCATCACCGACAGTATGAAAATAATGCTCATCCTGCCTCGTCTGAAAGTCTGTAGATATATAGCTTATAGATATGATATAGTTTAATAAAACAGTTATAGTTGTACCAACAGGATACAGTAGGGCACAGCAGTTGTTTCCATGCTGCGAGGCAGACCAGCGATCATGTCTTTCTCCCAGCAGTCCTTAACGTGGCCCAGAACACATTCGCGTACACACGGCTACAAGAATGTGACCAATATGTGGCCAAGACCACCTCTGAATGAGGTCTGAGTGATCAGATCCTAATTCGTCTTGAGTGTGTTCACACCTGCACTTAAAGCTATTCACTTATGATCTGATCACCCAGGACACACGTTCATACCAGGTCTGAACAGGGCCTACATATACAAACCTTAAGTCTTCAGTTTCTGTATGGCCACTGACAGAACATGTCAGTTGTGTCATGGAGACAAATATCACACGTCAAGTTTGGGCTCAAGATTTTTATGTAGATGAATAACTTCATAAATCTCTATTTATTTTATATTGCTGCAAAAATGTCTCCTTCAACCAACTGGATTTATTGAAGTTTCTCATCAATAGCTACATAGCATTTGAGCATAATATAACGGTAAAATTTACCTTTACCCAATACTTTTTTTTTTTTACTGAAATGAGCTTGAACTCACTCATAATGTCCGTTAACTTTAGTAGCTCCGTTATTTAACCAAACAGGACTGTGATGCCCACAGACGTCTAACAGCTAGCATTACTAACTCTTCTCCCGCCGATGACAAAACTGATTTGTTGCGCTATTGGCAAGCATCAGTACAGAGGAACCAATAGTCATGGAGGCATGCGATGCCAAGGGCTCAGAAAAATAAGAACCTGTTCTCAACAGTTTCTCTATTCCCATCTCTAGCTTTTTCCCTGTCTGCCAAAGTGGCAAATGTCCTGACGATTTTACCCGCCACAGCCAACAATTTACCCATATTTGGCAGGTGGCAGGTGTTAATTTCAGACCCCGTTTAGTAGTATTTCTCAGCTTGCACTTGAATGGAGCTGCCCAGGTAGCATTATACAGAATGAAATCAATTAACTGTCCTGGTCTTCTTCTGCAAACGTGTCGAGTGATAGAAAGAGGTGTGGACGTTCAAAGTTACAGTTCTGCAGTTCTTCTCAGAATGACTGGTATGCTTTTTAGGGGTCTACTTCATTAGCCCATGCTGAAAATGTAATTTGAAATTTTTCCTTATTGTATAGTCATATCAGCTTTCATTCCAGGGTCTGCATTTCTTTGTTAAAGCAACATATTAAGCAGGATCTGAAATAGTGTGTAAATTGTTGGCAGAGGAGGGTGAAATCGTAAGGCCATCCGCTACTTTGGACAGACAGAGAAAATGCTAGTGATGGCAGGAGGACAGCTAGTAACGTTAGCGGTTAGAAACCGGTGGGCAGCACAGTCCTGCTTAGCCAAATAATGGAGCTAATGAAGGTTTCATAGTGCGCTCAAACTCAATTCAGTAAAAAAAAAAAAAAAAAAAATTCTAACGTGTTCAAATGGTATCTTGTAAAATAATTTTTTTTTTTGTCAAGAAACTTGACAAAAACATCTCCTTGTTTTAATATTTTTTACAACAATAAAAAATATATATTAGAGAAAGATTTATGACATGTTTAACTTCCTAGCACTAACTCGAAGCAGCTTATAATATAAACTTGGAAAAAAATGTTTGGAAATTAAAGCTTGGTGGATTGTTTCTCTGCTGTTTCAGTGCTAATTGTCATTGTATTTTACATTGTTGGAAAGCCTGTTCACAATGTCCAACTTGTAAGGATCATGCATTTGTGGGATTAGCAGCACAGCTGATTATGTGGGTAGCGCCCAAGTCAAATTTCCCAAAATTCTCTGCCAATGTTAAACAGTGTATTCTGCTGTCGACTCCAAATTTTGGGAAATTTTACTTGGGTGCTACCCACATAATCAGCTGTGCTGCTCATCCCACAAATGCATGATCCTTACAAGCTGGACATCATTGTGTAGATAAATAAACTGGCTTTCCAACCATGTAAAATACGATGACAATTAATATTGTAACAACACAGAAATAATCCACCAAACACAAATTCCTGTTTAGTTTATAATTAAACTACTAATGCCAAGATTTTTTTTTTTAATCAAAGCAAACATTTAACTAAAAATGCAGTCATTTCCTACTCATTTCAGTTGTTTTTTTGTGCAAATAACCACTGCAGATGACAGTAACAAAGTACAGTACAGTACTTTCCTTCCCTCGAAAAACAGGGCTCTCCGGAAGCTACGGTGTTATTCGAACACTGGACTTTACTACGCATATCAAACATTGAATGACATTAGATCTAAAATGTTATTCCTTAATTTAATGCATAGATTTCAAAAGTAGTACATAAAATTTCTGAGTGGCAAAGAAAAAACAAGAAAAGTTAATTTCAGACCCTGATATTAATGGTAGGTATTTGAAATCAATGTTCCATCTGCCATTAATGGATCAAAATTCTTGTAGCAACATTTCTTTTGAGGCTCATTGTTTTGTCACTTTCTTCGTAGTCCACACACCATGGCAGAAACTGTTCCGGATAAATTACCTGCTGAAAATGGTGTTGACATTTGTGGAGCTGAAGGTCCTGGTACTCCCCCTCCCCTTGTTGGACTGGCTGCTTTGCTGTGGTGAGTAATGTCCATTCTAAAACAGCCAAAAAAAAAAAAATGTAACTCGCAACAATGGGACAGAGACAAATCATGAGTGGTGATTATTTTCCACACACTTCTTCCTACATATAGTTGTCATCACACAAAGTCATGTAAAATTATATAAGAAAAAATAGGATTTCTTCTGTGATTAGAAAGGTGCAACATATGCTCTGATGCAGCTGTGAAAGCTGTAACATTAGAGCATATTAACCCTCAAGACCAGCAGGATCATCATCCTCCCTGACTTAATTGTCTTTCGGAGGCTGTAGCAGGTTTAGTTTTAGAGCTAGAAATAAGCCTATTCTATTAATGTGTGATGATGTTAGTCCCCATAGTGGCTGTTTCATTGTAGTGTGATTTCACTGTAAAAAATGACCTGTGGTAACTTCTAGGATAATCACAGCCTCATCAAAATTTACAGCCACAAACTAGAAACATAGAGCATCCAGAGGATGGATAGCTTTCCGAGCTAGATTGAAAAAAGGGTGCTCGCCATCCAGTCACTGACAAATGCAATTCTTGCAGAAATCTCAAAATGTCAAATGTTTTTGATACCAAGTCACAGCATGGCTTTTTCTATGGTGTTCCTCAAGGTCTTGGTGTCTTAATGTGGTAGTTTGGAGGGATTACTGATCATTTTTTATCAATTCTCGATAGGTAAAAAATGGTTAAATTTAGCATCAAATTCTATCAATCCCAAAATTGCTTATGATACATAATAGAGCATGGGAATGGCTATCAGATACTTCCATCATAATGTTCTAAACCCTTATACACTTTCACAATTTATTTTTATTGATTAATTAATTAATGTTTATGATTTATGACTAGAACAATGTGACACGGTGCTGAGCTGTATCTCAGATTAATATTCAGGTTCTCAGCTTTCAGATGAGGTACACCATTTCTATGTGAAATGTACTGCTGTCATTAATGAACATTAATTAATGAATTATTTAAAACAAATTGTAAAAGCGTATAAGAGGTTAGAACATTATGATTGGAGTACATGATGGCCATTACCATGCTCTTATCGATCATAATTTGTTGCAGCAATTTTTAGGTTGACACCATTTGTTACGCAGATTTGGTGCAAAATTTAACCTTTTTTTTTTTTACAGCTCGGGAATTGATAAAAATGATCAATAATCCCTCCAAAATACCACATTCAGACACCAAGACCTTGAGGCACGCCACAGAAAAAGCCATCCATCCTGTGAACGCTCTAGGTCTCTAGTTTGTGGCTGTAAAATGTCATGAGGCTGTGATTATCCTAGAGGTCACCACAGGTCGTTTTATACAGTGCGGCTGAATTTTAAAAAAATGTCTCAATATAATGGAATGGCTTTTATGCGAACTAACATCATTACGCATGAATATTATTGGACTCAGTGGGTCCACACGACTCCCCGATTTACAGTGATACCCAATTTATGTAATTCAAAGAACACTTTGAAAATAGCTATGCCAGTTTTTACTCGCCTCATTTAGCCCAACTCTAAAATGTTATTTAGCTTCATTTTAGCCACGGCCTCTGAAAGACTGTCAAGTTAGCTGGGATCGGATCTCAGGGGGGTAACAGCACATAATGATACTCTAAACAGGCATGGCAGTCTTTACACAGGTTCTTCACCTCACTCAGAACATGTCGTTACCTTCTATCTTTTATCTGAATTAGTCAAAACTGCTTACTTGTCACCACATGGACTTGAGATGGGAGGACATCAAGTGGGTACGATACAAGACAGTTTGGGCAAACCTACAACAACAACAACAAAAAAACAAATGTCAATACTTTAAAAACAGATCAAATGATTATGAGAAAAGTGTCATGGTTAATGAATCTCAGACATGATATCCTGATCAAAATGAGTACATATTTTATAGTGTGTCTCAGTACAAAAAGTCAGTTTAGTGAGATGTGTTACACCCACCTACTTCAAGACACCTGCGAGCATCATGTCATTATGTACTGCAATGTCTGCTACCCTGCCTCCCATTGTGAAAAAACAATAATGCTTTATTACTGAATTGCAAAGTAACATTAAAATCAACATCAATTACCTCTGAGGATTCTCCCATCCCTGTGGTAGGTGGGACTGGCAGCTCAATAACATGGCAATCTTCATTAAGACACATCTCATATTCACTCTCCTAAAGAAAAAGAGACAGAGAGAGCTAGTCGTATAGATTTTTAAACAGCTGTTTGCACAAACTAAAATGTTACATATTTGAGAAACGAGTGAACTGTTATAACAGCTTACATATGGAGGAATGCAATGGCACATTGACTGTAACGGCTACAGCTGTATATGCATTTGACTGCCACTGTAGCCTACTTTGAATGTAAATAAGGTGCCAGAGTGCAGAAAAATACCATCAAAATAGAGCTTGTTTATCAAAAAAACCCAAGGGTAGATCTCACGGACCCCTTACAGAGGTCCACGTAAGCCCCTATGTTTATGTCATGTTTATTTGTATCACTCTGCTGGTCCAAAAACACATCCACATCTTGGCAGCACCCCAGAAAATACCTGTATTTCATTTCCTAGGCTGCAGCCAGGTAGCCACTGACTTGAATTTCAATGACTTTAGTATTCAGTTTCCAGATCAGTGAAAATTCAGTGTGACATGCATATGCTACATATAGATGCAGAGGGTGTGCTTATAATTGTACTATCAGCCCGATCAATACACTCATGTGGCAACGCCACATAATATGTTTACATTGAGCCTGCTCACGGATTTATATCTGCAGCCAGTGTGACCAACGAAACCAGAGCCAGCACCACATATGGTGACCATTTCTGACGGCTGTACCCACTGTACCTATCTTGTACTTTTCTATCTACTATTCTCCAGTTTCAGGAATATTCATGTTTGCTAACAATTTAATTTTGTGTGTTTTCTGATTGGATTCATTTATTATACAGGTACAGTGGGGTCACATTTTCTGAAAGTAGCAGTCAGAAATGGTGACCTTATGTGTTGTGACTCTCAGATTTCAGTGTAAGGCCTGGTCTCCTTAGAGTGTGTGTGTCAATCACCCTTTTGTTTAACAGTTCATTTTTATTTATCTGTGGAGCATGACACCTTGCCATGACCACCCCCTGCTTTGCTAGCATTATACTTAGTGTGCAGAGAACAATGCATGACACCAGACTAAGGCGTAATCTTGAAAATCCCTTCGTTTAACATTAACTTTACTTTGTGAAATGGAGGGGCGAGCTCTAAGGTCAGGTGTTTACACATCTAAGACCTGAGTTATGTTGTCTGTCCCCTGGTCAAATTGTGTTTCACTCCTGTTAAAATGATAGCAGCCCCCTCAGTGGTTGGCGTTAGAGATAAAGTATGTTTAAGGTTAATGCATATCGACGGGAAACAGTACTCGACACAACACCAGGACTCAGCAACCTTTTGATATTGTACTGCTAAATGTAGACGTAGTGGATTAAATGCATCACCTTCTAATGGCCTGTCTCACCCCACCAAGGCGGTGTCTCCCGCTCTGGTCTCTCTGCCCTGCTAACTTTCCGTGCAGTTGGTGGTTAAGGCCGAAGAAAGCTTCCCGGCTAGAAATTGCTCAAAAGCCCTTGCTTATATCTCGGCTTGAGGCGACAGACCCCGACAAACAGCCATGTAATTTTCATTAACTTAAACTTAATTTCAAAACGTCACCGTTACTTGACTAAGCAGAGCGTTAACCTGTATAGCATGCCAGCTAACGTTAGAAGATGTAGCTAATTACGATACACAGCACAATTAACGCTAAACCGACTGAAAAGAGGGTTTCAAATAACTGTCGAACCGACTGAAACAACGTCAAAACTTAGCAAAAGCAATCATCCATAATTCAAGATCATTTTATAACCTATCAAAGGGGATAACAAGCTAAACATTTTGTTCACTTACTCTTGCTACCAGACGCCATGGTGAGGTTGATTAGCTTCAGGTGCGCTCTGCCGGAAGCGACTACGGCATGACCCGCCCTACTCTGACTCTGATTGGCTCACCGCGATATTCTAAGCTTGAGTCCAACCAATCCAATCAACGGCGGCAGCAAGTAATAGCCAATCAGAGGCAGAACAAGACTGCGGGACGCAGACTGCGCAGATGCGCAATTGGTGCGCAATGCAATGACATTTACACAAGAATTCAACAGTCTGTATTCAGTATAAATGTAACTTCAGCATCCAAATATATTAACTTTTTGATGAAAACTGCAAATACTTTTAAAAACATATATTTGTGGATTACTATTACATGTATGTAAAACAAGAATCATTTTTGTTTGCATCAGAAAACCAGTGTTTTTTGTATATGAGATTTTTTCATTTATATACAACAGTAATTATTTTAGTGTACACTTAATAATATTTTTGTGGAGAGATACATTACTATTTAAGTCTCAAAATATATTTATAAATTGTTCTGTACATAGTGTGAGAGGCTTCAGAGAGCCAAATCAGAGCATTTAATGTGTTGGCCTCAAAGCAAAATGATGTGCTTAACATTTTAAATGAAACTCTTGCCACTGTCTTTACAATATAGATTCATGCCAAAGTTGTTTTAGCTGTATCATCTTGATTGTTTGTATAAATGTGACTTTAAATGTCTGACAGCTGGCTTATAGTGAGTAGGAATCTGAATCTCTGACTCTTAAACTGTTAAGCACATCATTTTGCTTTGAGACCAACACATAAAATGCTCTGAGTTGGTTCTGTGAAGCCTCTCACACTATGTACAGTAGCTGCTATCAGTAAATATAACACCACTTTTGAACATCATCATTATATTTGGAAATTCTGAAATAATGTTTACTAAATGTAAGCTAAATTGGTAATTGCATCACCAGAAAACAAATGTTAACTTAGACATAAAAACATCAGACAACAACACGCAACTGCATCATTAATCTCTTGACTTCTGGACAATAATTTCAATTTACATTGCAAACTGGACCAAAAAACCCTTAGTCACATGACATCAAAATTAAATCTGCCTTCTATTTTGTTGTTAGGACATGAATTGACTATAAGAAACCCAAACCATCCTGCACCTGTGACGAAGTTGCTGCTATCGCTGTGATAAAAATAAACATGTACAGTGCATATACCATGAAATCTCATTTGAAGCCAGCCAACCATTCTTCTATATGGTATAATCTGAAATCAATGCATGTTTCTCTGCCTTCCTCTAACCGGCGTTTTCCTGTGTTGAGACAACACCTGAAACTTCATTGACAGAGCTGAGACCTTAAACAACCTTATATCACACTGTATGTGAGATGTCGAAGACTTCAGCCCTAGAAACAACATAATAACTTCACCTCCATTTTGTTGTGTTTCATCAGGATGATCTGAGGAAAGAAGATTTCAGCACCATGAGTGCCCAACTACTGTACAAGATGATCAAGTCTAAAACAGAGTATCCTCTCCACAAAGCCATCAAAGTTGAGTCATACTTCAGATACAATGAAAGTTTAATGATCCCTGAGGGGACCTGCACCAGCAAATAGCAACAGGGTACAGCTGAGAAAAGTAGAGTAATATTGATGGAAAGATGATACATAGGAAGATAGATACCTGCTGTAGGGAAGACTTTTTGATCTCACTACCTAAAAACTTTACATTTTGGAAAAAGGCACTAGATAGATAGATAGATAGATAGATGAACTTTATTAATCCCAAGGGAACTTATCTTTCAGTTACATCCCGTCCAAGAACATAAAAAACAGTGACACATAACGGGGAGACAGGAGCGGGAGGACTGAGGGTCGCCGCCCCAACGGCGCCCCATTTTCTTAGATGAGAAAAGGGAGAACAAGGGGAAAGGATCCACAAAAATGGGCCATACTGTGTGAAAGAAAGAAAATATCTAATTCAATGTAGTTTCTACATACTGCACATTACTCACATTCCAGCTTCGCTAAGTCTGATTGGGAGGAGGTGTGTAGTCTTGTGACTGCTTGCAAAAGTTTAATGAGGAAAGTTGCGCCTTGGAGGAATGAGAGGAGTGATGAAGGCGCTTTAGAAGGTGTGGGAGTTGGGTATTTCTGCTCAGGATGCAGTACAGTCCTTGTTCTCACCTTTGCTGGTGTCTGCAGGGTGCCAAGCTCAGCCCAATGACAGATCCCAAGTTTTCCACAACAACAAAAATAAGACCAGCCATTACAAATAGGTAGAACACATAGTCTCCCATTTCCTAAACTTAGTAAAAAAGAAGAAGAAGAAGAAGATATTCCTTTATTAGTCCCACAGTGGGGAAATTCAGTTTTTACATTCTGTTGTTCACACAGTACACATACATGCGTCAATGGAGAGATGTCAGAGTGAGGGGGCTGCTCCTGACAAGCGCCCAGAGCAGTTGGGGGTTCGGTGCCTTGCTCAGGGGCACCTCGGCAGTGCTCAAGAGGTAAACTGGCACCTCCCCAGCAACCAGTTGGTCTTGGTCCATGGGGGACTTGAACCGGCATCCTCCGCGTCCTTACCCAAGTCCTTACGGACTGAGCTACTGCCGCCCCCTTTACTTAATAATATTAATAACTTTAAAAAAATGAAACAAACCCAAAAGGTATCAATAAAATCTGGCTGAATAGTGGATGTACATGGCTTTAAAAAAATGCTAGTGTGCCACTCTTCATCAATATATGGTATTCTACACTATGTATTGATGCCATATGATAAATTATAACTTGATCACATGCTTTTTCATGATTTGTCCTGTTTAGTTTATCCTAGCCTCTCTTTGTGCACTTATTAAATTTAAAAATGTTTGCTGTAATCAGATGTAAATTCTGCTGAGGATGTCATATTTACTAAGAGAGAACTACTTGAGTTTAGCTAAGAGGCGTATCAGCTGAGATTTAACCTCTTGGCTGTAAGTTTTTCAGCTGTTGGGTGTTTTTCACGTGTCTTCAAAATTATGAAAATTGAAATGAGTAAAGTGTAATCACAATTTTTCTTTTCCACATGAAATATACACCGTGTAAAAAGAAACATGTGACTACAAATTGAATCTGTGATTTAATGTCTCATCAGCTACTGTTACATGCATTAACATCTCATATTTCACAGTTGGACTTCACAATGGCTTTATTTTTTCTAGGGCTGCCAATCACTTACTTAAAATAATTATAAAATCAATTGCGATTAATTGCATGATTGTTCATAGTTAATCACAATTAATTGCAAATTAATCACATTATTATATTTGTTGAAAGATATATCTTAAAGGGAGATTTGTCAAGTATTTAATACTCTTATGAACATGGGACTGGGCAAATATGCTGCTTTATGCAAATGTATGTATATATATATTAATGGCAATCAATTAACAACACAAAACAATGACAAATATTGTCCAGAAACTCACACAGGTCCTGCATTTAGCACAAAAATATATTCAAATCATCACATGGCAAACTGAAACCCAACAGGCAACAACAGCTGTCAGTGTGCTGACTTGACTATGACTTGCCCCAAACTGCATGTGATTATCATAAAGTGGGCATGTCTGTAAAGAGGAGACTTGTGGGACCCATAGAACCCATTTTCATTCACATCTTCTCTCATATCTTGAGGTCAGAGGTCAGAGGTCAAGGGACCCCATTGAAAATGGCCCTTCCAGTTTTTCCTCACAAAAGTTTAGCATAAGTTTGGGGTGTTATTTGGGTCTCTTCATGAGCTTTAAATCTTAGCTTAGCTTAACTGAGCCCGCCACAACCTAGAAATCGCAGGTTGTGTTAATGTGTTAAAGAAATTAGTGGCATTATTACTGCGTTAACTTTGACAGCCCTATTTGTGTCTTTTATCTAAATTAACATAAGTCTGTAAATTGATCCCAGTCACATTTCCAAAGCTTCCAAAGGTCAGATTAAAATCTAGCAGTAACTTTACTGAAGGATTACAGGAAGCCTTTGAGTGTGCAGCTCCAAGCATCAAGGGTCATTGAACTTAAGTTGCACATAAAGCCTGTGTTTTATGGTGCTTTTACTTCCTAGTCAATGTACCTTGTCTTCAAAAATATATTGTTCAAGGATATCATAGTGTTAGATATTTGCTCTTACATTGAAAAGAAGAGCATATCAGGCATTTTATGTTAGATTTGTGTTCTGAAAATGGTAAAAAAGAGGAAGTGCCTCTGGTAATTCTTACTCTCAAACACATTTGTAATGCAAGGTAAGGTAAAGGTACAAGTGCTTCTAAAATAATTTGTTTTCTTTACCCTGTATCACCACAGGCTCAATTAGCAGCTCAAAATAAAGGGCTTTTCAAACTTTAAACCGCAACAGGGATTCTCTTTGAATTTAGAACACCTAGATGGCATTTAAGGCTATGTTTTGGGGTATTAATGCTTGACTGACAGGTTTCTCAGCCTATCACAGTCAGCCCTAGTAGTTGCCACATGCTCGCAGCTCCACACAAGCTCCTCCCTCCTGCCCTGTAACCTCCTGTCAATTACTGTAGGCACATAACTACTCTGCATTAGGGATTTATGTTCAGTACATGTGGTTCAGCAGAAAGTGAGGTTGGTTAAAGTGGTAGGACAGGGGAGAACCCTCTTCATCCTGAAGAAAAAATAGCTTGAAAAAAGGGGAGCATAAAGAGAGGTGAAAATTACAAATGACAGTGCAATGCATGAATGAGTGTGCAGAGTAGCGGTTACCATGTTATAAATAATAAGCAATAAAAAATAAATAGAAAAATGTACAGAGAGATGCATCAGTGTTACAATATGACAACATTACTTTGAAATGGTGCATGGTCATTAAACACAAGCGTCACAGGTTTGCAGCATCCTTATTTTTTATTTAACCTTAACCCCAGTCTTTCTTCAACCGTAATTAAATACTTTAGTAACTGTAGAAGCTTAAATATGTAATATTTATAAGTTATATCATTGTAATATGTCTGATTGACAATGTAATTATTGTCACCTTGGTTAATTACATTTCCACCAAATATTACCAACAGTAAGGTAACATTTTTACCAATACAATGCTTCAACACCATTGCTTGTTCGAATGGGTGGAAAGTTACGGGTTTAGACTTTAACTTTAACAGAACCATACTAATTCAACCATCCTTCTGTTACCCTGCTCACTGTTACTGAGCCCAAGCATATTACATTTGAACTGTCAATGAGGGGTGCAGAAATATGCATGTACTGTTAAATACATGTCACAAACACAGGTCGGAAAACATTAAAAAGCTTACATCCACACATGGACATTGGCGATCACTCCCACTAGCCCTCAGTAGTAACAGGAGGGTCTAAATTAATACGAAAGGTCAAATTATTTAATGGCTGACATTTTACAACGTGCATCAAAAGTCACACTTCAAAAGTCACTAAATGTCATCTCTAATGAAGTCTGTGGTGTATTGATGTAACGGTAGTATCTTCAGTATCATGACATTTTTAAAAGAGGTCCCTGTCATAGGCATTACAAAATCAACTTTCCAAATGGTAATGTTTATTTGATTGGTGTTAAAGTCAATCAGTTGTGATTGCAAAATGCACTTTAAAGAACGTTTATTAAAGGAGTTCTACATTTTAAAATGCAAAGTCGAGCAGCTAGACCATATCATGTTAACTGAAAGTTGGTCCGCTGAGCTATGTTTGTCCCTCTACTTGAACTCTTTATTTTCCTATATGCCTTGAGTCTGTGTTCCATTCGTCCATGATTTGTCATATGCTTGAGATGCCGCTATGATCTCATTACAGAGCCTACTGTAGATCCACTGCAGGTTAACATATCACCCTTACTTGTCATGTAAAGCATGTGTTCAAACAGTATTTTAATTGCTTTAATATAATCTATTTGAAATACTATGTTCGAGAATCCATCCATCCATTTTCATACGCTTATCTGGGTCCAGGTCACTGCGGCGGTGGGCTAAGGGGTTGGTCACATGTTGCACCTAAAAACGTGTGGAAAACGCCAGCTGTGCTGCTTTCATCCTTTTTTCCAAGGTGCTTGGTGCCTAATGTTATGAAGCAATCAAAACCTAGGCGCTGCAATGACGATAAAGATACAGTTGCTGTAATTTAGCAGTAAGCTTCACTGAATAAATTAAATAGAGTCAAAACAAAGAGATGGATTTCCAGAAAAATGCCATATCATGTGATACAAAATGTCATAGTATAGTATGTCATGAAAATTAGATAAAAAAAAATGTCAGTGTAGTATGTCATAAAATGTGCTAAAAAATGTCATAGTATTATGTATCAGAAAAATGTAATACACAATGCCATAGTACAGTATGTCATGAAAATGAGATGAAAAACGTCATAGTATATGTCATAAAAATTGATTAAAAATGTCAGAGTATGCTATTATATGTATGGCTATTATAGCATTTTTAAATTTTGTCAACATGCTCTCCTACGACTTATTTTGGACACACTATACTATGACTTTTTTATTTTATTGAAATAACATACTATGATTACAACATACATAAGTCATAGTAAAACATGTTTAAAAACGACACAGTATAGCATGTCGAAAAAGTTCATATTATAGCATTTCGAAAAAAGTCGCAATAAAGTATGTCGAAAAAAAGTCATAGTATAGTATGTTGATAATGTTATAGTACAGTATTTTGAAAAAAGTCATAGTATATGTCGAGACATTCATAGTATGTCGAAAAAAAGTCATAGTATAGTATGCTGAAAAAAGTCAAAGTATAGTATGCTGAAAAAAGTCATAGTATAGTATGTCAATAAATTTTATGACAAACATGTCATAGGATTGTATTTTGAAAAAAATCATATAAGCAATCATGTTATAGTATTTTAAACAATTTTATGATTAAAAGAGGTCATAATATTAAATGTTGAAAAATTTCATGAAAAAAAAGTCATAGTATAGTGTGTCGAAAAATTTGATGATAAAAGGTCATATTCTTCCTCTCCGGGAACCTTAACGTGGTGGAGAGGTTTGTGTGTCCCTATGACCCTGAGGGCTGTGTTGTCTGGAGCCTAGTGCTCCTGGTAGGGTCTCCCATGGCAAATTGGTCTCAGGTGAGGGGCCAGACAAAGAATGGCTGTTTGGTGCCTATGCACAGACAACAGTCTGTACATAGGCACCAAACAGCAGTTCAGAGTATTCAACCTTCTTGGAGACCCTGAATGGAGTCCTGTATGGGGCCCCAGTAAGGGACTCCATTGTTCTTCATTGTACTTCAACGCGCATGATTGGGAGGAATGGCCTACCTGATCTGAACCCGAGCAGTCGTTTATTATTGGACTTCTGTGCTAGTCATGGTTTGTCCATAACAAATACCATGTTCAAACATAAGGATGCTCATAAGTGTACTTGGTACCAGAGCGCCCTAGGCCGAAGATTGATGATCGATTTTGTGATTGTATCATCCGATCTGAGGCCGCATGTTTTGGACACTCGGGTGAAGAGAGGGGCAGAGCTGTCAACTGATCACCATCTGGTGATGAGTTGGATCAGAGGGTGGGGGAAGACTCTGGACAGACCTGGCAAATCCAAACATGTAGTATGGGTGAACTGGGAACGTCTGGAGGAGGCCCCTATCCGAGAGATCTTCAACTCGCACCTCCGGCGGAGCTTTTCTAGTATCCCTGTGGAAGCTGGGGACATTTAACCTGAGTGGACGATGTTCAAAGCTTCCATTGCTGAAGCTGTGGCGGTAAGCTGTGGCCTGAGCGTCGAAGGTGCTTCAAGGGGGGTAACCCTCGAACACCGTGGTGGACACCAGTGGTCAGGGAAGCTGTCCAACTGAAGAAGGAGTCCGTCCGGGATATGTTATCTCGGAGGACTCGGAGGCAGTTGCAAGGTACCGACAGGCCCGTCGGGCAGAAGCCGCTGCCGTAAATGAAGCAAAGCAGTGGGTGTGGGAGGTGTTCGGCGCAGCCATGGAGAAGGACTTTCGGTCGGCACCAAGGTGCTTCTGGAAAACTGTCCGGCACCTCAAGAGGGGGAAACGGGGAACCATCCAAGCTGTATACAGTAAGGATGGGACATTGTTGACCTCAACTGAGGAGGTAATCTGGTGGTGGAAGGAGCACTTTGAGGAACTCCTGAACCCGACTGATACACCCTCTCTTGTAGAGGCAGAGCCGGAAGCTAAGGATCGTCATCAATTTCCCTGGTGGAAGTCACTGATGTAGTTAAACAGCTCCGCAGTGGCAAGGCCACGGGGATTGACGAAATCCATCCAGAAATGCTGAAGGCTCTGGGTGTGGAGGAGCTGTCTTGGATGACACGCCTCTTCAATATTGCGTGGAAGTCGGAGACAGTGCCTAAAGAGTCGCAGACCGGGGTGGTGGTTCCCCTGTTCAAAAAGGGGGACCAGAGAGTGTGTGCCAATTACAGGAGTATCACACTACTCAGCCTCCCTGGTAAAGTCTATTCCAGGGTGTTGGAAAGGAGGGTTCGGCCGATAGCTGAACCTCGGATTGAAGAGGAACAATGTGGATTTTGTCCTGGCTGTGGAACAACGGACCAGCTCTTCACTCTCGCAAGGATCCTTGAGGGGGCCTGGGAGTATGCCCATCCAGTCTACATGTGTTTTGTAGACTTGGAGAAGGCGTACGATCGCGTCCCCCGGGGTATACTGTAGGAGGTGCTGCGGGAGTATGGGTTGAGGGGGTCACTTCTCAGGGCCATCCGATCTCTGTACTCCCAAAGCGAGAGCTGTGTCCGGGTTCTCGGCAGTAAGTCAGACTCGTTTCTGGTGGGGGCTGGCCTCCGCCAGGGTTGCGCCTTGTCTCCAATCCTGTTCGTGATATTCATGGACAGGATATCGAGGTGTAGTCGGGGGGAGGGGGGTTTGCGGATCGATGTGCTGAGGATCTCATCACTGCTTTTTGCAGATAATGTGGTTCTGCTGGCATCATCAGTCTGCGACCTCCAGCACTCACCAGATCAGTTCGCAGCTGAGTGTGAAGCGGCTGGGATGAGGTTCAGCACCTCAAAATCGGAGGCCATGGCTCTCAGCAGGAAACCGATGGATTGTCTACTCCGGGTAGGCAATGAGTCTTTACCCCAAGTGAAGGAGTTCAAGTACCTCAGGGTCTTGTTCGCAAGTGAGGGAACAATGGAACGTGAGATTGGCCGGAGAATCGGAGCAGCAGAGGCGGTATTGCACTCGCTGTACCGCACTGTTGTGACGAAGAGAGAGTTGAGCTGGAAGGCAAAGCTCTCTATCTACCGGTCAGTCTTCATTCCTACTCTCACCTATGGTCATGAGGGATGGGTCATGACCGAAAGAACTAGATCGCGAGTACAAGTGGCCAAAATGGGTTTTCTCAGGAGGGTTGCTGGCATCTCCCTGGCCGCTGCTCCTTTGCGTTGAAAGGAGCCAGTTGAGGTGGTTCGGGCATCTGGTAAGGATGCCTCCTGGGCGCCTCCCGACCAGCTGGGAAGAGACCCCGGGGACGACCTAGGACTAGGTGGAGAGATTATATCTCCACACTGGCCAGGGAATGCCTCGGGATCCCCCCAGTCAGAGCTGGTTAATGTGGCCGGGAAAGGGAAGTTTGGGGTCCCCTGATGGAGCTGTTGCCCCCGCCACCCGACCCCAGATAAGCGGTTGAAGATGAAGATGAAGGTAATATTCTTGAAAGCTGAAAATTTTCATGAAAACAATCTTTTTATAGATTGTAAAAAGGTTTTATGATAAAAGAAGTCATAGTCTAGTATGTTGAAATTTTTTTTGAAAAAAAGCCATAGCATAGTATGTCGAAAAATTTGATGATAAAAAAGTCATAGTATAGTATGTTGATAAATTTGATGACAAACATGTCATAGTATTGTATTTTGAAAAAAAAATCATGTAAACAATCATGTTATAGTATTTTAAACATTTTTATGATTAAAAGAGGTCATAATATCACATGTTGAAAAATTCAATGAAAAAAAGTCATAGTATAGTATGTCGAAAAAACTCATGATAAAAGGTCATATTCATGAACGTTGAAAATTTTCATGAAAACAATCTTTTTATAGATTGTAAAAAGGTTTTATGATAAAAGAAGTAATAGTCTAGTATGTTGAAAATTTTGTGAAAAAAAGCCATAGTATAGTGTTCGGGATCTGATCCACTCCAGAGCAAACACAGAAACAGCAGGTCGTAGACAAAAATCGGCGTCTTTATTACAAGCTAGGGTTCGGTACACAGGAATCAAATGATCAGGCAAACACATCAAAAAAACGGCAGACTAAGGGCTCGGTCGAAAAACAGGCAGAGGTCAAAACACTGGAAGGCTATAACTCACTGGGAAAAGAAACGCTGGAACTCCTGACGAAAACGCACAAGACGATCTGGCAACGAGGGGAAGGGGAAGACACATTATATACTTGTGAATGAGTGACTGACTACACACAGGTGGACACAATCAGGGCGGGGGGAAGACGCTGAGACGCAGGTGAATGGTGAGAATCTAGGTCAGAAGGCGGTGCTCAAACGTAGTGGCGGAAGCATGCAGGAGGGGAAGTGACGTGCACTGAAATGAGAAGAGAGGTTAAACATACCAAAATAAAACAGGAAGTGCTCAACAGAAAAGCATGCCACATGAAACAGACTAAGAACTGGGGTTCCTAACAGTATAGTATGTCGAAAAAATTGATGATAAAAAAATTCATAGTGTAGTATGTCGATAAATTTTATGACAAAATTTCATAGTATTGTATTTTGAAAAAAAATCCTAAAAATAATCATGTTATACTATTTTAAACAATTTTATGATTAAAAGAGGTCATAATATCACGTGAAAAATTCCATGTAAAAAAAGTCATAGTATAGCATGTCGAAAAATGTCTTCATAAAAGGTAATATTCTTCAAACTTAAAAATATTAATGAAAACAAACATTTTATAGATTGTAAAAAGATTTTATGATAAAAAAAGTCATAGTCTAGTATATCAATAAATTTTATGACAAACATGTCATAGCATTGTATTTTGAAAAAAATTATATAAATAATTGTTATAGTATTTGAAAAAATTTTATGATTAAAAGAGGTCATGATATAACATGTTGAAAAATTCCATGAAAAAAAGTCATAGTATAGTATGTCAAAAAATCTCGCGATAAAAGGTCATATTCATGAAAGTTGAAAATATTCATGAAATCAATCTTTTTATAGGTTGAAAAAAGGTTGAAAACGTCAAATTTTTCTGATGTTGAAAAAAAAATCATGAAAACGGTCGTATTATAGCATGTAGAATGATTCTATGGTGAACAAAAGTCATTTTTGTGAAATGTTGGAAAATTTTACAAAAAAAATGCCACAGTATAGTATGTCGAAATTTATCGATGAAAACGTCAAATTTTTCTGATGATGAAAAAAATCATTAAAACGGTCGTATTATAGCATGTACAATGATTCTATGGTGGACAAAAGTCATTTAGTGAAATTTTGGAAAAATTTCCAAAAAAATGCCATAGTATAGTATGTCGAAATTTTTCGATGAAAACGTCAAATTTTTCTGATGTTGAAAAAAATCATGAAAGCGGTTGTGTTATAGCATGTAGAATGATTCTATAGTGAACAAAAGTCATTTCATGAAATGTTGGAAAATTTTACAAAAAAAACTGCCATAGTATAGTGTGTCGAAATTTTTCGATGAAAACGTCAAATTTATCTGATGTTGAAAAAAATCATGAAAACTGTCGTATTATATTGTGTACAATGATTCTATGGTGAACAAAAGTCATTTCGTGAAATGTTGGAAAATTTTACAAAAAAACTGCCATAGTATAGTATGTCGAAATTTTTCGATGAAAACGTCAAATTTTTCTGATGTTGAAAAAAATCATGAAAACGGTCGTATTATAGCATGTAAAATGATTCTATGGTGAACAAAAGTAATTTCGTGACATGTTGGAAAATTTTACAAAAAAACGCCATAGTATAGTATGTCGAAATTTTTCGATGAAAACGTCAAATTTTTCTGATGTTGAAAAAAATCATGAAAACGGTCGTATTATAGCATGTAGAAAGATTCTATGGTGAACAAAAGTAATTTCGTGAAATGTTGGAAAATTTTCCAAAAAAACGCATTAGTATAGCATGTCGAAATTTTTCGATGAAAACGTCAAATTTTTCTGATGTTGAAAAAAATCATGAAAACGGTCGTATTATAGCATGTAGAATGACTCTATGGTGAACAAAAGCCATTTCGTGAAATGTTGGAAAATTTTACAAAAAAACGCCATAGTATAGTATGTCGAAATTTTTCGATGAAAACGTCAAATTTATCTGATGTTGAAAAAAAATCATGAAAACGGTCGTATTATAGCATGTAGAATGATTCTATGGTGAACAAAAGTCAGTTCGTGAAATCTTGGAAAATTTTCCAAAAAAACGCCATAGTATAGTATGTCGAAATTTTTCGATGAAAACGTCAAATTTTTCTGATGTTGAAAAAAATCATGAAAGCGGTCGTATTATAGCATGTAGAATGATTCTATGGTGAACAAAAGTAATTTTGTGAAATGTTGGAAAATTTTACAAAAAAAAAAAAAAAAACGCCATAGTATAGGCGGGGCGGCAGTAGCTCAGTATGTAGGGAGTTGGCTTGGGAAGGGGAGGGTCACCGGTTCAAGTCCCGATGGACCAAGAACTGAGTGTGAACTGGTAGCTGGAGAGGTGCCAGTTTACCTCTTGGGCACTGCCGAGGTGCCCCTGAGCAAGGCACCAAACCCCCAACTGCTCGGGGCGTTTGTCAGGAGCAGCCCCCTCACTCTGACATCTCTCTATTGATGCATGTGCATGTGTGTGTTTCGGGTCTGCACGTACCGTGTATAAGTTAACAAACAGAGTGTAAAAGTTGAATTTCCCCTCGCGGGACTAATAAAGGTTGATCTTCTACTTCTTCTTCTTCTAGTATGTCGAAATTTTTCGATGAAAATGTCAAATTTTTCTGATGTTGAAAAAAATCATGAAAACTGTCGTATTATAGCATGTAGAATGATTCTATGGTGAACAAAAGTCAGTTCGTGAAATGTTAGAAAATTTTCCAAAAAACGCCATAGTATAGTATGTCGAAATTTTTCGATGAAAACGTCAAATTTTTCTGATGTTGGAAAAAAATCATGAAAACGGTCGTATAATAGCATGTAGAATGAATCTATGGTGAACAAATTTAATTTCGTGACATGTTGGAAAATTAAAAAAAAAAAAACGCCATAGAATAGTATGTCGAAATTTTTCGATGAAAACGTCAAATTTTTCTGATGTTGAAAAAAATCATGAAAGCGGTCGTATAATAGCATGTAGAATGAATCTATGGTGAACAAATTTAATTTCGTGACATGTTGGAAAATTAAAAAAAAA
This sequence comes from Pterois miles, assembly GCA_947000775.1. Classification (NCBI taxonomy): domain Eukaryota; kingdom Metazoa; phylum Chordata; class Actinopteri; order Perciformes; family Scorpaenidae; genus Pterois; species Pterois miles. Next base: position 24,380,948 of record CAMQGK010000052.1, read on the forward strand.
AAAATGCCATAGAATAGTATGTCGAAATTTTTCGATGAAAACGTCAAATTTTTCTGATGTTGAAAAAAATCATGAAAGCGGTCGTATTATAGCATGTAGAATGATTCTATGGTCAACAAAAGCCATTTCGTAAAATGTAAGATATGCCTTTATTAGTCCCACAGTGGGGAAATTTACCCATTACAGCAGCAAGTGGATAGTGCAATAGAAGACATGCATAGATTTAAAAACAATATTGATACAAATAAAAAATAATAATTTAGTATATACATAATAGAAAAAGAAAAGAAAAATAAAGAAAAATAAAAATAAAAATAAAGCCAGAAGTATGTCCATTTATATCAATAAATAATTGTCCGGTTCCTATAATTCAAGCAGATGACATAGTTGCACATGAGTCATTATTGCACGTATGTCCGGTGAGTTTGTTGTGAAAGTGACTGTGATTGTGGTCTACTGGGAGCAGTGCTGGTTGTGGATGTGTATGTGGTTTACTGGGAGCAGTGCTGGTTGTGGAGTCTAACAGCTGCAGGCAGGAAGGACCTTCTGTAACGCTCCTTCGTACACTTAGGGTGTAGCAGCCTGTCACTGAAGGAGCTCTCCAGAGCTCTGATGGTGTCTCTCATGGGGTGGGAGTCCTTCTCCATCATGGACAACAGCTTAGCCGTCATCCTCCTCTCTCCCACCACCTGCACTGAGTCCAGAGAGCATCCCAGGACAGAACTGGCCCTTTTTATAATCTTATCCAGCCTCTTCCTGTCTGCAGCTGTGATGCTGCTGCCCCAGCAAACCACTCCATAAAATATGGCTGATGCCACAACAGTGTCATAAAATGTTTTCAATAGTGTCCCCTGCACTCCAAAAGACCTCAGTCTCCTGAGCAGATACAGTCTGCTCTGGCCTTTCTTATGGAGTGCAGAGGAATTTGTAGTCCAGTCCAGTTTATTGTTCAGGTGAACACCCAGGTATTTATAAGATGTCACTATCTCAATGTCTGATCCCTGGATGTTCACCGGTGTTGGAGGGGGATGAGTTTGCCTGCGGAAATCCACCACCAGCTCTTTAGTTTTCCCCGCGTTGATCTGGAGGTGGTTCCGCAGGCAGCAGTCCACGAAGTCCTGGGAAAGTTCTCTGTACTCCCCATCGTCCCCATCAGTGATGAGGCCGACGATAGCAGAGTCATCAGAGAACTTCTGCAGGTGACAGGTTGGTGAGTTGTAAGTGAAGTCTGCAGTATAGAGCGTGAAGAGGAACGGAGCCAGAACCCTTCCCTGCGGGGCCCCCACACTGCAGACCACCGTGTCGGAGGTGAAGTCCTGTGTCCTCACATACTGTGGGCGGTTTGTGAGGTAGTCCAGTATCCAGGATGTTAGATGTTGATCTACCCCTGCAGTCTCCAGTTTGTCCCCCAGAAGTGTCGGCTGGATGGTGTTGAAAGCACTGGAGAAATCAAAGAACATGATCCTCACAGTGCTCCCAGGCTTCTCCAGGTGAGACAGAGTTCGGTCCAACAGGAAGATGACGGCATCGTGCACCCCAATGCCAGGTTGGTAGGCAAACTGTAGTGGGTCCATGGATGGACTCACCACAGGGCGGAGATGTTGTAGGACCAGGCGCTCCAGGGCCTTCATCAGGTGCGATGTTAGTGCCACCGGCCTGAAGCTGCTGGGGTCCTTGGGGTGTGGGGTCTTGGGCACAGGTACCACGCAGGATGTCTTCCACAGTTGTGGTACCTTCCTCAGCTTCAGGCTCAGGTTGAATAGATGTCCAAAAGTCCCACACAGCTGGTCTGCGCAGGACTTCAGGAGCCTGGAGCTGATGCCATCTGGACCCGTAGCTTTCCTCACGTTCATCTTCATGAACCGGTTCTTCACCTGAAGTGTTGTGAAGGACAAACTGGAGCAGGGGGGCTGTGTGTCAGAGGCAGAGGAGGGGGTTGGTGGGGGGTCAGGGCTGAGTAGTGGAGCAGAGGGGGGTTGTTGTAGAGCTGGAGCCATAGGTGTCAATGGAGGTGTTGGTGTCAGTGGGGGGGCTATTGTTGAGCTGAAGGTGGTGAAGGAGGAGGAGGGGGGGCACTGTCTTGAAGTGGCCGATGGAGGGGGGGTTGCAGCAGGGTGGACTGGGCCGGGGGAGGGGCAGGTGACTCATTGAACCTGTTAAAGTAATGGTTCAAATCATTCACCCACTTTAGGTCTCCCACAGCCTTGGAGTCTGGTTTCTTGTGGCCTGAGATGGTTTTTAGGCCTTTCCAGACTCCACTGATATTGTTCTGCTGCAACTGTTCCTCCATCTTCCTCCTGTAGCTGTTCTTCCCCTCCCTGATTTTCCTCCTTAGAGCCCTCTGAACAGCCTTCAGCTCCTCCTTGTTTCCTGACTTAAAGGCCCTCTTCTTCTCCTTAAGGAGGGCCTTTATATCAGGATTAATCCAGGGTTTGTTATTGGAAAAACACCTTACCGTCCTGGTTGGTACGGTGTTTTCCACACAGAAGTTTATGTAGTCCGTGATGCAGCCAGTCAGTCCATCTATATCCTCCCCATGAGAGTCCCAGAGTTCCTCCCACACTGTTGTGCTGAAACAGTCCTGCAGAGCTTCCTCAGCTTCTTTGGACCATGTCCTCACTGTGCGGGAGACGGCTGGTTCTCTGTGTACCAGGGGTCTGTACACAGGCTGGAGATGAACCAGGTTGTGGTCTGATCTTCCCAGGGGGGGGAGGGGGGTTGATGTGTATGCCTCCTTGCAGTTAGCATACAATAAGTCCAGGATTTTATTGTCCCGTGTGCAGCATGACACATACTGGGTAAAAGTTGGTAGAGTGGAGGACAGAGAGACATGATTAAAGTCTCCAGAGACCAGGAGGAGGGCCTGAGGGTGCTGTGTCTGCAGCCTGCTTATGACTGAATAGAGGACATCACAAGCTGTGTCACCGTTAGCAGAGGGGGGAACATACACAGCCATCATAATAATGTGTGTAAATTCCCTCGGTAAATAATACGGCCTCATACTAACCACCAGCTCGATGTCTCTGCTGCAGTGTTGGTCTTTAACAGTGATGTGACCAGGGTTACACCATCTATCATTCACAAACACCGCCAGACCTCCTCCTTTCCTCTTACCGCTGTCTCTCGTCCTGTCCGCCCGCACCAACTTAAAACCGTCCAGCTCCGTCACCGTGTCCGTGGTCGCCACCGTCAGCCACGTCTCGGTGAACACCATCATGCTACACTGCCGATATTCCCTCTGATGTCGAGTCAGTGCCGTCAGCTCGTCCATCTTGTTGGGGAGAGATCGCACATTCCCCATCAAAACAGACGGGAGGACTGGTCTGTATTTCATCCTCCGTGCGCGACGCTGAGCTCCAGCCCGACATCCTCTTCTTCTCCTCTTTATCTCCGGAGGAACCGAGGGAACAGCGGGTCTTTCCTATGGGAGAAGCAGCGCTGTGTTGCGGAGCGCCAACAGCTGATCCCTGGTGTAAACAATGGATCTGCTCGTCGGGTCCCCGCACACGGACGGAAACATTGTAAAAACCGATGAGAAGTTACGACCAAAACTGCTGTTTTGGTCTCCATAAGGCCAGAAAAAACGGTAGAATTATAGGACATAGTTCTGACTATTGAAAGAAAAGATTAAAAAGTTTTTAAAGAGAAAAGCTTGAGAATGAGCAGGAGCTGCTGTAACAGGCGGCCACTCACGCGGCGCCATGTTAACTTTTTTAAAATGTTGGATAATTTTCAAAAAAAAACGCCATAGTATAGTATGTCGAAATTTTTCGATCAAAACGTCAAATTTTTCTGATGTAGAAAAAAATCATGAAAACGGTCATATTATGGCATGTAGAATGATTCTATGATGAACAATAGTCAGTTCGTGAAATCTTGGGAAATTTCCCCAAAAAAACGGCATAGTATAGTATGTCGAAATTTTTCGATGAAAACGTCAAATTTTTCTGATGTTGAAAAAAATCATGAAAACGGTCGTATTATAGCATGTAGAATGACTCTATGGTGAACAAAAGCCATTTCATGAAATTTTGGAAAATTTTCCAAAAAAAAACGCCATAGTATAGTATGTCGAAATTTTTTGATAAAAACGTCAAATTTTTCTGATGTTGGAAAAAAATCATGAAAACGGTCGTATTATAGCATGTAGAATGATTCTATGGTGAACAAAAGTCATTTCGTGAAATGTTGGAAATTAAAAAAAAAAAAAAAAAACGCCATAGTGTAGTATGTCGAAATTTTTCGATAAAAACGTCAAATTTATCTGATGTTGAAAAAAATCATGAAAACGGTCGTATTATAGCATGTAGAATGATTCTATGGTGAACAAAAGTCATTTTGTGAAATGTTGGAAAATTTTCCAAAAAAAAAACGCCATAGTATAGTATGTCGAAATTTTTCAAACAAAAGGTCAAATTTTTCTGATGTAGAAAAAAATCATGAAAACGGTCATATTATGGCATGTAGAATGATTCTATGATGAACAATAGTCAGTTCGTGAAATCTTGGAAAAATTTCCCAAAAAAAACGGCATAGTATAGTATGTCGAAATTTTTCGATGAAAACGTCAAATTTTTCTGATGTTGAAAAAAATCATGAAAACGGTTCTATTATAGCATGTAGAATGATTCTATGGTGAACAAAAGTCATTTTGTGAAATGTTGGAAAATTTTCCAAAAAAAAACGCCATAGTATAGTATGTCGAAATTTTTCGATGAAAACGTCAAATTTTTCTGATGTTGAAAAAAATCATGAAAACGGTCGTATTATAGCATGTAGAATGACTCTATGGTGAACAAAAGCCATTTCGTGAAATTTTGGAAAATTTTCCAAAAAAAAACGCCATAGTATAGTATGTCGAAATTTTTTGATAAAAACGTCAAATTTTTCTGATGTTGAAAAAAATCATGAAAATGGTCGTATAATAGCATGTAGAATGAATTTATGGTGAACAAAATTAATTTTGTGACATGTTCGAAAATTAAAAAAAAAAAAAAAACGCCACGGTATAGTATGTCGAAATTTTTCGTTGAAAACGTCAAATTTTTCTGATGTTGAAAAAAATCATGAAAACGGTCGTATTATAGCATGTAGAATGATTCTATGGTGAACAAAAGTCATTTCGTGAAATGTTGGAAATTAAAAAAAAAAAAAAAAACGCCATAGTGTAGTATGTCGAAATTTTTCGATAAAAACGTCAAATTTATCTGATGTTGAAAAAAATCATGAAAACGGTCGTATTATAGCATGTAGAATGATTCTATGGTGAACAAAAGTCATTTTGTGAAATGTTGGAAAATTTTCCAAAAAAAAAACGCCATAGTATAGTATGTCGAAATTTTTCGATCAAAAGGACAAATTTTTCTGATGTAGAAAAAAATCATGAAAACGGTCATATTATGGCATGTAGAATGATTCTATGATGAACAATAGTCAGTTCGTGAAATCTTGGAAAAATTTCCCAAAAAAAACGGCATAGTATAGTATGTCGAAATTTTTCGATGAAAACGTCAAATTTTTCTGATGTTGAAAAAAATCATGAAAACGGTTCTATTATAGCATGTAGAATGATTCTATGGTGAACAAAAGTCATTTTGTGAAATGTTGGAAAATTTTCCAAAAAAAAAACGCCATAGTATAGTATGTCGAAATTTTTCGATGAAAACGTCAAATTTTTCTGATGTTGAAAAAAATCATGAAAACGGTCGTATTATAGCATGTAGAATGACTCTATGGTGAACAAAAGCCATTTCGTGAAATTTTGGAAAATTTTCCAAAAAAAAACGCCATAGTATAGTATGTCGAAATTTTTTGAGAAAAACGTCAAATTTTTCTGATGTTGAAAAAAATCATGAAAATGGTCGTATAATAGCATGTAGAATGAATTTATGGTGAACAAAATTAATTTTGTGACATGTTCGAAAAAAAAAAAAAAAAAAAAAAACGCCACGGTATAGTATGTCGAAATTTTTCGTTGAAAACGTCAAATTTTTCTGATGTTGAAAAAAATCATGAAAACTGTCGTATTATAGCATGTAGAATGATTCTATGGTGAACAAAAGTCAGTTCGTGAAATGTTAGAAAATTTTCCAAAAAAACGCCATAGTATAGTATGTCGAAATTTTTCGATGAAAACGTCAAATTGTTCTGATGTTGAAAAAAATCATGAAAACGGTCGTATTAAAGCATGTCGAATGATTCTATGGTGAACAAAAGTAAGTCCGTGAAATGTTAGAAAATTTTCCAAAAAAAAGCCATAGTATACTATGTCGAAATTTTTCGATGAAAACGTCAAATTGTTCTGATGTTGAAAAAAATCATGAAAACGGTCGTATTAAAGCATGTCGAATGATTCTATGATGAACAAAAGTAATTTTGTGAAATGTTGGAACATTTTCCAAAAAAACCCGCCATAGTATAGTATGTCAAAATTTTTCGATGAAAACGTCAAATTGTTCTGATGTTGAAAAAAATCATGAAAACGGTCGTATTATAGCATGTAGAATGACTCTATGGTGAACAAAAGCCATTTCGTGAAATGTTGGAAAATTGTCCAAAAAAAAACGCCATAGTATAGTATGTCGAAATTTTTCGATGAAAACGTCAAATTTTTCTGATGTTGAAAAAAATCATGAAAATGGTCGTATTGTAGCATGTAGAATGATTCTATGGTGAACAAAAGTCATTTCGTGAAATGTTGGAAATTACAAAAAAAAAAAAAAAACCCCATAGTATAGTATGTCGAAATTTTTCGATGAAAACGTCAAATTTTTCTGATGTTGAAAAAAATCATGAAAATGGTCGTATTACAGCATGTAGAATGATTCTATGGTGAACAAAAGTCAGTTTGTGAAATCTTGGAAAATTTTCCAAAAAAAACCCCATGTCGAAATTTTTTGATGAAAACGTCAAATTTTTCTGATGTTGAAAAAAATCATGAAAACGGTTCTATTATAGCATGTAGAACGATTCTATGGTGAACAAAAGTCATTTTTTGAAATGTTGGAAAATTTTCCAAAAAAAAACGCCATATGTCGAAATTTTTTGATAAAAACGTCAAATTTTTCTGATGTTGGAAAAAAATCATGAAAACGGTCGTATTACAGCATGTAGAATGATTCTATGGTGAACAAAAGACAGTTCGTGAAATCTTGGAAAATTTTCCAAAAAAAAACGCCATAGTATAGTATGTCGAAATTTTTTGATAAAAACGTCAAATTTTTCTGATGTTGAAAAAAATCATGAAAATGGTCGTATAATAGCATGTAGAATGAATTTATGGTGAACAAAATTAATTTGGTGACATGTTCGAAAATTAAAAAAAAAAAACGCCACAGTATAGTATGTCGAAATTTTTCGATGAAAACGTCAAATTGTTCTGATGTTGAATAAAATCATGAAAACGGTTCTATTATAGCATGTAGAATGATTCTATGGTGAACAAAAGTCATTTTGTGAAATGTTGGAAAATTTTCCAAAAAAAAAACGCCATAGTATAGTATGTCGAAATTTTTCGATGAAAACGTCAAACTTTTCTGATGTTGAAAAAAATCATGAAAACGGTCGTATTATAGCATGTAGAATGACTCTATGGTGAACAAAAGCCATTTCGTGAAATGTTGGAAAATTGTCCAAAAAAAAACGCCATAGTATAGTATGTCGAAATTTTTCGATGAAAACGAAAAATTTTTCTGATGTTGAAAAAAATCATGAAAACGGTCGTATTATAGCATGTAGAATGATTCTATGGTGAAGAAAAGTCATTTCGTGAAATGTTGGAAAATTTTCCAAAAAAAAAAGCCATAGTATAGTATGTCGAAATTTTTTGATGAAAACGTCAAATTTCTGTGATGTTGAAAAAAATCATGAAAACGGTTCTATTATAGCATGTAGAACGATTCTATGGTGAACAAAAGTCATTTTGTGAAATGTTGGAAAATTTTCCAAAAAAAAACGCCATAGTATAGTATGTCGAAATTTTTTGATAAAAACGTCAAATTTTTCTGATGTTGGAAAAAAATCATGAAAACGGTCGTATTATAGCATGTAGAATGAATCTATGGTGAACAAAATTAATTTCGTGACATGTTGGAAAATTTAAAAAAAAAAACGCCATACTATAGTATGTCGAAATTTTTCGATGAAAACGTCAAATTTTTCTGATGTTGAAAAAAATCATGAAAACGGTCGTATTATAGCATGTAGAATGATTCTATGGTGAAGAAAAGTCATTTCGTGAAATGTTGGAAATTAAAAAAAAAAAAACAAAAAAACGCCATAGTATAGTATGTCGAAATTTTTCGACGAAAACGTCAATTCTTTTTGATGTTGAAAAAAATCATGAAAACGGTCGTATTACAGCATGTAGAATGATTCTATGGTGAACAAAAGTCAGTTCGTGAAATCTTGGAAAATTTTCCAAAAAAAAACGCCGTAGTATAGTATGTCGAAATTTTTTGATGAAAATGTCAAATTTTTCTGATGTTGAAAAAAATCATAAAAATGGTCGTATTATAGCATGTAGAATGACTCTATGGTGAACAAAAGCCATTTCGTGAAATTTTGGAAAATTTTCCAAAAAAAACGCCATAGTATAGTATGTCGAAATTTTTCGATGAAAACGTCAAATTGTTCTGATGTTGAAAAAAATCATGAAAACGGTTCTATTATAGCATGTAGAATGATTCTATGGTGAACAAAAGTCATTTTGTGAAATGTTGGAAAATTTTCCAAAAAAAAAAAAACGCCATAGTATAGTATGTCGAAATTTTTCGATGAAAACGTCAAATTTTTCTGATGTTGAAAAAAATCATGAAAACGGTCGTATTATAGCATGTAGAATGATTCTATGGTGAAGAAAAGTCATTTGGTGAAATGTTGGAAATTAAAAAAAAAAACAAAAAAACGCCATAGTATAGTATGTCGAAATTTTTCGATGAAAACGTCAATTCTTTTTGATGTTGAAAAAAATCATGAAAACGGTCGTATTACAGCATGTAGAATGATTCTATGGTGAACAAAAGTCAGTTCGTGAAATCTTGGAAAATTTTCCAAAAAAAACCGCCATAGTATAGTATGTCGAAATTTTTTGATGAAAACGTCAAATTTTTCTGATGTTGAAAAAAATCATGAAAATGGTCGTATAATAGCATGTAGAATGAATTTATGGTGAACAAAATTAATTTTGTGACATGTTCGAAAATTTAAAACAGAAAACGCCACAGTATAGTATGTCGAAATTTTTCGTTGAAAACGTCAAATTTTTCTGATGTTGAAAAAAATCATGAAAACTGTCGTATTATAGCATGTAGAATGATTCTATGGTGAACAAAAGTCAGTTCGTGAAATGTCAGAAAATTTTCCAAAAAAACGCCACAGTATAGTATGTCGAAATTTTTCGATTAAAACGTCAAATTGTTCTGATGTTGAAAAAAATCATGAAAACGGTCGTATTAAAGCATGTCGAATGATACTATGGTGAACAAAAGTAAGTCCGTGAAATGTTAGAAAATTTTCCAAAAAAAACGCCATAGTATAGTATGTCGAAATTTTACGATGAAAACGTCAAATTGTTCTGATGTTGAAAAAAATCATGAAAACGGTTCTATTACAGTAAGTAGAATGATTCTATGGTGAACAAAAGTCATTTTGTGAAATGTTGGAAAATTTTCCAAAAAAAAAAACCGCCATAGTATAGTATGTCGAAATTTTTCGATGAAAACGTCAAATTTTTCTGATGTTGAAAAAAATCATGAAAACGGTCGTATTATAGCATGTAGAATGATTCTATGGTGAAGAAAAGTCATTTCGTGAAATGTTGGAAATTAAAAAAAAAACAAAAAAACGCCATAGTATAGTATGTCGAAAGTTTTCGACGAAAACGTCAATTCTTTTTGATGTTGAAAAAAATCATGAAAACGGTCGTATTACAGCATGTAGAATGATTCTATGGAGAACAAAAGTCAGTTCGTGAAATCTTGGAAAATTTTCCAAAAAAAACCGCCATAGTATAGTATGTCGAAATTTTTTGATGAAAATGTCAAATTTTTCTGATGTTGAAAAAAATCATAAAAATGGTCGTATTATAGCATGTAGAATGACTCTATGGTGAACAAAAGCCATTTCGTGAAATTTTGGAAAATTTTCCAAAAAAAACGCCATAGTATAGTATGTCAAAATTTTTCGATAAAAATGTAAAATGTTTCAATAAAAATGTAAAATTTTTCTGAATTTGGAAAAAAATCATGAAAATGGTCGTATAATAGCATGTAGAATGAATTTATGGTGAATAAAATTAATTTGGTGACATGTTCGAAAATTTAAAAAAGAAAACGCCACAGTATAGTATGTCGAAATTTTTCGATTAAAACGTCAAATTGTTCTGATGTTGAAAAAAATCATGAAAACGGTCGTATTAAAGCATGTCGAATGATTCTATGGTGAACAAAAGTAAGTCCGTGAAATGTTAGAAAATTTTCCAAAAAAAACGCCATAGTATAGCATGTCGAAATTTTTCGATGAAAACGTCAAATTGTTCTGATGTTGAAAAAAATCATGAAAACGGTCGTATTAAAGCATGTCGAATGATACTATGGTGAACAAAAGTAAGTCCGTGAAATGTTAGAAAATTTTCCAAAAAAAACGCCATAGTATAGTATGTCGAAATTTTACGATGAAAACGTCAAATTGTTCTGATGTTGAAAAAAATCATGAAAACGGTTCTATTACAGTAAGTAGAATGATTCTATGGTGAACAAAAGTCATTTTGTGAAATGTTGGAAAATTTTCCAAAAAAAAAAACCGCCATAGTATAGTATGTCGAAATTTTTCGATGAAAACGTCAAATTTTTCTGATGTTGAAAAAAATCATGAAAACGGTCGTATTATAGCATGTAGAATGATTCTATGGTGAAGAAAAGTCATTTCGTGAAATGTTGGAAATTAAAAAAAAAAACAAAAAAACGCCATAGTATAGTATGTCGAAAGTTTTCGACGAAAACGTCAATTCTTTTTGATGTTGAAAAAAATCATGAAAACGGTCGTATTACAGCATGTAGAATGATTCTATGGAGAACAAAAGTCAGTTCGTGAAATCTTGGAAAATTTTCCAAAAAAAACCGCCATAGTATAGTATGTCGAAATTTTTTGATGAAAATGTCAAATTTTTCTGATGTTGAAAAAAATCATAAAAATGGTCGTATTATAGCATGTAGAATGACTCTATGGCGAACAAAAGCCATTTCGTGAAATTTTGGAAAATTTTCCAAAAAAAACGCCATAGTATAGTATGTCAAAATTTTTCGATAAAAATGTAAAATGTTTCAATAAAAATGTAAAATTTTTCTGAATTTGGAAAAAAATCATGAAAATGGTCGTATAATAGCATGTAGAATGAATTTATGGTGAATAAAATTAATTTGGTGACATGTTCGAAAATTTAAAAAAGAAAACGCCACAGTATAGTATGTCGAAATTTTTCGATTAAAACGTCAAATTGTTCTGATGTTGAAAAAAATCATGAAAACGGTCGTATTAAAGCATGTCGAATGATTCTATGGTGAACAAAAGTAAGTCCGTGAAATGTTAGAAAATTTTCCAAAAAAAACGCCATAGTATAGCATGTCGAAATTTTTCGATGAAAACGTCAAATTTTTCTGATGTTGAAAAAAATCATGAAAACGGTCGTATTATAGCATGTAGAATGATTCTATGGTGAACAAAAGTCATTTTGTGAAATGTTGGAAAATTTTCCAAAAAAAAACGCCATATGTCGAAATTTTTTGATAAAAACGTCAAATTTTTCTGATGTTGGAAAAAAATCATGAAAACAGTCGTATAATAGCGTGTAGAATGAATGTATGGTGAACAAAATTAATTTCATGACATGTTGGAAAAGTTAAAAAAAAAAAACGCCATAGTATAGTATGTCGAAATTTTTCGACGAAAACGTCAATTCTTTTTGATGTTGAAAAAAATCATGAAAACGGTCGTATTACAGCATGTAGAATGATTCTATGGTGAACAAAAGTCATTTCGTGAAATGTTGGAAATTAAAAAAAAAAAGAAAAACGCCAAAGTATAGTATGTCGAAATTTTTTGATAAAAATGTAAAATTTTTCTGATGTTGAAAAAAAGTCATGAAAACGGTCGTGTAATAGCATGTAGAATGAATCTATGGTGAACAAAATTAATTTCGTGACATGTTGGAAAATTAAAAAAAAAAAACGCCATAGTATAGTATGTCGAAATTTTTCGATGAAAACGTCAAATTTTTCTGATGTTGAAAAAAATCATGAAAACGGTCGTATTATAGCATGTAGAATGATTCTATGGTGAACAAAAGTCATTTCGTGAAATGTTGTAAATTAAAAAAAAAAAAAACGCCATAGTATAGTATGTCGAAATTTTTCGATAAAAATGTAAAATTTTTCGATAAAAATGTAAAATTTTTCTGAATTTGGAAAAAAATCATGAAAATGGTCGTATAATAGCATGTAGAATGAATCTATGGTGAACAAAAGTCATTTCGTGAAATTTTGGAAATTAAAAAAAAAAAAACAACGCCATAGTATAGTATGTCGAAATTTTTCGATTAAAACGTCAAATTGTTCTGATGTTAAAAAAATCATGAAAACGGTCGTATTAAAGCATGTCGAATGATTCTATGGTGAACAAAAGTAAGTCCGTGAAATGTTAGAAAATTTTCCAAAAAAAACGCCATAGTATAGTATGTCGAAATTTTTCGATGAAAACGTCAAATTGTTCTGATGTTGAAAAAATTCATGAAAACGGTTCTATTATAGCATGTAGAATGATTCTATGGTGAACAAAAGTCATTTTGTGAAATGTTGGAAAATTTTCCAAAAAAAAAAAACGCCATAGTATAGTATGTCGAAATTTTTCGATGAAAACGTCAAATTTTTCTGATGTTGAAAAAAATCATGAAAACGGTCGTATTATAGCATGTAGAATGATTCTATGGTGAAGAAAAGTCATTTGGTGAAATCTTGGAAAATTTTCCAAAAAAAACCGCCATAGTATAGTATGTCGAAATTTTTTGATGAAAACGTCAAATTTTTCTGATGTTGAAAAAAATCATAAAAATGTTCGTATTATAGCATGTAGAATGACTCTATGGTGAACAAAAGCCATTTCGTGAAATTTTGGAAAATTTTCAAAAAAAAACGCCATAGTATAGTATGTCGAAATTTTTTGATAAAAACGTCAAATTTTTCTGATGTTGAAAAAAATCATGAAAATGGTCGTATTATAGCATGTAGAATGATTCTATGGTGAACAAAAGTCAGTTCGTGAAATGTCAGAAAATTTTCCAAAAAAACGCCATAGTATAGTATGTCGAAATTTTTCGATTAAAACGTCAAATTGTTCTGATGTTGAAAAAAATCATGAAAACGGTCGTATTAAAGCATGTCGAATGATACTATGGTGAACAAAAGTAAGTCCGTGAAATGTTAGAAAATTTTCCAAAAAAAACGCCATAGTATAGTATGTCGAAATTTTACGATGAAAACGTCAAATTGTTCTGATGTTGAAAAAAATCATGAAAACGGTTCTATTACAGTAAGTAGAATGATTCTATGGTGAACAAAAGTCATTTTGTGAAATGTTGGAAAATTTTCCAAAAAAAAAAAACCGCCATAGTATAGTATGTCGAAATTTTTCGATGAAAACGTCAAATTTTTCTGATGTTGAAAAAAATCATGAAAACGGTCGTATTATAGCATGTAGAATGATTCTATGGTGAAGAAAAGTCATTTCGTGAAATGTTGGAAATTAAAAAAAAAAAAAAAAACAAAAAAACGCCATAGTATAGTATGTCGAAATTTTTCGTTGAAAACGTCAAATTTTTCTGATGTTGAAAAAAATCATGAAAATTGTCGTATTATAGCATGTAGAATGATTCTATGGTGAACAAAAGTCAGTTCGTGAAATGTCAGAAAATTTTCCAAAAAAACGCCATAGTATAGTATGTCAAAATTTTTCGATGAAAACGTCAAATTGTTCTGATGTTGAAAAAAATCATGAAAATGGTCGTATTAAAGCATGTCGAATGATTCTATGGTGAACAAAAGTAAGTCCGTGAAATGTTAGAAAATTTTCCAAAAAAAACGCCATAGTATAGTATGTCGAAATTTTTCGATGAAAACGTCAAATTTTTCTGATGTTGAAAAACATCATGAAAACAGTTGTATTATAGCATGTAGAATGACTCTATGGTGAACAAAAGCTATTTCGTGAAATGTTGGAAAATTGTCCAAAAAAAAAACGCCATAGTATAGTATGTCGAAATTTTTCGATGAAAACGTCAAATTTTTCTGATGTTGAAAAAAATCATGAAAACAGTCGTATTATAGCATGTAGAATGATTCTATGGTGAAGAAAAGTCATTTCATGAAATGTTGGAAATTAAAAAAAAAAACAAAAAAACGCCATAGTATAGTATGTCGAAATTTTTCGACGAAAACGTCAATTCTTTTTGATGTTGAAAAAAATCATGAAAACGGTCGTATTACAGCATGTAGAATGATTCTATGGTGAACAAAAGTCAGTTCGTGAAATCTTGGAAAATTTTCCAAAAAAAAACGCCATAGTATAGTATGTCGAAATTTTTTGATAAAAACGTCAAATTTTTCTGATGTTGAAAAAAATCATGAAAATGGTCGTATAATAGCATGTAGAATGAATTTATGGTGAACAAAATTAATTTGGTGACATGTTCGAAAATTAAAAAAAAAAAAACGCCACAGTATAGTATGTCGAAATTTTTCGTTGAAAACGTCAAATTTTTCTGATGTTGAAAAAAATCATGAAAACTGTCGTATTATAGCATGTAGAATGATTCTATGATGAACAAAAGTCAGTTCGTGAAATGTTAGAAAATTTTCCAAAAAAACGCCATAGTATAGTATGTCGAAATTTTTCGATGAAAACGTCAAATTGTTCTGATGTTGAAAAAAATCATGAAAATGGTTGTATTAAAGCATGTCGAATGATTCTATGGTGAAGAAAAGTAAGTCTTTGAAATGTTAGAAAATTTTCCAAAAAAAACGCCATAGTATAGTATGTCGAAATTTTTCGATGAAAACGTCAAATTGTTCTGATGTTGAAAAAAATCATGAAAACGGTTCTATTATAGTATGTAGAATGATTCTATGGTGAACAAAAGTCATTTTGTGAAATGTTGGAAAATTTTCCAAAAAAAAAACGCCATAGTATAGTATGTCGAAATTTTTCGATGAAAACGTCAAATTGTTCTGATGTTGAAAAAAATCATGAAAACGGTCGTATTATAGCATGTAGAATGATTCTATGGTCAACAAAAGTCATTTCGTGAAATGTTGGAAATTAAAAAAAAAAAACGCCACAGTATAGTATGTCGAAATTTTTCGATGAAAACGTCAAATTGTTCTGATGTTGAAAAAAATCATGAAAACGGTTCTATTATAGCATGTAGAATGATTCTATGGTGAACAAAAGTCATTTTGTGAAATGTTGGAAAATTTTCCAAAAAAAAAACGCCATAGTATAGTATGTCGAAATTTTTCGATGAAAACGTCAAATTTTTCTGATGTTGAAAAAAATCATGAAAACGGTCGTATTATAGCATGTAGAATGATTCTATGATGAACAAAAGTCAGTTCGTGAAATGTTAGAAAATTTTCCAAAAAAACGCCATAGTATATATGTCGAAATTTTTCGATGAAAACGTCAAATTGTTCTGATGTTGAAAAAAATCATGAAAATGGTTGTATTAAAGCATGTCGAATGATTCTATGGTGAAGAAAAGTAAGTCTTTGAAATGTTAGAAAATTTTCCAAAAAAAACGCCATAGTATAGTATGTCGAAATTTTTCGATGAAAACGTCAAATTGTTCTGATGTTGAAAAAAATCATGAAAACGGTTCTATTATAGCATGTAGAATGATTCTATGGTGAACAAAAGTCATTTTCTGAAATGTTGGAAAATTTTCCAAAAAAAAAAACGCCATAGTATAGTATGTCGAAATTTTTCGATGAAAACGTCAAATTTTTCTGATGTTGAAAAAAATCATGAAAACGGTCGTATTATAGCATGTAGAATGATTCTATGGTGAACAAAAGTCATTTCGTGAAATGTTGGAAATTAAAAAAAAAACAAAAAAATGCCATAGTATAGTATGTCGAAATTTTTCGACGAAAACGTCAATTCTTTTTGATGTTGAAAAAAATCATGAAAACGGTCGTATTACAGCATGTAGAATGATTCTATGGTGAAGAAAAGTCAGTTCGTGAAATGTTGGAAAATTTTCCAAAAAAAAACGCCATCGTATAGTGTGTCGAAATTTTTCGATGAAAACGTCAAATTGTTCTGATGTTGAAAAAAATCATGAAAACGGTTCTATTATAGCATGTAGAATGATTCTATGGTGAACAAAAGTCATTTTGTGAAATGTTAGAAAATTTTCCAAAAAAAAAAAACGCCATAGTATAGTATGTCGAAATTTTTCGATGAAAACGTCAAATTTTTCTGATGTTGAAAAAAATCATGAAAACGGTCGTATTATAGCATGTAGAATGATTCTATGGTGAAGAAAAGTCATTTCGTGAAATGTTGGAAATTAAAAAAAAACAAAAAAACGCAATAGTATAGTATGTCGAAATTTTTCGACGAAAACGTCAATTCTTTTTGATGTTGAAAAAAATCATGAAAACGGTCGTATTACAGCATGTAGAATGACTCTATGGTGAACAAAAGTCAGTTCGTGAAATCTTGGAAAATTTTCCAAAAAAAAACGCCATAGTATAGTATGTCGAAATTTTTCGATGAAAACGTCAAATTTTTCTGATGTTGAAAAAAATCATGAAAACAGTCGTATTATAGCATGTAGAATGATTATATGGTGAAGAAAAGTCATTTCGTGAAATGTTGGAAATTAAAAAAAAAAACAAAAAAACGCCATAGTATAGTATGTCGAAATTTTTCGACGAAAACGTCAATTCTTTTTGATGTTGAAAAAAATCATGAAAACGGTCGTATTACAGCATGTAGAATGATTCTATGGTGAACAAAAGACAGTTCGTGAAATCTTGGAAAATTTTCCAAAAAAAAACGCCATAGTATAGTATGTCGAAATTTTTTGATAAAAACGTCAAATTTTTCTGATGTTGAAAAAAATCATGAAAATGGTCGTATAATAGCATGTAGAATGAATTTATGGTGAACAAAATTAATTTGGTGACATGTTCGAAAATTAAAAAAAAAAAACGCCACAGTATAGTATGTCGAAATTTTTCGATGAAAACGTCAAATTGTTCTGATGTTGAATAAAATCATGAAAACGGTTCTATTATAGCATGTAGAATGATTCTATGGTGAACAAAAGTCATTTTGTGAAATGTTGGAAAATTTTCCAAAAAAAAAACGCCATAGTATAGTATGTCGAAATTTTTCGATGAAAACGTCAAATTTTTCTGATGTTGAAAAAAATCATGAAAACGGTCGTATTATAGCATGTAGAATGACTCTATGGTGAACAAAAGCCATTTCGTGAAATGTTGGAAAATTGTCCAAAAAAAAACGCCATAGTATAGTATGTCGAAATTTTTCGATGAAAACGAAAAATTTTTCTGATGTTGAAAAAAATCATGAAAACGGTCGTATTATAGCATGTAGAATGATTCTATGGTGAAGAAAAGTCATTTCGTGAAATGTTGGAAAATTTTCCAAAAAAAAAAGCCATAGTATAGTATGTCGAAATTTTTTGATGAAAACGTCAAATTTCTGTGATGTTGAAAAAAATCATGAAAACGGTTCTATTATAGCATGTAGAACGATTCTATGGTGAACAAAAGTCATTTTGTGAAATGTTGGAAAATTTTCCAAAAAAAAACGCCATAGTATAGTATGTCGAAATTTTTTGATAAAAACGTCAAATTTTTCTGATGTTGGAAAAAAATCATGAAAACGGTCGTATTATAGCATGTAGAATGAATCTATGGTGAACAAAATTAATTTCGTGACATGTTGGAAAATTTAAAAAAAAAAACGCCATACTATAGTATGTCGAAATTTTTCGATGAAAACGTCAAATTTTTCTGATGTTGAAAAAAATCATGAAAACGGTCGTATTATAGCATGTAGAATGATTCTATGGTGAAGAAAAGTCATTTCGTGAAATGTTGGAAATTAAAAAAAAAAAACAAAAAAACGCCATAGTATAGTATGTCGAAATTTTTCGACGAAAACGTCAATTCTTTTTGATGTTGAAAAAAATCATGAAAACGGTCGTATTACAGCATGTAGAATGATTCTATGGTGAACAAAAGTCAGTTCGTGAAATCTTGGAAAATTTTCCAAAAAAAAACGCCGTAGTATAGTATGTCGAAATTTTTTGATGAAAATGTCAAATTTTTCTGATGTTGAAAAAAATCATAAAAATGGTCGTATTATAGCATGTAGAATGACTCTATGGTGAACAAAAGCCATTTCGTGAAATTTTGGAAAATTTTCCAAAAAAAACGCCATAGTATAGTATGTCGAAATTTTTCGATGAAAACGTCAAATTGTTCTGATGTTGAAAAAAATCATGAAAACGGTTCTATTATAGCATGTAGAATGATTCTATGGTGAACAAAAGTCATTTTGTGAAATGTTGGAAAATTTTCCAAAAAAAAAAAACGCCATAGTATAGTATGTCGAAATTTTTCGATGAAAACGTCAAATTTTTCTGATGTTGAAAAAAATCATGAAAACGGTCGTATTATAGCATGTAGAATGATTCTATGGTGAAGAAAAGTCATTTGGTGAAATGTTGGAAATTAAAAAAAAAACAAAAAAACGCCATAGTATAGTATGTCGAAATTTTTCGATGAAAACGTCAATTCTTTTTGATGTTGAAAAAAATCATGAAAACGGTCGTATTACAGCATGTAGAATGATTCTATGGTGAACAAAAGTCAGTTCGTGAAATCTTGGAAAATTTTCCAAAAAAAACCGCCATAGTATAGTATGTCGAAATTTTTTGATGAAAACGTCAAATTTTTCTGATGTTGAAAAAAATCATGAAAATGGTCGTATAATAGCATGTAGAATGAATTTATGGTGAACAAAATTAATTTTGTGACATGTTCGAAAATTTAAAACAGAAAACGCCACAGTATAGTATGTCGAAATTTTTCGTTGAAAACGTCAAATTTTTCTGATGTTGAAAAAAATCATGAAAACTGTCGTATTATAGCATGTAGAATGATTCTATGGTGAACAAAAGTCAGTTCGTGAAATGTCAGAAAATTTTCCAAAAAAACGCCACAGTATAGTATGTCGAAATTTTTCGATTAAAACGTCAAATTGTTCTGATGTTGAAAAAAATCATGAAAACGGTCGTATTAAAGCATGTCGAATGATACTATGGTGAACAAAAGTAAGTCCGTGAAATGTTAGAAAATTTTCCAAAAAAAACGCCATAGTATAGTATGTCGAAATTTTACGATGAAAACGTCAAATTGTTCTGATGTTGAAAAAAATCATGAAAACGGTTCTATTACAGTAAGTAGAATGATTCTATGGTGAACAAAAGTCATTTTGTGAAATGTTGGAAAATTTTCCAAAAAAAAAAACCGCCATAGTATAGTATGTCGAAAGTTTTCGATGAAAACGTCAAATTTTTCTGATGTTGAAAAAAATCAT
This sequence comes from Pterois miles, assembly GCA_947000775.1. NCBI lineage: Eukaryota > Metazoa > Chordata > Actinopteri > Perciformes > Scorpaenidae > Pterois > Pterois miles. The sequence goes on from CAMQGK010000052.1 coordinate 24,400,634, forward strand.
GAAAACGGTCGTATTATAGCATGTAGAATGATTCTATGGTGAAGAAAAGTCATTTCGTGAAATGTTGGAAATTAAAAAAAAAACAAAAAAACGCCATAGTATAGTATGTCGAAAGTTTTCGACGAAAACGTCAATTCTTTTTGATGTTGAAAAAAATCATGAAAACGGTCGTATTACAGCATGTAGAATGATTCTATGGAGAACAAAAGTCAGTTCGTGAAATCTTGGAAAATTTTCCAAAAAAAACCGCCATAGTATAGTATGTCGAAATTTTTTGATGAAAATGTCAAATTTTTCTGATGTTGAAAAAAATCATAAAAATGGTCGTATTATAGCATGTAGAATGACTCTATGGCGAACAAAAGCCATTTCGTGAAATTTTGGAAAATTTTCCAAAAAAAACGCCATAGTATAGTATGTCAAAATTTTTCGATAAAAATGTAAAATGTTTCAATAAAAATGTAAAATTTTTCTGAATTTGGAAAAAAATCATGAAAATGGTCGTATAATAGCATGTAGAATGAATTTATGGTGAATAAAATTAATTTGGTGACATGTTCGAAAATTTAAAAAAGAAAACGCCACAGTATAGTATGTCGAAATTTTTCGATTAAAACGTCAAATTGTTCTGATGTTGAAAAAAATCATGAAAACGGTCGTATTAAAGCATGTCGAATGATTCTATGGTGAACAAAAGTAAGTCCGTGAAATGTTAGAAAATTTTCCAAAAAAAACGCCATAGTATAGCATGTCGAAATTTTTCGATGAAAACGTCAAATTTTTCTGATGTTGAAAAAAATCATGAAAACGGTCGTATTATAGCATGTAGAATGATTCTATGGTGAACAAAAGTCATTTTGTGAAATGTTGGAAAATTTTCCAAAAAAAAACGCCATATGTCGAAATTTTTTGATAAAAACGTCAAATTTTTCTGATGTTGGAAAAAAATCATGAAAACAGTCGTATAATAGCGTGTAGAATGAATGTATGGTGAACAAAATTAATTTCATGACATGTTGGAAAAGTTAAAAAAAAAAACGCCATAGTATAGTATGTCGAAATTTTTCGACGAAAACGTCAATTCTTTTTGATGTTGAAAAAAATCATGAAAACGGTCGTATTACAGCATGTAGAATGATTCTATGGTGAACAAAAGTCATTTCGTGAAATGTTGGAAATTAAAAAAAAAAGAAAAACGCCAAAGTATAGTATGTCGAAATTTTTTGATAAAAATGTCAAATTTTTCTGATGTTGAAAAAAAGTCATGAAAACGGTCGTGTAATAGCATGTAGAATGAATCTATGGTGAACAAAATTAATTTCGTGACATGTTGGAAAATTAAAAAAAAAAAAACGCCATAGTATAGTATGTCGAAATTTTTCGATGAAAACGTCAAATTTTTCTGATGTTGAAAAAAATCATGAAAACGGTCGTATTATAGCATGTAGAATGATTCTATGGTGAACAAAAGTCATTTCGTGAAATGTTGTAAATTAAAAAAAAAAAAAACGCCATAGTATAGTATGTCGAAATTTTTCGATAAAAATGTAAAATTTTTCGATAAAAATGTAAAATTTTTCTGAATTTGGAAAAAAATCATGAAAATGGTCGTATAATAGCATGTAGAATGAATCTATGGTGAACAAAAGTCATTTCGTGAAATTTTGGAAATTAAAAAAAAAAAAACAACGCCATAGTATAGTATGTCGAAATTTTTCGATTAAAACGTCAAATTGTTCTGATGTTAAAAAAATCATGAAAACGGTCGTATTAAAGCATGTCGAATGATTCTATGGTGAACAAAAGTAAGTCCGTGAAATGTTAGAAAATTTTCCAAAAAAAACGCCATAGTATAGTATGTCGAAATTTTTCGATGAAAACGTCAAATTGTTCTGATGTTGAAAAAATTCATGAAAACGGTTCTATTATAGCATGTAGAATGATTCTATGGTGAACAAAAGTCATTTTGTGAAATGTTGGAAAATTTTCCAAAAAAAAAAAAACGCCATAGTATAGTATGTCGAAATTTTTCGATGAAAACGTCAAATTTTTCTGATGTTGAAAAAAATCATGAAAACGGTCGTATTATAGCATGTAGAATGATTCTATGGTGAAGAAAAGTCATTTGGTGAAATGTTGGAAATTAAAAAAAAAAACAAAAAAACGCCATAGTATAGTATGTCGAAATTTTTCGATGAAAACGTCAATTCTTTTTGATGTTGAAAAAAATCATGAAAACGGTCGTATTACAGCATGTAGAATGATTCTATGGTGAACAAAAGTCAGTTCGTGAAATCTTGGAAAATTTTCCAAAAAAAACCGCCATAGTATAGTATGTCGAAATTTTTTGATGAAAACGTCAAATTTTTCTGATGTTGAAAAAAATCATAAAAATGTTCGTATTATAGCATGTAGAATGACTCTATGGTGAACAAAAGCCATTTCGTGAAATTTTGGAAAATTTTCCAAAAAAAACGCCATAGTATAGTATGTCGAAATTTTTTGATAAAAACGTCAAATTTTTCTGATGTTGAAAAAAATCATGAAAATGGTCGTATTATAGCATGTAGAATGATTCTATGGTGAAGAAAAGTCAGTTCGTGAAATGTCAGAAAATTTTCCAAAAAAACGCCATAGTATAGTATGTCGAAATTTTTCGATTAAAACGTCAAATTGTTCTGATGTTGAAAAAAATCATGAAAACGGTCGTATTAAAGCATGTCGAATGATACTATGGTGAACAAAAGTAAGTCCGTGAAATGTTAGAAAATTTTCCAAAAAAAACGCCATAGTATAGTATGTCGAAATTTTACGATGAAAACGTCAAATTGTTCTGATGTTGAAAAAAATCATGAAAACGGTTCTATTACAGTAAGTAGAATGATTCTATGGTGAACAAAAGTCATTTTGTGAAATGTTGGAAAATTTTCCAAAAAAAAAAACCGCCATAGTATAGTATGTCGAAATTTTTCGATGAAAACGTCAAATTTTTCTGATGTTGAAAAAAATCATGAAAACGGTCGTATTATAGCATGTAGAATGATTCTATGGTGAAGAAAAGTCATTTCGTGAAATGTTGGAAATTAAAAAAAAAAAACAAAAAAACGCCATAGTATAGTATGTCGAAATTTTTCGTTGAAAACGTCAAATTTTTCTGATGTTGAAAAAAATCATGAAAATTGTCGTATTATAGCATGTAGAATGATTCTATGGTGAACAAAAGTCAGTTCGTGAAATGTCAGAAAATTTTCCAAAAAAACGCCATAGTATAGTATGTCAAAATTTTTCGATGAAAACGTCAAATTGTTCTGATGTTGAAAAAAATCATGAAAATGGTCGTATTAAAGCATGTCGAATGATTCTATGGTGAACAAAAGTAAGTCCGTGAAATGTTAGAAAATTTTCCAAAAAAAACGCCATAGTATAGTATGTCGAAATTTTTCGATGAAAACGTCAAATTTTTCTGATGTTGAAAAACATCATGAAAACAGTTGTATTATAGCATGTAGAATGACTCTATGGTGAACAAAAGCTATTTCGTGAAATGTTGGAAAATTGTCCAAAAAAAAAACGCCATAGTATAGTATGTCGAAATTTTTCGATGAAAACGTCAAATTTTTCTGATGTTGAAAAAAATCATGAAAACAGTCGTATTATAGCATGTAGAATGATTCTATGGTGAAGAAAAGTCATTTCATGAAATGTTGGAAATTAAAAAAAAAAACAAAAAAACGCCATAGTATAGTATGTCGAAATTTTTCGACGAAAACGTCAATTCTTTTTGATGTTGAAAAAAATCATGAAAACGGTCGTATTACAGCATGTAGAATGATTCTATGGTGAACAAAAGTCAGTTCGTGAAATCTTGGAAAATTTTCCAAAAAAAAACGCCATAGTATAGTATGTCGAAATTTTTTGATAAAAACGTCAAATTTTTCTGATGTTGAAAAAAATCATGAAAATGGTCGTATAATAGCATGTAGAATGAATTTATGGTGAACAAAATTAATTTGGTGACATGTTCGAAAATTAAAAAAAAAAAACGCCACAGTATAGTATGTCGAAATTTTTCGTTGAAAACGTCAAATTTTTCTGATGTTGAAAAAAATCATGAAAACTGTCGTATTATAGCATGTAGAATGATTCTATGATGAACAAAAGTCAGTTCGTGAAATGTTAGAAAATTTTCCAAAAAAACGCCATAGTATAGTATGTCGAAATTTTTCGATGAAAACGTCAAATTGTTCTGATGTTGAAAAAAATCATGAAAATGGTTGTATTAAAGCATGTCGAATGATTCTATGGTGAAGAAAAGTAAGTCTTTGAAATGTTAGAAAATTTTCCAAAAAAAACGCCATAGTATAGTATGTCGAAATTTTTCGATGAAAACGTCAAATTGTTCTGATGTATAAAAAAATCATGAAAACGGTTCTATTATAGTATGTAGAATGATTCTATGGTGAACAAAAGTCATTTTGTGAAATGTTGGAAAATTTTCCAAAAAAAAAACGCCATAGTATAGTATGTCGAAATTTTTCGATGAAAACGTCAAATTGTTCTGATGTTGAAAAAAATCATGAAAACGGTCGTATTATAGCATGTAGAATGATTCTATGGTCAACAAAAGTCATTTCGTGAAATGTTGGAAATTAAAAAAAAAACAAAAAAATGCCATAGTATAGTATGTCGATATTTTTCGACGAAAACGTCAATTCTTTTTGATGTTGAAAAAAATCATGAAAACGGTCGTATTACAGCATGTAGAATGATTCTATGGTGAACAAAAGTCAGTTCGTGAAATCTTGGAAAATTTTCCAAAAAAAAACGCCATAGTATAGTATGTCGAAATTTTTTGATGAAAACGTCAAATTTTTCTGATGTTGAAAAAAATCATGAAAACGGTCGTATAATAGCATGTAGAATGAATTTATGGTGAACAAAATTAATTTGGTGACATGTTCGAAAATTAAAAAAAAAAAACGCCACAGTATAGTATGTCGAAATTTTTCGATGAAAACGTCAAATTGTTCTGATGTTGAAAAAAATCATGAAAACGGTTCTATTATAGCATGTAGAATGATTCTATGGTGAACAAAAGTCATTTTGTGAAATGTTGGAAAATTTTCCAAAAAAAAAACGCCATAGTATAGTATGTCGAAATTTTTCGATGAAAACGTCAAATTTTTCTGATGTTGAAAAAAATCATGAAAACGGTCGTATTATAGCATGTAGAATGATTCTATGATGAACAAAAGTCAGTTCGTGAAATGTTAGAAAATTTTCCAAAAAAACGCCATAGTATAGTATGTCGAAATTTTTCGATGAAAACGTCAAATTGTTCTGATGTTGAAAAAAATCATGAAAATGGTTGTATTAAAGCATGTCGAATGATTCTATGGTGAAGAAAAGTAAGTCTTTGAAATGTTAGAAAATTTTCCAAAAAAAACGCCATAGTATAGTATGTCGAAATTTTTCGATGAAAACGTCAAATTGTTCTGATGTTGAAAAAAATCATGAAAACGGTTCTATTATAGCATGTAGAATGATTCTATGGTGAACAAAAGTCATTTTCTGAAATGTTGGAAAATTTTCCAAAAAAAAAACGCCATAGTATAGTATGTCGAAATTTTTCGATGAAAACGTCAAATTTTTCTGATGTTGAAAAAAATCATGAAAACGGTCGTATTATAGCATGTAGAATGATTCTATGGTGAACAAAAGTCATTTCGTGAAATGTTGGAAATTAAAAAAAAAACAAAAAAATGCCATAGTATAGTATGTCGAAATTTTTCGACGAAAACGTCAATTCTTTTTGATGTTGAAAAAAATCATGAAAACGGTCGTATTACAGCATGTAGAATGATTCTATGGTGAAGAAAAGTCAGTTCGTGAAATGTTGGAAAATTTTCCAAAAAAAAAAGCCATAGTATAGTATGTCGAAATTTTTTGATGAATACGTCAAATTTTTCTGATGTTGAAAAAAATCATGAAAACGGTTCTATTATAGCATGTAGAACGATTCTATGGTGAACAAAAGTCATTTTGTGAAATGTTGGAAAATTTACCAAAAAAAACCGCCATAGTATAGTATGTCGAAATTTTTTGATAAAAACGTCAAATTTTTCTGATGTTGGAAAAAAATCATGAAAACGGTCGTATAATAGCATGTAGAATGAATCTATGGTGAACAAAATTAATTTCGTGACATGTTGGAAAATTAAAAAAAAAAAAAACACCATACTATAGTATGTCGAAATTTTTCGATGAAAACGTCAAATTGTTCTGATGTTGAAAAAAATCATGAAAACGGTTCTATTATAGCATGTAGAACGATTCTATGGTGAACAAAAGTCATTTTGTGAAATGTTGGAAAATTTTCCAACAAAAAACGCCATATGTCGAAATTTTTTGATAGAAACGTCAAATTTTTCTGATGTTGGAAAAAAATCATGAAAACGGTCGTATAATAGCATGTAGAATGAATCTATGGTGAACAAAATTAATTTCGTGACATGTTGGAAAATTAAAAAAAAAAGCGCCATAGTATAGTATGTCGAAATTTTTCGATGAAAACGTCAAATTTTTCTGATGTTGAAAAAAATCATGAAAACGGTCGTATTATAGCATGTAGAATGATACTATGGTGAACAAAAGTCATTTCGTGAAATGTTGGAAAATAAAAAAAAAAAAAGAAAAACGCCATAGTATAGTATGTCGAAATTTTTCGATAAAAATGTCAAATTTTTCTGATGTTGAAAAAAATCATGAAAACGGTCGTGTAATAGCATGTAGAATGAATCTATGGTGAACAAAATTAATTTCGTGACATGTTGGAAAATTAAAAAAAAAAAACGCCATAGTATAGTATGTCGAAATTTTTCGATGAAAACGTCAAATTTTCTGATATTGAAAAAAATCATGAAAACGGTCGTATTATAGCATGTAGAATGATTCTATGGTGAACAAAAGTCATTTCGTGAAATGTTGGAAATTAAAAAAAAAAAAAAAACAAAAAACGCCATAGTATAGTATGTCGAAATTTTTCGATGAAAATGTAAAATTTTTCTGAATTTGGAAAAAAATCATGAAAATGGTCGTATAATAGCAAGTAGAATGAATCTATGGTAAACAAAAGTCATTTCGTGAAATTTTGGAAATTAAAAAAAAAAAAAAAAACGCCATAGTATAGTATGTCGAAATTTTTCGATAAAAACGTAAAATTTTTCTGATGTTGAAAAAAATCATGAAAATGGTCGTATAATAGCATGTAGAATGAATTTATGGTGAACAAAATTAATTTGGTGACATGTTCGAAAATAAAAAAAAAAAAAACGCCACAGTATAGTATGTCGAAATTTTTCGTTGAAAACGTCAAATTTTTCTGATGTTGAAAAAAATCATGAAAACTGTCGTATTATAGCATGTAGAATGATTCTATGGTGAACAAAAGTCAGTTCGTGAAATTTTAGAAAATTTTCCAAAAAAACGCCATAGTATAGTATGTCGAAATTTTTCGATGAAAACGTCAAATTGTTCTGATGTTGAAAAAAATCATGAAAACTGTCGTATTATAGCATGTAGAATGATTCTATGGTGAACAAAAGTCAGTTCGTGAAATGTCAGAAAATTTTCCAAAAAAACGCCATAGTATAGTATGTCGAAATTTTACGATGAAAACGTCAAATTGTTCTGATGTTGAAAAAAATCATGAAAACGGTTCTATTACAGTAAGTAGAATGATTCTATGGTGAACAAAAGTCATTTTGTGAAATGTTGGAAAATTTTCCAAAAAAAAAAAAACGCCATAGTATAGTGTGTCGAAATTTTTCGATGAAAACGTCAAATTTTTCTGATGTTGAAAAAAATCATGAAAACGGTCGTATTATAGCATGTAGAATGATTCTATGGTGAAGAAAAGTCATTTCGTGAAATGTTGGAAATTAAAAAAAAAAAACAAAAAAACGCCATAGTATAGTATGTCGAAATTTTTCGTTGAAAACGTCAAATTTTTCTGATGTTGAAAAAAATCATGAAAAATGTCGTATTATAGCATGTAGAATGATTCTATGGTGAACAAAAGTCAGTTCGTGAAATGTCAGAAAATTTTCCAAAAAAACGCCATAGTATAGTATGTCAAAATTTTTCGATGAAAACGTCAAATTGTTCTGATGTTGAAAAAAATCATGAAAATGGTCGTATTAAAGCATGTCGAATGATTCTATGGTGAACAAAAGTAAGTCCGTGAAATGTTAGAAAATTTTCCAAAAAAAACGCCATAGTATAGTATGTCGAAATTTTTCGATGAAAACGTCAAATTTTTCTGATGTTGAAAAAAATCATGAAAACAGTCGTATTATAGCATGTAGAATGATTCTATGGTGAAGAAAAGTCATTTCGTGAAATGTTGGAAATTAAAAAAAAAAACAAAAAAACGCCATAGTATAGTATGTCGAAATTTTTCGACGAAAACGTCAATTCTTTTTGATGTTGAAAAAAATCATGAAAACGGTCGTATTACAGCATGTAGAATGATTCTATGGTGAACAAAAGTCAGTTCGTGAAATCTTGGAAAATTTTCCAAAAAAAACCGCCATAGTATAGTATGTCGAAATTTTTTGATAAAAACGTCAAATTTTTCTGATGTTGAAAAAAATCATGAAAATGGTCGTATAATAGCATGTAGAATGAATTTATGGTGAACAAAATTAATTTGGTGACATGTTCGAAAATTAAAAAAAAAAAAAACGCCACAGTATAGTATGTCGAAATTTTTCGTTGAAAACGTCAAATTTTTCTGATGTTCAAAAAAATCATGAAAACTGTCGTATTATAGCATGTAGAATGATTCTATGGTGAACAAAAGTCAGTTCGTGAAATGTTAGAAAATTTTCCAAAAAAACGCCATAGTATAGTATGTCGAAATTTTTCGATGAAAACGTCAAATTGTTCTGATGTTGAAAAAAATCATGAAAATGGTTGTATTAAAGCATGTCGAATGATTCTATGGTGAAGAAAAGTAAGTCTTTGAAATGTTAGAAAATTTTCCAAAAAAAACGCCATAGTATAGTATGTCGAAATTTTTCGATGAAAACGTCAAATTGTTCTGATGTTGAAAAAAATCATGAAAACGGTTCTATTATAGCATGTAGAATGATTCTATGGTGAACAAAAGTCATTTTGTGAAATGTTGGAAAATTTTCCAAAAAAAAAACGCCATAGTATAGTATGTCGAAATTTTTCGATGAAAACGTCAAATTTTTCTGATGTTGAAAAAAATCATGAAAACGGTCGTATTATAGCATGTAGAATGATTCTATGGTGAACAAAAGTCATTTCGTGAAATGTTGGAAATTAAAAAAAAAACAAAAAAATGCCATAGTATAGTATGTCGAAATTTTTCGACGAAAACGTCAATTCTTTTTGATGTTGAAAAAAATCATGAAAACGGTCATATTACAGCATGTAGAATGATTCTATGGTGAACAAAAGTCAGTTCGTGAAATCTTGGAAAATTTTCCAAAAAAAACCGCCATAGTATAGTATGTTGAAATTTTTTGATAAAAACGTCAAATTTTTCTGATGTTGAAAAAATTCATGAAAATGGTCGTATAATAGCATGTAGAATGAATTTATGGTGAACAAAATTAATTTGGTGACATGTTCGAAAATTAAAAAAAAAAAACGCCACAGTATAGTATGTCGAAATTTTTCGTTGAAAACGTCAAATTTTTCTGATGTTGAAAAAAATCATGAAAACTGTCGTATTATAGCATGTAGAATGATTCTATGGTGAACAAAAGTCAGTTCGTGAAATGTTAGAAAATTTTCCAAAAAAACGCCATAGTATAGTATGTCGAAATTTTTCGATGAAAACGTCAAATTGTTCTGATGTTGAAAAAAATCATGAAAATGGTTGTAATAAAGCATGTCGAATGATTCTATGGTGAAGAAAAGTAAGTCTTTGAAATGTTAGAAAATTTTCCAAAAAAACCCCATAGTATAGTATGTCGAAATTTTTCGATGAAAACATCAAATTGTTCTGATGTTGAAAAAAATCATGAAAACGGTTCTATTATAGCATGTAGAATGATTCTATGGTGAACAAAAGTCATTTTGTGAAATGTTGGAAAATTTTCCAAAAAAAAAACGCCATAGTATAGTATGTCGAAATTTTTCGATGAAAACGTCAAATTTTTCTGATGTTGAAAAAAATCATGAAAACGGTCGTATTATAGCATGTAGAATGACTCTATGGTGAACAAAAGCCATTTCGTGAAATGTTGGAAAATTGTCCAAAAAAAAACGCCATAGTATAGTATGTCGAAATTTTTAGATGAAAACGTCAAATTTTTCTGATGTTGAAAAAAATCATGAAAACGGTTGTATTATAGCATGTAGAATGATTCTATGGTGAAGAAAAGTCATTTCGTGAAATGTTGGAAAATTTTCCAAAAAAAAAAGCCATAGTATAGTATGTCGAAATTTTTTGATGAATACGTCAAATTTTTCTGATGTTGAAAAAAATCATGAAAACGGTCGTATAATAGCATGTAGAATGAATCTATGGTGAACAAAATTAATTTCGTGACATGTTGGAAAATTAAAAAAAAAAAAAAACACCATACTATAGTATGTCGAAATTTTTCGATGAAAACGTCAAATTGTTCTGATGTTGAAAAAAATCATGAAAACGGTTCTATTATAGCATGTAGAATGACTCTATGGTGAACAAAAGCCATTTCGTGAAATGTTGGAAAATTGTCCAAAAAAAAATGCCATAGTATAGTATGTCGAAATTTTTCGATGAAAACGTCAAATTTTTCTGATGTTGAAAAAAATCATGAAAACGGTCGTATTATAGCATGTAGAATGATTCTATGGTGAACAAAAATCATTTCGTGAAATGTTGGAAATTAAAAAAAAAAAAAAAAAAACGCCATAGTATAGTATGTCGAAATTTTTAGATGAAAACGTCAAATTTTTCTGATGTTGAAAAAAATCATGAAAACGGTTGTATTATAGCATGTAGAATGATTCTATGGTGAACAAAAGTCAGTTCGTGAAATGTTGGAAAATTTTCCAAAAAAAAAAGCCATAGTATAGTATGTCGAAATTTTTTGATGAATACGTCAAATTTTTCTGATGTTGAAAAAAATCATGAAAACGGTCGTATAATAGCATGTAGAATGAATCTATGGTGAACAAAATTAATTTCGTGACATGTTGGAAAATTAAAAAAAAAAAAAACACCATACTATAGTATGTCGAAATTTTTCGATGAAAACGTCAAATTGTTCTGATGTTGAAAAAAATCATGAAAACGGTTCTATTATAGCATGTAGAATGACTCTATGGTGAACAAAAGCCATTTCGTGAAATGTTGGAAAATTGTCCAAAAAAAAATGCCATAGTATAGTATGTCGAAATTTTTCGATGAAAACGTCAAATTTTTCTGATGTTGAAAAAAATCATGAAAACGGTCGTATTATAGCATGTAGAATGATTCTATGGTGAACAAAAATCATTTCGTGAAATGTTGGAAATTAAAAAAAAAAAAAAAAAAACGCCATAGTATAGTATGTCGAAATTTTTCGACGAAAACGTCAATTCTTTTTGATGTTGAAAAAAATCATGAAAACGGTCGTATTACAGCATGTAGAATGATTCTATGGTGAACAAAAGTCAGTTCGTGAAATCTTGGAAAATTTTCCAAAAAAAAACGCCATAGTATAGTATGTCGAAATTTTTTGATGAAAACGTCAAATTTTTCTGATGTTGAAAAAAATCATGAAAACGGTTCTATTATAGCATGTAGAACGATTCTATGGTGAACAAAAGTCATTTTGTGAAATGTTGGAAAATTTTCCAACAAAAAACGCCATATGTCGAAATTTTTTGATAGAAACGTCAAATTTTTCTGATGTTGGAAAAAAATCATGAAAACGGTCGTATAATAGCATGTAGAATGAATCTATGGTGAACAAAATTAATTTCGTGACATGTTGGAAAATTAAAAAAAAAAGCGCCATAGTATAGTATGTCGAAATTTTTCGATGAAAACGTCAAATTTTTCTGATGTTGAAAAAAATCATGAAAACGGTCGTATTATAGCATGTAGAATGATACTATGGTGAACAAAAGTCATTTCGTGAAATGTTGGAAAATAAAAAAAAAAAAGAAAAACGCCATAGTATAGTATGTCGAAATTTTTCGATAAAAATGTCAAATTTTTCTGATGTTGAAAAAAATCATGAAAACGGTCGTGTAATAGCATGTAGAATGAATCTATGGTGAACAAAATTAATTTCGTGACATGTTGGAAAATTAAAAAAAAAAAACGCCATAGTATAGTATGTCGAAATTTTTCGATGAAAACGTCAAATTTTCTGATATTGAAAAAAATCATGAAAACGGTCGTATTATAGCATGTAGAATGATTCTATGGTGAACAAAAGTCATTTCGTGAAATGTTGGAAATTAAAAAAAAAAAAAAAAAAAAAACGCCATAGTATAGTATGTCGAAATTTTTCGATGAAAATGTAAAATTTTTCTGAATTTGGAAAAAAATCATGAAAATGGTCGTATAATAGCAAGTAGAATGAATCTATGGTAAACAAAAGTCATTTCGTGAAATTTTGGAAATTAAAAAAAAAAAAAAAAAAACGCCATAGTATAGTATGTCGAAATTTTTCGATAAAAACGTAAAATTTTTCTGATGTTGAAAAAAATCATGAAAATGGTCGTATAATAGCATGTAGAATGAATTTATGGTGAACAAAATTAATTTGGTGACATGTTCGAAAATAAAAAAAAAAAAACGCCACAGTATAGTATGTCGAAATTTTTCGTTGAAAACGTCAAATTTTTCTGATGTTGAAAAAAATCATGAAAACTGTCGTATTATAGCATGTAGAATGATTCTATGGTGAACAAAAGTCAGTTCGTGAAATTTTAGAAAATTTTCCAAAAAAACGCCATAGTATAGTATGTCGAAATTTTTCGATGAAAACGTCAAATTGTTCTGATGTTGAAAAAAATCATGAAAACTGTCGTATTATAGCATGTAGAATGATTCTATGGTGAACAAAAGTCAGTTCGTGAAATGTCAGAAAATTTTCCAAAAAAACGCCATAGTATAGTATGTCGAAATTTTTCGATTAAAACGTCAAATTGTTCTGATGTTGAAAAAAATCATGAAAACGGTCGTATTAAAGCATGTCGAATGATACTATGGTGAACAAAAGTAAGTCCGTGAAATGTTAGAAAATTTTCCAAAAAAAACGCCATAGTATAGTATGTCGAAATTTTACGATGAAAACGTCAAATTGTTCTGATGTTGAAAAAAATCATGAAAACGGTTCTATTACAGTAAGTAGAATGATTCTATGGTGAACAAAAGTCATTTTGTGAAATGTTGGAAAATTTTCCAAAAAAAAAAAAACGCCATAGTATAGTGTGTCGAAATTTTTCGATGAAAACGTCAAATTTTTCTGATGTTGAAAAAAATCATGAAAACGGTCGTATTATAGCATGTAGAATGATTCTATGGTGAAGAAAAGTCATTTCGTGAAATGTTGGAAATTAAAAAAAAAAAACAAAAAAACGCCATAGTATAGTATGTCGAAATTTTTCGTTGAAAACGTCAAATTTTTCTGATGTTGAAAAAAATCATGAAAACTGTCGTATTATAGCATGTAGAATGATTCTATGGTGAACAAAAGTCAGTTCGTGAAATGTCAGAAAATTTTCCAAAAAAACGCCATAGTATAGTATGTCAAAATTTTTCGATGAAAACGTCAAATTGTTCTGATGTTGAAAAAAATCATGAAAATGGTCGTATTAAAGCATGTCGAATGATTCTATGGTGAACAAAAGTAAGTCCGTGAAATGTTAGAAAATTTTCCAAAAAAAACGCCATAGTATAGTATGTCGAAATTTTTCGATGAAAACGTCAAATTTTTCTGATGTTGAAAAAAATCATGAAAACAGTCGTATTATAGCATGTAGAATGATTCTATGGTGAACAAAATTAATTTGGTGACATGTTCGAAAATTAAAAAAAAAAAAAACGCCACAGTATAGTATGTCGAAATTTTTCGTTGAAAACGTCAAATTTTTCTGATGTTCAAAAAAATCATGAAAACTGTCGTATTATAGCATGTAGAATGATTCTATGGTGAACAAAAGTCAGTTCGTGAAATGTTAGAAAATTTTCCAAAAAAACGCCATAGTATAGTATGTCGAAATTTTTCGATGAAAACGTCAAATTGTTCTGATGTTGAAAAAAATCATGAAAATGGTTGTATTAAAGCATGTCGAATGATTCTATGGTGAAGAAAAGTAAGTCTTTGAAAAGTTAGAAAATTTTCCAAAAAAAACGCCATAGTATAGTATGTCGAAATTTTTCGATGAAAACGTCAAATTGTTCTGATGTTGAAAAAAATCATGAAAACGGTTCTATTATAGCATGTAGAATGATTCTATGGTGAACAAAAGTCATTTTGTGAAATGTTGGAAAATTTTCCAAAAAAAAAACGCCATAGTATAGTATGTCGAAATTTTTCGATGAAAACGTCAAATTGTTCTGATGTTGAAAAAAATCATGAAAACTGTCGTATTATAGCATGTAGAATGATTCTATGGTGAACAAAAGTCAGTTCGTGAAATGTCAGAAAATTTTCCAAAAAAACGCCATAGTATAGTATGTCGAAATTTTTCGATTAAAACGTCAAATTGTTCTGATGTTGAAAAAAATCATGAAAACGGTCGTATTAAAGCATGTCGAATGATACTATGGTGAACAAAAGTAAGTCCGTGAAATGTTAGAAAATTTTCCAAAAAAAACGCCATAGTATAGTATGTCGAAATTTTACGATGAAAACGTCAAATTGTTCTGATGTTGAAAAAAATCATGAAAACGGTTCTATTACAGTAAGTAGAATGATTCTATGGTGAACAAAAGTCATTTTGTGAAATGTTGGAAAATTTTCCAAAAAAAAAAAAACGCCATAGTATAGTGTGTCGAAATTTTTCGATGAAAACGTCAAATTTTTCTGATGTTGAAAAAAATCATGAAAACGGTCGTATTATAGCATGTAGAATGATTCTATGGTGAAGAAAAGTCATTTCGTGAAATGTTGGAAATTAAAAAAAAAAAACAAAAAAACGCCATAGTATAGTATGTCGAAATTTTTCGTTGAAAACGTCAAATTTTTCTGATGTTGAAAAAAATCATGAAAACTGTCGTATTATAGCATGTAGAATGATTCTATGGTGAACAAAAGTCAGTTCGTGAAATGTCAGAAAATTTTCCAAAAAAACGCCATAGTATAGTATGTCAAAATTTTTCGATGAAAACGTCAAATTGTTCTGATGTTGAAAAAAATCATGAAAATGGTCGTATTAAAGCATGTCGAATGATTCTATGGTGAACAAAAGTAAGTCCGTGAAATGTTAGAAAATTTTCCAAAAAAAACGCCATAGTATAGTATGTCGAAATTTTTCGATGAAAACGTCAAATTTTTCTGATGTTGAAAAAAATCATGAAAACAGTCGTATTATAGCATGTAGAATGATTCTATGGTGAAGAAAAGTCATTTCGTGAAATGTTGGAAATTAAAAAAAAAAACAAAAAAACGCCATAGTATAGTATGTCGAAATTTTTCGACGAAAACGTCAATTCTTTTTGATGTTGAAAAAAATCATGAAAACGGTCGTATTACAGCATGTAGAATGATTCTATGGTGAACAAAAGTCAGTTCGTGAAATCTTGGAAAATTTTCCAAAAAAAACCGCCATAGTATAGTATGTCGAAATTTTTTGATAAAAACGTCAAATTTTTCTGATGTTGAAAAAAATCATGAAAATGGTCGTATAATAGCATGTAGAATGAATTTATGGTGAACAAAATTAATTTGGTGACATGTTCGAAAATTAAAAAAAAAAAAAACGCCACAGTATAGTATGTCGAAATTTTTCGTTGAAAACGTCAAATTTTTCTGATGTTCAAAAAAATCATGAAAACTGTCGTATTATAGCATGTAGAATGATTCTATGGTGAACAAAAGTCAGTTCGTGAAATGTTAGAAAATTTTCCAAAAAAACGCCATAGTATAGTATGTCGAAATTTTTCGATGAAAACGTCAAATTGTTCTGATGTTGAAAAAAATCATGAAAATGGTTGTATTAAAGCATGTCGAATGATTCTATGGTGAAGAAAAGTAAGTCTTTGAAATGTTAGAAAATTTTCCAAAAAAAACGCCATAGTATAGTATGTCGAAATTTTTCGATGAAAACGTCAAATTGTTCTGATGTTGAAAAAAATCATGAAAACGGTTCTATTATAGCATGTAGAATGATTCTATGGTGAACAAAAGTCATTTTGTGAAATGTTGGAAAATTTTCCAAAAAAAAAACGCCATAGTATAGTATGTCGAAATTTTTCGATGAAAACGTCAAATTTTTCTGATGTTGAAAAAAATCATGAAAACGGTCGTATTATAGCATGTAGAATGATTCTATGGTGAACAAAAGTCATTTCGTGAAATGTTGGAAATTAAAAAAAAAAAACAAAAAAATGCCATAGTATAGTATGTCGAAATTTTTCGACGAAAACGTCAATTCTTTTTGATGTTGAAAAAAATCATGAAAACGGTCATATTACAGCATGTAGAATGATTCTATGGTGAACAAAAGTCAGTTCGTGAAATCTTGGAAAATTTTCCAAAAAAAACCGCCATAGTATAGTATGTTGAAATTTTTTGATAAAAACGTCAAATTTTTCTGATGTTGAAAAAATTCATGAAAATGGTCGTATAATAGCATGTAGAATGAATTTATGGTGAACAAAATTAATTTGGTGACATGTTCGAAAATTAAAAAAAAAAAACGCCACAGTATAGTATGTCGAAATTTTTCGTTGAAAACGTCAAATTTTTCTGATGTTGAAAAAAATCATGAAAACTGTCGTATTATAGCATGTAGAATGATTCTATGGTGAACAAAAGTCAGTTCGTGAAATGTTAGAAAATTTTCCAAAAAAACGCCATAGTATAGTATGTCGAAATTTTTCGATGAAAACGTCAAATTGTTCTGATGTTGAAAAAAATCATGAAAATGGTTGTAATAAAGCATGTCGAATGATTCTATGGTGAAGAAAATTAAGTCTTTGAAATGTTAGAAAATTTTCCAAAAAAACCCCATAGTATAGTATGTCGAAATTTTTCGATGAAAACATCAAATTGTTCTGATGTTGAAAAAAATCATGAAAACGGTTCTATTATAGCATGTAGAATGATTCTATGGTGAACAAAAGTCATTTTGTGAAATGTTGGAAAATTTTCCAAAAAAAAAACGCCATAGTATAGTATGTCGAAATTTTTCGATGAAAACGTCAAATTTTTCTGATGTTGAAAAAAATCATGAAAACGGTCGTATTATAGCATGTAGAATGACTCTATGGTGAACAAAAGCCATTTCGTGAAATGTTGGAAAATTGTCCAAAAAAAAACGCCATAGTATAGTATGTCGAAATTTTTAGATGAAAACGTCAAATTTTTCTGATGTTGAAAAAAATCATGAAAACGGTTGTATTATAGCATGTAGAATGATTCTATGGTGAAGAAAAGTCATTTCGTGAAATGTTGGAAAATTTTCCAAAAAAAAAAGCCATAGTATAGTATGTCGAAATTTTTTGATGAATACGTCAAATTTTTCTGATGTTGAAAAAAATCATGAAAACGGTTCTATTATAGCATGTAGAACGATTCTATGGTGAACAAAAGTCATTTTGTGAAATGTTGGAAAATTTTCCAAAAAAAACCGCCATAGTATAGTATGTCGAAATTTTTTGATAAAAACGTCAAATTTTTCTGATGTTGGAAAAAAATCATGAAAACGGTCGTATAATAGCATGTAGAATGAATCTATGGTGAACAAAATTAATTTCGTGACATGTTGGAAAATTAAAAAAAAAAAAAACACCATACTATAGTATGTCGAAATTTTTCGATGAAAACGTCAAATTGTTCTGATGTTGAAAAAAATCATGAAAACGGTTCTATTATAGCATGTAGAATGACTCTATGGTGAACAAAAGCCATTTCGTGAAATGTTGGAAAATTGTCCAAAAAAAAATGCCATAGTATAGTATGTCGAAATTTTTCGATGAAAACGTCAAATTTTTCTGATGTTGAAAAAAATCATGAAAACGGTCGTATTATAGCATGTAGAATGATTCTATGGTGAACAAAAGTCATTTCGTGAAATGTTGGAAATTAAAAAAAAAAAAAAAAAAAACGCCATAGTATAGTATGTCGAAATTTTTCGACGAAAACGTCAATTCTTTTTGATGTTGAAAAAAATCATGAAAACGGTCGTATTACAGCATGTAGAATGATTCTATGGTGAACAAAAGTCAGTTCGTGAAATCTTGGAAAATTTTCCAAAAAAAAACGCCATAGTATAGTATGTCGAAATTTTTTGATGAAAACGTCAAATTTTTCTGATGTTGAAAAAAATCATGAAAACGGTTCTATTATAGCATGTAGAACGATTCTATGGTGAACAAAAGTCATTTTGTGAAATGTTGGAAAATTTTCCAACAAAAAACGCCATATGTCGAAATTTTTTGATAGAAACGTCAAATTTTTCTGATGTTGGAAAAAAATCATGAAAACGGTCGTATAATAGCATGTAGAATGAATCTATGGTGAACAAAATTAATTTCGTGACATGTTGGAAAATTAAAAAAAAAAGCGCCATAGTATAGTATGTCGAAATTTTTCGATGAAAACGTCAAATTTTTCTGATGTTGAAAAAAATCATGAAAACGGTCGTATTATAGCATGTAGAATGATACTATGGTGAACAAAAGTCATTTCGTGAAATGTTGGAAAATAAAAAAAAAAAAGAAAAACGCCATAGTATAGTATGTCGAAATTTTTCGATAAAAATGTCAAATTTTTCTGATGTTGAAAAATATCATGAAAACGGTCGTGTAATAGCATGTAGAATGAATCTATGGTGAACAAAATTAATTTCGTGACATGTTGGAAAATTAAAAAAAAAAAACGCCATAGTATAGTATGTCGAAATTTTTCGATGAAAACGTCAAATTTTCTGATATTGAAAAAAATCATGAAAACGGTCGTATTATAGCATGTAGAATGATTCTATGGTGAACAAAAGTCATTTCGTGAAATGTTGGAAATTAAAAAAAAAAAAAAAAAAAACGCCATAGTATAGTATGTCGAAATTTTTCGATGAAAATGTAAAATTTTTCTGAATTTGGAAAAAAATCATGAAAATGGTCGTATAATAGCAAGTAGAATGAATCTATGGTAAACAAAAGTCATTTCGTGAAATTTTGGAAATTAAAAAAAAAAAAAAAAACGCCATAGTATAGTATGTCGAAATTTTTCGATAAAAACGTAAAATTTTTCTGATGTTGAAAAAAATCATGAAAATGGTCGTATAATAGCATGTAGAATGAATTTATGGTGAACAAAATTAATTTGGTGACATGTTCGAAAATAAAAAAAAAAAAAAACGCCACAGTATAGTATGTCGAAATTTTTCGTTGAAAACGTCAAATTTTTCTGATGTTGAAAAAAATCATGAAAACTGTCGTATTATAGCATGTAGAATGATTCTATGGTGAACAAAAGTCAGTTCGTGAAATTTTAGAAAATTTTCCAAAAAAACGCCATAGTATAGTATGTCGAAATTTTTCGATGAAAACGTCAAATTGTTCTGATGTTGAAAAAAATCATGAAAACTGTCGTATTATAGCATGTAGAATGATTCTATGGTGAACAAAAGTCAGTTCGTGAAATGTCAGAAAATTTTCCAAAAAAACGCCATAGTATAGTATGTCGAAATTTTTCGATTAAAACGTCAAATTGTTCTGATGTTGAAAAAAATCATGAAAACGGTCGTATTAAAGCATGTCGAATGATACTATGGTGAACAAAAGTAAGTCCGTGAAATGTTAGAAAATTTTCCAAAAAAAACGCCATAGTATAGTATGTCGAAATTTTACGATGAAAACGTCAAATTGTTCTGATGTTGAAAAAAATCATGAAAACGGTTCTATTACAGTAAGTAGAATGATTCTATGGTGAACAAAAGTCATTTTGTGAAATGTTGGAAAATTTTCCAAAAAAAAAAAACGCCATAGTATAGTGTGTCGAAATTTTTCGATGAAAACGTCAAATTTTTCTGATGTTGAAAAAAATCATGAAAACGGTCGTATTATAGCATGTAGAATGATTCTATGGTGAAGAAAAGTCATTTCGTGAAATGTTGGAAATTAAAAAAAAAAAAACAAAAAAACGCCATAGTATAGTATGTCGAAATTTTTCGTTGAAAACGTCAAATTTTTCTGATGTTGAAAAAAATCATGAAAACTGTCGTATTATAGCATGTAGAATGATTCTATGGTGAACAAAAGTCAGTTCGTGAAATGTCAGAAAATTTTCCAAAAAAACGCCATAGTATAGTATGTCAAAATTTTTCGATGAAAACGTCAAATTGTTCTGATGTTGAAAAAAATCATGAAAATGGTCGTATTAAAGCATGTCGAATGATTCTATGGTGAACAAAAGTAAGTCCGTGAAATGTTAGAAAATTTTCCAAAAAAAAAACGCCATAGTATAGTATGTCGAAATTTTTCGATGAAAACGTCAAATTTTTCTGATGTTGAAAAAAATCATGAAAACAGTCGTATTATAGCATGTAGAATGATTCTATGGTGAACAAAATTAATTTGGTGACATGTTCGAAAATTAAAAAAAAAAAAACGCCACAGTATAGTATGTCGAAATTTTTCGTTGAAAACGTCAAATTTTTCTGATGTTCAAAAAAATCATGAAAACTGTCGTATTATAGCATGTAGAATGATTCTATGGTGAACAAAAGTCAGTTCGTGAAATGTTAGAAAATTTTCCAAAAAAACGCCATAGTATAGTATGTCGAAATTTTTCGATGAAAACGTCAAATTGTTCTGATGTTGAAAAAAATCATGAAAATGGTTGTATTAAAGCATGTCGAATGATTCTATGGTGAAGAAAAGTAAGTCTTTGAAATGTTAGAAAATTTTCCAAAAAAAACGCCATAGTATAGTATGTCGAAATTTTTCGATGAAAACGTCAAATTGTTCTGATGTTGAAAAAAATCATGAAAACGGTTCTATTATAGCATGTAGAATGATTCTATGGTGAACAAAAGTCATTTTGTGAAATGTTGGAAAATTTTCCAAAAAAAAAACGCCATAGTATAGTATGTCGAAATTTTTCGATGAAAACGTCAAATTTTTCTGATGTTGAAAAAAATCATGAAAACGGTCGTATTATAGCATGTAGAATGATTCTATGGTGAACAAAAGTCATTTCGTGAAATGTTGGAAATTAAAAAAAAAACAAAAAAATGCCATAGTATAGTATGTCGAAATTTTTCGACGAAAACGTCAATTCTTTTTGATGTTGAAAAAAATCATGAAAACGGTCATATTACAGCATGTAGAATGATTCTATGGTGAACAAAAGTCAGTTCGTGAAATCTTGGAAAATTTTCCAAAAAAAACCGCCATAGTATAGTATGTTGAAATTTTTTGATAAAAACGTCAAATTTTTCTGATGTTGAAAAAATTCATGAAAATGGTCGTATAATAGCATGTAGAATGAATTTATGGTGAACAAAATTAATTTGGTGACATGTTCGAAAATTAAAAAAAAAAAACGCCACAGTATAGTATGTCGAAATTTTACGTTGAAAACGTCAAATTTTTCTGATGTTGAAAAAAATCATGAAAACTGTCGTATTATAGCATGTAGAATGATTCTATGTTGAACAAAAGTCAGTTCGTGAAATGTTAGAAAATTTTCCAAAAAAACGCCATAGTATAGTATGTCGAAATTTTTCGATGAAAACGTCAAATTGTTCTGATGTTGAAAAAAATCATGAAAATGGTTGTAATAAAGCATGTCGAATGATTCTATGGTGAAGAAAAGTAAGTCTTTGAAATGTTAGAAAATTTTCCAAAAAAACCCCATAGTATAGTATGTCGAAATTTTTCGATGAAAACATCAAATTGTTCTGATGTTGAAAAAAATCATGAAAACGGTTCTATTATAGCATGTAGAATGATTCTATGGTGAACAAAAGTCATTTTGTGAAATGTTGGAAAATTTTCCAAAAAAAAAACGCCATAGTATAGTATGTCGAAATTTTTCGATGAAAACGTCAAATTTTTCTGATGTTGAAAAAAATCATGAAAACGGTCGTATTATAGCATGTAGAATGACTCTATGGTGAACAAAAGCCATTTCGTGAAATGTTGGAAAATTGTCCAAAAAAAAACGCCATAGTATAGTATGTCGAAATTTTTAGATGAAAACGTCAAATTTTTCTGATGTTGAAAAAAATCATGAAAACGGTTGTATTATAGCATGTAGAATGATTCTATGGTGAAGAAAAGTCATTTCGTGAAATGTTGGAAAATTTTCCAAAAAAAAAAGCCATAGTATAGTATGTCGAAATTTTTTGATGAATACGTCAAATTTTTCTGATGTTGAAAAAAATCATGAAAACGGTTCTATTATAGCATGTAGAACGATTCTATGGTGAACAAAAGTCATTTTGTGAAATGTTGGAAAATTTTCCAAAAAAAAACGCCATAGTATAGTATGTCGAAATTTTTTGATAAAAACGTCAAATTTTTCTGATGTTGGAAAAAAATCATGAAAACGGTCGTATAATAGCATGTAGAATGAATCTATGGTGAACAAAATTAATTTCGTGACATGTTGGAAAATTAAAAAAAAAAAAACACCATACTATAGTATGTCGAAATTTTTCGATGAAAACGTCAAATTGTTCTGATGTTGAAAAAAATCATGAAAACGGTTCTATTATAGCATGTAGAATGACTCTATGGTGAACAAAAGCCATTTCGTGAAATGTTGGAAAATTGTCCAAAAAAAAATGCCATAGTATAGTATGTCGAAATTTTTCGATGAAAACGTCAAATTTTTCTGATGTTGAAAAAAATCATGAAAACGGTCGTATTATAGCATGTAGAATGATTCTATGGTGAACAAAAGTCATTTCGTGAAATGTTGGAAATTAAAAAAAAAAAAAAAAACGCCATAGTATAGTATGTCGAAATTTTTCGACGAAAACGTCAATTCTTTTTGATGTTGAAAAAAATCATGAAAACGGTCGTATTACAGCATGTAGAATGATTCTATGGTGAACAAAAGTCAGTTCGTGAAATCTTGGAAAATTTTCCAAAAAAAAACGCCATAGTATAGTATGTCGAAATTTTTTGATGAAAACGTCAAATTTTTCTGATGTTGAAAAAAATCATGAAAACGGTTCTATTATAGCATGTAGAACGATTCTATGGTGAACAAAAGTCATTTTGTGAAATGTTGGAAAATTTTCCAACAAAAAACGCCATATGTCG
This sequence comes from Pterois miles, assembly GCA_947000775.1. Lineage (NCBI taxonomy): Eukaryota > Metazoa > Chordata > Actinopteri > Perciformes > Scorpaenidae > Pterois > Pterois miles. The sequence goes on from CAMQGK010000052.1 coordinate 24,424,101, forward strand.
AAATTTTTTGATAGAAACGTCAAATTTTTCTGATGTTGGAAAAAAATCATGAAAACGGTCGTATAATAGCATTTAGAATGAATCTATGGTGAACAAAATTAATTTCGTGACATGTTGGAAAATTAAAAAAAAAAGCGCCATAGTATAGTATGTCGAAATTTTTCGATGAAAACGTCAAATTTTTCTGATGTTGAAAAAAATCATGAAAACGGTCGTATTATAGCATGTAGAATGATACTATGGTGAACAAAAGTCATTTCGTGAAATGTTGGAAAATAAAAAAAAAAAGAAAAACGCCATAGTATAGTATGTCGAAATTTTTCGATAAAAATGTCAAATTTTTCTGATGTTGAAAAAAATCATGAAAACGGTCGTGTAATAGCATGTAGAATGAATCTATGGTGAACAAAATTAATTTCGTGACATGTTGGAAAATTAAAAAAAAAAAACGCCATAGTATAGTATGTCGAAATTTTTCGATGAAAACGTCAAATTTTTCTGATATTGAAAAAAATCATGAAAACGGTCGTATTATAGCATGTAGAATGATTCTATGGTGAACAAAAGTCATTTCGTGAAATGTTGGAAATTAAAAAAAAAAAAAAAAAAACGCCATAGTATAGTATGTCGAAATTTTTCGATGAAAATGTAAAATTTTTCTGAATTTGGAAAAAAATCATGAAAATGGTCGTATAATAGCAAGTAGAATGAATCTATGGTAAACAAAAGTCATTTCGTGAAATTTTGGAAATTAAAAAAAAAAAAAAAAAAACGCCATAGTATAGTATGTCGAAATTTTTCGATAAAAACGTAAAATTTTTCTGATGTTGAAAAAAATCATGAAAATGGTCGTATAATAGCATGTAGAATGAATTTATGGTGAACAAAATTAATTTGGTGACATGTTCGAAAATAAAAAAAAAAAAACGCCACAGTATAGTATGTCGAAATTTTTCGTTGAAAACGTCAAATTTTTCTGATGTTGAAAAAAATCATGAAAACTGTCGTATTATAGCATGTAGAATGATTCTATGGTGAACAAAAGTCAGTTCGTGAAATTTTAGAAAATTTTCCAAAAAAACGCCATAGTATAGTATGTCGAAATTTTTCGATGAAAACGTCAAATTGTTCTGATGTTGAAAAAAATCATGAAAACTGTCGTATTATAGCATGTAGAATGATTCTATGGTGAACAAAAGTCAGTTCGTGAAATGTCAGAAAATTTTCCAAAAAAACGCCATAGTATAGTATGTCGAAATTTTTCGATTAAAACGTCAAATTGTTCTGATGTTGAAAAAAATCATGAAAACGGTCGTATTAAAGCATGTCGAATGATACTATGGTGAACAAAAGTAAGTCCGTGAAATGTTAGAAAATTTTCCAAAAAAAACGCCATAGTATAGTATGTCGAAATTTTACGATGAAAACGTCAAATTGTTCTGATGTTGAAAAAAATCATGAAAACGGTTCTATTACAGTAAGTAGAATGATTCTATGGTGAACAAAAGTCATTTTGTGAAATGTTGGAAAATTTTCCAAAAAAAAAAAACGCCATAGTATAGTGTGTCGAAATTTTTCGATGAAAACGTCAAATTTTTCTGATGTTGAAAAAAATCATGAAAACGGTCGTATTATAGCATGTAGAATGATTCTATGGTGAAGAAAAGTCATTTCGTGAAATGTTGGAAATTAAAAAAAAAACAAAAAAACGCCATAGTATAGTATGTCGAAATTTTTCGTTGAAAACGTCAATTCTTTTTGATGTTGAAAAAAATCATGAAAACGGTCGTATTACAGCATGTAGAATGATTCTATGGTGAACAAAAGTCAGTTCGTGAAATCTTGGAAAATTTTCCAAAAAAAAACGCCATAGTATAGTATGTCGAAATTTTTTGATAAAAACGTCAAATTTTTCTGATGTTGAAAAAAATCATGAAAATGGTCGTATAATAGCATGTAGAATGAATTTATGGTGAACAAAATTAATTTGGTGACATGTTCGAAAATTAAAAAAAAAAAAAAACGCCACAGTATAGTATGTCGAAATTTTTCGTTGAAAACGTCAAATTTTTCTGATGTTGAAAAAAATCATGAAAACTGTCGTATTATAGCATGTAGAATGATTCTATGGTGAACAATAGTCAGTTCGTGAAATGTTAGAAAATTTTCCAAAAAAACGCCATAGTATAGTATGTCGAAATTTTTCGATGAAAACGTCAAATTGTTCTGATGTTGAAAAAAATCATGAAAATGGTTGTATTAAAGCATGTCGAATGATTCTATGGTGAAGAAAAGTCATTTCGTGAAATGTTGGAAAATTTTCCAAAAAAAAAAAGCCATAGTATAGTATGTCGAAATTTTTTGATGAATACGTCAAATTTTTCTGATGTTGAAAAAAATCATGAAAACGGTTCTATTATAGCATGTAGAACGATTCTATGGTGAACAAAAGTCATTTTGTGAAATGTTGGAAAATTTTCCAAAAAAAAACGCCATAGTATAGTATGTCGAAATTTTTTGATAAAAACGTCAAATTTTTCTGATGTTGGAAAAAAATCATGAAAACGGTCGTATAATAGCATGTAGAATGAATCTATGGTGAACAAAATTAATTTCGTGACATGTTGGAAAATTAAAAAAAAAAAAAACACCATACTATAGTATGTCGAAATTTTTCGATGAAAACGTCAAATTGTTCTGATGTTGAAAAAAATCATGAAAACGGTTCTATTATAGCATGTAGAATGACTCTATGGTGAACAAAAGCCATTTCGTGAAATGTTGGAAAATTGTCCAAAAAAAAATGCCATAGTATAGTATGTCGAAATTTTTCGATGAAAACGTCAAATTTTTCTGATGTTGAAAAAAATCATGAAAACGGTCGTATTATAGCATGTAGAATGATTCTATGGTGAACAAAAGTCATTTCGTGAAATGTTGGAAATTAAAAAAAAAAAAAAAAAACGCCATAGTATAGTATGTCGAAATTTTTCGACGAAAACGTCAATTCTTTTTGATGTTGAAAAAAATCATGAAAACGGTCGTATTACAGCATGTAGAATGATTCTATGGTGAACAAAAGTCAGTTCGTGAAATCTTGGAAAATTTTCCAAAAAAAAACGCCATAGTATAGTATGTCGAAATTTTTTGATGAAAACGTCAAATTTTTCTGATGTTGAAAAAAATCATGAAAACGGTTCTATTATAGCATGTAGAACGATTCTATGGTGAACAAAAGTCATTTTGTGAAATGTTGGAAAATTTTCCAACAAAAAACGCCATATGTCGAAATTTTTTGATAGAAACGTCAAATTTTTCTGATGTTGGAAAAAAATCATGAAAACGGTCGTATAATAGCATTTAGAATGAATCTATGGTGAACAAAATTAATTTCGTGACATGTTGGAAAATTAAAAAAAAAAGCGCCATAGTATAGTATGTCGAAATTTTTCGATGAAAACGTCAAATTTTTCTGATGTTGAAAAAAATCATGAAAACGGTCGTATTATAGCATGTAGAATGATACTATGGTGAACAAAAGTCATTTCGTGAAATGTTGGAAAATAAAAAAAAAAAGAAAAACGCCATAGTATAGTATGTCGAAATTTTTCGATAAAAATGTCAAATTTTTCTGATGTTGAAAAAAATCATGAAAACGGTCGTGTAATAGCATGTAGAATGAATCTATGGTGAACAAAATTAATTTCGTGACATGTTGGAAAATTAAAAAAAAAAAAACGCCATAGTATAGTATGTCGAAATTTTTCGATGAAAACGTCAAATTTTTCTGATATTGAAAAAAATCATGAAAACGGTCGTATTATAGCATGTAGAATGATTCTATGGTGAACAAAAGTCATTTCGTGAAATGTTGGAAATTAAAAAAAAAAAACAAAAAACGCCATAGTATAGTATGTCGAAATTTTTCGATGAAAATGTAAAATTTTTCTGAATTTGGAAAAAAATCATGAAAATGGTCGTATAATAGCAAGTAGAATGAATCTATGGTAAACAAAAGTCATTTCGTGAAATTTTGGAAATTAAAAAAAAAAAAAAAAAAACGCCATAGTATAGTATGTCGAAATTTTTCGATAAAAACGTAAAATTTTTCTGATGTTGAAAAAAATCATGAAAATGGTCGTATAATAGCATGTAGAATGAATTTATGGTGAACAAAATTAATTTGGTGACATGTTCGAAAATAAAAAAAAAAAAAACGCCACAGTATAGTATGTCGAAATTTTTCGTTGAAAACGTCAAATTTTTCTGATGTTGAAAAAAATCATGAAAACTGTCGTATTATAGCATGTAGAATGATTCTATGGTGAACAAAAGTCAGTTCGTGAAATTTTAGAAAATTTTCCAAAAAAACGCCATAGTATAGTATGTTGAAATTTTTCGATGAAAACGTCAAATTGTTCTGATGTTGAAAAAAATCATGAAAACGGTCGTATTAAAGCATGTCGAATGATTCTATGGTGAACAAAAGTAAGTCCGTGAAATGTTAGAAAATTTTCCAAAAAAAATGCCATAGTATAGTATGTCGAAATTTTTCGATGAAAACGTCAAATTGTTCTGATGTTGAAAAAAATCATGAAAACGGTTCTATTATAGTATGTAGAATGATTCTATGGTGAACAAAAGTCATTTCGTTAAATGTTGGAAATTAAAAAAAAAAAAAAAAATGCCATAGTATAGTATGTCGAAATTTTTCGATGAAAATGTAAAATTTTTCTGATGTTGGAAAAAAATCATGAAAATGGTCGTATAATAGCAAGTAGAATGAATCTATGGTGAACAAAAGTCATTTCGTGAAATTTTGGAAATTAAAAAAAAAAAAAACCGCCATAGTATAGTATGTCGAAATTTTTCGATAAAAACGTAAAATTTTTCTGATGTTGAAAAAAATCATGAAAATGGTCGTATTATAGCATGTAGAATGATTCTATGGTGAACAAAAGTCAGTTTGTGAAATGTTAGAAAATTTTCCAAAAAAACGCCATAGTATAGTATGTCGAAATTTTTCGATGAAAATGTCAAATTGTTCTGATGTTGAAAAAAATCATGAAAACGGTCGTATTAAAGCATGTCGAATGATTCTATGGTGAACAAAAGTAAGTCCGTGAAATGTTGGAAAATTTTCCAAAAAAAAACCGCCATAGTATAGTATGTCGAAATTTTTAGATGAAAACGTCAAATTGTTCTGATGTTGAAAAAAATCATGAAAACGGTTCTATTATAGCATGTAGAATGATTCTATGGTGAACAAAAGTCATTTTGTGAAATGTTGGAAAATTTTCCAAAAAAAAACCGCCATAGTATAGTATGTCGAAATTTTTAGATGAAAACGTCAAATTTTTCTGATGTTGAAAAAAATCATGAAAACGGTCGTATTATAGCATGTAGAATGATTCTATGGTGAAGAAAAGTCATTTCGTGAAATGTTGGAAATTAAAAAAAACAAAAAAACGCCATAGTATAGTATGTCGAAATTTTTCGACGAAAACGTCAATTCTCTTTGATGTTGAAAAAAATCATGAAAACGGTCGTATTACAGTATGTAGAATGAGTCTATGGTGAACAAAAGTCAGTTCGTGACATGTTGGAAAATTTTCAAAAAAAAAACGCCGTATTTCGAAATTTTTTGATGAAAACGTCAAATTTTTCTGATGTTGAAAAAAATCATGAAAACGGTTCTATTATAGCATGTAGAACGATTCTATGGTGAACAAAAGTCATTTTGTGAAATGTTGGAAAATTTTCAAAAAAAAAAACGCCATAGTATAGTATGTCGAAATTTTTCGATAAAAACGTAAAATTTTTCCGAATTTGGAAAAAAATCATGAAAATGGCCGTATAATAGCATGTAGAATGAATCTATGGTGAACAAAATTAATTTCGTGACATGTTCGAAAATTAAAAAAAAAAAAAAACGCCACAGTATAGTATGTCGAAATTTTTCCTTGAAAACGTCAAATTTTTCTGATGTTGAAAACAATCACGAAGACTGTCGTATTATAGCATGTAGAATGATTCTATGGTGAACAAAAGTCAGTTCGTGAAATGTTAGAAAATTTTCCAAAAAAACGCCATAGTATAGTATGTCGAAATTTTTCGATGAAAACGTCAAATTTTTCTGATGTTGAAAAAAACCATGAAAACGGTCGTATTATAGCATGTAGAATGACTCTATGGTGAACAAAAGCCATTTCGTGAAATGTTAGAAAATTTTCCAAAAAAAAACGCCATAGTATAGTATGTCGAAATTTTTCGATGAAAACGTCAAATTCATCTGATGTTGAAAAAAATCATGAAAACGGTCGTATTAAACATGTCGAATGACTCTATGGTGAACAAAAGCCATTTCGTGAAATTTTGGAAAATTTTCCAAAAAAAAAACCGCCATAGTATAGTATGTCGAAATTTTTTGATAAAAACGTCAAATTTTTCTAATGTTGAAAAAAATCATGAAAATGGTCGTATAATAGCATGTAGAATGAATGTATGGTGAAAAAAAATAATTTTGTGACATGTTGGAAAATTAAAAAAAAAAAAAAACGCCATAGTATAGTATGTCGAAATTTTTCGATGAAAACGTCAAATTTTTCTGATGTTGAAAAAAATCATGAAAACAATCATGTCATATCAAATTAAACTATTTTATGATTAAAAGAGGTCATAATATCAAATGTTGAAAAGGTCATATTCTTGAAAGTTGAAAATATTCATGAAATCAATCTTTTTATAGGTTGTAAAAAGGTTTTATGATAAAAGACTTCATAGTCTAGTATGTTGAAAAATGTTGTGAAAAAAGCCATAGTATAGTATGTCGAAAAATTTGATGATAAAACGTCATAGTATAGTATGTCGATAAATTTTATGACAAGCATGTCATAGCATTGTATTTAGAAAAAAATCACATAAACAATCGTGTTATAGTATTTTAAACAATTTTATGATTAAAAGAGGTCATAATATCACATGTTGAAAAATTCCATGAAAAAAAAGTCATAGTATAGTATGTTGAAAAATCTCATGATAAAATGTCATATTCTTCAAACTTGAAAATATTCATGAAAACAATCATTTTATGGATTGTAAAAAGGTTGTATGATAAAAGAAGTGATAGTCTAGTATGTTGAAACTTTTTTTTGAAAAAAACCCATAGCATAGTATGTCGAAAAATTTGATGATAAAATGTGATATTCTTCCAACTTGAAAATTTTCATGAAAACAATCTATTTATAGATTTTAAAAAGGTATTATGATAAAAGAAGTCATAGTTTAGTATGCTGAAAAATTTTGTGAAAAAAGCCATAGTATAGTATTTTGAAAAATGTGACGGTACAAAAGTGATAGTATAGTATGTCGATAAATTTGATAATAAAAAAGTCATCGTATAGTATGTCGATAAATTTCATGACAAGCATGTCATAGCATTGTATTTTGAAAAAAATCATAAAAACAATCATGCTATAGTATATTAAACAATTTATGATTAAAAGATGTCATAATATCACATGCTGAAAATTTCCATGTAAAAAAGTCATGGTATAGCATGTTGAAAAAAGTCTCATGATAAAAGGTCATATTCTTCTAACTTGAAAACATTGATAAAAACAATCATTTTATAGATTGTAAAAAGGTTTTATGATAAAAGAAGTCATAGTCTAGTACGTTGAAAAAATTTGTGAAAAAAATCCAAAGTATAGTATGTCGAAAAACCTCATAGTATAGTATGTTGAAAAAAGTCATAGTATAGTATGTCAAAAAAGTCATGGGATAGCATGTCAACAAAGTCATAGTACAGTATGTCTAAAAAAATCATAGTATTGCATGTCGAAAAAGTCATAGTATAAAATGTCAAAAAAATCGTAGTATAGTATTTCAAAAAATGTCATGTATAGTATGTTGAAAATGTCATTAAAAGTCAAAATATAGTATTTTGAAAAAGTCAAATAAAGTCATAGTATATGTCGAAAAGTAATACAACAGTATGTTGAAAAAGTCACTATATACTATGTTGAAAAAAGTTATAAAAAGTCAAAGTATAAGTACGACAAAAAAGAGTCCTAAAAAGTCATAGTATTGTATGTCAAAAATTCATAGTATAGTATGTTGACAAAAGTCATAGCATAGTATGTTGAAAAATTTATCAAAAGGTTTGTATAGTATGTTGAAAAAGTCATAGTATAGTATGTCGAATAGAAGCAATAAAATGATAAGGTATAGTATGTCAACAAAAATCTGAAAAAAGTCATAGTATCCTAAAAAGTCCTAGTATAGTATTTCGAAAATGTAAAAAAAGTCATAGTATAATATTTCAAAAACAAGTCATAATATAGTGTCGAAAAAAGTCAGTTTAGTATGTTGAAAGACACAGTATAGTATATTGAAAAAAGTCATAAAAAAGTCATAGTATAGTTGGTCGATTTAAGTCCTAAAAAATGTAGTACAGTATGTTGAAAAAAGTCATAAAATGTCATTATTGCATGTCAAAAAAGGTAAAGCATAGTATTTAAAAAAATCAGAAAAAAGACAGTCTAGTAGGTTGAAAACAGTCTTCGTATGGTATGTCAAAAGAAGTCACGAAAAAGTCAAAGTACAGTATGTTTAAAAAAAGTCATAGTATAGTATGTTGAAAAAAAGTCATAGTATAGTATGTTGAAAAAAGTAATTGGCCAAAGTCAATTGTGATTGGTCCTCAGTGCAACTTTTTTCTTTGGCGCTCGCCCCAGAGACAAATGCGCAGACACACGCGACCATTACAGACAATTGCAAAGAATGCAATTACTATGTCACCTTGGAGAGGCTCAACATGCAAGGCACAGACGGCACATGCACAGACACAACAGCCTCTGATCAGCACCACGGAGAGCAGCCAGAGTGTCAAATTTATCAACGCTAATGTAAAAGCTTGCCTTGGACTCAGCAGTACAATTTTATCACAGACAGCTTACAGTACGTACACACTTTCCAACATATGCCTGGAAACAATTACATTGCTATTGATTTAAATCCCTGATACAACTCCATAATAAAAAAAAAAGAAACTTGTACTCACCCATTGGAAGTTCATCCTACAATGCTCAAGAAGACAACAGTCCATGTGCGAGAGGGCCCACTTACAACAGTGTTACGATGTGGCCTCAGGGAAACAATGGCGCAACATGAAAATGAGACTCCTTTCTTTCCAGCTTTCAGCAAGTATTTCGAACACGAACCTTCAGATTGGGCTAACAGCCAAACAATTAACAAAATGAAGCTAAAGCTAAACAACCTAAACTCCTAAATAAGCAAACAAAAGACAAGTTACTAACTTAACTCCAAACCAAAAAATGGGGGTTAAGCAAAAATGCTACCCACTCTGTTATATGAAGTGACACATTTCAATACCTGTCACATGGTGTGTCCTTGCTGGCAGTCTGGCTGGAAGTGGAGAGAGCCTGCAGGGGCTGAGGAAAAACAGCCTTTTAAACCTTTCACTTGAAGACTGGAACCAATCAGCTCCCTGCACCACCTTCACAATCGCACACAATTAATCATCCACTCAGCCAATCAACCAATCTCACCTGCAGCCAATCAACCAATCTCACTTGCAGTCTATCGCACACAGGCACCACAGTAGAGAGAGAAAAGAGATCCACACAGACAAAGAGCACATTAGAGCACAAACAGAGATAAATGTTCATATAACCTCTGGTTTGTAAGAATAGCAAATTTGCAACAAAAAAACAAAAACTTTGAACATGGGCCCCCGACAGCTTCTGGGGCCCTTTGCAGGTGCACCGTTTGCACCATCTATATTTACCACATTGGTGGTGGCATCAACAGTAATAAAGCAAATTTGTATAGTGTGTAGCAAGTACTCAAAATCGGTTTCCACTAAGGAGGGGTGGTGAGACAAACAGGCTGACGGGGATCTGATGAACCAAGAGGGTTTGTAGAGGGAGATGAGGTCTGCGAGATATAGTGGGCTAGCTGGTGAAGGGATTGATCTGGTGGGAAACAGGAAGCCAGTTGGGGTCTTTTGGGACAGGGGTGATGTAGTGCCAAGTTTTGGTGTGAGCTAGCTCTGATGCCATGGAGGAGGTGCTGCAATAAATAAGATGGGTAGAAATGAAGATGTGATTCAGTGTTTCAGCAGCAGGGTGGGCGAGAAAGGGCCAAATCTTAGCAATATTGCAAAGGTGATGGGAAGATTTGACAATTTGGTGAATATGGGGGATGAAGGATACGGTGGGATCAAGGATCACGCCAGGGTTACATGCCTGGGAGGAAGGGTAGTCAGTGGTGAATATGGGATTTTGCTACAGGTGGACTTGGAGCTGATGAGGAGTTCAAATATATCACTGTTGAGTTTGAAGATTTTTTTTTTTTGCATTCAGGCTTTTATTGCAAACAGGCAGGAGTCAATATGGTCGAGGGGTGGGTTGTGGGGCATTTTGGTGCTGATGTATATCCGGGTGTTACTGGCATAGCAGTGAAAGTCCAGGTTGAAATAGCGGATAATCTACCAGAGAGAGAGGATGTACTGTAGATGATGAAGAGGAGTGGGCCGAGTATGGAACCTTGGGGAACACCATGCGTGACTGGATTGGACAGAGGAGGGTTGCGTAGGGAGATGAAGTGTGATCTGTGAGGTAGTGCGTAGACAATGCTTGAAATATGGCTGTTGCTGTAAAGAAGCTACAAATTCTAAAATATGGATGCTTCACACACCTGGCAGCACAGAGGATCTATACAAGGTGGGCACTCACGATTATACTCACCAATTCAGTATCTTACCAAATAAGAAGACCAAATGTTCCTGAGCTGGAAAATGGTAAATACACTTGTATTTCTACAGCACCTGCCTTTCTAGTCTTCTGAACACTCAAAATGCTTCACACTACATGTCAGCATTTAGCCATTCACACACTGATGGCAGAGGCTGCCAACCTGCCCATCAGGATCTAATCTATATTCTCTATTCACACGCCAATGGTGGTTAAGTGTCTTGGTCAAGGACACTTCAACATGTGAACTGGACTTGAGGAGCCGGGGATCGAACTGCAAACCTTCTGATTGATGGGTGAGCTCCTCTACCGCCCCAGAAAAGTGTTTTTGCAAAACATTATGATGCCACGGTTAAGTTGAGCTTTGACATAAAATGTCATTACTTCATAATTTAGACATTTGTGTGAAATGAAAAAAACATGTTTTTTTGGGGTCACAGTGACCTTTGACCACCAAAATGTAATCAGTTCATCCTTGAGTCCAAGTGGATGTTTGTGCCAAATTTGGAGAAATTCCCTAAAGGCGTTCCTGAGATATCACATTCACGAGAATGGGACGGATGCATGCACGACCTGAAAACATTATGGCCTGAAGTCGCCGGTGCAGAGGCATAAAAATGGGAGTCAGTATATTCATATTCTGGATATCTCACTGCGCACAGCGATGAAAGCATGGGGGTGAAGTCCTAAAAAATTGAGCCATGTGCAGATTACATTATTCATGCAGGACTCCCTGCGCTCCCAGCTCTGTACTCGCTGAAGAGCCTGTACCTCAGCTGATGAAAGGGCTGTGACGGCACGGTGCTGTGGTACACTGCAGACGGTTGTGTAATAATCAGAGGGATTCACATGGCTGTCCTTTGCAGCTGCCACACTGCCCAGTGGAGGGAGAGGTGCCAGCACAGGGTTCCATCAGCCAAATGCTGCTCTGTTTCAAGTGCACTTTCCTGGAAGGAAGAGAGTCACTGGACGAGACTAGAACAGGCTGTGCTATTCCTTCATCAAAACTGTGCTATTAAATGAAAACATTCTTCTGGTAGAGTAAATCATGCCTAAACTAAGCGGTCTCCTTAAAGCAGGTTAGTACTAAAATTACCTTTGTTTATTTGTATATCAAATTACTCAATACACATTGTCATTTCATCACATGTAACATCCACCATCTGCTTCCTCAAAACCGGTGGTGACTGTATGGATGCTGGTTACTTCAGCCTCAGGAAAACTTTTAGTGTTGACAGCTCATCAAGACGAGTGACAAGTACTGAAGTTTATATTCGGCCAACTGACACAGGGGAGGCCGGGACTATTAAATGTGTTTTGCTTCCACTAGGGGAAAATAATTTTTTCCCATCAATCTTTTCTGAACAATTTGCAGACACAGCTTTTTAAATGCATCAGCGTCAGTTGTAATTCGTAACGTAATTAAAGTGACTCTGTGACGGTTTATCAAATGACAGTGAAACTGGATAAATGTGTATAGTATACTTTAATTACAACTCGTTCAACCACTCGGCTGTGAATAAGTTTAAATATGAAATCTGTAACTGGGCATGTACTGTAGTTGGGGCGGGTGTAAACTCTATTCTGCTATTTTTGTAAAACATATGCACCGAGACTTCTGCATGGTGCATATGTTTATGTTTCTGTTATATTTTACCTGACTGGATCAACTTAAAGAGGACCCATTACGCTTATTTTCAGCAGGCACCTACTTGTATTGTGAATTTGTACTAGAACATATCCACAATTTAATATAAAAAATTAATAAATAATTTTTTTTTCTTATACCGGCTGTGCTGCAACATCTCTTTTCACCCTGTCTGAAACGCTCTGTCTGATCTCAGGCCCCGCCCTCTTGAAAAGCCCAGTCTGCTCTGATTGGTCAGCTGGCCCACTCTGTTGTGATTGGTCAACTCAACAAAACTCTCAAAACAAGCTCCTCTCTCACTAGCTTAGTTTGAGGGCGTGCCAAAGGCAAAGAGTGTTACTTGGTGACATCACCACAAAATATAAAAAGGCGGGACTTCAAGTAAAGCATGTCAGGAAGTTGAGGAGCAGCATTTCTGTGGAGGACAGTAACTCCCTTTGGTGTGGACTTTGGACTTTGTAACTTTGCAGATGTTTTACATGCACAAAAAATATATAACACACTAAAGGAAAGGGAAAAAGCACAAAAGCATAATAGGTCCCCTTTAACTAAACAGTACTGTTCTGACTGTAGAGGAGGATTTTTGTTGGGGTTTTTTTGCCTTTTGGAAGTCAGTGATTGATGTACTTTACTATTTATTAATACACTGTGGTGCTTATACAATTATGTGGCTCCAAAATTATAGCTTTTATACTCAATAATCTATCTTCTATTAGCATTAAGCGCTCACACACTGCAGTTCTAGACTCTTGACAGGTTGATATGATCAATCTCCCTCTATGGCTTGAACTCCTGAATTGCTGTCAAACCAATTTACAATTACTTCCTAAAATACGGGTAGTTAGTTAAATTTAAGACTGCCTGTCACAATTTTTTTCCATTAGCTAAAATGTCATATTTCTCCATGAGTGTAGTCAATTGTGCAGGAGATGTGTGCTGTGAAGCAATCTGAGCTCCTGACAAGTTGTCAAAAAAGTGGTGGAAAAGAACATTTTCAACATTGCTGCTAAACTTCTCACATTGTTTCTTTAAATAACTTTTCTGGGCCCAAAAAGGGAAAATTATGCAATAATTCACAAAAAAGGAACATTAATCATCATGACCCTTTGGAAGGGGCCTGAGCTCCGGGTTGGGAGGCACATGACTAACGTGAAATGGCTCAACCTAATACCACCTCCACCAGTAAAACAAGCGTAAATTTCTGCTTATGCATGAATTGTCATGTACAATAATATATCACTGATGCTTTAAGGAGATTTTGATGATAATCCTTTTACCTGAAGTATGAGTTTGAATTCAATGTACTTGCTTGTCTGCACACAATGTCATAAATCTGTAAGAATATAGAACACCACTGAAATAGTACTACCACAGCTACTAACAATAGTACACATACATAATAATGATGAACCTACATATGCACACCGATAAATGCAACCATTTTATTGTAAAATTCCACAGCTATGTGCAATTCCCTTATGAAAAGGATTTTTTTTCCAGTACATGTATAGTATATTATGCAGACCCTAACAGAATTGATCAGTGCCCCTTTTATACAATACTCAAATATACATAGATGGTAAACAACTAACATAATGTATGTATCAGGATGATATGAAATTAATTTTGTTCTTATATACCTTTGAGCTTTGTAATTCCAGTGCGTATTATTTTTTCTGCAGTTTGACAAAATACATAACAATAGAAAATATCTACATGTGCGTTTCACATTTCCGTCTCATCTGTGGGTCCCAAAGTAAAGAAAATTGTCAAAAATAGGTACAGTGTAATAAAAGTCCATGTCAATGCAGGCTAAGGACTGAGACCAGATGAAACTATGATTGAATAAGTCCCAATTCTGCAACATATCCAACATGCACACTACTGAATACAAACAGTATCTCCCATACACCTTTATAGCTCCGCATTTACAGTAGAGTGCACAAAAAATATAATTAAACTTTTTAAGTCATGGAAAAAAAAAGACCATAAAGGATGGTTGTTTTTTGCACCGCTGTTGTTCACAAGACATGCTCGGTTATTGACAAACCCAGCGTGCTGCAGATTCAGTCTGAATCAGAAATGTCTTCCTGTTCGCCCTGATACAATGATTTGTTTTTGTTGGTCTGGTCTACATTCGAACAATTGTCCTCATGCTATTGATTCTGTACCAAAACACAAAAAAAAAAACAATGTCCGAAGGGAATATCGGTGTGGCCAACTTTTGCTGCATAGCATTTCCTACAAGAAAACACTCACCTTTAGCATATGTTTTTTCTTCAAGGCAGTAAAAGTGGATTCACAAATGATATAATAGTTGGATATTCTCTATTGCATGTGTGTCAGTTTGGCACTTTATAAGATGCGATCACTCTTTTACGCTTCTTTAAACTACAGAACACTGGCGATGGCCAGTCTACAATGCTATCGACACGTACGTCCCTAAAGATGCGAGAGATATGTGCACACTGAAGACAGACTACTAAGTGGCAGCTTCGAAACACAACAGGACCACCATTTAATACAAAAGGGAAAGAACTTCAGGATATATGAGATAATCTGGTATATGCATATGCTAGTATCATCACTGACGCTTTATTAAAAGATGGAAATATCAAGACCAATGAAATCCCTTGTGGAGGTGGAAAAAGTGGAGATACTCAATAGTCACTTATATAAGCAAATGCTCTTCTTCTGGTGGTTTGGGAACTGCTTTGTGTGTATGTGTTTTTTTATCCCCCTTGAAAATATTCAAGCTGCACAACAGGTAATGTTGCAACTCACTGATTCAACAGATATAACAGTTTGACAGGCCTTTGTGAGAGTAGTGTACATCGATCACAACATAGAAAACACAAGATAAATAAGCTCAAGCTCCACTGACACATCAAACAAAAATGTATCTTTGATATAGATGACAGCATTCTGTGTTTCTTTTTAGGGGCTATATGAACATAAAATATTTTTTTTTCAATAATATAAATAAATAAATAAATAAATACCATTAATAAATAAATAAATAAATACCCCATTACCCCAAAGTATTCTACATGGTCAGTCCAGCATAATACATTAAGTCTAATATACCGTATGATGATATACTGTAACAATGCTGAAATTACAAAATATATACCCTTTTACAAAATCCCAAGGGCTTGACGAGTGTTTTCTTCCGTTCATAATTTATGTACATAAACAATGTGATTTACACCCATCCCTTGTGAGTTTACAAATCCTACTGAAGCACTGTCTCCAATTGTTGCATACCGGTGTCTATCAAAACTGTAATCTCTAAGGGGTTGTAATTCATGTGTGTCACATGTTATCATACACAACATTTACAATTCAGATGATTTCGCTGTTCGCCGCTCTCTTCACACAACATCACGCCATTCAAAGCTAATTTTAATGGAAAAAAAGTCAAAATAAATTAAAGATAATAATGAAATTCTGTCGAGCCAGTGAACCAATTTCCTCCCAATGTAATGATTTACATTCCCAATGTTTCTCCTTAAAGAGACTGAGTGAGATGCTGTATAATAAGGCTTACACATCTCTTCTCGACACATGCGGATGCTTTTGAATGTTTATTTGATATCAGTTTTTTCGGTTTGCTTCGTTGCTCGTCTTAGAAGAACATGTAGGATGAAGCCTATCCCACATTCACATTAAATTATTTTGAATTCCTCTATTTGAAACTTGCCTGCTGGTTGATGTTATCACTCTGTTAATGTAAAGAGCAAAAAAATTATTTGTTTTTTTAAGAAAACCTAACTTGTATTAGTACGGTTTCTCTTGTAGAAGCTTGCATAACCAAAATACAACAGCAGTGTGTCATTATGTAAATGCACACTGTTAACAGCAAATGGAGGAGGGGATGAGAGGTCAGTGTTGTCTATACTGTGAGCTAATAGCTGTGAGGAAAATTATTAAACCAGTTGTCTGGCTTGATAGTCCAGGCCGACCCTCCCACCTGTATGCAAAGATGATTCCTCAACTTAAACGGGATAAACTGGGCACATTTTTATCACTTAGTTTTCCAATTTTCCTAGAAAATAGTATAGTGAAATCTTGAATGCTAATCAACAGTGCTCTTTTTTTAAATTTTTCCATATCCAACAATAGAAGACCATAAAAGATGTTGATTTTTGGCCTGAAAGGTGCATGCAATAAATGTAAACCACTATGTAATAGTAAAATATATACAGTGTCTGTACAGTTTGTCCATAAACAGCATCATCTCTCTCTGACCACACATGAAAAATGCAATGTTTAGTTGTGCCAACACTTAAAGCTAAATAAATTTAAAATAAATTAGCATCACTGTCTAACATAGCTCTATTAAAGTGCTTCAGATTGTGTGTTTTAGTATGTTAAGTGAAAAATACACGTGAAAAGAAATGATAAGATAATTAATATCATTTAGATATTTCTGATAGGTGTTTGCTGTGATCTGAATTGCTATTTATCTGAATTGCTTTCAATGGAAGGAATGTATTTGTCTAAAAATAAAGTAATGAGCAGAAATCCCATTGAGAATAAATGGAGAGGAAATTCCAAATAAAAAGTCCAAAACTAAATCATGAAAACAAAACTCATGATTCCTCTTACTTGCTCACACAATCAATGCTCTCACAACAAATTTACAAACCTCTTCATACCGGTTAAATGTAGTGCTACAACATTTGCAATGTCTGTCAAAGTTATCAGATAAAATTACTTAAATTGAAAGAGATTAAAACTAAGGGATTAAAGAAAATTCTTCGATTCAAATCAGTGGGTATTTCAGCGGGTCCCCCCCTAAATGTCCCTTGCTGGCACAGAGCATATGTAGAATGTAATGAGCTGTATGATAAGGCTGGGTACACACCCAGGCCTAGAGATAGAGATAGGAGACCCAGTAGACCAGGTTGAAGAGACCAAACGCAGTGGGGAAGAAGATGCGCGCATAAGAGTCTATCTTTGCGATGCGGATGTGCAACCTGCCGTGCCGCCAGGCTCCGGAGCGGCAGTCTTCGAAACAGCAGAAGAAGCTGGTGCAGTCCTTCCCGTCCAGACATTCATAACCGTACTCTTCGTCTCGCTCCTGCATGTGCGTGGCGTTGTTCATCTGAATGGCTGTGGCCGAGCGTGGACGGATGTCTACCGTGGGTGTCTGCTTTTAACAGGACAAAATGACACAGTTAGCCGTCAGAGCCCCACGGTGCCGCAATTAAGACCTCACTGACATAACAGGGGACCTAATTTAAGCTGCCATTCCTGTCTCCCGCTTCAATTTATGTCATTGGTTGGCAAAATGTAATTTGCACCTTCATTCTGCAAAAGGACCTTTTCAGTGTCAAGAAAATACAAATTGAGCCATAACTACCACCTTAATTGTAATTAGTAGTTATAATTTTTGCGGCTTACAGAGACAAAGGGTCAGTCGTCCCTGTGGAACCCATGATGCAAATTACACCTTTGTGCTGAGGAATAACTGGCGGCTGAGGTAGTCATAATATTTATAGTAAAGTAGTCCATATTGCTTTATTTAGCAGCTATATAAGCTAGTGCTGGGCCCCTGCATTTATTATTCTGACTATGCTACTGCTGCTGCACAACATTTAAAGGCTCAATAGGAAATTTGGAGCGTTCCTATTGCCTCCACATTGCTCTCAACATAGTAACGGCTGAGCCGGCGGCTAGCAGTTAACGGTGCTAACAATGGCAAGGAACCAGATGGTGCACTACGCTTCTGTAATGGTGTTGTCGGTCGGGACTGCATTATCAGCTGTAACTGCTGGATGAGCGTGGTGCAGACAAAGGCCGAGCTGGCCGGTGGGGCACTAATGTGCACTGAAAGGCAGGCGTGGCCGACAGGTGGCGTCAGTTTTTGACTGGACCGTAGAAGGCCAGCCCTACAAAGTCTGTCACTGCGTGACTGAGGCCCAGTTCCACTCCAGCCCCTACACCCTCCCAGTCCGTGGTGGAGTGCACTCCGGTGTAGTCACACTCACAGTTCGATGGCGCATCCTTCTTTCAGGTGTAAATACAGCAGCCGCTTCGGGACGAACTTCCCTCTCTCCAGCAAGGAAATAAATATCAGAATCAGAAATATTTTATTGATCCCCAGGGGAAAATTGAGTTGTGCTGAGAAAAACAGATTGATGAAATAGATGGATAGAATATTAGTTTAAATGTTCTGTATAAACACTGTAAATGCAGTGTTAATGCCAGAGTAAACCAGATTATCGCACTGTACTAAATTATCGTAATATTATGTCAGTATTACACAGTTGAAGATATTACAGGGTTATAGTTATATGTTACAGTATATGTATACAGTTTATATACATTATTTTCAACCTAAATTGTATTTGCTTCAGACTGAAGAGTGGCTCTGTGACCACTCCAATGGTGCTGAGAAATAATTTTTGTCTCACTAACAAAGGAGCACTACATCCCAAAATCTGAAAAACAAACAAAAAACAATAATATAGTGCTGTGTCCATTTATTTGACTCAAAAGTCAAGCATAAGCATAAACATATGCACTGATAAACATAACTAACCCTCCTAGTATGAATGTTTACTTGTGTTACTGTTGACCTCAGTGCTTACAGAAGGGAATGACGCGGCTGCTTCCTGCTCGCTCTCGTTCGCGCCGTCGTCACTTCTTGTCCTCCTGTTTTTTTGGGAATAATTCTGAATATCCATGCCACACTAACAACGGTGACCATAACACGAATGTATGACTCAGTGACCCGCCCACCTCTATCTGTGATTGGCTAGCAGTTGCCTCATTCATTGGTTGGATTGGTTGAATTGTACGATTGACAAGTAGATATAGGAATAACAAAGTCAGGGCCACTCTGAGGTGAAAAACAAATCCAAAATAAAATAAACAGCTTCCAGTCCAGGGTGGGCACAGCTCCCAATGCCCGCCCATGCTGCCGGGGCTGTATTTATACTGTATATATAATAATTTACAATCTAAGGAACATATCTACCGTTTTCTAGACTGGACAAAGGTATATTTGATCCTAAATACAATCCATTTACTGTATGTTGTTGATGTCTGTATGACAATAAAGCAGAATAAATTAAATGTTTATCAGTTTGAGCAGTTTACATGTAAATGTTTGTACTGGTAGTTGCACAGAACTGACACTGGATCACGTTCCATGACGAACGCAAAACAGCGTTGCACGACATCAGAAAGTGTGGCTAGTTAAGTCAGCGTCGGTGCAGGCTCGCTGTTGGAGGGTTTTATAACTCACTTGGTGGACCCTCCACGCGAACGAGGAATGAAAGTGGGTAGGGAGAGGGTGTAGGCAGTGGTTTGAAACTGGGCCTGACTGAGTGATGAAGATACACGATTGGCTGGCAGAGTGATGGAGTTTCTTCAATGGCCGATGGCATGTGGGAACAGTCCTTAATGCAAAAGAAGTCAACATGACCGGCTCATGAAACTTGGACCAAACTGTCAAACTAGGTGATCTAGCTCTAAAATGAACTGAGATTCAGCAGTGAAATAGCCAGTTTTTCTCTTAAAATGTGTTCAGAAATTCAGGAATAAGAAAGTCTACGAGCAGGCCCCCACATTGTTTCCTGTTTGAAACGGCGAGCAGAAAACCAGGAACGAATTATGTATATTTTACATCAACGGCCAGTTGAGTGAAACAGCGGGTCCACTGGTGTCCTCGCCGGACCTGGTGTACATGTACCACTGGATTTAACATTACAGACACAACCACTGAGCACGTGTATAATAATTTAGCCACAAATTCACAGACTGACCACACGGCCCAGTGATATACTGTTTTGACCGGATCTTGTTTAAATGTTTTAATGTCCAGTGACTCAACAAAATGTCATAATTTTATATTTGTTTCTGAAATGCATTCATAATGTATGTTGTAACTGGCTTATGATGCATCATAAAGCTACGCTCAGGGAGGAGCATGTGTTGGCAGATGTGCAGCCCACTACCTCTGTCACTAAATCTAAACCTCCTTTTCAGACTGTGCTCACCACTGGAGGCCACATGCCTTTTAATTGTAAAGACTCCTAAAATAGGACATCAGTGACTCTGTGGCCCTGCCATTCTAAAGGGAGACAATTTGTATTCAAACGGACTGTTTTCATCAGCTTTTATCTTGAAAAACCATGCCACCTTTGCACAAATTGGAATTCTGGCTCTTTGGCAGATTAAATGCTCCTCTTCCCTTTTTGGCAGAAGTTTCTTGACCTTGCAGATAAAACTACGGTGCCGAGCTCATCATTTAAAAAAGACAGTCCAGCATTTTCCACAGTTCAACTTCTAAGAATTTCACATCACCACTTTCCCTAAAAAAAAGCACCACTAGCTGCCATTTAGGTTGTGCTTTATATTTTGTCTTCATGACATAGGAACAATAATCTATAAATGACTGTTGCAGTTTTACAGCGTGTATTTATGTTCTGTGTTAACCAATATTTTTCATTTTTTTTAAATTGCAACAAAAATCACAAAACACTGAATTATTTTTTCATAGATGTTTTGGGCCCCAATTTTATGTATCTACAATAGGCATGCTTGCTGCAGAAAAAAAAAATATATAAATGAGAAAAAAATAGGTCTACAGTTTAAGTTTGAAAATAATATCTGCTGTTAAGCATGCATTCTCAAACAAGCTTAAAATACTTAAACTTGATTGAAGTGTTCATTCCCTACAACTTCTCATCTTGCCCAGCACTAGTGCATAAACCTGCGGTCCCTTTGAAAACGATACATAACCACAAACAAAAACAACATACGGGTTAGTTTCAGCATTTGCTGTCCTTATTGATGGACAGTATGTTGAGGCAATGAGGGGATTAGCAGAACAGGTTATGACTCGGTTCTCAAAGGGGATTGGTTGCACTGGAGGAAGCGCAGTGGAAGCGCAAGCAGAAGGAGCATTAACAGCATCCTGCCGCCTGGCCTGGTCAAGCTGGGCTGTGCTGTGTCGGTGTTAGCAAAAAATAAAGAATAAAAATAAAAAACACCAACAAAGAAACAACACAGTGGCACTGGCAACTTTAACTGGCTGAAAGTAGACAACCTCTCAGAGACAAAAGGCAGAAGCATTTGGGATCTTTGCTGGAGGATCCCTTGGTATAAATAAAGGTGGATTTGACATTTAGACTTGTCTAGGCTGAAGATCTAACTGATCTAACTAAAAATATTCCTCCCAGTAAACTATTGATGCAGACCACTAACTGGAAAAGCAGATCATCTTGTCTTGACTTGTTTGTTGGGTTAAATTTGGCACTTGGCTACCTCCCACCCGCCCTGGCTGCTTTTTGGGCTAAAGATTAGCATGTGTTAATCGTCTGAATGGACCTCCAACTCTAATTATACTTAACACAGTGCAGGGGTTGTCTGTTTCAGTCTGTTAAGGCTCTGCTGACTCTGTAGGAAGCGTCAGGTTGAGAAGCCCAACAAACACACAGGTATAGATTTACTGGCAGGAGGAGGGAAAGAACAGGAAGCTATTGCAGCGGCTGCTAGTTCACTGTGGTTACAACAACAACAAAGAGTGAAACAGGACAGAGGGAGCCAGAATGAGTCCACGCTGGGCCGGGACTATTACATTCCTCTGGACACTGGGATGTGTGGGATGTTTGTTTAAATTTTTTAAAAACTGCATAAGTACGTCTGGCTGGCTGCCTCCGCACTGTGCACTGCAGAGCGCCCCTTTTAATGTAATCTCGTATACCTATTTAGTAACTGATGAGGAGTACAGTAAGAATGCAGGTAGATAAAGAGGGAGGCATATCTGCTGTAGAACAGACACTAAAGCAGTGAGGTGCTGGGGGCTCAAAGAGCCAAAATGCAGCAGACACATGCAGTCAGACACAGGCAATATACCTTTGAGGAAAAGAGCCGAAGGAGCTTTTGTCCAGACAGGAAACAAAGAATATGTGGAATTGAAAGAGAGTAACAAAAAACAAAGAATACATGTAAACAGAAAACATCAATAAAACGAAAAAAATAAACACAAGATAATGTGTGAAATCACTCTATTGTCTCAAAATGGAAAGAGAAGATACTGTAGAGAGACATACATGTTACGAACAGACACAAGGGGAGATGCATGGTGGGATACATGTATCTCACGTGACTCTTACGCCAGCATCACCTTAGGAAAAATATTACATATGCAAAACTGGAGAGATTAAGTAAACACCATCTGTAATGCAGAGTTCAAATACTCCCTGTGATAATATCTGAAAATCCCTCTGCATTTGAAGAAGATCACATGGAACCAAAACAGCTTACAAGTAGTAAGAGAAACTTCTGAAGTTCTTTCCTCGATTTCCTATTCTTTTAACATTTCATGAATATCAAAGGAACTTCAGTCAAAGACCTCCTTTTTTCTTGCATACTTCCTCCTTCCTGCGTCTTGGCAAGTCATGCAGAGAACCTAGAAAAGCCCCTCTGAGATGGCAAACTGGCATTACACCTTCCACTTCATTAGTCATTCAGCCATCCACGAGACAGTTGGACCATGTGCAAAACCTTAGTTACAGAGGCTGAAACTGGAGCGCCCCACTTTCCCCACAGTTCCAGTTCAATACTCCTGTTCACCCGAGCACAGTGTACTTACTGTAGAGGTTTAAGATTTAATATCTTTCAAGTCCAATTCCCCCCAAAAAAGCCTTGACTTCAAAAATGGAGTTCAGTTACCCACAACCCTTTGAAAGAAGTATTGCAACTTTGAAAAGGCATTAAAAGGGAGAATTTCTAATTAATGGCACATCGCAAAATGTACCTTAAAAAGGCAGATTTGTCAAGTATTAATACCCAAATATGCTGCTTTATGCAAACATATGTATTTGTAATTGGAAATGAATTACCAACAAAAAACAATGGCAAATATTGTCCAGAAACCTTCAGGTACTGCATTTTGCATACAAATATGTTAAAATCATAACATGGCAAACTGAAGCTGAACAGGCAACAACAGCTGTCAGTGTGTCAGTGTGCTGACTTGACTATGACTTGCCCCAAACTGCATGTGATTATCATAAAGTGGGCGTGTCTGTAAAGGGAGACTGGTAGGTACCCATTGAACCTATTTACATTCACATATCTTGAGGTCAGAGGTCAAGTGACCCCTTTGAAAATGGCCGTGAGTTTTTCCTTGGCAAAATTTTAAATCAAGCAATATGACATGGTTGGTACCAATGGATTCTTTAAGTTTAATTTAGTTTATATAGTTTAAGTCTAGTTTCATATGATAGCAGTATCTTCACTTGAGCTTTAAAAATGAGCCCGCTACAATCTCCGTATGATCGAATGCGTTAAATAAATCGGTGGCATAAAAATGATTTTGCATTAATGCGCTATTATCACATTACCTTTGACAGCCCTTATTAAAATCTAAACTTTTTTTCCACTAAGTAGACATCAAGTAGTAGATCTGAACTCATTTTCATGCAAAATCATCATTTCTAGTAGGGCTGCACCATATGAGGAAAATATGCGATAAAGTTGCTGAACATCGCGATAACAATATTAAAGATATTAAAGTGCATTCAGTTCTGCCTTTCTACTACTTTCACTATGTTATTAAAATTGCTTGTTGAATTTAAAAAAGAGGAAATTATTTCCAACATTCTTTTAATGAACAAACTGATGCACAAAATCACCAAAAACTTAAAAAAAAAAAAAAGAGAGTTACATGTTTAAGTGCAGTTTACTGCTCTTTCAACTAACTAAAACATCCCTGAGCACAATACTGTAGTTTTTTGTGATGTGCTTATTGAACAAGTTGACATCACGATGACCATAAAAAATGACACTGTACAGCCCATATTTCTAGAACCATAAGCCAACTCTAGCTGATTAGGGAGAAGTGCTAGTCTCCCTGTTCTTGTCTCCATAAATACTTGTATATATGGTGAGAGATCATGGCCCTTCAACCGAGTTGCCATGATCTCTTGAGGGATTTAAGGCTCACATCACATGACTCCAACTCTCCCGTCATGTGACACGGGTCTAAATTACAACTGTAACAGATATGTGGCGGATTAGGAAAAGGTTCGACCCCTCGCTCATTGAGTAATTTGTGTGGTGGTCCCTGGGAATTGATGCTCCCTTAGAAGAGCAGTGTTTAGCTTTTTTTTTTTTTTTCCAAGGCTTAATCCCTGTACTGTAATACAGTGGGGGAGGGACAGAGAATGTGTAGGGAAAACTTTACATCTCACCCAAATAAAGGATACTGTAAACATATTATACAGAGGTATAGTACATAAATCAAATGTGAAATTGAGCAACCTTTCTTGGTCAGAAACAGAACCCCCCCCCCCACAAAAAAAAAAACAAAACACTACTTTAATTAGTTTTAGAGAGACACTCACCGGGTTTTTCTTCTTCTTGTCCTTTTTGGCGCTCGGCTTCCTGTTGCTGACAAAGTAGTGCAGCGTTCCATACTCTATAAGGGCGGCGAAGACGAAGATGAAGCAGACAGACACAAACAGGTCCATGGCGGTCACATAGGAAACCTTTGGAAGGGATTTCCTGGCAATAGTACTCAGCGTGGTCATGGTCAGTACAGTAGTGATGCCTGGTAATGAGATTGGACAGAACAGACAAAATTAAATCTGCTTGAAATCAACACAAAATAGAATGAACGCACTTTTTGCGCTGCCATGTCAAGTTCAAATTATGTGCCATTTTCACAGTCTGCGTTCCTATTTCATCTAAAATATGCTCTATATTATATACTGTCATAAAATATGCTGTCTTTCTTATATTGTGTCTTACAGAATCTGTTAAAAGTAGTTTGCCATATTGTACATTGCTATACTGAAAACAAGCAACACAGTGATAGTTATAACATGTGTCATGGACTTGAACATGATGTGCATAAGATAAGATAAGATATTCCTTTATTAGTCCCACAGTGGGGAAATTCACATGATGCTCAAAGCTTTATTCAGACATTTATTCAGGAGCTTAAAAAGAATTAATATGATTAATATGAAATGATTTGTCACCAATAGGATATTCTCCCCAAAACAGTTTCACAGTTGGAAGCTGAAATGAGCTGAAGTCCAAGTGGAGATCAAACCTGGAGTGGATGTTTTTTTTTTAAATAATTTTGTGTGTTAATTCATGTTTTAATTCATATAGTCATACATTTCTCAACATAAAAACACATGTACTCCTAAATGTTTCAGTGTATTTCAGTGCAATTTCCAATTTCGAAAGATGTGTGCCAAGGAAAACAGTAAAATCAACATATTTATTTTACTTCTAAATGTCATGCTAGAGGTTTACGTTGTTCAACAATAACTTACAAAATCCCCTTACAAAACTGTGACAACAGAAAATAATCAAGAAAAATAATGATTATTTATTTTACACTTCTATCTATTTATGTCTATACTGTATATTAGGGCTGTCAATTGATTCAAATATTTAATCACGATTAATCGTACATCTTTATCTGTTCAAAATGTACCTTAAAGTGAGATTTAACAGTATTAAAAGTATTTAATATTCTTAACATGGGAGTTGGCAAAGTTACCTGCTTCATACAAATGTATTTATATATTATTGCAAATCAATTAACAACACAAAATAATGACAAATATTGTCCAGAAACCCTCACAGGTACTATATTTTGCATAAAAAAATATGTTAAAATCATAACATGGCAAACTGCAAACCAGCAGGCAACAACAGCTGTCAGTGTGTCAGTGTGCTGACTTGACTATGACTTGCCTAAAACTACATGTGATTATCATAAAGTGGGCATATCTGTAAAGGGGAGACTCGTGGGTACCCAGAGAACCCATTTACATTCACATATCTTGAGGTCAGAGGTCAAGGGACCCCTGTGATAATGGCAATGGTAGATTTTCCAACATGTAGAGTAAGTCTGGAGCATTATTCAGCCTCCTTTCCAACAAACGAGAATGACATGGTTGGTACCAATGGATTCTTCAGGTTTTCTAGTTCCATATGATGTCATGATATGAGGTTCATCTTATCTTAGGTTCATCTTATCTTATCTTATGTCAGTAATTTTCACTCTAGCTTTAAAACTAACCTACAACCTACAAAATGTGTTAAAGAAAGTAGTGGTGTTAAAGCCAATTTGCATAACGCGTTATCATTTTAACTTTGACAACCCTACTATATATCTATAAAGCTCTATCTATTTATCTATCTATAGTATCTATCTATCTGTCTATAAATAAAAGAGGATTAATGCTGACTCTATAATTGCAAGCTCTTGCGGTTAGTCGGCCATGAGGATGGAGTGAGCAGCTGTTTTACTGTCCCCTTGATCCACACACTTTACTGGTTTATGGTTTAGCTGCCACTGACCACCACACTGATATACAACATTCCTTTATCCACCATCTGGTAACCCTCTCCCCTTTTACTTGCTCTGTCTGTCTCTAATGATGATGTACAGTAGATGGAGGCGGGGTGGAAGCACATGACAAGTAAATGCATTTATAAGTACACTGATACAACAGATTACCAACAGCAGCGTCACAACCCACAAAAACCAACAAACAAAGCGATTACCAAGAGTTCCTCCTTCCTTTAAATGGACCACACTTGTATGGGGACTTGTTTTGTGTATGGGAGATGATTTCTGTCTTTAAAGTGTACTGAAAACATCAGACTATGCCACGATTAACATTGCAGTGTTGCAAGTGAATTGATATATTTCTGGTTGGCATTCAAGGATTAAGAATTATGTCATCTGCATTAATCCGCTTCCTAACCACCTGGCTTCCTGTACCTCCCACATCATCTTTCAAATGAAATTAAGATATTTGACTCTTGGTACAATTTTAGCAAGGAATTAATAGTGTTATTATTTCGACTGCAAATCATGTCTGGAGCTGCATAAGCAGGGAGAAAACAAAACAACCTATTTTTAGAGAGATTAATGATGGACAAAGTAATGATGACAGAGAGGTGAAATGAGGGTTTCTGCCTGCGGGGATTGTTTTACATTCAGTTATACTCGCTAATGATCACGCTGACTTGACGTCAGGATTTAGAGCCTTCAGGGGCCCAAAGGAGAGCTGACTAAGGAATATGTACTCGCATCACAAGTGAACTTCAGAGGATGTCCACTGGACGCCAAGGGCAAGTTCAAAAGCTGACAAATTTCCTTGAAATCCTCACTCTTGCCCTCGTTTTTTCTTAATGCATTCAGCGGAGAGGCCACCTGCATTCTCATTGCGCTGAGGCTGCATCTCTGCAACTTCCCTGCTGTATTGCATAATTAATGCCTCATTAAGGCATGCATGAAAACATATGTGCCAGGATAGGCTCCTCTAATCAAGATGGACTAGATTCCTAAGCAGCTGCCCTGTCTCAGAGGCGAAAAAGAGGAGGAGGAGGAGAAAGGATGGTGAAGGAGAAGACACAAGGAAAGAAGAGAATGGCAGGAAAGAGGAAGCTCGAGCCAACTTCATTTCAGCTCAAGGTGGTGTGTGACCACCACAGGGTTCTTGATGTGTTTCACATTAGAGAGTAATTATGGCCGGGGTGGCTAATGAACCTCAATGATATAACTGCAGCATGTGTGTTTGGGCTAGGTGGACTGATTATAAAAATGAACTAGCGCAACGGCAGTTACAGAAGAGAGGGATATGAGGTATGAAAAATACAAATCTTTATTTTTTTTTTTTAGATTTCGATTTATTTCTGCTAACTGATATTTTACTTCAACCTACTTTACTTATTTTCAGGTGCACACTTGCACTTTGGGTTTCCACTAAAACATGTTTACATCCTTTAAAGCTTCAGTAGGCAGAAATGTTTTTGCATCTCTGGGCAAAAAGTGCTGTAAGAGATTTCCTCCCCTCCTCATGGCTCTGTTTTCAGGCTTTAAAAATATCGAGCCTGTGACGGGAGACTTTGACCAATCACAGGACATTTCAGAGAAAAAGAGCATTCGTATTTGTTGCGCTCCGGCTGGTGGGTGGTGCTTGGTATTTCCTTGACAGATCTTAACATGGCTGCCGGGTCACAAACTTATCATTTTACTTTTCTGAAAACATTAGAGGAGAGAAATAGACATTACAGTATCAGAATACTGATCATATTGATCAGCGCTGCCTAGTTTGACCATTTAATCAGAGTTTGCGAGTGACTGACAGCTGGTGGCAGACACCAGATCAGCTCTGACTGGTTGTTTTCCTCCGGTCTGACTGTTTATGAAAACAACTTTTTTTAACTACATTTGCTCCAATCTCACCTACTGCTGCATTAATGTTCAAAAAACGTTTTAACTTTTCTCAGACTGGCTGTGCTGCAGCACCTCTTTTCACCCTATAGTTTTGTTTGAGGATGCGCCGAACAAGTCAGGTATTATGCAAATATATTACTTTGTGGCATCACCATGTTACGAAAGAAAAGGCAGGACTTCAAGCAAGACATTTCAGGCAGTTCAGTTGCAGTGCTTCTGTGGGGGAGAGTAACTCCCTTTGGTGTGGACTTTGGGCTTTGTTACTTTGCAAACCTTTTACATGCACAAAAAACTATATAACACAATAATGGAAAGCTCAAAAGCTCAAAAGCATAATAGCTCCCCTTTAAACTGATTTCTTTCTTTTTACCTAATGATGTCCTGGCAGGTACTGCATCCTTATTGATCCAGAACGACACCCAGGAGAGGACAACAATCAAGGTGCATGGGATGTACGTCTGAATAGTGAAGTAGCCCATTCTCCTGCTCAGGTCAAAGAAGACGGTCAGCACCACGTAGTCTCCTGGAGAGATAGCAAAATAACAGGGGAAAAAAAGATTCAGTCAGGGCATGTGGGATGTGTGCCAGAACATAAGGGATATAAAGTTTACATTCTGATGTTGAAACATATGATAGAACGTTATCTATGATGAAAAAAGGCTGTCAACACAGAAGCACCAAGCATGGATTTAACAAACTGTTAAGTCATGGGCTGATCAATATGTAATGCTGTGTAACCAAAAAATCTTCCCAGCATGTTCGCCCAAGGCAGATCTAAAATGAAACGGAGTGTTCCAGAGAGCTGGAGTCGGACTTGCTTGGATACACACACACACGATCCCTCGTCTCCTGCCAGTAGTTAGCTGGACCATGAACACTAGCATCCAGCTGATGATAAGCCATCCCTGGGCTGGCTGGTCGACCCCAACAGATGTTAGGTGTTAGGAGGTTGAGGTTAGCTGAGCCCAGATAGCACTGGCCCTGACAATACGGATCATCCGGCCTGCCTGTTTAAAATGCACGCTA
This sequence comes from Pterois miles, assembly GCA_947000775.1. Taxonomy (NCBI): domain Eukaryota; kingdom Metazoa; phylum Chordata; class Actinopteri; order Perciformes; family Scorpaenidae; genus Pterois; species Pterois miles. Next base: position 24,453,787 of record CAMQGK010000052.1, read on the forward strand.
AGCATGAATGCACGCCCTCTTGCACCGCACAAAATGTGCTTCTAACACCCTCGCAAGGAGGGTGAATCGAGCCAAGACCAAACAGGAAGACAGAACAAGCTCATCGCACAGTGGTTCCAGTAGCATTCCTGCCAGCTTGACCATGAAGCATTGCTTGCCAATAGTTACGCTGCTCTAGAGCTGTCTACCCATGTACCTGTCTGCTGCCTGTTTCCCTGAGTTTAATGGCAGTTCACTGCTGGCCTCCAGCTCTGTCAGTTGTCTGCTAATTGATTAACATCAGACCGTTAACAATGTCGGAAACCTCCCCTGGCCTCTCGCTGTGGCTTGTAACCTACAAGGCGCAAACGTACTCTCTGTCAGCCATGTATTTACAGTGTGTATGTGTGTGTGTATATGTGTGTGTGTGTGTGTGTGTGTGTGTGTGTGTGTGTGTGTGTGTGTGTGTTTAAGCACCCTCTGCACATGGAGCAGTCTCTGCAGCTGGGGATTGAACAGCTGGCTAATAATTCTCCTCATACAGTGGTTTATAGAAAAACACCCAACATCTGTAGTTGTGTGTTAATGAGAGACTGAAAGGAAAAGACATGAGACTGTCAGCGTTCGTTACGCCTGCAAACGTGCACTCTGTGTGTGAGTAAGTCAACGTAGTGTCTCGACAGGGACCAGGTCTTTGTGATTCATCCCACCATGCACCTCTGTTCAGTCAGCCATTGATAGCATCATTAAATAAACCAAGTGCAATAACCCCAGCAGCACAACCGTAACTGTTCATATCACCATGCGTGCTTTCTGCTGATGCAGGCAGGTGCGCAGTATATTACAGTGCGCCGCCTCGGTTTGTAGGAGTACGGGAGACACATGAAGGCTGCTCTCAGGGGTCCCGCAGCCCACTATTTTGTTTTTATTAACATTACATTAGCAGGGGCCCAAAACCGAGACCCCTGACAGCTGAGAAACTGCCGGTTAATACACTTTCCAGCTCGGTCAGCAGCACAAAGCCTCCTTCACATTTCCTCGGACTCTTAATGATAATGGGATTTCCACCACAGGGGTGAGGTCGGCTGGTGCGAGACCCTCCTGCCATACGCCTCTCTTCATCTGTTTGCCAGTTTCATTATAGGCCACAGCACTTGCCAGGAAGACACTTTGAGGAGGCGTTATCGACCAATGCCCTCCATTCTGGCAGGCTGATGTATCTGTATCAGCCCCTCTGCCATTATGATTCTGTAGTAATGCATCAGTTTGTTAATGACTTCCTGATTCCACTCAAGACAAAACGGTTTCCAGTTCCCTCACTGGTTTAAGTGTCTGGCCGGGATTTCACAACATTACCGTATCGGGAGCAAATAGTTTAGTGCTCCAGATAAACAGTCCCAACACAATTAGTGGACTGTAACATATTTTCATGTTGTTTGTTGGTACTTGATTGCCTGTTTGAGTGACTTTTGGGGTGTGTGGGGGTGGGGAAGCAGAGGGGCCACTACATCAAACTCCTTTCGCAAATTTAACATGTTAGAGGACCTTTAGTATTGCGTTAGTGGCATCTAGTGGTGTGGTTGCACATTGCAACCAACTGAATAGCCCTCCGCTCACTTTCCAAGCATGCAGAGAACTACGGTGGCCTTCAGGTAACGTTAACAAAAAAATAGAGCTGTATTACATTCATCATTCAGTTCGATAGCTGATTCCAGCCTGCCAATGTTTGTCTGATTTGTGCTACTATACAAATATGGCAGAGCAACATGGTGGACTCCCTATACAGATATGAAGGGCTCATTTTAAGCAAACAGAAACTCAGAGTTTCTTATTTTCAGGTGATTATACACTTATGAAAACACAGTTATGAATATTCTACTCTATTTCTGCCAGTAGATCCCCTTAAATGCTACACACTAGTCCTTTAAAGTTTATTTAAATATGTAGCAGTTACCGATCCACAAATCCACATGAACCACTCTTAGAGAAAAAAAAAATCCACTGTACAGCACTTATTTAAAAAGAAAATATGTCACTTTCAAAACTGCTTTGCCCGTTACTCATGTTTATTTTCTTCTTCCAAAACAGTGGTGAAAAACATCAGGAGCAAATGCCAGGAGCTGAGCTTTCATTAAAACAGAATTATGACTGGTGTGTTAACTGCATGCCAAATTAATCAGAGCACACAAGGCCAAATTGCCTCCTAAGTTAACCTGCTGCTGACAAGCAAAGTAGCATTTAAAAGGCTATTTTTTAAACGGAGTCCAGCGCACTGCTCACTCCACATGAAACTGCATATTACTTCAACAGTGAGGGCAAAACAGCATCGCCGATGGGTTTTACCCAAATATTCACAGCCTCCATCAGCATATTAGTGTGTTGTTCATTATCGAACCCGTTTGTAACCTGTACTGACAACGCTATTGTAGCGTAACCTGTCTCTCCTCTGCTTTACTCTGTGTTTGTATGGACAAGCTAAGCCCTGCACTCTGATGGTGTGAAATGTTAGCAGTAGTGCTCATAATGCTCAATGAATATAGGGGGAAACACTGCACCGCCAATGTTGGCTATTATGTAATTTTCAGAATCCACGTCGGGACTTTAAATATTAAAGAGGACGTACAGTGCTAATTTTCAGGTACATCCTTGTATTTTGGGTTTCTATCAGAACATGTTTACATCCTTTAATGGTCAAAAACCAAACTCTCTGGCTCCGCTCCAGCTCACTTGTAACTAGATTTGTTTCAAGGAGTGCCAAACTAGCTGCTAGACAGGTATTATGCAGGTGTGTTACTTGGTGACGTCACCACTTAATGGAAGAAAAGGCGGGACTTTAAGCAAAGCATTTCAGGCAGTTCAGGAGCAGCATTTCTGTGGGGGACAGTAACTCCTTTTAGTGTGGGCTTCGTAACTTTGCTACATACTACAAAACTACATACTACAAAACTATATAAAAAACTAAAGGGAAAAAGCACAAAATAATAGGTCTTCTTTAATATTATCCCAATGAAAGCAGCTTATGGAGCTGGCCCTCTGTGCCTCCACTCTGGATCAACTTTATACACCATTATTGGCAATAGTGTTTCTGTGCGCCTCACACTGTGTCTTGCTGTCATGCAGCAATTTAGCAAGCTTAAATCCTACAAATGTACAACCAATTAAGCTTATTGCTGTTTGTTTGATTAGAGAAAAAATGAACAACAGATTGTTAGTTTCCTCTTGATTTTTTTTTTTTACATATGTACATTTTGTTCAAGTTGCATTTTAATGTGCTGTATAGGTAAGGTAGATGGGAGTTCGCATGCGAACGCATGCATTGCCGCTTTGTGTGTGGGATGAAAGGTCCTTGTTTATCTCTCATAAGACTTCAGCTGGAATATCAAAGCATCCGAGCCTTCATGCCTGCGTTCCTCCTAATGGGAGCCCTCAAACTAACCTCAGCTGGATCTCCCCATCTGTCAGCGGCAGCAGAGAAGGGCGTGTTCACAAGGGTGTTAAAGCTCTATCTTCACAGAAAGCTCTCTTCTTCAAGGCACTAAGGTCAAATTTACCTTCTGTGGAGCAACAATGAATATAAAGAAGCTGTCGAACATGATGGTATGATCTCACAGCTTTTAACATTTATCCAACAACGCCCACATTTCCTGTGATCCAGCAGGCAGATTTAGTTATGATCATCAACTCAACTTCATGTGCTAATTTCTCCAGTAACAAGAACACACTCAGAGTTCAGATCCCTGTTAAAGTGGCAGTAGGCAGATTGTTTTTGGTACCACTGAGCAAAAACTCCATAACAACCTTTCGGCATATTGTAATTCAAGTGTTAAATAGTCCATGAACTTGCATTTATATAGCGCTTTTCTAGTCTTCTGAACACTTAAAGTGCTTTACATTACATGTCAGCGTTCACCCATTCACACACATTCATACACCGATGGCAGAGGCTACCATACAAGGCGCCAACTTTGCCCATCAGGATCTAATCTAAATACTCATTCACACATCAATGTCTCAGCCTTTGGGAGCAATTTGGGGTTAAGTGTCTTGCTCAAGGACGCATCGACATGTGACAGAAGACTCTGGCCAATCACAATTCATTTCAATCAACGGAGGCAGCCGTCAATCACTCACAAACTCTGATTAAACAGTCAAACCAGGCAGGTCTGCTCAAATATAAATCAACATTCTGTTTCCGCAATGCCTATTTCTCTCAAATGTTTTCAGAAACATCTTGTAGTTACTGTTTAGCTGTGAAATGAGAAAGTTTGCTCCAGCTGTTGGGTGGTGCTCGGCATTTCCTCAACTGATCCCAACTGGCGGCCGAGTCACAAAAAATCTGGTCGGTCCATGAAATTTTGCAGATGTCATGAAGAGAACTGGAGGACACAGAGGCACATGATTCAGACTACCTGTCTCACGTATTACTGTCAGGATATAGTGACCGTTTTATAAAAATAACTATGTAAAATCATTTTCGCTCCAACTCTACCCACTGCAGCTCTAATGCCTCCCATTCGGCTTCTTTTCTTAAGTTTCTCCAATCCTATCATCTTATTGCTATAATTACATCACTATTAATTCAATCCGCTTCTTTTGGTTTATAATTCATGAATGCGAAATGCTGATGACAGCTGTGTGAAAAACCAACTATGCAGACAACAGCTCAAAACTATTGTTTGCATTAAGACGTGGTTTGAAGTGTTTTTATTAGGATCACACATCTCCTCGGCGAAAGCGATTTAATACAAGCTGATGTAATTTACAGAAAAAGCAATAAAAACTCGGCAGGGTTGATCATTCATCAGAATTGTGTTGCTTTGTTTTTAAAAGTCACAGAGACAACACACTCGACAGAATTTAGACCCACAGAAGAGTGGGGCAAAAAAAGATCATTCTACCGAGGTGGAAATACACACAAAAATGGATGTTTTATTATTATTATTAGAAAACAGGAATTGTTGCAGCATTCTGCATTTGATGGTGAAGTATTGAAACTGTGTGAAGGAATACAGCTGTACATCATTGCAGAATAACTACAGGCGAGTTCTTGGGAATGAAACATGGTAATTCAGGATTGCTGACCAGAAGGAAAAAAAAAAAAAACGGTCACATGAGAATATCACTGTGCTGGCAGCCAGACTGTAAATTGTAAATTGTGGATATGGATGGGCAGTAGAGACCCGAGGCACATGCTGGCCATCAGATGAAGGCAGACGAGCCAGACACATTGCAGAGCTGCTGACAGGCTGTCGTACTGAGCTCCTCTCCTGTCAAGGGTCAACCAAATCAGAGGTGACAGCGGATGCTATACTGCATGCATGTGTGTTGGTGAGAAAGACAGGAGCTTTGCTAATGACCAGGGTTTTGCCATGGCTGGTTGCCAGGGTCAACGATACTTACAGAGAATGTTAACTCACCACTTTCTGTGACATGACTCGGGGCGATATGCCAGCGATTAACTAGTTACTATATGGCTTTGCATTTCGCCTCCACAGGCTGCTGCAGCTGCTATTCCCGCCCGACAGCAGGTGGCAAGATGATGTCAAGGCAAAAGAGTCACAGCATCGTCATGGCGAGTAACCGCGGGAACACAGCGGCATGATTAAACGCCAGACAGGAGTCTGTGGAGTTTGATTGCCTTGTTGTTACCACTGTGTTGAATGTGACAGAGACAGACGATTATCCCTCTCACACACTAATGGCTCTCAAATTATTGAGAGCAAGGATGTTTATAGGACTTATGACAGATAGTAAGAAGCTGCCAAAACAGCTTCCCTCACCATCATTTGAAGAGTTTAGTTGAAAAGTTATAAAAGAATGAAGGATTTTTTTAGAAGATGATGATTTCTAGGGCCTGAATGCTGCGACGGTTCGACTGCTGCCATGGTAATCAAACCCCAAATCAGTATCTGAATGCTTCAACATTAATTCAACAACTTGACTTCAACATTAATTATTATTAGTTATTCTCAGATGAATATTACTGTTTGTTATGTGTAGAGTACCGAATACCTTCAAATACCTTCGAATATTTCTCACTGAAGCTCCAAAACCCCAAAATGGTGCTCGGGACAGCTCTAATGTTTTCATGGCTGCACTTAATTGTGATTTAGTGGTGTGTATTACCCATAGACTGCATATAAGAAATGGATGGAGTCACCCTGACATCATCCATTAGTTGATATTTTGAAGCCTTGAATTTGACATTTTGGCCTTCGTAATCTTGGATTTTTGCAACCAGAAGTGGCACAACAGGGTAGAAGACATTTTACTTCTTTTCAGTTCTTTCATGAACTGAAAACACACCGTGAAAGGGTTAAAGTTGTTAGACGAAAACATGGCAACGCCTTCACCAGATAACTCTGTGGTAGCGACCTGTCAATCACAAGGTAGCCACGCCCTAAAGGACACCCTGCTTTATGGTCTGCTTGACTCTAGATTGGACCATATTTTTCTAAATGAACATCCTGCTGTATTTAAACTAGCGACTGAGAACATAAACTCATGTTTACAATGTTTACTGAGGTAATAAATCAAGTAAGACATAGGCTCATTTTCTCATAGACTTCTATACAATCAGACCTCAGACAGCCTCCTGCTGGCGATTAGAAATAATTCAAGTTTAAGACAATTCTGCTTTGGATTCACCTTTCAGACCTGAAGTTGCTCACTGATCAGTGTTCACAATCTAATCACCACAAAGCATTTAACACACAGAGCAGGACAGTTCCTCCTCAGCGGTCCGGCCTCGGTTTACCATCTACAAAAAACATACTGGTGTCTTTATTTTGTGTCCTCACCTAAACTGTTTTGCTTCTCTACAGAAATGTTGAGACAACTCCATTAGCGAGCTTATTTCCATCCCGTCATATAATTAAAAACAAGGCCAACACATTCACAGGCCGCTTCTCTCTCAGTCTGTTATCCGTGTTCCAGCTTCCCCGTCTAAAAATGGCTTCATTATTTCTTATTCACACACCGAGGAGAAATGCGATTCACACTCGTTACGTAAGCTCCAAGTTCTAAAATTCGACTCTCACTTTCTGTTTTCTCCCCATGTTTAATACATCACCTCTTTTTATTTGTTGGTCTTATTTTCTATTTTGGCCAGGTGACAGGACTTATTCTCTCTGAACAGTCACAAACGACACTGATGGATAGACTTATTTCTGTCTCTAGTGCTTCATTAAAAAGGAGTGATGAGCAAAATAAATACAGCTTATTTTGGAAAAAGTATAGGCAAGGAGAGGAGGATGTGATGCTGTGGCTGAAAACTACAGATGAGCACACGAGACAGAAAGCTTTCCAGGGGCCTCTTGGTGTGGAGATCTGTTCAGCTATGATTTGTGTGTGTATGCTTGAGATAGAAGATCAAACATAACAGAAAATATAATGGACTAAAAACACAGACTTACAGACGACTTGATATATTAGGACAAGCAATCAGAGGGAGACAGATGGACAATATTTGCAATTGTTCTCGTAGTATCTTGCACCGTCTGAATATCTTTTTCAGTGATATGATATAAGAGTGATTCAACTACACCCATTTTACATGTTAGCGTTCTGCTCTACACACGGTGCAGGATACTGACCAGAAAAAAAAGGCCCTCAGCAAAATATGAGCAGCATGAGGAGCAATTTGTTTGCAATAAATAGAAGAAGCACTGAGTAGTGAGCTTCAGTTGTGGCTGAAAAGCCTGCAGAGCCTCGAACAGAAAATCGAAAGGCGAGGATGTCCCAGCGCTGGGCATATTTTTCTTTTTTACAACCGAGTAACGATCGTGTACAAAAACTCCACAGCAGTAACAGTTTATCATCAGAAATGCTTTAAAAATCAACCCTACAAGTACCTCCCACATGCATACAAATCACAACAAAATATACATTTTGTAATGTTATGGTGATGTTTCAGAACCTTTGAGTGGCATGAGTGAGTCCATTGAGCTGTGAGGTCACTCTGCGTTTGTTTTACGTTTATTAGACTGAGTCGGGGGGCTGCATGGTGGTGCAGTGGTTAGCGCTGTCACCTCACAGCAAGAGGGTCACAGGTTCAAATCTGTCTGTGAGGAGTTTGCATGTTCTCCCTGTGTTAGCGTGGGTTTTATACGGTTTCTCCCACAGTCCAAAGACATGCAGTTTAAGGTTAGTTGATGACTCTAAATTGCCCGTAGATGCATGTGAATGGTTGTTTGTCTCTATGTGCCCTGTGATGGACTGGCGACCTGTCCAGGGTGAACCCCGCCTTCACCCAAAGCCAACTGGGATCGGCTCCAGCCCCCCGCGACCCCTAACGGGATAAGGGGTTGAAGATGGATAGACTGTGCCAGATAAATACAGGTTTTGCACAACATATACCAAAAGAAATCAATTACATTTACTATATTGCATGTTAATGTAATTGTATGTAATTATGCTATACTGCATGTTAATGTAATGTCTACCTTAAAGCTGTAGTCAGTAACTTTGAGCAAGTAGTGCATGAAACCAATAATCTGTGAAAAAATACCCAAACATGCTCCCTGCCTCTTCCTGAGCTCCTAACTGCAATTGCTAGATTCTACCAAAAACAATCAATCAGTGTTGAGCAGTCTCTCGAGCAGCTGTCAATCACTGCGCAAGAAACTTGCAAACTCCAATCAAATGGTTAAACTAGGAAGTGCTGATCAAATATGAATCATGATACTGTTACTGTAATGTCTATTTCTCACCTCAAATGTTTTCAGGAACATCTTGTAGTTACTGTTTAACTGTAAGACGAGAAAGCTTGTGACCCGGCAGCCATGTTGAAAACCTTTGAGCCAAAACTAACTGGCTGGAGCAAACTTGCTCATTTAAAAGCCCTGACACACCAAGCCGACGGTGATTTCGGGGCCCTCGGTGAGCGTCTGTCAGATTGGTGGTTCAGCTTAGTGCACAAGAAGAGAAGCAGAAGTGAGGAAAGCAAGACAACGAGTAAAGTGAGGAGGAAAAACACAGAAGGCTCTTCTCATTTTCCAACACATGGAGACTTTCACGACACGGCCATCTGGAATGAAGCTAAGTGCTGAGTGAGGGTGGTGTGAAAATGGTCAGCAAACGCTGCTTTGTTTCATGTTCGTATCATAACAACCCTCGGCTACGATTGGTCGTTTTCCTTTGGCGCTGTGAAATCTTGCAAATACAATTAGGAGCACTAGGAGGACAGACAGGAACATGATTTTTTTTTTCACAGATTATCTGTCTCATGTACTACTGTCAGGCTATAGTGACTGTTCTCTTAAAAATAATCATATTTTGTCAGAGTTACCAACTGCAGCTGTAATGAATCATAGATGCTGCCCTAAAAAACAAAACAAAAAAAAAAACTCCTTAGTATTACAAGATATCTTAAGGATGATTTTTCAGTCCTAATGGCACAGTTTACAATAGCAACAATGTCATTTAAATCTAAATTTGATGGCTGAGCTCAGACAAACATTGTATAAACCAAGACAATCAGCCCACACTTCATTGCCAATGGCTTAGTGCTATTACAGATTACAGTTTTTGGATCCCTGGTTTAAAGCTTTGAAATCTAATTAATCATATTCAACACACTGAATGAATGGCCCAAAACTACAGCGCTGATTTATGCCCATGCACACTCAGACTAAGTAGCATTTGCTTTTAAGTACCTCAATAATCACAACGCTTTGCCAAAACAGCAGTCCCAGAAAAACGTGGGTACACTTAAAGAAATTGGTATTTTCAGTGCAGTAAGCCTTATAAGCAAACGTGCTGCATTGTGATTACCTGAATACATGATCCCAGCTATCCAGCCTTAATATTAACAATGCATCCCCTCATACAGATTCACGGACAGTTTCACTGAAGGTAACACATTTCTACTCTATTCAAAGCTTAGCAAGGTAATACCACATGCCACATACGACATGTAAATATTGATTGACAATATCAGACTTTTTCTTTTTTAAAATCTGTATTAAGTGCTTCCAGAGTTCAGGTGATGTGTTTTAGGCCGACACTGCTCATTCTGTCTTCGTATCCTCTTATTAACCTACCTGACACAGATGTTCTCCACCTCTCGCCTCATTCCTTATGGCTAATTACTTTGATACCTTGGGTTTGCAGAATATTACGGGAAGCCAATAAGCTGAGCGAGAAGAGGATCTACGACCAAACTTTACAACTATTTATTGAGCAATGAGGGCTTGGCCCAGGAACAATTGCTCCACAGAGTGGCATCAACTTTGAATGCTTTTAGCCTCCAAACCAGCTCCGCCTGTCTCAACAGGGTACCAAAAAGAGACAGTTAAAAGTCATTTTGTGCACACATGCAGTTCTCAGCATGTACAGTACACTTAGATACTCCATTTAGGCAGTAGTAAGAGCTGCTGCAAAGCAAGACATCTAAAATCCCTCATTTTGCACATCTTTCAGAGACAAAGAGCCCTCTTGTTCCACTTTACAATAACACGTTTAACAGAAATACAGTTTACTTTCTACGACCTACACACTAGCTACTATACACTTGCTGTTCAGGTACTTGTGTACTGCAGCTATCTTACAGTATAACTAATGCTTCTCGGTAAGCACAATTTTGAGGCACCTGTACTGTACGAGTGTATTTGTTTTTATACTACTTTATACTCGACAACATTTCACATTAACATATTTTTACTTATCTACATTTACTTGACAGCTATAGCTACTTTGTAGGTATCTACAATATTAAAATATTGTTTACACAATAAGCCACATGCAAAAATAAATGTTAATATAACATACATAATAATAATAGCAGTTCTGCATAATGAGTAGTTTTACTTCTAAATACACATCTGATAATATTTCAGTACTTTTACTTATAGTGCTTAAAATTCAATGCAGGACTTGTACTCGGATATATTTAATATTGTGGTATTTCAAATTCTTCCACACAACATGCAACTAACAGTCATTTACATCATCAAATAATCTGCCCATTATTTTTTCACTGCAATAAGTGCATCCGATCACTTCAGTTGGCCCAAATTAAATGACTGAGCGGGCTACTTAACACCGGAGTCTTCCACAAGCTGCTAGCAGACAGCAGTGAGTACTTCTTAATTTTTAAAATCTAGTGTACTCTTACTTGTTTCTCAACGTTACTGACCTGACCTTTAAGGAACATATCCTAATAAGAGTAGGTACACCAATACTGCACTACTGGAAATAGTACTAGTGGAAACATTATCAGAAGTTTTAATATGATAAGTCATACTAGTAGCAGTAAGAGTAGCAGTAAAGGTAGTTGTATGCACCAGCAGGAGCAGTAATATTGATCCATGCATCCAATAGAAGATTTCATCATAAATTGCAGCAATGTGTGACATCTCCCATCCCTTCACCTTCAGACAGCCTCTCACTCAGAACACCAGCCCCGTCAGCCTTCACACAGCTGGAGTGAGACTGATGTTTCAGAATGACAGCTGCACCAGCTTTATTCAAGAAGGACACAAACGGCATCTCTAACAGCTTTGACCTGGTTTGGTATTGGATGAACATGCTCTTTTCTCTCTCTCTCTCTCACATCTCCTCTTTTGTTTTTTGTTTTTTTATCTTTACATCTTTCCGCCTCATGACCTCCATCTTTGCCTACCGGCGTCTCAACCGAAAAACAGGAACCAACAACAACAACCTCACATATTTACCCCCCTCCTCTTTTTCTCTCTCTTGCAAATTAGATGACTTTAATTTTGTAGTCAATGTATTCCAGTGTCCTAGTTTATCGCTCTGAAGCTCATGTTGCAGCTGCAGTTGTGGAAAGGTTTGGCGTCATTGAAGTGGATGAAAAAATATACATCAGACTATTGACATATTACTGTACGGTGGACGAGTACGACTTAAGGAAGTTGCAGGAGTGCAGCAGTGGGCTGGCTCTGACGCTGAACATCATTCTATTTCTCGACCTTCACTCACCGTCTTCAATCCATATTCCTGTGTGCTTCATGGCACATCCTCCAAAAGGAACGAGCATCTATACGGAGCACTGACAATCTAACATAAAGACAAAAATACAATCTATTTTCCTCTGCCATGCACCACGCAGGCTCTCTTTTATATGCAGGTGGTGGTCGATGGGGAAGAAAACAAGAGCCTTATTTTCCTGAAGCAATCTCTTCTCCTATGGCCATCACCAGTCTCTGTTTTCAGGTTTTAATTACTAGCTTATTAGACTGTCAACTGTGAAAGGCAGAGAGAGAGAGAGAGAAAGCGTGAGGGGGAGGTTGTAAAAAGTAGGGCACAGGAATACACAGGCTGCAATATGAAAAATCATCTCTTTTGTGAGAGTGAGCAGGGAAGAAGGGAGACGGAGGGGGGAGTGTATAGAGCAGACACTTGTAAATGTGAATGCTGTTAGTGTATGGGGCGGGTTAGGATGTGTGTGTGGTGGATGGGGAGGAGTGTAAATTGGTATTTAACTCCACAAAAGGAGGATTCTGGCTGAGTCAGAGCATTTTGCCTCCCACTCCTGCCCATCACAACTATCACCCAGAAGCAAGAGGGAGAACGCACAGAGAGAGGGGAGAGAGACGGGGGGATGAAGGGAGGAAGAGATTAGAGGGAGCAGCTATTATAGCAACAGAGTCGCACCGCGGCTAATGGATTGTTTCAGCGCTTCTTAACCTTTATTCTTCAGCGAAGATGGAGCGATCGTCATTTGATGAAAAAAAAAAAAACTGCAACGTATTATCGCTGTGATTAAATTACTGTTTTCATATACAGCATAAAGTCACCGGTTTGTGCACCTATTGTGTAGTATTTTCATCACGTCCGATTTAGTAGTTTCTTAACATAAACGGGATTTTTGACAAACATATTAAGACTGGCAGTTTCATTTTTACAGCTTAGGTAAATAACATATTGAGAAGACGTGAAAGCTAATTGGTCACTCAGTTGCAACTCAGTCGGCACGCAGCAGCAGAGCCTCATTTCCACCATTTTGGACTGAAATCAACTCCCGTATATAAAAGGACACTGGTAGATAGTCCGCCTACATAGTGCAGGACAAAATTAAAACAAAATTATTTCTATTCTACTGTCATATATTTAATGTCTCTACCAAAATGGCCTGTGTTGAACAATAAAAATATTATAAATATGCATATTAGAACTATTTACCTAGTTGTTTATTTATTAAAGATCTTTGACCAGCTACCGCCCAGAGGGGCATAGAGTGAGTGATGGGCATAAATGGAAGTTGGAAAAATCCAGCACACAGATTTTGAGAGCACTGTCAACTTTTTCATGTCAAGGATCCAAAATCGACGTCCTATAGACCACAGACCATGGCTGTGTAAGAGGTTGAGCGCTGTGCTTTTGCCCTGCGTGTTAGTAAATCGTCAATATATAATAATATGTTAAATTGCATTTATGACATGCTACTAGCTTTACTAGCTAGTGGCTGATAGCCGGTTGTTTGCAAACAGAGGGGTTAATATATCCACCATGGTGCAGCCTTACAGTATGTAGCCCATGGATTTATTAGAAGATAATAAAGGTGATGAATCACAGCCAGTATATCTTTTATTACAGCTGCATGCAGCTAGCAGGACAGGCTGGTCACATACACTGTTCATAACTATATCTAAGAAACCCCACAGAATCAATTTGTGTGTGATTCATGTACTTGTGAACCAGGAAATATATAGAGCAGCAAAAGGAGGAGGTCGGGGTGGATGGGTGGGTCAAAAAATATCAGACTTTTGCCCAGGAGACCGGCGTTCGTTTCCCGTGTGAAACCAGAGGTTTGAACTAAGTTACACCATTTGCAGGGTTATTTTAACCCAAACCATGATCTTTTCCTAAACCTAAGTAGTTTTGTAGCCTAATACTAACCAAGTCGACCTTTTCCTAAGCCTAACTTAGCCGCTTTATTGCCTAAACATAAGGAAGTTGCTTCCTGTGATGATGGAAGTTTATTTTGAAAAGACCGTACACATGTAATTGGCGGAAACTGACATAGGAAATAGGAAAAAAGTAACTTTTTGTAAGATATCATACGAACCATTGTATGAGAACACATTGAGCAGGAAGCCGGCAGAACCAGATCGGTGAAGATCTGATCTGATGGATGTTCATTATGCCGAGGAACATAACATAAACTTTACAACTTTTAGGGCCTAATGGTTTAAATAAGGTCTATTTAAGTGTTAGTCCTGGGAAGTTGATTGACCTCAAAAAAGTTTCCTTGATTTACAGACGTCTCTTTCTACACCCGTGGCCACAGACTCAAAATGGTGGCAGTCGGTGACAGTCGAGTGGCGGTTGTCAAAAAAAAAGCTGGTAAATTTCATGCATTGAGTTTTATCATTCACAGAGCCATCACTGAAATATTCAACGTAAACATGACGGATGCAAACATGAACATTTCCCTCTGTGTGCGTCTGCATATTCCTCAATCTCATATTGCATCTCTGTTTTATATTTTTTGTGAATTATTAAGAGAGCAAAGTGTTACTCATCAAGACAATGCATGCATTGGAAACTGGAATCATTTCACACAATAGCTTTCACAGGTGCTATATTTGATCAGGGATGCGATGTCTCAGTAACAATAAAAAACTATTGGCATTTTGGTTTTATTGCTTTCTGTCTCCCTCCATTTTGTCTTGATTAAACCCGGCAGGTGGTGACGAGCGTCCTTGTCTCTGTGTCATTATTTTGTTTCGAGGAATTTTATAACATTTTCTCTTTAATTTGCTTTGGATTTCTGCTATCAAACTCATCCGTGGTGCGCCCGCTACCACACCACCGCTGAGGGATCTAACAAACCTCCTGATGCCAAGACAATATTGTCACGTCTGCTCCACCTCTCTTTTAAGTGGATTTCCATAAAGCTAAAACAGCTTTTCAGTTTGGCAGGGCAATAGTAGCTCAACACAGCCTTGATGAAACCCAACTAATCATTATATACTCCTGACACAAAACTAACAAGTTAAGGACCCAATGACGAGCATTTTTTTCCCTCTAGATACCGCTATATATGGACTCAGATGTAATATCAGAAAGAAACATGAGGGGAAAGAGGGTGTCTTTGTGTGGCTGAGGATTAAATTATGGTCTGGGTCCCCATTTGCAGCACAGAGAGCCTAAAGATAGCGATACCATGCACTCTGCCACGCTATAAGGGGAATCCTTTGGCGTGTCAGAGAGTAACTGTGCTCATACGAGTGTGTTTATATATATTGTACGCATGGGCGTTCATGTGTTTGTTTGGCCGACTGTCTTCCGCTGGCCGGGCCACTTCTTTTCAACCACAGTGCCTCCAGATTCGCCCCATCAAAGAATCATCTGCAAACTGTGGAGTACCGTAATCGGGACAGGGCCACTGATGTGTCCCTGGGCTTTCTCCACTCAAACTGAATCACACAGGCGGGCGCACACAGACAACAGGGCTGCATGGCATGGCTTTTGGAAGGTCACTCTAAGAATAGCTTTCAATACGTAAAAAAAAAAAAAAAAAGACTCGTATCCAGCCGAGAGCACACAGTAAAATGTGCATCCAGGCAAATGGACGCATAGGAACATGCATTAATTCATGAACACAGGCGCAGACCAGAGCACTCTGAATGCCGTCAAACACAGATGTACCACTGGCTGATGCACATGGCGTACATTTGTGCTCAGCTAAAAGGAGAGCAAATTAAGCGTTTCATGTCCTGCTTAAACCATCCCACGATTCACAGCTGAGAAAAGTAGGAAAACAAGAAAGAACGACAGCAAATGGCATTGATTCCCTTTATGGTCGAAAGGAAGAGCTTCTTGGCAAATCTCATTTGTTGTACTAATGTGCTGGGAGGATGGTTAACGGCCTCAGAGACATCCCTGTGGTAGCATTTGATAGCTCATGAAAATGCACCACACTGGTTACATTAATCAGTGCCTTTAGACAAAATGACTAATCACCAACTTCTTTATAAAACACATGACTCATTCATCTTGGTTCTCCATATAACAATATATCTCCTTTTAACCTCCTCTCGATCAATCAAACACCTGTAATGTATTAATGGCAACCATCCTGCTGTTGTTGGATGCTAATTGGTGGCCATTGATGTTTAAGGTGCTATAAAACTAAAAATAGTAGTTTTGTCAAGCTCTGACAGCATCTCAGTTAATTCAAGTCGTTACATTTATCACAGTGCATATATTACTTCCCAAGTCACACTACATTTCATATACAGTATTAAGTGCTTATAGTGGTCACGGTTACAGTGATCAACCCATAGAAATAGAATGAGAATAGAACAGACATTCCCATCCAAATCAACATAGCAAGATGGTCAGAGCGACGGCCATTTTTATGTGTACCATTGTAACGTATTCACATGCAATGGTTTGTATGATCTTAAAAAACATACTCCTCCTTTTTTGTTCGTTCAACATGTGTCATATTCTACTTTACATGCATAGTCTTCAAAATAAACTTCAATCTTCACAGGAAACAACTTCATTAGGTTAAGACAACTAAACTACTTAGGCTTAGGTCAAGATTGACTAGGTTTAGGCAACAAAACTACGTAGCCAGGTTTAGGAAAACATTGTGGCATGCCTTAAAATAATGAAGTGGTGCAACTTATGTGACAAATCTACGTTGCCTTGCTTTCATTTTTTCCATTCTGAGTCTTTTAATAAATGACAGCAAATGGAAAAATTAAAAATTAAAAATCCAGTAATTATGCATTGTTTTTTAACATTACTTTGTTGATACTCTGCCTCCTGTTGACCCGTCTGCTTCTGGCTGGCTACGTGAGGCTGTTGCTGCAGGCACACTGAAATCATGATGGAGAAATAAAGTAATTTTCTCCCAGTGAATAATACAGTCTCCTCGAAGCGTATGATAAACTGCCAAAAACGAGCCGAGGTGCTACATCTTGGCGTTCCTCAGGTTACCTTGCTCAGTGCACTGAAACAAAGAGAAACAGCCATGGCTGCTAGTGATGGAGACAGAAAACGAATGTGTTTGGAGCAGAGCACCTGTGGTTGAAGTCGCCCTTGTCAAGTGGATTGGTAATGACCTCTTGAGCGGCCCCTTGGTGAGTAACAGTATAGTGTTTGAAACAGCTGTACTGCATTTTGAAGCAGTCATTAAAATTCAGTAAATAAAAATACTTCTGCCATATACAATTGTTTGGTAAATGTATAAATGCCAATTAGATAGTAATCTGCATGGTAAATATGAATTAAAAAATACTGATATAATTAGCACTATATTATAGCAATAATTTGACCTGGACAGACTGCACTACAGTCAACGCTAAAGAAATGAACCCATTTCTAGTTTCCTACCTAACAATAATCCAATTGAAGCACAGTTTTTTTTTATAATGTTGCTTATAGAAACTGATATGGAAGTCTCTAAAATATAGCCTCAAATGCAGTAAATCCACATTTGGACACAGTGGCCAAACTGCAAACTGGTGTAAAACGGCAAGAT
Organism: Pterois miles; assembly: GCA_947000775.1. Taxonomy (NCBI): domain Eukaryota; kingdom Metazoa; phylum Chordata; class Actinopteri; order Perciformes; family Scorpaenidae; genus Pterois; species Pterois miles. Next base: position 24,471,230 of record CAMQGK010000052.1, read on the forward strand.
GAATTCTGTTCTGTAATTTTCTTTTGCAGGGCAAATAAAATACCACATCTACCACCCCTTTCTATTTTATTCCCAGCACCTCTCCCTATGATTGGTCTGCTCCTCCTCTTCCCCTGCTTTCTCTTTCTGAACTCTCTGTCCTTGTCTGCACTATGATGTTCATCCCTGAACTCCAGCCTGGCAGATAGGTGAGAACACAGCTCCCAGCATAAAGCTTAACCCAGCCACTAAGGAGTTAATAAAACAGCAACGTTAGCGGTGTGCCTAGTCCTACCTTCAAAATCCTCTGTCTCTTTTAGCGTCTCTCTATCCTGGCGTCCTTACAAGGGTCCTTGCTTGTCATAAGCAGCAGTGAAATTTTTTATTTTTTATTAGCTTGCAATGGTGTGCGCTGCATGCATGCAAAAGTGTGTGTTTGTAAATGCAGGTATAGGCTTCAAGGCAGTGCAGGCAGCTCTGATGTGAAGTGACATGTTGAGAGACCAAGCCTTCGGACACTGGCTGCGGGAGGGAAGAGAAACAAAATAAAAACAGACATAGCCTTTATAAAAAAGCTACAACACAACTGGATGAGAGCAGCAGATGGCATGTCACCGCCCCAGCCCCCTTAAATTACAATATCACTCAATCGCTCTTTAATCATGCATCACTTTTTATAAAAAAAAAAAAAAGATATTCAGAGAATACGAGCACAGACACTTTAATGCGGGAGTAGTCCTGTTGTATGAGCTGAGCCTGGGAGAGACTGGCTTGTCTCATAAAATGAGAGGGAATCTCTTCCTCTGACTATTTGCTACAGTCTTCATTGCCTGGATCTGGCCAATTCACCTGTCTGCCTGTCTCCTTAGCTTACCATAATGTGTCCTCACCTGACCCATTTCAACTCAGTTTAACTGATGGTGATTCAGCGGAGTGCTTGAACTGGAAGGCTGTGAAAAGGTTGGTTCTTAACGGTCATCCTCCCGACTGGGGTCCCCGCAGACCCCACAGGTATGATTTTTGACATATCTCGGAGGTGCTTTATTCTATCATTTCAATTTGTCATGACCACCTCAATCAATTTGTTCCTAATGGCTTCATATCATTGTTTTCTGTTTTAATTAGTGCTTTTTGAAAAGACCAATCTATTGAGGTCCTGGGGAACCCCATTAAAAAGCATCCAACTGCAGCCTTTGCAGTTTAAATAGCTAAAATAGAATAGACCGATAACATGATTGCCATGGGTCCTAACTTAATAATAAAGTTAGAGTATTAAAGTATCACACTCTTAGGAGCACGGATACAGATGCAGCAGACACATTTCCTCATATGCTGTATTTTTTTTTTTTCACAATAACAGCAGTTTATTTTTCTCCAGATGACATTAATTACATAACTAACTGTTTTGAGAGGAAATAATTGAACATTTTGCTATGATGGTTGTTTCGTACAGTAGTTTATTCTTGGGTCCCCAGGGTCAGTAGTCCTTGTACAGCATAGTGACCGAATGGGTCAGGTATAGTGACCCGCTGGATCATGTGTAACGACCGGCTAGGTGGGTCGAGTACAGCGACCACCTGGGTGGGTTGAGTACAGCGACCACCTGGGTGGGTCGAGTACAGCGACCACCTGGGTGGGCAGAGTCCTGGGTGGGTCGAGTACAGTGACCGCCTGGGTGGGTTGAGTACAGCGACCGCCCGGGTGGGCAGAGTCCTGGGTGGGTCGAGTACAGTGACCGCCTGGGTGGGTTGAGTACAGCGACCACCTGGGTGGGTCGAGTACAGCGACCACCCGGGTGGGTCAAGTACAGCGACCGGCTGGGTGGGCAGAGTCCTGGGTGGGTCGAGTACAGCGACTGGCTGGGTGGGTCGAGTACAGCGACCACCTGGGTGGGCAGAGTCCTGGGTGGGTCGAGTACAGTGACCGCCTGGGTGGGTTGAGTACAGCGACCACCTGGGTGGGTTGAGTACAGCGACCGCCCGGGTGGGTCGAGTACAGCGATCGGGAAACAGGGTTTCAGTGTCTTGCTCATGGACCATAGAGTATTGTCCACACAAGCAGATGCTGGAATAAGAGCATGAGCCGAGGGCTGTCTGGTTGAAGGACAGTCTCTCTGCTCACTACTCTATAGTCTACAGGTCCCTGCTACCAACACTGCTTCCTTCAAGTTTCACTCCAGGTTGATGGAACAACAACAACTAAAATTATTAGTGTGTCCTTCTTATAAAACAGTAACTTATATTTGTACTACTTGTATGCCTCCTTTCACGCAAGGGTTTGCTTCACATAGCATGATTAAATATAGGAAACAAAGCTATCAGAGTACCAGATATATAGATAGTTTCACATTTGTATACATTTCAATGCATATTTGACTTTCATATTTGATAATAAGATGAAATACAAATTTAAAACATAGGTCAAAGAAGATTTTTATTGAATTTAGGCAGCATTTAGTTTGAAAACATTTAAGCACCAGCTGTTGATACAGCATATTAAAGGATATTTCTACATTGCCAGCACACCTTTCAGGAGCGCTACACTGCATGGCGAGTACACGAGATGACTGGGTAATTATAAGACTCTAACTGACTGCTTTTTGAGACAGATGTTGTGTTCATGAATCTTGAAGCAGGTCAGAAACCCAAACTGACTGCAAAATGAGACAAGAGGTCTCTCAGCCACAGCCAAGGTTCTCTGCTCTGACAAGACAGCAGATGGCTGTTTGTGGAAATAACAAAACCACATCAGAGACAGGGAGAGTCAGAGGACGCTGCAAATTCTCCACTACAGCTCGTCCTCCTACACAGATTGCCTTTTCAAGTTGTCACTTGAAAATGTTTTGATTTAAGCAGAAGGAAAATGTACTAGCATGTTTTTGTTTTCTTCTTTTTGTATTCAACATGCACCACCGCTATTCGCTGTTGCACTGTGTAAGGGTGTGCGTTAGCATTACGTTTCACTGACACTCTGTTGAACTGTGTGTTACAAAACGACTGGATGAATTTGGTTATTCCCATGGCTACTTTGTCTGTGAGTGCTTACAAGCGTATGTCTGTGCATGTCCGATACAGCCTGGTTGTCGGCCACTAGGGATGCAAATTTTAAGCGATTTCTGTAGTTGGTTGCCTTCACAAACAATGTTTTAACCATTGACGTGACCTATGTTTGATGCAAACTATGAATTGGCAACATTAGGAGTTGGAAGACCAGATACACTAAACAGCTTGAATGATAAATAACACAAAATTATGACCTAATTTTAAATTGTGGAGCTCCTGTGTCGCTATTCAATAAAATCCAAAGTAACTTTGAGCTTCATTAGAGGACTGCTGTAACCTTCAACAGAAAAATAACCTGCCGTGTTATTGAATAAATGTAAAACATGTTACGCCAATCTTCACGACGACTTCAGTCTGACTGGTTAACACAAAATCTGCAGACCTGATCTACACTGTGTTGTTGACTGCAGCTAACGTTAGCCCAGCTGCTGGAAACAGCTGCTCAGCTGGACGGATGACGAACAGGGAACGACATGACGAGCGACACTGTCGCTCCGACTTTATCTGTTCATTTACTGCCACCGCTAAAACGCATTCATATCAGAGAAGGGGAGTGTCGCTTACATACAGCTGGAGTGTCAGATAGCTAAACTGCACAGCCACAACACCTCCAACTCCTCACAGCTTTATGTTTCTGAGTTCATCAACGAGGCACGTTGCGACTTTTTTTTCTCCTTCAGACGGCAGGGATGTGTGTTTGTTTTACAATAACTCAATCTCATTAAAAGGTAAGATGCTCCACCTAGTGACGTACTACAGCAAATTTAGATAAGATAAGATGAACCTTTATTAATCCCCAGAAGGAAATTCTGGAATATATAATAATAATAATAATATATTATAAAAATATATTTTTGACCAAAAACTTCAACATTAATATTGATAATACCGTAGGGTTGACAACTGGTGCTTTCACTAAATATTTACACAATGAGATTTTTGATATATAATCATCAGTAATATATGACATGATATATGATAAGGACTAAGTGGTTAAAGGCAAACACATGCTATATGATATTACAATATCCAAAATCTTGGATGATATCTAGTCTTATATCACAGTATTAATATAATTTTGATAAACTGTCCAGCCCTAGAATCTAGAATGAGTATTTATACTGAAATATTTGAAATAAACTACATGATAGAGGCCAATGCATTATCTTCATATAGCTTTATGTATGTATCAAAACTGCACTGTGATCAAACGTTCATACAGCATGTTTTCTGTAAAAGATGATGGTTTTGTTTATCAGCGGTACAGAACACAAGGTTACCTAACAGGGACAGCAGCTATTACACTCTCAGCAAACACTCCAAACACAATTATTACCTCCAACTTAACTGTTCGTCACAGCAGAGCATTGTTCATGAGCTCCACAGCTACCACATTTAAAGTAAGCTGAACATTCATGTGCATTCACACAGCTTTTAAAATGATCACTACACCTGCATCACCAAAACACACACACACACACACACTAGGGATGCTAATTCTGAAAGAGACATTTAATCAATAACTGACACTCTTTAACCGATTATTATCCGTTAAACAACAAGATTAGTGTCTCATGCAGCCGCGGTGCTGTTGTTGTGGACATGCGGCCACTTTCCCAGTAAAAGTCTGCCACCACCACCGCATCATTTAGTTTAGTTTAGCAGGTGGTCAGCTGTGTGTCTGCCCGATGTAAAGATACTCTGTCTCTTGGCATAACTTTAGCAATTGTCTGACAGTGTCTGTGTGCTTTGTTAGCAGATGTAGTGATGCTGGAAGCTTTGGTCTGACACGTGTGTGTGTGTGGCGGCGGTGAGTTTATAGCTGTGAACGTAGCTGTAGCCAACAGTGTGTGTACAGTTTGTCTGTGAATACATACTATGAGGCTACAACTCCTCTGCTCTGTGCTCCCAAGTCCCCAGGAAGAACATAATTGATCCCAATGTTCGTAGTGGCCAAATGGTGGTACTACAACTTTGTGTCCGTTGCATAATGCCGTTGGGCCCAAAAGGACTTTTTTGCATAAACACACATTGGTCTGGTGAATCAGCTCCCCAGTACGAACACTTTAATAGTCCTTATTTAAATCAATAGGTCCTAAAAGTTGTAAAACGCACTAATAGCCAAATCCAGAGTTATTTCCTTCCTCTGTTTATACCTATGGAGACCGAGACCATAGTGACAGCCATGCCGTGACTTTAGTTTACCGTGACCGAGCCATGTGACTGAGCGGACGCTACTGCACATATTGGCCATGTGCAGTAGGACCCAGTAAGACCCGGAAGACCCCAGAAGATCCGGGTACTTTTCCAGGTGGAAGTCGAGCCATTTTCATGCAACATTGAGCAATTTTCATAGGAATGAAGGGGGCCCCGCCTCCAACGCTGTATCCAATTAATACATCCATGTGTGCTCCACTCAAGACCAACAGAGAAAACTGTCTACAGTAGTTCTTTCACTCTACTACTACTTGCCTGTAGCTACAGTATGTGCTTCTCCACAAGACAGCCATTATAAAAGGGAAGAAGTACATCAAATGACTGGACAGCTGCAAATGATAGCAGGAATAATGACCCTACTGCCACATGTTTGAAACAACTTCATTTTCTGTAGCCTTCCAGCCTATAGTGTATTCTAACAGATGGAGTTCAGCCAAAAAACGTCCATTCCCTCTGATCAATACTCGCATAGCAGATAAACTAGGATGGATTGAATATCTCATAAAAAGGAGATTTAGTTGGCGCTAAAAAACCTTTTACGTTGGTGTGAATAAATGCTGAAATGGCTGTATTTCTTTCCAAGTGATTTAACAATAGGATTCATAGGAGGATGCTTTACTTGTACATATATAATAGTACTTTATTGTCAGTTCCTCAGGATAATGCAACTGATCTAATGAGAATGAAGCTTCCTCTACCTAAAGCGAATCTCCACGGGCAGGCTCTCTGTGATTCACACCACAGACAAGCATAAAAAATACATATAATTCCTTGCATAACCTTACATACATTACTTACCAACATCTCATGAATATAAAACATAAACAAACATGCCTATGCATGCAAACACAGAGGCCTTTCTCTAAAACATCAACACAGCTGTCTTTTTCCTCAAGCATTCATATTCCTACATCACTCTGAATGGAACCCGGCCAGTAGCACCCCACAATAAATGACTTCCCTTCTCTGTGTTATTTAATAAGCACCAAGATCTTTAAATTCACCCGTCCTTGTTAGAGCTTGCCACAAAGCACAGCAGAAGCAGAGAAGTGGGAAAGAAATGTACTGAATATTGAAGGAGAATATTTCAAACTTTCTATTTTGCAAATAAAGACCATTAAAATGCCTTATAAAGTGTTTAACTAATCCTTATTGTGCTTTGCTTTCTTGAAAATGATTCTTTGCAAATTATTTTATCTGTAGAACAACATATGGGGCAGAATAATGTAGACCTGTTAAAGATTATTGTTAGGGCTGTCAAAGATAATGTGATGTAAATGCATTAATGATCACTTCTACAACTAGAATGAAGATACTGGCATTATATGAAACTAGAAAACCAAAGGAATCCATTGGTACCAACCAGGTCATACTGGCTTATTGTGAAGGAAGCTAAATAACACTCCAATTTTATACAAAATTTTGGGGAGGAAAAAATTTCATGGCCATTTTCAAAGCGGCCCCTTGACCTCAAGATACATTATATGAATGAAAATAGGGTCTATGGGTACCCACGAGTCTACCCTTTACAGACATGACCACTTTATGATAATCACATGCAGTCTGAGGCAAGTCATAGTCAAGTCAGCACACTGACAGCTGTTGTTGCCTGGTGAGCTGCAGTTTGTGATCTTACGATTTGAGCAATTTGTTTTGCTAAATGCAGAATCTGTGCCCACTCCCATGTATATAAGAGTATTGAACACCTGACAAACCTCCCTTTAAAAGGTACATTTTGAACAGATAAAAATGCGTGATTAATCGCGCCAATTAATTATGGTTAAATCATTCAAATCAGTTGACAATCCTAAATATTATTGCATAAAATCAGAATTGCAAATTTTGATTTTAACCAACTTAGTGTATTTCATTTTAATTTAGTATTGAGTATCTGTGTAGCGTTGCAATGCAGGAACATCAAATATGTCAGGTGACAGAAATGTACTTTTTTTTTTTTCTGCATTCAAATGTATATTTTCAGTTAATTGCGTTTTTTTTCAAATACAGTATATTTATTTTAAAATCCCTCCCCTCTCCAACAAGCACAGGAGGATTTTGGAGGTGTGGCCACAAACTGTAGGTCATGTTGGCCTTTGGCTCAGGAGGAGTTAAAATACATTCTTAATCACAGCAGTGGCTGTGAAACTAAGAAGAGTCCACAGTTTTCACACAAATTCAAAATACCTTTTTAAAGTGACACAGTTTGAACCATATGGCCCAGTATGTAATTAAATCAGGACTCTTATTGGGGGAAAGATAAAGTCAGGATAAGCCAAAGAAAAACTTGAACGTACTGTATGGGCCAAAAATGCACAAGATCATCCGACAGGGGAAGTACACTGTATATGCAGTAGGCAGCCTGTATGGATTTTACTTGAAGCAGTGTGAACTAGGGATGTGCATTCCAGGCAAAAATACCATTTGAAAATCACCAAGAATTCATGAATTGTTTTTCGAAAATCAATGCAAAAGTGGATAAAACATTACGAGTCATGCCCCCGTTTCTCTCAAAGTTCATGTTGTAACCCGCAGCAACAGACACAAGCCAGATCAGCAGTGATTGTTCACAGACTCTGAAGAGGAACGGCAATTTTGACAGAGTCAGAAAGAGACACTGACTTTCTTTCATAATGTGTTTGGAGTCACTGGCATGCATGGTTAAGCCTGATAACAATAATACCTCTCAAACATGAAATTCCACCACATCATCACATTAAGGTGATGCTGCCTGCACGCTCCTGCCTCCATCAAATTAAATCCATCATACCCAACACAAATGCTGTGTCGTGCAGCACCCGTAGAATCCCTATTCTGTTGCTGCATGTTCAAGAAATCACTTCTGTCACACACACGCGACTATCCAATGACACAAGCAGGGCGTCAGTCAGCCTTTACTCAATGAGCAAGACTTGTTTTTGTTTTTCTTCAAAGAGGAGGCTGGTTGGGGAAAAAAGAAACGGTTGTTTTCTTACCTGAGACGGTCCTGACAATCTCAGAGGTGTTCCTCAGGCCCACGAAGGAGAACTGGTAGAGCCTCCAGGAGCGAATGTCCCCAACCTCCACTGAGCTCCTCTTCCACTTGTACACAATCTCCTCCCTGGGGTAGCCGTCTGAGCAGGAGAGAGTACAGTTACATGGAGCTCTGTTAAAACAAGGCAGCTTGGTGCAAAAATGACAATTTATTCCAAAGACTAACATTCATTCATTTTAGGGCATATCATAAAAAATAGCTTTGGTATTTTTCAACCTGGATCCTATTTTCCCATGTTTTTGTGCATAAGTGACTAATGCAGTTTTCAATTTCTGAAACTGAACCAGTACTGAGGGAGAACGCTGCAACGGCCAGCTGCTAAACGGGCTGCAATGTAAGCACTGAGGGCAGTTCTGCAACATAAATGTACGTCCACTGAAAGTGCTTGTTTTTGCCCCTGACAGGCTAAGATTGACAACATTAAGGAAAAGACCCAACAGAGAAACAAAGCGCTCCTCTTACCTTTCTCTTTCTGTTATCGTGTCATGTGACTTGTTGCTGGAAGACAACGGTGGAAACAAGGAGTGACAGTTGGAGAGAGGAGTGCCACGCGACACAACTTTGTTGTGCTGGAGTACAGAAAGTGTAGCTTAGTATTATCTAAAAGATTTTCAGCATCACGGCTGAATATTCAGTTGATTTTGACAAAGCAGAGGCGATGCGACATTTCACAATGAGGCTTCTCCGAGCAAACGGTAAGAAAAATGTTTTATTTCTCTGCAAGCTCCTTTCCATAATGTTGTCAGACACTTTTAACAACAGTAATAATAGGAGATGTAAAACGACGGTGCCAGGTTGCCCCAAATAACTGCATTATAGCTTGTTTAGCTGCTGCGGCGTTCTCATCAATACTGGACCAATTTCAGAAATTGTTGCCCTGATTAGTAACTTTGACACAAAAAAGTGGGAAAATAAAGTCATGGTTGAAAAATACCAAAGTAAGACTTGACTCCTTGGATAAGCTCTCCACTTTATACTGTTAAACCATGTGTTTTAACATTGTTCAATATAAAACAAGAGCATACAGCACAGCCTGTTTTATTTCATTCATCCATACACACAAAGCCAGCTAGCTGGCATATAAACTGTTTCATGGAGAAACCATCATATAACACACATATATATATATATATATATATATATATATATATATATATATATATATATATATATATATATATATATATATATATATATATATATACACACATATATATATACACACACATATATATACACACACATATATATACACACACATATATATATATATATATATATATATATATATATATATATGTATATATATACACATATATATATATATGTATATATATACACACATATATATATATGTATATATATACACACATATATATATATACATACATATATATATATAAAACTTATGACAAAATATACAGTCCATCTGTGTGGAGTGAAAATTTGATCCATGTCTGTCTCTGAGCTGGATTTCGGTCATTTTATGACATCAATAGGATGCTCTCTGGTTGCATTACTAATGCTTATTCACTTAGACGATGCTGATGTATTATCACAATCAAATATTTGTTAGTAGTGAATTCATGTCTGGTATCCAAATTTGTTATAAAAAGGCACAGTTAAGCTTCTCTTAAATTAAATTTGGAAATGGGCTCCTCATCCTGTGAATCATCTCGTGTTGTCTTCAGTCTAGTTATGAGCTGTGTGCAGCCGACGAGGGAGCAACTTGAATAATACACATGAAACTTCCTCACTTCAAACTTTAAATGGCTTCATTACTAAAGTGCTCGCAGACATCCAGTAATGCTGGACCTCAGAGGAGCAGGGGATGGAAGGATCTGCCACATTACAGCCAGCCAGGCAGGCAGGCAGGCAGTCTGCTCCTTCGCTGGCAATGCATCCAGGACAAATTATTGATTCAGTTTCCATTTGGGAAGCTACAACAACAATGCTCGTGGAGCTGCAATGTCGTGAATTCACTCTGAGCAAACTGTAATAATGTAGCGTATCATCTGAAGCCTTCTTCAAAACTACTGCAGAAGAGGAAAATCTACCAACGCTTTGTTGCTCCGTGGCACGTGTTGAGAAAATACGTCCACGTGATGAATCGCTGCACACTGCTCGGCGCTCCGCCCGCTGCCTCTGAGATTGAGCTCGTGTGCTGCGCATCAAGCGATTCTCAAAGTTCTGAAAACATCCACAGCTTTCATCAAATTTAAATGAATGCTTCTGCTCCATTTTTAGGCCTGCTACCCCCCCTTGATTTCTCTTTCTTGTTGCTCTGGAGCTATTTAGGAAGCATTCTCTCTGGAGAATATCCCATGGTGCATCTCTCTGTGGAACCATAGCGGCCTCATTAGCATAACTTACCCCCCATCCGCTCCTCGCACTGAGGGACTGACTCATCTGGACTCGTGGCACTTTTTAGACCAGTATTGACAAAGTGCAGGAAAATCTACCAGTGCTTTGCCTTTGGTCGAGTTGTCAATAAATCATCTATTATTAAATCCCTTCACTGAATGCCAGCATGTACAAGGAATGGATTAACTGTTTAGATATCTCATATTGCAACACATTGTATATTTTTTGTCATTTAATACAGATATATTTTAGGACTGATGTTAGCTGGCAAAAAGAGAAAGATGTAGTTGGAGGGTTCCGATGTGGTGGTATTGACGATAACCATGATGTTTAAAAATCATGTTAATAATACATATATAATAATATTATGTAAATAAACCAGCACATCTTAAATCACACTACAGAGTGATGTATTTTTGTAGGCCAACCAGAAAGTCAGCATCGCCCTGGTTCCCTCAATAAAGGCTGAAGCTATTTCTCCTCTGGGTTTTGGATTATTGTAGAAAATAAACACTGTGGCAAACAAACATTAATGATATTTAAACATTTTGCTCTGTGAGATAATCTTCACAAATGAATACCAGTTTTATGATTTCTGAAGCGTGAATGCAATCAGAAGAAAAAAGTTAACGTTGGGCTATAAACAAACTACACCACAGTCGCATGAGCACGGGTTTACACAATGAGGATGTAAAGGCGGCGTGACGACGTTTAGTAGTCTCATTTAGCCACTTGTTACCAACCGCCTTTTTTAAGACACATAAAGGCTTCAAAATTAATCAATCAAAAGTAATTACTGACATATTTCATATCGTAGAACAAAACATTAAAATCTCCTCAGCTTGTGTGTGCTAACTTATTTCTGGGTTTTAGGACTCATTCTGCAGCACTCTATTTTACAGTTAGTTAATATATTTTGAGTGTAATTGTTTTGCCAAAAAAAAGAGAGAAAACACACAATAAACAAAGTTAAAGATGGAGTTGACTGATAGCTTTATCATTCTCATTTCTATTATTATTATTTTAAAAACATCACGATAATATCGTTATGAAATATTTTGGCCACAATAATCCCGTTGTGATAATCTGATATTGTGACAACCGTTATCTATAGAATCTACAGAATAGCTCTCTACAGTGTACAGATACTGTACATGCACACATATTTTCATATATGCATGAGCCTGTTAAACCTAAACACATATATGACTCCTCTGAAAGAAATCCTGCAGCTTGAGTTTCTTGGTTTGGCTTGTTGCATAATGATTCTTTAAATGATGTTTTTCTTCCTCTTCTTGTTGGCCAGAGTGTGTGTGTGTGTGTGTGTGTGTGTGTGTGTGTGTGTGTGTGTGTGTGTGTGTGTGTGTGTGTGTGTTTGCATTTGAGGTAAACAGTGGGAGATCAGCATATGGCCAAACTTACAGCTTGAAAACTCCAGGGGACACGAGTGCTCATCCATTGGGAAGTTGTTCAGTTTAAGCTGGCACTCAGCATCGATGGTCAACCTGTGGAGACAATATTTGAATCAACTGACTCACTTACTAAAGAGATAAGAAGGATGGACCCTGCAAAAATAAAAAAAATAAATGAATAAATAAATAAAGTAAGAAATAAATAAGTCAATAAATGTAGCAAAAATAATATGAAAAATAAATGTAGCCACTAATGAGTTTATAAAATGTGACATAAATTTGAATTTATTTATTTGTATTGTATCATATTTTGTATTTTACATTTATTTTGAAAAATGGAAAAATACATGAATAAATTAAACAATAAAATGAATAATTGAATTAATAAAAGGGAAAATTAAACTGAAGAGTAAATCAATAATGGAATTAATAAAAAGTCAAAGAAATTAAGTACCAAATAAAAACAGAAATATCAATTTATGTCACATTTTATCAATTATATAATGGTGACATTTACTATTAATACATTTGTTTTGTTATTGCATTTACATATTTATCAAATCATTTATTTATTTATAGATTTTTTTAAATTTTGGTCCATGTAGAAGAATGTAAATGTGTAAATATAGATTTTAAACTGCATATAGTCTATCATGAAATAATAGTTTACATTTAAAAGCATGTTGGAAACGTCAGAATTAAACCCCTATCCTTATCAGTACTAACACAAGAAATTATTAATTAGAATTTCGCGAAACTAAATTGATGTTTTTCACGGCAACACACACACACGTCTTCCTCTTTTTCACACTTCAGGGAGTTTGAAGGCAAAGTCATTAAACTTCCCCTTAATGAGAGAATGACCTTAAATGACTTTACCCATCCATGCACTCGCTATTGTCATGTATCATTGTCCTCCCAATCACGCCGGTCATCCTAATTAACCACTGGTTAAATTCAGAGTTCTTTAACAAATTAATGAAGTGGAGGGGTAGTGTTAGCATAGCAGAGCATCCATCATGGCTCGATTGAGTCCAGAATAGTCCACTTTCTCTCTTATTATCACTGATGATATACTGTAGTGTCAGTATTAATGTCTGCTATATTTATGACAGCATGCAAAACAATATAATAAGCACAATTAATATTTCCCTACAATCTATCCTCCTGTTTTACATGTTTGTTGCTAGTTCCACAGGTTTTACACTCAGCAACCAACAACACTGTCCAGCCCACCAGAGCAGTGACCTGGCTACTGTTTGTCGCTCTTCAGGCAATACAATAGGAACATTTTAAATGTTCACTTTCACGTAGGGCTGTCAGTTGACGCATTAACGAAAATTTGTTTTCACCCAACTAATTTTTTAATGCATTAATGCAACTTGTGATTGGAGGTTGTGGTGGGCTCAGTTTTAAAGCTAGAGTGAAGATACTGATGACACATGAAACTAGAAAACCTAAAGAATCCACTGGCACCAACCATGTCACACTAGCTTATTGTGAAGGAGGCTAAATACCAAACTTTCACTATATTTTGCCAAGGAAGAACTGGCATGGTCATTTTCAAAAAGGATCCCCTGACCTCTGACCCCTAGATATGTGAATGAAAGTGGGTTCTCTGGGTACCCACGAGTCTCCCCTTTACAGACATTTATGATAATCACATGCAGTTTTAGGGCAAGTTAGACTCAAGTCAGCACACTGACACACTGACAGCTGCTGTTGCCTGCTGGGCTTGTTTGCCATGTCATGCTAAATACAGTACCTGTGAGGGTTTCTGGACAATATTTATCATTGTTTTGTGTTGTTAACTGATTTCCAGTAATAAATACATACATACATTTACATAAAGCAAGCGTATTTGCCCACTCCCATGTTGATAAGTGTTATACTTGACAAATTTCCCTTTAAGGTACATTTTAAACAGCTAATAATGTGTGATTAATTGTGATTAAATATTTTAATTGATTGACAGCCCTATTTTTAAAGCCATGTGCTGCATGTACTGTAAGAGTGCCTTAAAACATCAGTGTAGGGCAACGCAGTTCCAGGGTTCCCTTGTCACCAACCACTTCCAGCCTCATTCGGCAGGACATATTTCCTGCCCGCTAATTAATGTCAAATTTAAAATGCAGAAATTTAAAATTGCCCAGAGCCTGTTCAGGATAATCAGCGGCATGAATCATTTGTGTTGAGAGGCCGTACATTGTTGGGTACTTCAGAGCACTTTCTAAAGTACACGCATCGCTCGTGGTGGATTCCAGGAACAGCAGGAAGCACCTTAGTGGCAACAAATTGATGATAATCCAAATAAAAAAATGAAATGCTGCGCAATCATTATTAGCTCTTTGTCCAGCTTTAATGCCCAGGTTGTTGAGTCGAGACTGTATTTTCACCGTTATCTATTGTTTTCTGCTTTATTCAGGTGAGAGCACTAGAATTAATTGTTTATGTAAATAGATTTTGAACTCCCCATTATGTTGGCTATCAGGAAAAATCATATTTTTCCATGAAATCTAAAATTAGAAACACCTTTTTATCTTTTGGTTTAGACACTAAAACAAAATAGCAGAGATAAAAACTGGCAATTTAAATTTTCAATGTGATAAAACAGGAGCGATAAGTCGAGTAATTTTGCCACCCAGTCACACAATCAATCAAACTGAGTCTAATGAATGAGAAACGCCCAAATCTATTACTAATCTCTCATCTCAGGCATCCCTGGTATTTTACCTCAGGGTGTAGAGTATCCGACCATCATTCCAGATTCGAAGCATACGATTGGGCGTGGTGATCCAGTGGGCGTCGGCCTTCTTTGAGTTGCGGAAAAAGGTGTCCGGGATCCAGATCTTCCCGACCATGTTGCTGTTGAGACGCAAGACCTTCATTGTGCTGTTGAATTTTAACCTCCTGTCGTACCAGGTCTGAGCGAAAAAGATGTCGATGGTGTATTCCTGACGACAGAACAAAAACACAGTTTTAACCGAACTGTTATGTTAAACTTCAGCTGAACAGATTTTACGTAACACACCAGATAAAAGCCTCTGTTTGTCAGGAAAGCCTTGCAAACAGTACTGTTTGCAACCAGCGCTGTCACCAATGTGAATTTGAACTGTGAGATGCAATGAGATCAAATGTGGGCTGCAAAAGCACTGCTCTGTTTCATCTGGCTGAGGGGAACTTTTCTATGCCAGTGGAAACTTAATACAAGATGGTTTCTATTCAGGCCAAGAAGTCCTTTTGTCCATACTAAAGAGCTCTGTTGAAAAAGACCATCTTGACGCCCTCAACCTGAAAATTAAATGTTCAACGGGGCAATTAATAATTCCCCTTATTTGGCTCAAGTGTTATCTAACCTCATAACCTGCCGCCTTGGCAGCACTTTGTCCTGAGCCTGACAAAACCTCCTGTCTCCTATTCAGTCCCTGTGAGAGCTGAGTAAGAACACACATACGACGGATGAAAGGAGGCCCGAGCAGAGTCGAAGAGCTGAGAGCGAAGGTGAGATGTGGTCTAATGTGAGAGGCAAAGGAGACACGGCGAGTGAGAGGGAGCGATCAGTCTCTTATTTATTTTGTTATTTGGAATGGCTGAGCCCTGAGGTTCAAAGTAAAATACAGCACGAGAGAGAAAAAAATCTGGGGATTTGTGCGCAAGAGGGCACAGAGGCATTAACTTCCTGACAAAGCTTAGCCCAACAATAAAGCCCAAATCCATGCCAAAGAGTCCTAAACGAGATTTGAAAAACAACATTTTCAGCAGGCAACATTCCCATCCTGAAAACATCCTTTTTTTCCCCTCACAAAGGACAGGCAGACAGTTCAAATCCAATGATGAGAGAAAAGATTGAAAGCCTTAGGATCTTCATCTGGGCCCTGCTGAGTGGGATGTATTATGTATTGTTTTTTTTATTATCTTTAACCTATATTTACTCTGGGATCTTTCACAGAATCACACTTCTTTCAGCTGAAGCAGCTGCATGCATCCAAGAACTGCTCAGCTCGAGTAAAGAACGTATATTGCTAAGAAGTGAAACTCAATTATACAATGGCAGCACCAGAAGTCACCACCGCACCATTTGCTAGTGTACCGTTAGCGAGTGTCTGCGGCGGCGGCGGCAGTGAGTGTGGTCGTCTGCGGTGGTAAAGCTGTGAACGTAGCTGTAGCAGACAGTGTGCGTACAGTTTATTAGTCCGTGAATAAATGTTACGAGGCTACAAGCTACCACTCCTCAGCTCTACGTCCTGCATCGCCAACGCTGACTCAGAGACTCTCTTAAGGTGGACCAGCTTTTCTCCTTTAAGTGACAAGACGCTCCTCAGAGGTTTGCTCATCTTTTCAATTTCAATTCCTAGTGTTGAACAATAAAAATATCATAAATATGCATACTATTATAATTATTGACTTACTTATTTAACTTTTTTTGCCCAACTATTTCCCAGAGGAGAATAAAATGAACATAAATGGAAGTTAGAAATATCCAGCACACAGATTTTGAGAGCAGTCTCAAACTTTTTCATGTCAAGGATCCAAAATGGATGTCCAAAAGACCACAGACCGTGGATGTATAAGTGGTTGTGCCCTGTATGTTAGTAAATAGCCTACAACTACATTAAATTCTGTTTATGTGGTGTTACTATCACTGCCAGCTACTGGCTGAGAGCTGCTTGTTTGGGAACAGAGATACATCCACCATGGTACAAGCTTACAGCATACTGCCCATGGGTGCATTATAATATCATAAAAGTGATGAATCACAGCCAGTATATCCATTATTACAGCTCCATGCAGCTAGCAGGAAGCTGGCAGGACCAGATATGGCGGTTCAGTCCTGCGTTCCGATGCTTTTTATTCAGCTATTAATGAATTTTACAATTCTTAGAACAAATGATTTAAATAAGGGCTATTTAAGTGATTGTCCTGGGAAGCGATTAACCTAAAACAAAAAGATCCTCTGATTTACAGACGTCTCTTTATACATTCACAGCCACAGACTCGTTTGGTCCAAAATAGCGGCAGCGCTACAGGAGCGTCATCCAGCGGCCTGCTTCTATACTCCTCGGCTTTAGTAGCCACAAAGCATCACTTTATGATTCCTTTTCGTCTTCAAATCTAGTCTGTCCCACCCCTGTCCCCTCTCTAACATGTGCTGCAACTTTGCCATATTTCAAATATTCCTGCATAATTCATAAAATTGGATTTGTGCTCATGCCTAGATACTCTTCAAGAAAATCTACCTACCACACCACATTTGTCATGTCACAGTGTGAACGCACAGGCCCAGCCACGCTAATTACGTATGAATGTTAAGCAATCAGTCATCGTTTCATTGTCGGCGTGATGCCCTCGTCACACACATGCTCGCACGCAGACTCCCTAATGTGAGCGAAAACACACATCTTCTAACTGATCCCATCAACGCTTCTCCTCCAACTTCACTGTGACTGCAGTTACTGAGAGTGGGCGTTTTTAGCTAAGACTAAGTGAAATGGAACGCCACCGCTATGTAGAGCAGACTGCTCTGCAGAATGACAATAGAAGTGGGTTCTCAGCGGGGACGTGCCACAGAAAACAATGACACATAAAACAATGCTGATGTGAGAGATTTGCAAGAGACTCTCATTTTCTAATCCTATTTTCTCTCCAGCGAAGACTTTTCCTCTCCACCATCTGATGAGCTGTTCTTTTGATCGTCACTGCAGAATGACAGCTATATATTCTATCATGAGCTACTGTGCACTGTAACATTACCAGTGGTAATCAACGACAACACGGTGGGGTCTTCATATCTGAAAATGAAATCCAACATTTCCAACCCATCAAGCTGATATTTTTATCAACAGAAATACACTGATGCATGTGATTTTTGGAAGCTGGTACTGAACAAATAAGCAGTCCTCCCACTCACATTGGCTGAAACTGATGTGCATTGTTGCAAGAGAAATAAAACAAATACTACACAGACTTGACTTTGCAGACATAACAAGCTTCCTACATCTTACCATAAAGAGTAACTTTGATATTTTTGTGTCTAAGTGACTAATGGGGACAATTTTTGAAACTGGTCCAGTATTGAACGAGAACGCTGCTGCTGCCAGCTGCTAAACAGGCAATTCAGCACCGTAAATATATAGTATGTCCACTAAAAATGCTTGTTTTTTCTACTGACAGACTCAGATTGTTATTATAACTGTCTGACAACATTATGGAAAGGACCCGACTGAGAAATGAAAGGTTTTTGGGGCGGCAGTAGCTCAGTCTGTAGGGAGTTGGCTTGGGAACCAGAGGGTCACCGGTTCAAGTCCCGACATGGACCAAAAACTGAGTGTGAACTGGTAGCTGGAGAGGTGCCAGTTTACCTCTTGGGCACTGCCGAGGTGCCCCTGAGCAAGGCACCAAACCCCCAACTGCTCGGGGCG
This sequence comes from Pterois miles, assembly GCA_947000775.1. Classification (NCBI taxonomy): domain Eukaryota; kingdom Metazoa; phylum Chordata; class Actinopteri; order Perciformes; family Scorpaenidae; genus Pterois; species Pterois miles. The sequence continues at coordinate 24,489,714 of CAMQGK010000052.1, forward strand.
CTTGTCTGGAGCAGCCCCCTCACTCTGACATCTCTCCATTACTGCATGTGTGTGTGTGTTTGTGTGCATGTACCATGTATAAGTTAAACAGAGTGTAAATTGAATTTCCCCACTGTGGGACTAATAAAGGTTGATCTTCTTCTTCTTCTTCTTCTTGCTAAGGTATTACACTGCAGCCAGTTTCTCTCAATACTGGATCAATTTTAAAAACTGTTGTCCCCCTTAGACACACAAAATGGGAAAAGATGGTCCAGGCTTAAGAATAACAATGTTATCCTTTAAAATAATAAAGTGGTTAAAAAAATAAGATGATTTTATTGAAACTTTAGACTCTAAATTGTGAATGTCAGAGTGAATGGTTGTCTGTCTCTGTGTGATAGTCTGCCAACCTGTCCAGGGTGTACCCTGGCTTTACCCATTGTCAGCTCCAGGCCCCTGGCCCTCAACAGGATAAGCAGTAACGGATAATGTATGGATGGATGGATGGATATTGCTACTTTAACAGTTGTATTCTATACACTATAACATGTTGCATGCATACACTAAAAGAATAATACTGAGGGAAATTATTATTGGACCAATACTAATATTTCCAAAATAGATAGTAATATATTGGTGCATGTACTATCACCTTATTGCAAGGTTATCTAATTGTTCTAATGTAGATTACTGGAATAGTATTCAAAAAAAAAAAAAAAAAAAAAAAAAAAACACCTGATAATGTACAAAATAAACAGCTTTGTGAACACGACATGTTGTGCAACCAGTAGACAATTTAAATGTGTCACTTTAACAATAAAAACAGACAGATGTGATCAAAAGCCTAAAAAAAAAAAACTTCAATCCAGATCCAAGAATAATCACAAACTGCCATATTAATTTGAACACACAAAGAGCTCGAACAGGTGACACCTCAGAGTGTCGCTGATGCAATTCTTGGCAACTACAAAGTGCGAAACATCTTAGGATTTGCCAACTTGCGCAGGCATTTGCAAATATGCTGCTTTGAGATCTGTCCTGCGTGTTGAGCGACACGGTCGGTCAACTGTTAATCAGTATTTCTAACTTGGAGTAAGTGTTGTTTATCGCAACGCGGCTGCATTAAACAGACCACATTTATCCCCATGTGGTGCAAAGGCCAGCGCAGTAGTTAAGCATCTGATTGACACCTGCATTGTGTTGCTACACTACAAGGGCAGTGGGGCAGCATAGTGATTAGCAGGACCAAACGATCCACCATGACAGCAAGCATCTGCCCTGCTGAAGTGTGCTTGAGCAAGACACTGAAACCCTGCCAGCTCCAGAGAGGAAAGCTGCTCTCTGGATCATTATACGCTCAGCTCCCCGAGGACGGAGGCAGGCCCGACACGTTTTTTTGAATAAATATCTTCCTTGAGTTATACATGCAGTTTCAGACTGATTATTGACAACAACGATAAAACATTAACACAGTGTTACTCACCATATTGATGGCATTTACTGGGCCGATGCTGTTGACAAACATGTCTGTGTGGATCACTGTTGGTTTGACTGCAAAGAAGCACAAGGAAATCAATTTCAGAGATGAGCAATAATGTATTATGTACCTGTATAACAAGTTTCAGGAGGTAGTTTAGCAGTTTTGTCTCTATCTTCATCACCAATGACGAAGAAGAGGGAAATGATCTCCCTGTTGTCAAGGCGTGGATAGGAAGCCGCTGGACAACATTACTGCTCAGCTAGCTTTCAGTGAAATGTCACGTCAAGTTTAACAAACCTGACAGACAGGTACATATGATGAAATCATGAGAAAGTTTTGAATTTTTGCACACCGTCTGCACTGTGAATACGCGTTTCATCATGGACATTTATCAGGCATCACATTCACAATGTGAAACAACAGCATCTTTATACTCAAGCCACAGGCTAAAATCCATTAAATACAACAGAAACATGTAAACAAAAATAGAAAAATATCGCAATAGATCCAATCCAAAACCCTCAAGAGAAAAACACTGTACAAAAAGTCAGTGTTTCAGTGTTCACAGTGATAACACGATCAATTACTGTTAAAAAAAAATGAAGTAAATTATATTAAATATCAAGCTGAAACAAAGTAAAACCTTAAGTCTAATGTTCTATAACTAGGGCTGTCAATGTTAACCCCATAATAATGTTAAAGCAAATTTGTTTTAACGTCACCAGCTTCTTTAAGGCATTGATGCAACCTGTGGTTTTCGGGCTGTAGCAGCTCAAGTGAAGATGCTGGTATAATCTGAAACTAAAAAGCCTCAAGAATCCATTGGTACCATCCATGTCATACTAGCGTGTCTACATGGTGGTGAAATAACGCTCCTAACTTGCGCTAAATTCTGGCAAGGAAAGACTGGCATGGCCATTCTCAAAGGGGTCCCTTGACCTCTGACCTCCAGATATGTGAATGTAAATGGGTTCTCTGGGTACCCACGAGTCTCCCCTTTACAGACATGCCCACTTTATGATAATCACATGCAGTTTGGGGAAAGTCATAGTCAAGTCAACACACTGACAGTTGTTGCTTGTTGGGCTGCAGTTTTCCATGTTGTGATTTAAGCACATTTTTTATGCTAAATGCAGTACCTGTGAAGGTTTCTGGACAATATTTGTCATTGTTTTATGTTGTTACTTGATTTCCAATAATAAATATATACATATATTTTACTTTTCCCATGTTGATAAGGGTATTAAATACTTGACAAATCTCCCTTGAATGTACATTTTGAATTAAAAATGCGATTAATTTGTGATTACTCACAATTAACTGTGGACAATCATGCGATTAACTGAAACTAAATATCTTAATTGACTGACAACCCTATTTATAACATATCAGGCCAATATTTCAATAAACTACGCATGAAGACGACTGTAAAAAACAATCTCCAGATACATTTTATTTGCCTCCTTTCAGGGATGTTTTATAATCAATTATTGATGCTGTAAGTGTCTCAGGTATTTGTAATGTTTGTTTTTTTCAAATGGTTCGTGTAGCCTGTGGCTGAAGTAAAAAGCTGTTGGAGATTTCATATTTTTGTAATTTCTGCCCTGATTCATTTTAGGTCCCACTGTAAAAGCTAATGACTTTCAGTTCACTCAAGCATATACAGTAATTAAATTAAATGAGCCCATTTTACTTTTATGACACTGTATTACATTGCTGTGATTTTGCTAAAGTCTATATCAGATACTGCTGATGAAACAGAAACCCCAGGAGACTACACCGGCGCCTACAGGGCCAACTTCATCTTCTAACAGGCTTCATGCCAACATCAGACAACCACTTGCTTCGTCTGTATTTACAGCCGAACTCCTGTCCCATTTACCACAATACCTTTGTGCCTTCTGCAACATCCTGTCCATCCCTTTTCTACCTGTCCAAGCTTCAGGCCTGTGAGCTGCTCCTGATAGACAATCATTAAGTTACTGTCTCCTCACAGATCTGCCGATGCCCGGCACCTTGTTAGGTTAGAAGAGCCTCGTAAATATTTTTGACCTGACAAGGTCTGAGGAAGTATTCCAGGTTTTAGCCCAAAGGAGACCAACACATACGTTGCGTGATATTAGAAAACATATAAATGTTAAGACACAACACGCCGAACTCATGACCACACCTTGAAGACTGGGTGCTGGTAGCTGGTGAAAGAAAGGAAAGATTAACTCAAGACACCAATTTTTAATTTTGCCAGTTGGGTATCCGGAGCGCCCGCCACCCCAGAAACGGTGAAATCAGACAACCCAATCAGATTTTTGTGGTCTGTCTAGATCAGAAAACGTGATTTAACAAGCCATTCGGATTTGGCTCCTCTTCCTATCCTATGTCACATGCCGCTCCATCTGAGTATCTCCACCCACAGCAGACTGGGCTTTTCCAGAAGGAGGGCTTAAAGAGACAGACACTAAAACTGAGCTTTCTCACAGAGTGAATACAGGTATATTCACACAGACAGTATCAGATGAATAATGTGTTTTTTGAACATTAAAGCATGCAAACATGTTCTAGTAGAAGCTAGTGATGCACTGAGACTGGATCAGATATCAGGCTGATACTGACACAAATAGCTGGATCGTATACTGGTGACAATGGGACCGATGTATTCAGCTGAATTTTGTTGCTGCATTAAAAATGTTTTCACTTGAATTGTAATTCCTTTTAATTCTGAGTAAATTTATATCTACTTATTTATTGGTCACATTTTGTTTTACAAAGTTAAAATCGAGGCCGATGTTGCCTCACACATAAAACTATGATCCCAGTCACGTCCACAAAGGGAGGCGTACAGATTACTATTTAAACACTCGAAACCCAAAGCCCAGGTATCGCTATCTGGATTTAAGAAGTCAGATTGTTGCATCCCAAGTAGAAATACAAAACACAAGTATGAACCTGAAAAAGACCATGATTTGGCTCCTTCAAATTGGAGTGCTGCCCTAGGCTTTCCTTTTTCAAACTATTAAATGTTGAGAAGATACATATGTGTAAATAAATTATCTGTGCTTGTGTACATCTGTCCACCACCATGCATTATACCTCTTGGTGTCTGGTGCCTTCACTTAGTAAGAAGGACGGACGGACATCAGACAGTATGGCTGAGGAAACTAGAAAGCTTGGCGTCAAATGAAAGGCCCATGCTCTGTCAGATCCTCTAAGTCAGCCTGGGTCATTACACTTGTATGCTATGTAGCGCAAATGTTTATGGATGACTGGACGTTATGTCTGAGTCAGGTCAAAGCTCGATGCGGGAGCTACAGTGAGTGTGAGAGATAGACGGAGGGAGTGAGTGCAGGTTTGCATCCATTTTTTATATCACTCACAGGCATACAAGAATGTGCATTGCACCCCCACCCCTCACACACATACATGCATGGATGCATAAACACACACGCAATGCTGTTATTGGTTTATACTTGATCTCACATTATGTTCTCAATCAGTTTTGCTTTTGGACGAATATATCAGTGAGTGGCTATGAATACTAGCGCATATTATTGCATTGGCGTAATTAGAATTTATGTAGCCTGAAAATGTGATGCAGAAATTATATAACCCTGGACTGAATTATGAGTAAAAATCACATTAAAAGTTAAAGGAATGGCGTAAAATAGAATATTAATATATAAAAACAAATGGGTCTTATTTTGTACAGCCAAATGGAGAGTGGATGTGTTTCACAAATGCGTGAACAGATGCCAAGAAAACATTATTCCAAGATGCCAGATGAACATTAAGTGGCTGTGCTAAGATTTCTACGACATCATACGTGCCAACACACCCACCACAGGCGTCCTGGTAAATGGCTGATCGCATTAGCTCACAGACTGACCAAATACCGTGCATGAGCGACCATTTAGACCTGTTCATTGAACTCACTGTACAATAAATCTCTGGCCTTGCCTTTGCTTTCCATATTTGTGAATTCTATGAAACAATCTTTATTTTCTAGAAGGCAACGACCTTCATCAAAGCCATTAATGCATTATGACTTAAGAATTAAGGATTTTCTCTCTCTCTGTCCTATTTGCTTCAGTTTTCATACGTACAGTCGACTCCAGGGGCATTAAAATTAAATGAGCATCACAATGGACTTCAAAGGGAGACTGTGGCACAATCAGTGCTGAATCTAAATCCACAGCATTTCAGCGCTCTGAGGAGTGGAGGAGAGTCTTCGCTTTGCCTTGGTATGGTTGGCTGGTTGATTAGTTGGTGGATCAGATGACAGTATAGCCAGCTAATTATAACCCCTCTGTAGCTGTGTAACTTGGCAGCAGCTGGAACACCACCACCGAGCGAGCGAGATCATAGCGTGTTTGAAGATGATGGGTACGACGGTGGCAGCCAGCCGCCCAGCTACGTGGAGGCACTCTGGGCTGAAGCTTCACCTCAAAGCAGATTTGAGCGGCTCTTCAATTTATAGCACGGGCCCACTTCTGAAGTATCAAGAATAATGATGCTGCCCTTCATGAAATGTGTCACATTATACTGTATGCAGCATTGAATGTATTGTGCTGTATATGGGAAAACCATGAAAACCACGAAATAGAGTATAGTACTGTATATGCAACCATACTGCTCGGCTACATTCATCTTGTGCCATCATGTTAGTCAATTTATTACTTCCGCCAAGGAGGTTATGTTTTCACCACCGTGTTTGTGTGTCTGTCTTTTAGCAGGGTTACTCCATCCATTACATTTTGGTAGCAATCCGGATCATGATCTGGATTTAGAACTCGTATTCTGGCACCTTGCTCTCCGAATGCCCTTCTAGTTAGTCATGCTTTAAAGCTGCATCAGGTCAGTTTTTGGCAGTGGTACCTCTGACTTGATCTGTTTTTTGTTTTTTGTTTTTTTCACAGAAAATAATTGGCCATGTCTGTGGTGGGAAGCCAGTGAGGGACTGTATGTTTTTAGTTGCACTAGAAATGCCTACTGGTGAGCTGGTACACCTTCCAGGAAGGAGGTGGAATCTGGGGAGGAACCTCTCAGTGGCAGACGTAAAGTAGTAGTTGATGAGGTAGCACATATTTTTATCTTCTTAGGTCAAACGCGGAGGAAGACTTCCACATTGAGAGGAAAGTGGTAAAAAAAAATCCCCAAAACAGATAACGGATAAAAATTAGTCTAGTTAGGAAAACAAATGGTACAAATATATAGGTAAGACTAGGGAATTTTTATAATCTATTCCTGCCATTTGCAGCGTTAATATGGCACTAACCTGTGCCCCTGTAGTGAATGGAGATGCTTTTCACTGCTCGCATACAGAGTGGTATATCTTTGTCATTCTGTAAGAGTATGATTCTGATTTAATGCAGTTTTCCCAGGAATATTGACCCACGAATCAAGTATTCAAGAGAATGTGAATGCTATATATATGAATACTAATATATATCTCCCTATTCTGCTCTTGCAGATGGACGTGACAGGCTTTAGTATATACAAGCTTGTGCAGACGAGAGTCCTGCCCAGCTGTCTATCTGTCAAAGTGAAGGGAGTAAGCTACTTGTCTACTTCTCACATCAAGACAAGGCTTGCAGGACCATGACGGACTGCTATCCTGACCATAATGCACGCATATACATAAACATAGCAACACATTTTTATAGTCAGCCGGGCTGCCTGCCAACACACAACCCAAACACACACATACTGTAGAATGGACAGAGGCAAACACACAAGTACAATCTGTACTACCCAGAATGGTGTAATAATAAACTGTATGCTGCGCATATTAAACCCTCTGTGTCTAATTTCTACAGCCAGTGAATAGTCCACCCAGTGCAGCTGGCCTACCATTTATATTCCGTGCCATTAAAAAGTCATTATTTCTTTTCATTTTACAATTTGCAGCAGAGATATTCAAATATATATCAGGTGCTATGACTAACATTATTACTAGCTACCACCAGAGGTGAGGCAAGTCGCAAGTAGGTCACAAGTTGCAGGTCGAGTCCAAGTCCTAAAGCAGGTGCCAGGGTCGCTTAACTGTTAAATTAGCATCCCTACTTTGATTATATTGCTACATGCCCCATATACCCTCCTGACATACAATTTAATCCATATAAAGCCCTAAAAATGTCAACAAAATAGTTGTTTAGCATTCAGTCAAGCAAAAATGATGCATTTTTATATTACATTATTCTATTCTTACAAGTAGGCTTCCACCAGCTACCAGCCAATTCACAACAACCTGTTTCACAGGCCTGAATATGACAACTCAATGACTCAACATGTGGGACACATAAATGTAAACATTCGTTTTGAATCATGGGTCCCTTTAAATGTAATATCATTTTGACTTTTTGGCAAGTAATTCACAGCATTACTGTTAACTAAATGGCGACAGGTGATATAATCCACCACTTGCAATGTGTCATTTTAAACTGACTTAAAATAATAATCCTGCAAAATTCACCTTTTCCTTGTGTTTGAGCGATGTGACTGGCTGCTGCCGAATTAAGTAAAAAATGTATCTGTTGTCAGGGACAAACAGAGGATATCAAGTGATTCCAAGCCATCAGGCTGGAGTCAGAGAAAAATAACGAGTCAGCAGATTCCTGACCTAACTCAATTTTTGTGTGAGAAGCTAATGACTTTCAATGACTTGTTGAGGGACTTGTGTGACCCCTTGGGCGCATGAAATACTTTGAAAGTCACCTGAATAATGACAAAAACAGCACTGTCAACCTAACAGCTCCTTAAAAGCTGCTGAGTTCTTCATTAAAAAAGTATTAAAAAAAATAACTGGTCTCTAAATATTATATGCAAGTGTCTCTTCTTAGTTTGCACAAGTGCCTTAAGGTGCAATTCCTCTAATTGCTGCTTGATTCTCCAAAATAGGAACAAGACTCAGAGAAGTAATTCCCTTGATTGAATGTATTTCTTATTGACAATTTTGAGAATCATATTAAATATTGAAGGTGTATTTTGGTGTTGATTTGCAATCACTGACAAATGTTTCAGGCTTCACACCGCTGCACAGTCATGGATCATCTTCAACAAGTGAGAATGACAGGCTCCTTTTAGAAATCAGTGGGTAACATCACAGATGCTATGTTCCTATTTTCTACAGCTGATGCGTAAAGACCTTGGGTATAAGCATGTTTGTCAGTCAGTGAGAGCGTGTACATGTTTGATGGCAAATGTGGTCATAGACGTGGGCGTATTTCTTTGGGATTCTGCGACTAAACGGATCATCTGTGAGAAATGAGCGCCCACCTCCGATGTCAGGTCTGAGTTTGTTGTCATATCCGTCTAGTAGGCTGTTTAGGATGTGCGTGACGTCGCTCTCGTATACTTTTGGAGTCAGCACCCACGTCTTGTTAGACACCTCATCGTCGTCATCAGTCTGGAAGGAGCTGCGGGGAGGAAAGAGAAAATAAATACAAGCAATCAATAATTTTTTTGAAGGAGAGCGAGCAGTGTTTTTACTAGTGTGCTCTGCTTTCTTTATGAAGAAATATTAGGAGATGAGAGATACAGCGAGGAAAACAAGGCTTTTGAAGATCTCAATCCAAGGTCGGGAGATAAACTGGGATGTTTTCAGGGCTTTTCATCACCACGTCATTGCTATTAGAGACAAACTGAAATATGTTTTCCCTTTCCATTTGGTTTCTGTGATTTCTCATGAAACAAAGTAGTTGCAGCCTGAAAAATTCCTAATAGGAGTTACAGAAAAGAGTGAAATAAAGTGATCATTTTGTAGGATTGATAAGTGAATCATCTTTGGTGCACATGCAGTGCAACCTTTGTGATGCAGGACGTGCATTCTCTCAATTAGCGATGAACTGATCGGACGTCTTCAGTCCCGATACCGAGAGCAATACCTGGGCTCTGGGTTTCGGCTGATACTGAGTACTGATCCAGTACCAGAGTTTAATTATTAAGCTGTATGCCTCACTGTGTGGAGGTGACTGGGATCATTCTTTATGTGTGAGGCAACATCAGGCTTGACTTACAGTAAAAACTGCTTTCTTAACTTTGTAAAACAAAATACACATCAACAAATAAATACACAATTACTGAATCGGTATTTATTATTAAAATAATAAATCGTACGCCAACGACTTGGTGAAAATAAATTTTCAAAATTAACCGAAATTACAAATAGCAGTAAACCTCTTTTATGTAAATGTAGAACTGAATTTAATAGATCAGCCTGATTGTCACTGATACCCTATCCAGCTATTTGAGTCAGTATCAGCCCAATATTCAGTCTAGTATCGGTCCATCCCTACACTCACTACAGTGTTTCATTACACTAAGTTTGTCATTAAGCAAATACACATGTTGTTTTGGTCTACTGTCCGTTAAAGTCCTGTTGTCTCCAGTATGTATCATATATGTTTTTTTCACTGTCTGCATCGCTGCAACAATTCATGTATTGTAATTTGCAAAAACAAAATGTGTCTTCAAACTTCTTTAGTTTGATTCAGACTTGATAAACCTTCAATTTTAATGTGTTTTGGTTAACAACCCAGCAGTATCTCAAGACCAATCCCATAAGACCAATCAGATAAGACAGAAATCTCATGTTTGATGTGAAAATAAAATGAAAACACTGCGTCAGATCTTTGCATTTCCTGCATGGAGATGATTTTTTCTCAAAATCCTGTGGTTCTCGGTCTTATTGCCATACAGCACTTTGCAAGAGATGCAAAAATTACATGAACACAAAGCAATCCTGAAAATGGCATGAGGCTCATAGGTACAAGCTCATCTAAGAGGATATAAAATAAGATATATGGAGAGTTTATAGCTAATGGGAGTTATGCTGTCTCTGAGGGGGCGTGCTGCTAGGTGATTTACAGGAGATAACTCATCATACACGGTTTGGTTTATTTTCAATAGAACCTACACCAGTGCATATTAGTGTGCCCCGCCACACCAGCTGAGAGCCACTATCATCTATGTGACATCACTTTCGTCGTTAATTTTGTCCTCCTGGAAGCCTTGTACACACTTATCCCCCATGGAGACATGCTGCTAATGTTTAATTTAATGAAATGCCGTTAGATAGACAGCAACTTTGTTTGCGTTAGTCATGCAAACTCACCAGATGATGTTAACATCAATGTCAAGTAAATTTGGACGTAACGTTAAATGCCCACCTGGACAGATCCATCACAAGGACTCGTGAATTTCTTCTTCTGGTAAGACTGAGACAAGTCCAATAATGGCCGCTCTTTCAAAGTGAGATGTTTTGATTTTTGTAAAATGGAAAAGTCAAAACCACTGCCCCTCAAAATGGCCTTCATTGCATACATGTGACAAAAGAAATGTAAACAAATGTAAGAATTGAGTCTGAATGATAACCTCCAGAATCAGTGTCAATAACAGCTGAAGCTTTCCTTCAATTTAGTGACTAAATTCTAAGATGGCAAAGTTGAGGAACTTGAGGGCAGATCTGTTTGTCGAAGCGTAAACAGGGTTTTTAGGGCCCCACATGCTTCTGGGAAAGACAAGCCAATTTTCCCGGGTTTACTTTCTCACCTCAGATATCTCAAACTGAAAGGATAATGATGTCTCAAGAGCCCCTGACCACAAATACCTCCACAGCGGGGATGTACATGTTTTTCCTGCTCTCCCAGAGACAGCATGTTCTTGGTAAATTATGTCTAAAATGAAAGTTTAGTCTCTTTTACAATAGACATTTTTCAGGCTTGAGACCTAGATGGAAGATGGAGGTCCGACAATGCATTAGGGTGAATTAATACGTTGCTGTCGAGTAGGACTACACTGTGTCTGTAGCACTACTTTATGCTGTCTGCAGTAAGAGGAAAGATGAGAAGAGCCAGGGGGCAGGGGTGACGTGTGCATGGACTCTGTGTGTGTGGCAGAAAAACATGAACGTGATGGGTGAATGTTAGTGAAAGAGACGAGACTCGGGGCCAGATTTATGTCCATAAAAGAACAGAGCAAATTTGCGCCGCATCTTTTCATTCAATCTGCACTAGCACTATCTGTGTGTAATTAGTGTGTGATTTACTAAGGCAGCAGTTCATTACGCAGTCAGTGTCTGGGACTGCCTTCTGGATGCGTTTTGTGGGTGAGGAGTTCAATAAAGTGCTGTTTTTGTGGTTGGATTTTCCTGAGATTAGCAACCTCAAGGAAGATACAAGTACACGAAGAAGTAACAATATCCCAAAATACTTACAAAGGCTTCAAGTGAACTCTAAGAAAAATATTTAGGCATCTATTACTGATTAGGTTTTCATCTTGAGATCAACTTCAAGAGGTTTGTAAAAGTACTGCAGTTGAATCATACTACTGTCTAAAGAATTGAAACAGCTACTTCATTACATAGTTTTTAGACAATAATATGAATACGGCACAAAAGAAAACATGTCTTGTTAAAAAACGTATAAATTGCCATTAGCTTTTACTAAATGAAATCTGGGACTATTCATTCATTTCTTGCACCCCACTGTTACTGCATAGCAATTTGTATTGTGCTCAATCTTTCTTCATTTTGTACTCTTTTGATGTGTCTTTTATATTTCTTTTCTATAACTTGTATATTTATATATACACCATATTGTCTTAATGCTTTTTTTCTATTTTACGTAAATAAATCTGATTTATAGTGCACCATTCAACAAGGCAGTTCAAATTACCTTATTTTATCAATCTACCTGCTAATTTACCTTATCAAGAGCGCAATCTGTGTTTCCCTACTGCAGCAGCTCAGTTAATAACTTTAGTTCAAGAAATGATAGAAATGATATTTACCTCTATATGTTTGAAGTAGTTTTTTTCTTATTTTGACACAATATTAAGATTTCTTTAAAATACAGGAAAATTAAAATGTCTTTTTCCCCCACTACAATTTTCTATTAAAAACACAAGTGTAAATGTGCACACATTGTTTGGAAAGAGCTAGTTTTTCCATGGTAATATCTGATGCAATATGCAATCAACCACACATTTCATATCTGCTGCTATTTGTGTCATCTTCCATGTATAATGCATACGCATAAAGGAGAGGCCTGCATCACTAATTACATGGTAGTTGTGCATCAGATGACAGAAAACTTTGATTAAAAAAAAAAAAACAGATTTGTTCAGCACACAATGCATCAGAAACAAGTCAGAGAAAAGTGATAGAAGGATAGAGAGATACAGATGGAGAGAGATTCCAAGAAAGGAGGGTTTGGTGAACCAGCCAACAGCACAAAAGAGCAACAGTGAAACAGTTGGGAGCTTTCAGCGAAGCTTTAGAGCAATGAGGAGAAAAGTGACTTCTGAATGAAATAATAAAGAATCAGTAATGGTGAAGGGGAAAAAATACACCGTTTCCATGGCAAAACACAAGGATAAAGGCCCTGATAGCTTTCTCATGTTCTTAGGGTGGGTGCGAGAAGTAATGTTTTGACCAGCACTCTTTCTTAGACTGCATTAAGTGCCATTATGTGCCACCCATCTCCACCACAACACTACTGCCTAAAACATTAAACCTTAATAATTGCACTCTGGTGGACCCTTTTAGATGTGCCTTATTGGATGTTATAAAAGATATATCCAGGGACTACTGTCTCTGGCACATACACACTAGCTGTATAGCGAGAGATGTAGATGTGTAGATGGATGGACAGATAAACACAGCAGAGAATTAAGGGCGTAAGAACTTGAAACATCTCTGGTGTTTTTTTAGGTTGCTTGCAGAGCGTTTCTGTGTATGTGGAAATGCTCCAAAGACAAGCAGATCAAAAGGAAGAGCCATGTGTTCTCCACTGCAGGCAGATCTGAGGTTTTGCCTACTAATTTGGTACCTGAAGATCTACAGAGAGGTCTGCCTGCGCCAGTGTGTGTGCTGTTATGCATTTGTGTGCATATTAAGCGCTTGTTTTTCATGCATATGCATGTTCGAGGCTGTGTATGTAATGACGGCGAGTACTGGAGTTGAGTGTTGTGTTCACAGCTACTCTCATTGCTGAGCGCCATCATCAATAAGCAATCTCATCTGCTCTATACGCAGTGGTCAAAACCTGTTTAATTAAAATCTCATCTCAGGTCTCATGTAAAACAGCAGAGGATGGCCCCTCCTCTGTCTCATTCATGCAATGGTCCAAGTAGGGTAATGACAGCAATATGAGCTATGGAAACAGCTATGTGCTTTCCATTAGCCTCCGCATCAAACTCCCCTGATACGTCATGTATGCATGTTTTAAATTTTAGCTAATAAAGGGAACCACATCTAGTAAACCCTTGTACGTCTTATCAACCAGAATGAAATTGGTCCTGCACCTGTGGCCGAGACACAACAAACCACACATGCATGTCACATTGCTCCTTCAACCCATCTCTCACAATCTCTTCCATTAACAAAACAAAATAACACAAAACAATGGCCACTTTTCACTATTACCAAACTGAAGTCCTTTAAAGTGGATGCTAATTGTGCATCTTGTCATTTTAAGGAGAAAAGCTGGTCTACCTAAAGAGAGAGCCGGCACAAATACAGGAAGTTGGCTCTGGACTTTCAGCTGAGGAGTGGTAGCTTGTAGCCTCGTAGCATTTATTCACCGACAAATAAACTGTACACACACTGTCTGCTACAGCTACAATCACAGCTATAACGCCTTCAACAAACACACACTCACCGCTGCCACACACACATGGTCTGTCGGAAACTCGCTGAAGTTACGCTACAGCGGGTACGAAGCCACCGGCAACGTTAGCAATACAAACGCACACACACGTTTGTCGGACAATCGCTATCGTTACACCGGGCAGACACACAGCTGACAACCTGCTAAACTAAACTAAATGTGCAGTGGAGACTTTTACTGGGAAAATGGCTGCATGTCGCTGAAACGCTCCTGGACGGTGAACTGCAGACAGTGAACGCAGCACCGTGGCTGCTAACGTTCCTGGACGGTGAACTGCAGACAGTGAACGCAGCACCGTGGCTGCTAACGCTCCTGAACGGTGAACTGCAGACAGTGAACGCAGCACCGTGGCTGCTAACGCTCCTGAACGGTGAACTGCTGACAGTGAACGCAGCACCGTGGCTGCTACAGTAGCTCTCCTGATGGTGAACTGCTGACTCGGTCTGTTGTGCTAGTATACTGGAACTGGCGCACGGCTGCATGTGAGGCATGATGAACGGTTAACAAGGGTTGGTTATCAGTTAATTTTTCAAAATTGCCACCCCTGTTATATCAAGTTACAAAACCCAAAATCCACACGAAAGGGCGCTACTCACTCACAGAAACAGTCCTGAACTGCTTGAAACGCTTTGCTTGTAGTCCCGCTTTTTCTCTGATGTCACCAAGCAACAAATTTGCATGATGCCTGTTTAGCACGCCCTCAAACAAAGCTATTTAGAGAGGAGTGGAGTCCGAAGCTCAAACCTAACATTTCAAACAGAGGGAGCAGGTGCTGCAGCACATCTGGTATGAGAAAAATAAAGCGTTTTTGAACATTAAAGCATGTAAACGTGTTTCTAGTAGAAAGTATGCAGCTAAAAATGAGCATAATAGGTCCTCTTTAATCAATGAGGCCATCAATTTGCAAAAATGAACATCTGCAGTAATGGTGCTCACATGCAGGACTCTGTTAACAACCAACAACCTGGACGATGTCAGCCTGCTCTGCTTAACTGACTTCTGGTAGTGAGAACTATTTTATATACAGGCTTCTCCCGGACCAGTCTAAACCAGATCCTAGTTTAGCTGATATTGGCATGCAAGGTTGACTCGTTTCTGTCAGCGATCAAGTACAATGAGGCAGATCAGGTAAGTCTGTAATGATGCCAATGTTGGTTATCAAGTTTAAGGGCCAATCAGTATTATCTTGGATTTTATGAATGCGCAGTTTGACCTAAAGATGACAAACCCTCAGGAGCAGCATTAAATATTAATAAAGTGTTTAAGATGCTGTCCAACATTGGCGGATTAAAAGGTAAGAGAGAGTGAAGCACTGAGTCTAGTGTTCAGTAAAAAAACATGCATGTATTCATGTAAAATCAGGCCATATATGTTACCATAGCAGGAAACAAAACATCAGTGGACTACTTTTAAAAGAATCCTCTCTAGTATCCCTATTCACCAGTTGTGCACCTGTGTCCTTAAAATGGAAATGCACAAACTCTTTTGGACCAGGGGTAGTAGATCTATATTTACCCCCAGAGTAAAGACAGAACTAGTGAAAGCTATAGAGGAAAGCCTTTAGCTAGGACACCCAGAAATAACACAGCATATTATCCATGACCCCACTTCAGGTTTCTTGTGGTAATTACTGGGCTGTTGTTAAAGAGGACCTAGTAAGCTTTTGTGCTCATTCCCTTTCCTTTAGGGTGTTATATAGTTTTTTGAGCATGTAAAAGGTCTGTAAAGATATACAGTAAAGCCCAAAGTCCACTTCAAATGGAGTTACTCTCCCCCTACACAAACTGAACTGCCTGAAACACCTTGCTTGAAGGCCTGCCTTTTCTCTCATAATGTGGTGATGTCACCAAGTAACCCATTTGCATTATACCTTCCGAGCGGCACTGGGCTTTTTCGAACATTAAAACATGTAAAAACCTGACAATAAGCATAAAAGGTCCTCTTTAATTCACACAACTCTATCCCAGAAATCCGAAATCACACTCTGACCATGACACCTCCTGGGTGACGAACCTCCGGGTGGTACTTTAAGTAGAAGCTGGTAGAACTGGAACGCAACAAGTGGCAGACTGAGGACTGAATTCATAAAATACTCGTAAAATTTGTCCTTTTGTGAAATTTGTCCCACATCCTCCACACTTACAGCGGCTCTAAAGAATACTACACACCTGTATTAATTTTTATCAACTGGGATTATTGTTATGTACCATCTCCATTTATAGAGATTTATTCATTTTTATATTCATGTGTTATGTCCATGGCACGTTCTTGCTAACAAGCGAGTTTTCACCAGAATTAACTCATTACAGATCCGAGAGTGTCATGTTTATAAATCTGGAAGAAAGATTGAATTTAAGTCACTTTATCGTAATTGATTTATATACAATTATGCCAACTGTACATAATTGTGTGGGTTTAGAAATTGTTGGCAAGGGATCTGTTACTTGTTTGTTAATCGCTTGTTAGGGTTGCTGTGGTATGTACTACATTAGACACTGACCACATTTACATGTACAAGATACCCCAAGTTTCTGTCTTATTCTGAAAAAAAAGAAACAAACAATATTCCTTTTAAACTGGCTAATAAAATGAATGTTCCACAAATATTCCCGTTGACATTAGGGATGTGCATTCCAAGCAAAAATACTACTCGAAAATCACTGGGAAATATTTGAAAAACTGACAAGGGGGGGAAAAACAACACGTAGTGGCTGTGGATTAAGATTTTACTGTATTTCAACCATATCGTTGGAACAGTGGACGAGGCGGATGGAAAGACAAGCCATGACGGTTCTGGTGAGTTTTATTTTGTTTCTGTCGGGTTTTAATGACGACATGTTCTGCTGCTCGAACAGCTGATCTTCCTGTAGAAACTCCGGCAGTGGCGCCCCACCGCTGACAGGAAAGAGCCGAACTACATGTGCCACACACGTTTTACTGGTTAAACGTTACTACTAGGCAACGTCTGCAATGGCTAATACAAGCGAAATATACAGTATATGCTTTTAGACGGGACGAACAGTCGCATAAACTTTTATAACAACTATTCGAATGATCACAAACCATGACCCATCTATAGTTAACATGCAGCCGTGCATACTCCAGTTAACGTAACAGGTGGCGGACTTACCCGCCATGTCAACGCAACCTCCCTCTTTCATTCCTTCAATCCCCTTCTTCAATAGTTTGGCGTTATCAAAGCATAGCATAGCATATCAAAAAGGGGCTTTTGGGCATGTATCTCTGCAAACTCTCAGTTCTTTGGTTTGTGTACAACACACAGATCTGACCGTCAACAAGTAGGAGGCTGTGTGTCGCAAACTGCCGTAAAACCCCCGATTGAGACGCATACTTTGAATACACTGTATACATGTCCAAAAAAACGCTCCTCAAACCAATATAATATTGGTATAACCCACGTGTCTTAACTGGAAAATGCTCTATTCGTAATAAGAGTTGATTCTGAATATGCTGTTTACATTACAAATTTGGAATATTATCATATTCAGAATAACAGTGAAATATTAATGTGAATGCGAATCTAGTCGTTGTATTTCTGTTGTTATCCTACTGGAACCCTGCAGTGCTGGCACTGAAACATGGCACGAGCTATACATGTCATACACTGAAATTTTAGGTGATGAGGAAAACAGTTAAATTCACAACATATAATTTTCACCTCAGAGAAATATTGAAGTGTGATGTAAAAGATTTAGAGGTTGTGTTCCACACTGAGGATTATTCACCACATACTGTATGGAGAACATATGTTGTTAACAACCAGTTTTGCGCTGCTGGACCACTACAAGCTTTGTATATTTCACATGTCACATTATAAGACCTGTACTATTATTTGACAGGCATTAGAGGAAAATGTGTACATTATTTCTTATAATCAAACGTGATCATTTTCAGTGACCTCATAAAATCCAGCATGGCTTAATGGAAACTTAACGACAATCCTCATACCTGATTTAGTTCAATGTAGCATGAAGAGCTGGAAGGATAAATCGATTAGTTGTAAACTATTAAATTAATCGGCGACTATTTTGACAATCGATTAATTGGCATTTTTTTAATGAAAAAAAACGGAAAAATTCTTAAATGCAAATATTTTCTGGCTTCTTTACTCCTCTCTGACAGTAAACTGAATAATTTTGGGTTGTGGACAAAACAAGACATTTGAGGACATCATCTTGGGCTTTCACAAACACGGATTGCCATTTTTCGTCATTTTCTGATGATTTTAGAAAACCAACAGAAACAAAAATCAATGAAAATAATAGTTATTTGCAGCCCTAAGCTTACTTCATATATCCAGTGTTCATGCCCATCACACCCATGTAGGTTCTTACTGATCAATAGGGAAAACAAATTAATATTAAAATATGTTCTGGTACAGTTATGGTTACAAAAATAACATAAATAAAACAATAATTGTAGTATGAATTTCATCTGCCACCTAAAATTATGGTGAGTTTGCAGAACAGTAAATATCACTTGGCATAACAGAAAACCTGAGGAGAGCAGTTCCTCCCTCTGACATCACTTCCTCCTTCCTCCTCATGGCCATAATACCACGGTTTACTCCTTGTGGATCCGGGGCCTCCATCTGAAGTCAAACTATCGACTGATGGAACAATATGCCAAATGTCTCTTCCTTCTCGAGGAGGACTGTGCACTGCAGTTAATGTAAGTTGATGCAATCGGACAGACATCACTACACATAGTATCTGTCAATGAGTCACAAAGTAGCATGGATTACTGAAAGCATGCCAGAGGCCTTGAGAGATGTCTTATGTAAGAGGCCTCGCACATGAATCACAAATGATGTCCAATGCAACGAACCGAGCAATTAGCCCTCTTCTAATTTTCAGACAATACACAGAACTTGTATATAAACTATTTGAAAAGAAAATATGGCTGCGTGTGGAAAAACTATGCATTACATCCTAAATATGTGTACTATCGTTCAACATGCTTCTGTGTTAATAAACAGTAGTGTGCATCTTTTCAGATGCACTGAGCTGTAATTTATGTGGTCACTTCCTGAGAGCCTCCTTGCTGGTTGGAGAAGTGTAACCACGGTAACTTGTACCAACCTCATATTGAAGATTTGTGAGAATTTGTGAGAATGAAATCTTATACTTACATTCAAACGGATATCTATGCCGCTGCAGTGTCCAGTGTTTTTATACTGGACTATTTCGGGATAGAATGCAATTCACATACTACTGGTTTCATACTAAGGTTTCGAGCACACTAATAAATCTCACATACTGATGTAGGGTACTAAATAGCATGCTAGTATGGAATATGGCACGCAACGTTCGGTGCCTTTAAATGGAGCTGTGTTTACCATACTGACAAGAATAATCCATATGAGCGCCTCACGCAGTATTTACAATCTCAAGTGGAAAGTTTCCAAAAGCTCCAAGTTCACGACTTGTGACTTGTTTGTTGACGTTGTCAGAAATGGCAGAGGCCATAGAAGTTTATTTTACAGTGCATAAGTTAATATATTGTAATTTTAGCTGTAAATTATTTTTTGTTCTTAATTTTATAATAGATCTTAGGAAAATGATGATATTCCCAATGCCTTTGCTTTGTGATTATGTTACCCATTTGCTGGCTTGCCAACATGTTATGTTATGTTATATGTTATGTCTCTGTGCCTTCTAGACCCGGTCAGTAACATTATTGTCACTGTTGCTCGTCGGCGGTGCACGACTGAACCACTTGAACGCCACGCATAATGTAACCACAACTTCCTGTTTTGTAAACACAAGCTCACAAGTTTCATTTGAAGGCCCCCCTATATCTTGCCATCATTGAGGGATAACGAGCTTTGAGCTGCTTATATTACACATGTACATGTATTTCCATACAGAGCTCACATTTGGCCTTATTATGATTATTTAAGAAGCACCCCAATGTCACATCTCAGCTCACTGATGCACAGCTTAAACAATCCATAACTTGCCCGTGCCCATCTCAGCTCTGGATTCAACTCAATGGGGGCAAGGTGTCGTGTTTACTCAAGCATATCGTGAGCACTGTTTGTGCATACAATTAGACGTACACAGGGGGGGGGGGGGGGCAGGGAGCCCCCGAGGTCGCGGACGAGCAAGACGGTGATTGAACGTCGTCTGATTTATCAGCCTCCATTTTTCACCCTCCGGCAGCAACAAGACGAAAGCGGAGCGAGGAGCCCGGCCATCCTTCCTCTTGACTTCTCTCATCTTAGTGCACGAGAATAATGTCTTGACGGGGACGAACAAACAGCTTCTCTCAACAAACTCAAATCTGCACCAGCTGAAATGGCAGCCCTTTGCCAGCGTGCGTGTGTGTGTGTGTGTGTGTGTGTGTGTGTGTGCATGCAAGACAGGGATGAGTGCATATGTTATCCTTGTCCTTATTATTCCTTTACACTTGTATTCTCTGTGTGATTGTCTGCCATTTTGAAATGCCATTTTTTATTTCACATACATGGGATGAAACACATCCTAATTCACACCCACAGTGTATGTATATCTATAGTTCAGCCATATCCGACACCTGTGTTTAATAGCGAGGATTTGGCTCTTAGAATAGACCTGATCCTTAACGACAGCTTAGCAGAGACTATGTGTAGCCTTAGCTTCAAGCAAATTAGCCTGCCACTATGCTATTTCTAACGCTGGGCAGATTGTGTGAGATACTGGTCTTTTGATAGAAATCAGCAACACAGCCTGGTATTAAATCATCTATTTCCACAGCCGAATATTTAAGTCAGTCTGTCGCTTTTATTCCCTGTGAAAAAAATACATTATGATGCACGAAACCTCCCAGTAATGTGTCGCTATTGCTGTCTAAAAATATATATATATCACACTTGCATGTCGAACCACAGTTAAACGTTTGATTTATAGGCTACAATAGCTGGTTTTCTAATAAAACTAGATCCCCTCCAGGATGACACTAAAAGCGAGGTTGTGCTGGCATTCAATGGTAGACACAGCAAGATGAGCTGTTAAAATAAGACACACCACCCAACAAAGCCGACAGAGATTTTAAAGAGGAAACATGAGGCGTTAACGTCTTACCTTGTAGGAAGATTAACGATAATAAACACCCAGAGAAACAGCTTCAGGGGAAGGGAAGGCTTCGCCATTGCTGTCGAGCATTTGGAGGCTAAATTTGGCGAAGCCATCATCACCATCTTCGTTTCCTGTTTTTCTTTTATTGCAGATGGACGTGTCCGTCTATTTACTGTGTTTCTTCTCTACGATACATTACGCACGTTAGCGGCAGCGGGTCTGCAAATCTAGACCCGAGGCGGACGTGCGGTGGAGCGAAATCAGCCAAAACAAAATCGATGCGAGGAGAAAGCTGGGTTTCGCGTCGCTCGTTTTTTTTTTTTTTTTTTTGAAGCGCGTCTGTTGCCGAATCGTAAACCGAATCCGGGGCCTGAAAAACTGCCACAGACGGCGAAGCGCCCCTGTAATATGCTAGTCTAATATCGAGCAGCTGAAAAAAAGCGGTGGAGCGTCAGTCTGAATGCAGATTAACAGCGGGGTCAGAGGAGCTGATGCACGTTGCTGCAGCGCGGATCAACACATGCGTGGTTTCAGCAGGCGGAAGCAGGGCTGCTCTGAGTACAGGGGGAAGCCTTAGCTTGGTGCTACAGGAAACAATTATGAAAATAAAAAAAATATATGGTGGTTTTATTGTTTTTACTGCTAGCACGCTATTGGTGTATACCACGTGATGACTGTTAATATATTTATTTTTTTGATCTGATAAAATAGTACTTTTAATGCCTTGTTATATACTGTATATATGATAATTAAGTGTTCTGTTAGCTGCAGTACCATTTTATCATATATATAATATATATATATATATATATATATATATATATATATACACACGTGTATATATATATATATATATATATATATATATATATATATATATATATATATATATATATATATATATATATATATATACGTATATATATATATATATATATATAGTTTGGAAACTGTGAAGTTTAGGATCAATAAACTTCTATCTTAAGCTATAATAACACGTGATTATATCTTTTTATATCATCAATGAAGTAACAAGCATCTAAAATGTAAAGAGTACAATATTTGCTTCTGAAATGTAGTAGTGGTATAAAGAAAAAAATATATATATAAATTATATACAATTTTTATGTGATATTTATATATACACCTATTTTTTTACTACTCGTGTAAATAACAGGTCTGTCCAATCTTTAGAGCTATTCATCCGGCTTTGTCGTCCATGTTGCTAGCTGCTGCTAGCTGCTATTTTTTCGATTTCTATAAGTATTAGTGGTGAAGAAGTACTTAGATCTTCTACTTATGTAGAAGTATTAGTTCAACAGTGTAGAAATACTCTGTTACAAGTAAAAGTCCTGCAGTAAAAGTACAAAATCAGCATCAAAATATACTTCAAGAGACTCTGTGTACGAATCAGAAATAGCTTGTTAACAGTGACACCTTAAGTCAACGGCAATCAGTGTCCTGTTGCTGGTGTTTGTATGTGTTAAAACTTACATACAGTCCCTTTAAAGTACCAAACGTAAGAAACACTCATCATACATTTTTACATATTAGCCTCTGAAATGTAGTAGAAGTATAGAGTAGCAGTAAATGGAAATACTCAGTAGTAAAGTACCTCAAAATAGTACCAAGTACAGTTCTTGAGTAAACATACTTCGCTCCATTACACCACTGATGATTATACTAACAGGGATGCATAAAACCAGAGTCAAATTCCTTTTATGTGTGTACTTGACAAATAAATCAGATTCTGATACAGTGTCAATATAGTTTTGTGCATGCAAAACATGCCCCATTTGTCAATTGCTGCCAAATGATGTGATAAAATCTAATGCAGGGGCTCATAAAATTAGATCTTAGGTGACATCCTGGCAAGCCAGGGGTCCCTAACAGACTAATGAGGAGTAAGTACACAATTTTATGCGTGACCACAATGGAGGTCTAAAGAAGACTGGAAATTGTGACCATGTTTCACTTGCACTTTTTCAGTGCAGACAAAGACACTCTCTTGTAAATAATTACACAAATCATATCAGGTGTGTGTGTATGTGTGTATGTGTGTATGTGTGTGTGTGTGTGTGTGTGTGTGTGTGTGTGTGTGTGTGTGTCACATACAGACCTATTTAGAGTCCTAAACAAGCTGCAGGCCTGAGTGGTGCCCTGTCATGCTTTCAGCACCTTGGACAGCTCTATTAGTTTTCATCTGCATAACAAGCCACCACTCAGCACCAAAGACAGCCTCCGTCAGCTTGTTGTTGCTTAAAAATCACAGTATGCTGGCTCTCACGGCCCAGTTGATTTTGACATTAAATAAATAAATAAAATAAATACTGTCAGCCCCCCAGAAAGGAGCTGATTAGTTTACTTTACCATTTATTTTGTACTTTAATTGATTGTTTGACTGAATGAGGTTAAGTAACCTGAGCCAGAAGATTTTTTTATGTTTTGGCAGCATGCACATATTCTTCAATGATATATGTGTTTTCTAAGTATTTTGACATGTTTTGAAACCAGTCCAGAAAGAGCATCATGGGGTTTGCATTGTGAGGTGCTCTAGTACCCATTTCAATATCCTTATATAAGTATGCTAATGCTCCTGCTTTGGTGGGGTGTAACTTCTTTCCAAGGACTCCTTGAGGGGATAAAATATGTGTTCATAATCTAAAATACAGAACGGTAGCCGGCCCCACACTGTCTCATAAATTACGATGATACAGCTCTCTCTCTCTCTTTCTCTCTCTCCACGCACACTGCTTTCAAATCTCTTTAAATGCTACCTCAAGAGATATCAAGATTAAAAATAACAGATAAACACGCAGAATAAAATTGGTGCTTGTTACGACTGTGTGTGTGACACGAATGATAAGAGCAAAGTAGGACACGCGTCCTCAGCAGCATTGTTCTGTCTTCTGTTTTGACTGACCCAAGGACATATTTCCATTTTCAAGCATGTTTCCATTTGAGCTTCATTTTCCCATATATTGTTCTCATCACTGAAAGATGGGAAGAACAACGTGGCTTCATATACATCCATCCTCAACCGATTAAGCCATTAGGGTCGCATGGGGGCTGGAGCCGATCCCAGCTGGCATCATATACAGTAAGCCACAATATATCAACACAATGAGTTACAAATGTACTAAAATAAGACATGTAGTTTCCATAAGTATTTTTCTGTCTTCTTCCTCAGTAGTGTGTTTTTTAGGGCTGTCAAAGTTAACATGCTAATAATGCATTAACACAAATTCATTTTAATGCCACTAATTTCTTTAACACATTAACACAATCGAAAAAGCTAAAGTAAAGATACATGCATCATCTGAAAACTACAAGGAAAAACTGGTATAGCCATTTTCAAAGGGGTCCCTTGACCTCTGACCTCAAGATATGTGAATGAAAATGGGTTCTTTGGGTACTCACGAGTCTCCCCTCTACAAACATGCCCACTTTATGATAATCACATGCAGTTCTGGCAAGTCATAGTCAAGTCAGCACACTGACAGCTGTTGTTGCCTGCTGGGCTTCAGTTTGCTTTGTGATGATTTGTCATTGTTTTGTGCTGTTAATTGATTTCCAATAATAAGAATATACATACATTTGCATAAAGCAATCATATTTGCCTACTCACATATTGCAAAGAGAATTAAATAATTTCCTTTTAAGGAACATTTTGAGCAGATCAGAAATATGTGATTAGTTTGCAATTAATCATAATTAGCTATGGACAATCATGCGATTAATCGCAATTAAATATCTTAATTGACTGACAGCCCCAGTTTTTTATATATAAATTTTGTTCCTGTCCAGTAAATAATTTTGCTGTCAAACAAACAAAGAAAAATCCAGTTAATTGATCTCATGTAAAATGAAAACCCACCAGCATGAGAGCTGAAGGGGGAAAAAAAGAGCACCTAGGAGAGTGGCAGGTGCAGTAGAAACAAGCAGGTGCTCACAGAGTTGTCGTCTTGTCATGGTGCATTAGCCCAAATTCCCATCTGAATGTTTAGTCCATGGGCATACAGGCTGCGAACATGCTGCATTATTGCTTTTATGGTCCCATGAGGCGACAGCCATGGTAAACTGTAGCGCTGCTCTTTTTTTCATGTTTGCAGCTTAATAAACTCAATCACTCAGAATGAAAAACAGCCATTGTCTGGTTCCTGTTTTTTTTTTTTTTTTTTTTTTTAAACACAAGTTATTAAAATTCAACTGTGGTAATCATCAGAGTTGATTGTAGCTGTTGCCTGAGTGTGACGCGCATGGAAGATGAGCTGTATCTCATTTGAAAACACCATCATGTGTTTATTTGTAGTAAGTGTGTGAGGCTCAGCGTCGGTTAATCATCTTAAGGAAATTGACAGATGCTTCATCAGGCATGCGGTATTCCTCAAAGTAAACCAGCAGCCGCTCCTGAATACACTATAAATAAAGAGAGGAAGTCTCATAATATTTATTCTTATAACCAGTTTGCAATGCACATTGCCTGGCCATACTGTCCCTCAAAATGTCTTTTATGTGTACCTAGATTTCACAAGCCAAACAGTTAACACATGTTAGTAATACTGGTCATGTTTTGACATTATTTTATGTTTAAAGAGGACGTATTACATTGCTACTAGAACATGTTTACATGGTTTAATACTGTCTGTGCTACAGCGCCTCTTTTTACCTGTCTGAAACGCTGTCCTTCCCCTCCCAAAAAGCCAGCAAGTTCTCATCCCAGCCCGTCACATACTGCTGCTTAGTTACGCCCCTTGGCATCACTTTATTCTCTGCATCAAAACTACCATAGTTACCCATGGTGTAACTTTAGGATTAGTCAACAAAACCACTATGTTTAGGTTAAGGACAGAACTATAGGGTTGGGCTTAAAACTACTATGCTTGTACATTAAAAATGACAGTGAATGCTGTGAACACGGGACATGAACAAACCGCACATGGGTTTACATTATAGTTAATGGAACACCTGGTGCATTTCATACTGGACTAAAGGGTGCCGTGTGCAGCAGTACTGAACACCGAAAAGCCCACTCTGCTCTGATTGGTCAGCTGGCCCACCGTTGTGATTGGTCAACTGAACCAAACTCCTCAGACTCTGCTCAAGCTCCACTCTAACTAGCTTTGAGTATTATGTGAATGTGTTACTTGGTGACGTTACCATGTTACAGACGAAAAGGCGGGACTTCTCGCAAAGTGTTTTAGGTAGTTCAGGAGCAGTGTTGCTGTGAGGGAAAGTAACTGAAATTGATGTGGGCTTTAGGCTTTGCAACTTTGCAGACCTTTGCTGGATGCACAAAAATATAACATACTACAAGAAAGGGGAAAAACACAACAACATAATTGGTCCTCTTTAATAAATATGGCTATAATACTTGTAAAACACAATTGTATTTAACTGTATTTGTCACTGCTAGTGTGTGCTGAGTTAATAGCGGAGAAGTACAATCTCCGTTGCCCTCATATGCTATTTTTCAATTTTATATCCCTGTATTGATACCGATACCTCGATATCTACAACTTTGGAAATAGAAATTTAGTCCTTGCTCATCATATAATGTAAACAGGTTTATACAGAGGCACACACACACACACACACACACACACACACACACACACACACACACGCACACACAGCCCATATCATTGAGTCCCCAGGGCCACATATCTCTCTCTGCCCTGCAGCCATGTCACCACAGCTGTCAGAGACTCCAGCTGTGCAGGTCATGACCCAGCATCAGAGACGCCAGTTAGCAGTAGGACGTATCGATCTAGAGCTAAGATGGACGAGGTAATTTAGACGAATGCAAATATACCCATTGGCTACTAAGTTGTAACGGTTAATTCACCCATGTGGACGTATTTTGTTAGTGGTTCGCAGTTGGTTGTTAATGAGACTGAAAGGATTTGTGCAGAGATAGAGGCTTTTGTTTCCTGCTATTGTTTCTCTTTTTCATACTCTCACACACACACTTACAAGGAGAGAGTAAGGTAGATGTCAGGTTAAATCCACTTGGTTCAATAGTCACAGCAGACGTTTACGGCAAATTGGCTCATCCCCATATCATAGATGCACCTGGGCTGTCATGCAATGACCTACCTCCACTATTCATCTGTGTGTTTTTATGATGCTGAGAAAATACATGCAGGTAGTTCAGTATAGTCTGTGTGTTCCCATAGTTTGTGAAACAGTATTGACATTTCATCTATTTGATTGAAATTGGGACAAATTTCCCTTTTTCTTGTGATGCTCAGCATGATTTACAACAACACAGTAAGCATGTGTCAATTTCTGCTCAGTCTTTTCAAAATAAAACTACTTAGTTAGGATTAGGAATAAATAAATCTGGTTAAGCTTAGGCAACAAACTTAGTTAGGTTTAAGAAAAGATTGTGATTTGGCTTAAAATAAAGCTGGAAGTGCCATAACTTAAATATGGAAGTTGGCAAATAAATCCAATTTGACTTGTGGTTTGACAGGGGACACAAACACAAGTCTCCTGGGTGTTTGAAAAAACTATGACCTTCGTCACTCTTTATACTTCCCAGTTCACAAGTACGTATATAAATTTATTTTGTGCTGACCATCATGTGTGCACAAATCAATACGTTAAATTTCATGACCATTTCACAAAATGCTGTGCAACTGGACTGGGTAGTTACCTTTACTGGCATCAACTCATAATTCTTATAGGAAATTATAATAATTAATAATATATAATTATTATATATCTGGCTTACACATTGAATTATATTACACAAACCTGCTCCAAATATCTTTAGTAAAATAGACTGACCATTTGAATGTAGTGTCATGGTGGAATACGTGAAATATATTGAGTGTACTACAATACAGCACAATATAAATAACATGTTACAAAGCATGCTGGGATTTTATTTCTGTAGTCAAACAGATTGGGTGCATTGTGGGCAGTGACAGAACTGGCATGTGAAGCTTTAGTTTAATGACATGTCTGCTTTAAAAATAAAAATCAATGATGACTTCATCTTCTGTGGGACCCATTCTCTCTGCAGACAGGGTGGCATGTGTGATGATATGTTGTGTCATCTTTAGATAAGAGCTGGGGGAGGTATAGTCTTCTATAATGGCACCAGTGAACACACAGATGCCCAGTTCCACTATCATTCCAGTTTTACAACCCACACATATGCTGTCACAGCCCCGCTCGGTTAGCATCAAGCTGTGGGAGCAGAATGATCTACTGTAAGCACTATTGGATATGAGAAATGGTCTGGCATTCAGAACACAGTGATGTAACATCACAATCAAAAAAATCCCCAAAATGGTGGAAGAATACTTTTGAAACTTTATAAGAAGATTCTGCTGCAGCGATGAGAGGAAATACAGAATAAAGAGCACTGAAATAGGAAAAGGCAGATGCAGCATGAGGCCAGGAGGTCTGTTTATTAAACATAGCAAATGTGCAAACACATACTGAGAGCTTTCGGACATGAACAAGAGAAAGCACTCTCTTTGGTCTGACATTGCTAAAATTTTTAAACCATGTCTGAAATGCCACCAGACTGGATTCCACCTTGCCTATAAATTGTCCTCAGTCCATTTTATTTCACATTCCTGTTATGTGGTGCAACTTTCTTTAAAATCTGTCCTTATTAGACCCCATTTAGAAATTGTTCTTTTATCTAACATGTCATGCTGAGTCATTTGTGCTCTCTGCTGATTTAATGAGGGCCCCCATTAGGAGTCACATCACTTCTCTACGTCTCTTGATTTGCTGCAGTTTGTTCTTACCTTCAAGCTGATAACAGTTTCTGTCATACATTATGCACCATGTTACCTAGTAAACAATGTGATTATCGGAATAACATAGTGGACATTCTCATTAGGGAGTGGCATCACTATTTACTCAGAAGCTTTTAGGTTTTCACCACCTTAACCCAGGATATTATCTGCATATGAGAGGAGCATGTTTCATTCAGTTGTCTTAAGTCCCGTTTTCATTTTACAGGCCTTTTTTACTCCAGAAAGGCCCTTGTTGGTGGGTAGTACTATCTGAATGTACCAGAAATTTCAGGGTGGAGTTTGGAGTTTGAGTGGCATTATTAGGGTGACACACACACAGCACTGCTGCTTCAACTTGTGTACCACTTTGTTCATAAAGGAAGTACTTTAGTATCAATTTAGGAGCATTTTAAGATGCAGGGAGAGCATTTCTTTTTGTCTGATAACTTTAGAAGTAATATTTTTTTTCCCTCAGCTTGTTTTTGAGATGAAACAGGCAGACACACTGGCCTGCAAGCAGCAGAGTGTGTTTACTGCTGTGACCAAGAGCAGCCCTTGTCCCAGTCCCTCATACTGCTTTTTCATACGTCAGCAATGTAATTTGCCAGATCTTCACAGGTCTTTACCACGGTGGAAACCCAGGCAACAATGGGCTGAAGGAAGCTTTTAGTTCCTTGAAAAGTTGCTCTGGGGACTAAAACCCAGCTTCTGTTGGGTGTTTCTGGCCAATTCTACACAACGTTGTGGTCAATAACATGCCTTTTTATGCCAGTACTGCCCCCCACAAAACAACTGTCACATCATTCTGCAGCAAAGTATCCAAAGTAACAACAAATCCTCATACAACAGTTTGTATGATATCTTACAAAAAATGAATTCTTGTGCATTTTCCAATAAGAAGAAGGCCCTATATACATGCATTAATGGAGAGATGTCAGAGCGAGGGAGCTGCCTGTGACAGGAGCCCCGAGCCATTGGGGGTTTGGAGCCTTGCTCAAGGGTACCTCGGCAGTGCCCAAGAGGCATACCGGTATCTCCAGCTACCAGTTCCCACTCAGTTTTTGGTCCATGTGGGACTTAAACAGGTTCCCAAGCCAAGTCCCTACAGACTGAGCTGCTGCCGCCCCAACAAATATCCAGCGACACGTCAATTTCTGCTCATTACATGCACACAGTCTTTACAAAATAAGTTAGTTAAGTTTAGGCAACAAAACTACTTAGTTCGGTCTCAGAAAATATCGTGGTTTGGGTTAAAATAACTCTGGAAGTGGCATAACTTAAGCATAGAAGTTACATGACAAGTAAATCAATTTTCTCTGTCTTTTGGGTCTACTGGTCAAAAGTCTGATGTTTATTGACCCATCCTCCTCCTTCCTACACATCATTTGCTGGTCTTCATATTTCCCAGTTCACAATTATGTAGATTAATTTCATAGGTATAGTAGCTACAAATAGTATATGAGAGTAGCAGCCTGAATGTAAACATGATATTGTTCTCACTATTTCATTTTTACTATTGCATTTGACATGGAATTTGTTTTCAACATCTTATACTGCAGCTTGAGAGCCTGGAGGTTTATAGCTGAATGACATCCATGGAGTATAATACCACTTGACTACAACCCCCTCACTGTGGTCAGGCAGCTGCAGAGGGTGTGAACTGTTTCAGAACTTGTGGGCAGTCAGATCTGTCAAACTGAAGAGGGCACAAACCACCAAATCAATCACCTCTCAGGCAGAATGGCACGCTTACACTCACGCTGTTTTATTTAACCCGGCAAACTGTGTGGACTGTATTTGGATCGTGGGTGTATCTTATTTTAAATACTCGTCTTTGAGGTGTGAGCAGATGTGATGAATGATTGACATATTAGGGCCAAGGGTAATGAGCAGTTAGGCAGGATGCTGGACTGTAAAGCAGTGAAACACATTGTAGACACTCACAGTCTCCACAGAAATCTGCCAATAAAGTGCAATCTGATTGACAGTAAAACTACGGGCTGATTTAAGATTTGAGGGTTAATAGAAGCTGCTTTGATGGATTACAGAAATATTAAATATCAAATGCTTGAACATAAGTTCAAAAGGGCAGTCTGGGACATACATCATGTGTAATGTTTGGAATGGTCTGATGGCCATTTGTTTATTTCGTCTTATGATGTACAGTCATGGTACATGCAATATAGAATTTTAGTCCAATAATCCAAATTATTTACAGCTAAACAGTGGCTCCAACACAGTGAACATTAAAGGTGCTAAATGCAAGATTCAGAGCATTTTTTTTTTTGCCTCTGCACAGCTCTAAACATGGTGACGGCCAGCGACTCGTAGCCAACAACGCTAACAGCCCGCATGATTGTGTAGTGGTTTGTAATGTCTGCTGCCATGTGACGATTGTTAAGTGTTTTCCATACTGACGTTAAGTTGTTTTGTACGTGTTCTACTTACTTAAATACTTATTCTAACCTATAAACATGATGTTTTCCCTTAACCTAACCAAGTGGTTTTCTTGCCCCCTGCTGGTGCTGCACATTAACACAGATGTGTAATATTCACGCCTTGGTGAGGCAAAATGCGAAACTGACACGCTATCCTCTGCTGGACAGATGGGTCTATGAACGGGTTGGCCGTTATCAACTGTAAGTGATCAAATGTGCACAGTGCAGTGTGGAGCTAACCAGTGGTGCACACTCACATGCATGAACATGCACTAAAAGGCATGCGCAGCCTGCCCGACTAGCAAAGCATGGAGAAGCTCAGATTACAGCACACACAGGATGAACGACTTCATTTTGTGCTCAGGCAGACATCACTCATATCTATACATAGTTGTTTGCTGCTATATTAATGCTCTGGATATCATATAGAGCACTTTTAATAAATACATCTATGCTGCCTTCCACTGCAGGCTACTCCATTTGAATTTTACAAATGGCCTTGAAATCACAGTGGGAAGAGAAAGCTCATCAGCCAAGTGAAGAAATATAAATAATATCTTCGGTTCCATTTGAGTTTTCACACTCGCTTTACTGAGTTGAAAGAACGACAACTTATCAGACTCTATCTAAATTGTTCTGATCCAGTAAACCATCCATTGTACAAGGATTGAACAAATCACAAGGATTTGCCCTAAGCCTGTAACAGTCGAGTTCAGTCGTATGCTTTCCACGAGGCTTGCACACACATGCTGCTGAACTGTGGCTTGTGAGGTGCCTGCCAGCATCTAACCTCTCCACTGTGATTAGGAGGAAATTTAGCTGGCTGATTTCATAGCCTCTTTATGTGGTATTTGGTCTGCTTGACGTTAAGCAGGTATAATCTCCACTCCCAAAGGTAGATCACAGGGAGTTTCTGCTTTCAGCTCTGGTATTATTTCTGCGGCTTTTATGTTCTCTTCAGGGTCACAGCTTTATCAAACACAAACCACAACTGAGTCCAGAGTCACTGATGCAGATACTACAGATTACATATGAGGGAGAAAATGCCAAAATGGAAGAGTGCTGCAAGTTGCAGGCAGAGCACTGCCAAGTAAAGCAGAGGGAAACTGGGATACGTGGGGTGTTTTTGTTTTTTTTGGATGATTTCTGTGTTGAACCCTCAGGAATTTGTCTACTTTTTTCTAAAGCCTCTTTGAGAGGAAAAAAAAAGGGTAGCGTGAGAAAACAGAAATACTTCCACACATACACCGGGTGCAGATGCCAAAATATTTATCTGCTTTGGGATGTACTTACAGTATGATGCATTTTTCTAGCAAAAGCAAATCTCCCTATCATTACACAACAGTTGCCATCAAGATTAGCTGTTCCCCTGGCAGAATGCTACCATCCTGGAAATCCCAGCAATGCTTTTAGTGCTGGAGTGAACAACTACAACTTTATGGTGAAATATAAATGCATTTCTGCCTGTGGCCTTCATTGCACCTTGACATTTCCAAAATAAAGTTGTTCTCCACAAATGCACAAGTGTTGCTGGTATTTTCCACCTTCAAGGTGGCCTCTCTGTTTCCATTTACCTTTTGTAGTTGAAGATGTGCCAGAGCCCCACTTTGTCATCTGAAGTACACTAATGCTTTGCCATCGCCCATTCATCATGAGCTGGAGTTTCAAAAAAAAAACAATTCAAAACTTAGCTGCAGAATCTCTGTTATCTTGTCAGCCCTTTTTTATCAGGAGATTGAAATGGCCTAAAGATGCATATTTACTTTGATCACAGCTAATAAAAACAGCTCTAATGCAGCCTGATGCGCGTGTCAGAAAGAGGACAGGCTGCCAGCACCCGTTGTCACTAAATGGACAGTCCCTAGGGAGCACTTCACCATCACATTGGCCATCAGCTATAAACTCTTGTCTCTGTGTTTTAATGGCATCCAAAGCACCACACTAGAAAGAAGCCATTTAGTCCATTTACTTGGCGTGCAACACTATACATTCAACATCCCGTCAGATGGAAAGCATTTCACCTAAGTCATTAAGAAAACAGCAGGGGGATGGATTCTGAAGGCAGTATTTTTCTTAACATCTCACCTTGATAAAATTAAAAGGGTTTCCTAATGTTAGCCAAAGGCTGTGACTCACAATCCTGCAGATGGGAGAGCACCACTGTATCTTTCATTTTTCTTTAGCAGTATGATGATGGTGTCATAGAGTATGGCAACTTGGGCTATAACTGGGAAAATGTGTATAGATAATATAGATGTTATGATGACGTCAATATGGGAAAGATATATCAAGCAGTAGAAATTAAATCCCTGAACCTACAAAGCAATCTCGGAACCCATCGGCTATCGTCCAAGACTTCCTCTTCTGTGCAGCGTTTATTGTTTAAAGTCTGATTAACACTTGAGACCATATTAATATAAGTGGGTGTAGTCATTGTGACATCACTCACTGGTTTGTAGACCGCCAGAGTTCAGCATTTTGGCTGTCGCCATCATGTTTTTTGCAACCAGAAGTGAAATGAGAGGGTGGAGCTAAGTACAACTTAAATTTCAAGACCTGAAAAAACACTGTTTAAAGTGAATGTTAGTGACCAGTTGCCACGCCCTAAAGCAAATCCTACGTCATGGTCTATTTGACTCTAAATGGGACCATAATTTACTAAATGAACATCATGCTGTATTGAAGAAGACTTGAAACTAGCGACTGAGACCATAAACTCATGTTTACAATGTTTACTGAGGTAATAAATCAAGTGAGAAGTAGGCTCATTTTCTCATAGACTTCTATACAATCAGACATCTTTGAACCAACCAGAGGAGTCGCTCCCTGCTGAATATGAGCAAGTTTAAGGCACTTCAGCATTGGCTTGCCCTCTGCTTCAGATGCGAGAATGGAGTAGGAGTTGCGAGATGACGTGTGTGACTGGATTGTTTCAACAGTAGCCAGTTTA
The DNA here is from genome assembly GCA_947000775.1 of Pterois miles. Lineage (NCBI taxonomy): Eukaryota > Metazoa > Chordata > Actinopteri > Perciformes > Scorpaenidae > Pterois > Pterois miles. The sequence goes on from CAMQGK010000052.1 coordinate 24,524,065, forward strand.
CAAGCTAATTCTAAGCTAATTAAAAGCTAAATCATCATCAGATGATAGTCGATGGGTTCTGAGTTTGCATTTCAGCCAATGCATTATGCCTCTTTTACTCTCCACATGGACCACAACCAAAGCCCACTCAAATGTGATTGGTCAATGCTGCTAGAACAAGAAATGAAACCAGAATGCTTCCTATTCCAAAATTTCATCCTACTTCCTACATATTCTGTATTCATATGCAAAATATGTTTACTTACAAAGTGAATGCCTAACATTTATTATGTTATACTATTCATCAGTATTACCTAAGGAATAAAGATGGAAGTATAACTGGAAACATTATTTTTACAGGGCAGAGCAACGCTTCCCTTTCACTTTACGATGACATTCAAAAGGACCAGAGGAGAAATAAATTACTCAAATTCAGCACAACAGTTTTATTTTTATGAATAAGGGCCCTACCTCATCTAATCAGTGCAGTACATCTTCACACACCTCAGTGGTTTTTAATGCCTTTGACTGAAATTCATTGCGTAGGAGAAGGCTTTATCGAAAGCTCATCACTCTTCTCTGTGTCTCTATCAGGACGCTTACATAACATCTTGTTCAACCTAAGGCCATAGCACTCTGTCCCATTGTGCATAGCAGGCATATTGGTTACTCACAGCAACAGTAGATAATTTACTCGGCCTTGTTGTGCTCATGGTGGAGGGGGCTTCTCATTGTGTCTCATTAAGAGGATACACAACAGCTAGTGTTGATATGGAGTTTACGACCTCCAACACCTTAAAAGTGTTGAGAATATAGTTCTTCAGTTTGCATGACAAATAACAAAAGAGGGCTATTGTTTTAAACTTATTCTGTATAAATAAAATTCAGAACAAAATTGTCCATGATTTGTCTGGATTCTCTGAAACACTTTTCCCGTGGAGGCTTGAAAATTGGCTATGCAAAGTGTGTTGCTTTCTCCATCAAGGAGGACAAAATCTGCAGTCAGCTTGGATTCACTGCAGTTACAGTGAAATTCAACGACAACTCGGGTTCATGGCAGAAAAAGGAAAAAACACAGTATCCCGCATACAGTATATAGAAAGTTCTCCTGCATCACAGTGTACTCTGTCTCTCCTTATGTTCACTGTTTTCCAAAGAGGGTTTTGCTAGTAATTAGCAGTAGTCAAAGCCAAAACAAACATGTTAAAGGAGAGGCTAGCATAAACTTAAAACCTATTCAGCCAGTCTTTTTTTTAAATTATATTTAAGTTGTAAAATGTTATTGTATCTTATTAATCATTTATTTTATTGTATTTAATTTGCATATTTTTTGTTCTGTTTCATTGTTACTTATTAATCTATGTCTTACTTCACATTGTTTCACAAGTACAGTTATTTATTATTTATTCTGTACATTTCTATCATCTTATTGTCTTGCCTGCATTAGTCTCAAATTGCTGAATTGTTTTTTATTTTTCTTATTTTTGGCTTGTCAGTTGTCTGTGAAGCACTTTGAACTGCAGTAACCTGTACGAAAGGCACTATATGAATGAAGGTTGATTGATTTCTTGATAGCCCAACTAAAATCTCGGATCATTTCATTAATACAGTAAGGGTGTCTGTAGTAACTTTCAACAACTCCCTAACCCTAATCACTGACATGACTGTTTTATCTTAACACATCTTTCTGGACAATTGCCCAAACAAAGAATTTAACAGCGTACTTACTCATCCAGAAGAACTGGAGAAACATTAGCATTTGTTTGGAGTCATGCTTCATGACACAATGAATTCCAACATTTCACTCCCCTTTTTGCTCTGTTTTGGTTTCCACCAGCTCCTGAGGGAAATACCTGCCCCATTAGCTGCTAAATGCTCCGCAATGTTCACCAGCTAGAAATCAACTGGCTTTGTGGCAGGTAGCATACACTGTGTTTATCCAAGCTTATACTGTCTTTAGGCTACATGCAGAATCAGCTCCAGTGTTTATACAGTCTGCTAGTGCTTTACCCGTATTTGTGTATCCTGAGATTTGGCTGTAAACCTGGTATGTGCAGGTCGAGGTTGTTTGCCTGCCTGCTTCTGTGTCTTTTATCTCTCTGCACTGAGCAGTGGGGAGTCAATGGAAACTTACCCCTCTGTGCTCCTCTGATCAGCAGTGTAAAGGTCACGGCGGGAGCCCTGGTACCAGCCCAGCTTGTTGTATGCACTTGAACAGCAAAGCTTTAACCGTGTGTTGTACGTCTCAACGAGTTCAGATCCTTGGGCTCCCCCTCGTAAGTACCACCAGTAGAGTTAACAGAGGTGAAGTACACTGCTGGGATGATGATTGGAGAGACTCCAAGAACAGGACTGTGGCTTTTTGAGATATGAACAACAGGAAATCCACAGTCACACCTGTAAAATGACAGGGAGAAGAAAACGAGAGATACACAATTACTATAGAGAGCAGGCAAATGCAAGAAGTGCAAATAAACAAGAGACAGTTCTCTCCTGACAATAAGTGATCGTTGCGACAGATTTCATACTGTGACTCCTCTGATACATCAGTTTACAAAGAGTTCTTTGTTTATAAAGCAGCCCAAATGTATTCAGGATCAGTGGGAGTGTCTTTATGCCTGTTGCCTCACCCAAGGCCATTCGCTCTTACCTGGGGAGATGAAACATGCTTTGTGTCTAATTAAGGGAGACGGGGAAGTGCCTTGGGCTAGAAGCATTGCATTTGGTGAAAATATAGTGTCTAGGACTTTGCTTTCTGTGGGAGTGCACTTGAGTTCCCAATAATATCCATGTTTACGGTTAATAAACTTTCGGTGATAAGTTGCTGCATTCGCAAAGCCTCCAAACTGTTAATTGGCAATATTTCACCCTCAATCATAATTATGAAATTAGTCTGAGACTAAAACATCCAAGTAGAATGATAATCATCCATGTCAGCAATATATATACAGCCCAGCACAAGAAATGGCATCATTCTTATATAAAACTTTACTAAAAGAATTCCCTTAATTGTTATTTCTTCCTTTTTCTTAAACTACATACAATAAATAAATAAATGTATGTATGTAGCAATATAAAATATTATGAATAGAACAGGCTGGTCTTATACACCATTTACAGCTATAACTACAAAAAATAGCGCACTGCAATATAAAGCTATCACACAAAATCAAATTGTATGTAACCCTCATAATTGTGAACCAGGAAGTATAAAGTAGGGAGGGGGTTCAAGTGGGTCAAAAAAATACCAGACTTTTATTCGTACACCATGCAAAAGCCACCAGCCAACGAGTTATTTTAACCCAAACCCCGATCTTTTCCTAAGTCTAAGTAGTGTTGTTGCCTTAACCTAACCAAGTCAACCTTTTCCTAAACCTAACTAAGTAGTTTTGGTGCCTAAACCTAGCTCAGCCAATCGTTTCCTAAACCAAACCAAGAAGTTTTCTTGCCTAAACCTAAGTAAGCCAACCTTTTCCTAAGTAGCTTTGTTGTCTAAACCCCACCAAGTCAATCTTTTCTTAAACCTAAGTAGTTTTGTTACCTAAACCTAACTAAGTAGTTTTGTTAACTAAACATAACCAAGTTGACCATTTCCTATACCAAGGTAATTTTGTTGCTTAAACCTAACCAAGTTATTTCCTGGGAAGATGGAAGTTTATTTTGAAATCCATGCATGTAATGAGTGGAAATTGATGTGTCGTTGGCCATTCATTGGAAAATGCACAAAAAATGAGGAATAACTTTTCTTAAGCTATCTTATGAACTGTTGTATGAGGATATGTTGAATAGAAACACAGAGCAGCAGATGTGTCCTAGTTGCTGAGTTTGCTCTTGCAATGCTCAACTCATCAATTACACTTTCAAATCATATTGTCTTGATTTCAAGGGAGATCGAGCATAGCATTTAAATGTGAAATACATTTCATCTCAGACAGTTCAATTAATATTTATGAATGAACAAGGGAACCCCAAAGCTAAAATCCACACAACCACAACTATGTGACCAGCATCCTGTTTCTTCATCTGCTCACCTGTCAGAAAATGGATGTCCGACTCTATAGTCTGTAGAACTGCAGGTCTTTAACACCCAAATGGGTTTCATTTCATAAAAGCGCTAAGAGCTCTGAACCAAAAGATGTGCCTATATCCCCAGAAAATAGCCTCGGGCGCTGTCACACTACTCACAGAGCTGGCCAATCCACAGCGAATGGAGCAGCTCCAAGAGGCATTGCTTGATGACATCAAAAGATTAGTCTTCACTCTTTTGTGTGCAACTTCCAGAGAGTTTTTTATGTTTGCAGAGGTAGATTGAACGACCCAAGGTCATAGAGACATAGTGTATACTGACTTTTAAAACAGTTAATTCAGTTCAGTAATGCTTTTGAAGGCTGCAGAGGACATCACAGTATTCAAGGTTAGATTATAATTTTACTTCTCTTGGTACAACTAACTGTAGCAGCTTGGTTCTGTATAACTGTGCATTTTGGAAAGCTCTTCTAAAGACACAACATTTTGGTAGAAATCCCATAATAGTAATTAGTAGTAGAAGACAACATATGAGCAAAACAGTTTAATAGGGAGAGAGAGAGAGAGAGAGAGAGAGAGAGAGAGAGAGAGAGAGAGAGAGAGATGCTTTTGCATTATATTCCAGTTGTAAACAATTTTTATATGAAGTCTGAAAGGGATATTTCAGCCAAATATTTAACAATCTCCTGGCCAAAAATGGACTGGGTGGGCAAAGTGTGTGTGTGTGTGTGTGTGTGTGTGTGTGTGTGTGTGTGCGTGTGCGTGTGTGTGTGGTGGGGGAGTAATTGATGTTCAAATCATAATTTCTGGGTGAAATAAAAAAAAAAAAAAAAAAAAAAACTTATCAAGCCAAAGAACTGGACTGAACTCGCAGGGCAGAGACAGCACATGAGTCCACTCCTGCTGATGTTCTACACTGAAAGTTGATGAGATTCAGTGTCCATTTATATTTCAAAGATTTTCAATTATGCAATGCACCCCTTTGATAGGCGCCATGTAAAGGTCAATTTGGGCTTCACACATTGAAGGTTTGAGTAATTCATTTGCTGTGGCACAGTCATTTTTCTTACTTGCAGCAGAACGAATGAGGACTAATGCGGTCGGCCTGCAGTGTGTTGCAAATTCTGATTTGTGCGCTAGTGTGTTATATACTATATGAATTTACTACAGAACTGTTGTCATCGCCACCCTGCTGTTTGGAGCCAAATCATGGACCACCTACACCCTGGAACAGCACCACCAAAGATCCTTACGTAAGATTCTGAGGATCAGCTGGTAGGACAGACGCACCAACATCAGCGTTCTGGAGGAAGCCAACATGACCAGCATCGCCCACACAATAACGCAGTATCGACTCTGATGGAGCGGCGATTTCATATGCATGTCCGACACGTCTCAACAAACAGATCTCAGCTGAAGGAAGGTCAGCGAGCCCCGGCAGGCAAAAGAAACTTTTCTAGGACAATATCAAGACCAGTCTGAAGAAATTTCACATCACATCGAGCAACTGGGAGCACATTGCACTGGCCAGGCACTGCTGGACAGAATCTGAGCAAAAACGACACCGCAAGGACAGAGAGGAAAAGCCTCAACCACCACCAACCTCTTCCACCTAACCCTGACAACACTGCACCAAAGTATGTGGATTGGCCTCCACAGCCATCTGAAGACCCACAAGTAGACGACCCACCAGAGAGGAACATCACACTCGCTTTGAGAGGCCGCCACTGAGTTTCTAAATTATGCATTTGGTCATATTAACAAACTTTTCTTGAGTTGAAATTATGTCCAATGAAGATACACTTTCATGCTAACTGTTATCATGTGACCAAAGTCCCATATTTATGCTGCGTTTCAGACAACTCAGGTCAGAGTTCAAGTGTTCCAGGTGCACAATGCCAAACATAAGCAAAATCCATCTCTTACCATAATAAACTGATGTTTCTCAGTGCAGCCTCTGCTTTTTTTTTCAGGCATTTTTAATATTTTACCAAACTACTTTTATGCAGAGAAGATAGCTTCCAGAGATGCATTTTACTATATGATGATTATTTTAATCAAATACAGGTAAATATACTTAACATTTCCTTGTAGTTGATTGTTTTGATTCATAATGTGTGCTTCCATTGCTGTGTAACGTTTCTTTGTGAAGTTGGAAAGATGGTTTTGCCGAGTTCACAAGGAAGAATCAAGTTGTTCGATTTTACGTTTTCTAGTAGGAGGTCAAACATATTCGATTTCAGAGCTAGTAATTATTGAAACAATAAAATGCAACACAAAAACATACATTATTAAAAGAAAGATATGTGCACTATAGCTCATCTGATTCATCCGGAGTCATCTCTTACGAACAATATTTAGCTGTTAAGATTCAGCTTGTAATGCTTCTGCACTGTACAAAGACTCAAATGCACAGACACAGGAAACAAAGTAGAGGTCAAAAGGCAAAGTTTCCACTGAAGAAAAAACAAGCACTTGTACAAAGGTGGTCAGTTCAAACAGAGCAAACAAATCCAGACAGGGAGAAGGCAAAAATCAAGGCAAAAAACATAGAAACTAGGGCTAGGAAATGTTGGAAAGCCACGTACTTATGACGCCAAATAAAGATGGCAGGGGAAGAGGGAACACAAGGGAGTTTAAACATGTGGTAGACTGAAATTAAGGGCAGGTGGCTAATGGAGGCAGGTGTAGATAATCAAGGAGGTGGGAAACACATGGGGATAGGAAATGATAGTATGATAGTAATGATAGTATGCACAGAAAAACAGGAATGTTACATGGCATTTGTCTTCTGCACATAACATTTAAAGCTTCAGTGGGAAGTATATTTTTGGCATCATTGTGAAAAAAAAAAAACTTTCAACATATTACAGTGTCCTGAGAGAAAACTAGACTTCTGCACCTCCTCAAATCTAACCTGTGGTAAAAGACCAATCATTTAAGAGAGAGCATTCCTATGAGCATTCCTATTGGCTGTGCTCTGGGCGGTAGTTTGTTTTTACTCAACTTGATGTCAACACGGCTGCTGGGTCACAAACTATCTCATTTTACAGGTCAACAGTAACTACAAGATGTTTGTGAAAACATTTGAGTTGAGAAATAGACATTACAGTAACAGAACATTGACTCTTGTTTGATCAGTGTTGCCTAATTTGACTGACAGCCAGCTCTCATAGACGGCAGGCTTCAGATCAGCTGACTGGTTGTTTTCCTCCTGTCTGTGAAATCCTGCAGATGCCATTAGGAGGAAACCAGAAGACACAGAGGAACATGATTTTTACAGATTACCTGTCTCGTGCACTACTGTCAAGATACAGTATAATGTCTGTTTTATAAAAATATTTTTTTAAGTCATATTTCCTCCATTTCCACCAACTGCAGCTTGTGCCAGCACAGCAGGCAAAGGACTGTGATATTTCACTACATGATGAGGAGTGCTGTTTTTTCAGATGCTCTAATATTTGTTGCATGTGGTTACTCTTTGAGGAACCTTGAGTTTGCCTGAGCCGTCTCCGACTGAAGGAGTTTAACTCATTTTATTTTCATAGCTGCCAACACAGAAGGTCACTGAAAATGTTTTCTACCGTTGTTCTGAGAACTTGACCTAAAATGTATATCCTCTGAGTTGTTGTTGACATTTTAAACCATTTGGGGTTTTAAAACCTGTCTCTGGTTTCATTTTCAATGGTCCTCCAAAGGCGAGTGTCATGCCGACTTTGAGAAAAGTACTTATCCTTCACAGTCGCCGGTGGTGCTACGCAGCATAAGAATGACACTGTATTGGTGCTGTAGACCAGTGTTAGTGAGAAACTGCAGTCTTTACAAAGAGAGGTAATCACATCATCATCACCATCACAGTCATTGGTGTCACACTTGTCATCATTGTTTCTGCTTCATCATACTTAATTTCGTCTCATCAACAAAATTTTGGCTACACTGTCCTCAGTGTTTATTGCATCCTCAGCATTATAACCATCTTTCACACTTCATCTGTCTCCAGTCTCAGATAGATGGGGCAGGGTGGATGGAAGTAGGATGTACTGTAGCTTTTCTAATGTGAGAACGATTACCTGGACGTCTGATTTGATTTAGAGCAGGAGGGCAGCCACATCCTGTGAAGCATAATGGATTTAGCTAAGTAACTTCTTAATGCCCTTTCTGGAGAGCATTCAAAACCTCTATTGGATTTTTTTTTTTCATCCTCCCTCTGTCATTCCTCGCCCAGTATCCCTTCCTCTCTCTTTCCATCCCTCACTTCACCCCTGCTTCCTCCAGGTCTCAAGGTGCCACTTGGGTTGAATATGAAACTCGCTTGGAAGGCTGCAAGACAGCGTGGAAGTGTCACTAGAGAGGTAGAGAGAAAGGATATGTGAGATAACGGTGGTCTCGCTATGCCCCGCCAGTCGTATATCTGATGCTCTGTCAATCAGATGCTAACCTACCGGAGACCCTTATTTGGGATTCAGGGCATACTGTACCTTCAGGATACAATACAATAGATCTTTTCCAGTTTGAGTGTGTTTTATAGGTTTACTTTCAAGGATTTATTGCTGTTATCTTTGTGAAAACAATGTAACAGCTCAGTAAAAGAGGTTGAGGACTCGGATGCTTTCAGCTCAGTAACAGGCACGCTGTCACATCAGGAAACGAAGTCCAAAATTGCATAAAACGGCAGGAATATGACAAGATGACGATCAGCTGGGATAATAATAATAAAAAAGAAAAACAATGGCTGAAGGGCTGGATTAAGGGGATATTAGTTTTTCCTCTACTGATTTGATATACATTTGCCAAGACTGCAAATGCAGTGATGCAGAGATCATAACTTCAAATGCATTCAGTTTTAGTGATTTCCAATTCTCTTTACTTTCCACACAACTACCATATAGAAAGGTTTGCACAAATGCGTCTGTGGCTTCGGCTAATTAACTGTGAGAAGATATGTAGAAGTTCAAAGAGTGAAACTGCATGTACTGCGAGTCCCTGAAGTGACGACCAGAGAGAGTAGGAAATGCAGCCGTGCTATAGGGTTGTATGACTAAAGGGTGGATGAATCTGAAGGGACAACAGTCCAGCTTTGTTACAGTGTTACGGTGTCATATTGAACAATGTGAGGCTTAATCCGACAGTAGAGCTGTGTTTCAGGAGCATTTCCAAGCCCATCCAACAATATTAATTGACTCATCATCAGTGAAACTGAAAGGTTTTTGTCAGTGAATCAATGGGAAGTTTACCAACACAAATATAATGCCATTGGCTATGTTACAAATCGCTGTCTTTTTCTTTTTTCTTTAGTATGTACTGCAGCAGCCATTACAAAGTACAATATGTACTGCTGCGTGTAGTATGCAAACAACTGGGATATACTACTGCCTCATAATATTGCTCCTTGAACTTTGACCCTCTTGCTCATACAATACATCTGCTGCGCAGAGGATTGTGGTTCAGAATAGCCAGAAAACCATGCTGGTATTAGCACATCCTGGTATTTTTGAGATACCTCATTTCACATACTTTATATTGGGACATTGTAAATAATTTTCTGGCATGCTAAACAGTGTACTAAATACACAGATTGAACCATGGACTTTTCTTTGCATGTCTACATGGTGCATATTCCTTCTGTAAATACATTTCTGCTTCGTTAAAGCTACTACGAGGAACATTCATTTTGGGTTGACTTTGCCGGTCCCTGTGGATAACAGTGGTAGTGTTTCCAAGCACCAAAGTCCATTTCAAAAACCACTCATTATTACAGCAATACAAACTATTTTGCAGTATCTGAAGTGTCTAAATTGTGCATATGGTGCATATTCCAACTGTACATACATCATTTTTTGTTGATTTTGGCAGGCCCAAGCACCAGAGTCTATTTTACAGAATCTGCATATTACAACTGTAAATACATAATTTTGTGTTGATTTGACCAGAGACCATTTTGAAAACCTCCCATTACTGCTGTAATGCCAACTATTTCACAGTATCCAAAGTGTCTGACAGGGAGCATATTACAGTAAGTGAAGTCTATGAGAAATCTATGAGCTGATGTAAATGACAGGCAATACAGTATGTGGAGTAGCAAACAGACTAAATGGTCTGTGTTGAAAAAGAAAGTTGTTTGCCTAGAGATGATTTTTTTTGTAACAGCATGGTCTTTGTAGACACCAGCAGAACCAGAGTTTTGAAAGCTCAACACCTTTTGGAGCTTTGTTGTGTGTATTATTATTCGCAAAACTGGTCTTTTGTTTTCACAGTTCTGGATCAAAATGGACATTTCCTTCAGTTGTTTTTCCTCACTCTCACAATTTGCCATCAAGAGCCTATTTTACATCTTTCCACATATTAGCAGCAAATAATAAAATGAAGACTTGTGTGATGAAATTAACCAAAGAGTTAAAGAAACAGTATGAAAGCAAGAAAGCAGAAAAAGACAGTTTAGTGGCCTTTAACTGAATCTGTCACCTCCAATGGCAGCTAATTGGCACTTTGAATTAATAAAAATCAGATTATGTTGATATACACCCATCTGTTTAGACATTTGGCTGCCCAGCATGTTTATGAAACACAATTTGCTTCGTTTACCTAATTGAATTTCAGTTATTGGGAGCATTTCCTCTCAGATCACACACACAAAAATTTAAATGCAAGATTGTAATGAGTTTGGCTCTGAGACATTATTTGGAGCGGAATAATAAATAAGGAGAGAGAAAGAGAGATTTGTCAGAGGTCAGTTTTGAAATACAATGATTTATTTCGTGCTAAGAAATCATGACATCCACGTGGCCAGTTTCAGGATGAATAATAGTTGGCACCGAAGGCACGTCACCGCCTGGTTGTGGGCAATGTGTTAATAATTTAGCAGAAAATGAGACATCTCAAAATTGCGTTTGTTGTGATGCTGACTTCATGACAGAGAAAACCAAGACTAACATCTGTTATTCATTACAATATTAGTTATTGGTGATGGGTTGTGTTAGTCCTGGCAACATGTTAATGTTTGTATGTGGTTAATTGTCAAATTCACATCCTTAACCACAATAGAAGCAAATAGAAGACTTCTTTAAGCTCAGTTCACGCTACACAACTTACTGTAACCTGGAGTCTTGAAGTCGTAGTTTTCACACTACATGACTGACCGGTTACAGGGGGTCACACACTACAAGATCTTTTACCAGGAAGAATCCCAGATGAGGTCTCAAAACTATGTTTTGTAATAAAAACACCCCTGATGGTGTTGTCACGTGTCAACCAGAGGGGATAGAGATGACAGACAAAGATAAAAAAAAAAAAAAAAAAAAACATGGCAGAGACTAAGTCAAAAATCCAGGAGCAAGGTCACGAACACTAGGAATCTACTCAGAAAAAAATCGCTGGAGCGCTCGCTAAAACAGTAAAGATGGATGGGCACAGACAAAGGCGTGCACACAGACTAAACACTCAGGGGAGGAAGGGAAATAGGAGAGGTGAAACTGAGCAGGGCGAGGTAGGCGGGACACGAGGGCAGGAAGAAATCTGAAACGAGAGACAAAGATGAGTATACCAAAATAAAATGTCCAAACCTAACTGTTTGGTGTGTATGCCTAATCCTAACTCTTTGTCTTGAGGGCAAACCTTACACCCAGCCGTGATCCTTACCCCAACCCTAACTGTTCTGGTTCAGTTCCTAACCTTAACTCCCTATCCCGACAACCCTCTCCCTCCCAGTGGTGGACTGGGGCGGGAGTTAGAGTCACCTAGACAGACAGTCTAATCTCTGCTCCTGTCACACCCAATCCATTCACAGGGTTTAAGTTCATATAGCTGGGGGACTTGGAGTGCCATACAATGGCCCGTTCTCTATTTGAATGTGAAGTTGATGGACGCTGTGGGGAGGTCCTTGGGATACAATCTTCACTTAACCCTAACCCTGCATCAAGCAAAACCTGACCCGGTAGCCCCGATGACAAGCATTAAGAATAACTATATAGAAACAGACAATCTTCTTGCTGATGGTCTCGTTACTAATGTGGGTCATATGGAGGCATCAGTATTAATTTGAGACTGTTTCATAATCAGTTAAAAGTTCCTCAAAGATGCTTTAAGTTACAAAACTATTTCTTAAACTAATACATGCAGAGGAATCGGGGGCTCAATAAGGACCCAGGACTCATTTTTGCTCTAGGGCCCCCTAAAGGGTGAATCAGGCCCTCGTCTTCACAACCTGTCAAATATAAGTCGAATATCCACTGGCCCTGTGTGATCTGACAGCTCCAGAGAAAAATATCAGGATCTCATTAGTTCGGCAGAGCAGTTGTTGTGATACATTTGGCTGGCAAATCAAAAGTCAATTTAAATTACCGAAAACTGGCCAAGAGCTACATGTAGTAGTAGTAGTACTAAGGTGTGGAGCTGCAGAGTAAAAATATAGACACATTGTTTGGAGGCCCATGAAGTCAAGTGAGTAAATTTGGTGTGACAGGAAACCATAATCCCAAACCTGTCATTATTCTGTTGCTCTGTGATAATGACCACCCTACTGAATGCAACAATCACATTGTGTGTGACAGAGAGGGAGATCCAACTCTCTGGGTTCATCCCAATACCCTGCTCTCTCTCCCTCTCTCTATCTTCCACTCTCCCTGCCTTCAAGACAGACAAAATGTCAGAACCTCCCAAGTGAGGGGAGACATTTCATGGTTTTGAACAGCTCTTTCACCGCCCCGCTCCAACACGTATTTTACCTCCAGCCAAGTGAGTTGGACGTGAGCACTGAAACAGGGAGAAAGAGATAGCAAAAGAGACTTATATACAGTATAAAGACAAAAAGACATCAACTGTCTGTTCAGTATCAAAAGACTCTGTTAAGGACCATGCACAGTTTTGCTTATCTTTGTTTAGGGGACGCTTCTCAGGTGTGGAGGAAAAAAGTTTAATGTGTTTTTATGCAAGTCTGATTGTGTATTTAGTTGGGTTTTTGCAACAGACGACCAGCAACCAACCAAATATTGCAACACCTCCCCCTGCTGGATCGACTGCAGTGAGATGAGCAGATGAATAATGGAGGCACTCTATCTCTATCTGTCCCCATCTTATTCTTTCAGCCTCTTACTCACTTATACTTTCTCTCCTTAGTCAAATATCTCTCTACATCTTTTTCTTTCGCCTCCAAGTGTTTCATGCTTTGGGTGTTAAAGAGAAAGTATTCTCTCTATCTATCTATCTATCTATCTCGTTGTTTACATGGTGGGTGGGGTCAGAATGCCAGTCAAATGACACAATACGGGTGGATGAAGAGGGAAAACGCATCGCCTGAGGGTGGAACAAATGTCAACATTAACAAATTACACCCGCACTAGCAGAGTGTGTGTGTGAGAGAGAGAGAGAGAGAGAGAGAGAGAGAGAGAGAGAGAGAGAGAGAGAGAGAGAGAGAGAGAGGAGGGGGTTACACACGAATAACAAGTGCTCCTTAAGGATTTTTGAAGTATGTGGCAGTATTTGTGGTAATCAACCATGCAATTATATACTGGATCAAATTATGATGGATATTGGATATATTTAAGATAAGATAAGATAAGATATTCCTTTATTAGTCCCACAGTGGGGAAATTCCCCCAAGGTGATTGTATGTGTGTGTGAGAGGCATTATGGGACCATAGACAGTATACACAGCATGCACATACACAACATGACAGAGAAAGAACACAAATACAAATGATTCATGTTTGAGGAGGAAATCTGCAGGGTTTTGGTGAGAGGGAGAGAGCCTTGGGCACACCCTCATGTAAAATGAAATTGTAGCCCAAAAACATCAGTAGTACATCTGTATTTTATAACAGAATTACATGTTTTTCTAATCTTTCCCTCTATGGCCCATTGACTTTTGAAATCTCTGAATCTCTGAAGCATTTCAAATAGAGCAATTGCTCATGAGTGCTGATAAAAGCATTTTATATATATATATATATATATATATATATATATATATATATATATATGTATATATATTTGAATTTATTCTATTTAAATTTTTCTTCCTAAACCTAACTAAGAGATTTTGTTGCCTTATTCTAAGCAAGTATTTTTGTTTAATTCACAACATTAAGCATCTTTACTGTGAAAAGGTGCCACAGACGGGTTTGACAAATCTTTTTAGCAAACCATCAGAACATGGGGTCATCTGGAGTTGTTTATTCAATATAATATTTACATGTTTTACAGTAAATATAACTTAGCGTTGTTAGATTCATGAAGGCATAAGGAAAAACAATAAATAAATAAATACATGTTGCTCTTGTTCAAAACTCTTTAGCCTGTTGAGTGTCAAGTCATGCAAGTCTCAGAGTAGTAAAGTCTGAGTCAAGTCTCAAGTCCGTACTTTTGTGGCTTTGAGTGCAAGGCTCAAGTCTACAGCTTCGTAGTAAATCTACTGGTGGTGTTTTTCATGTTTAGCCCTGTCATGTCCCTGGGAACAAGCTGCAGTTTTTAACCCAGCACACAATATCTTTTGACTCCACTTTGTAACAACTGCTGTTTGGCCTGTTTAGAAGCACTCTGGAGGAGAGCGCCATATGTTTTGATTTGCTTCTAGTCTGATCAGGATCCATTTGCCTTCCCCACCATTTGCATTTAACCTGCTAACTGTTGATGGATGCTTTAGCCTCCCGTGCATCCCTGGGGAGGCGATGTGAGATATGTGTCGATTCAGTGTACACAGTCTATCAAGGCTTGATTTATGGTTCAACACGCTGCAGTATGTGCTGCCTACCTTACACAGACCAGCAGATTGAGAGCCGAACCATACATCTAAAGATAAAAGGCTCTGTGCAGCGCTCAGGCTGGTGAAGAGGGTTTTTTTTGACACTGTATATGAAAACATGACAAAAGAAATGGAAGCGGAGAAGCATGTCCTCCTCAAATCTGTTTTTCTTGAGATGATTCCCCTCATAATTGTATTGCAACAGCATAATGTATCTTAACTATACATCCAATCAATGTTTCACCCTGTGCTTCCCCGGTCACACACCGCGTTATCTTGTAAGTTCTTTATTGATTTATGCTCCTGAGACTGGAAAAGCACTGGCCTCGAGAGGAAATCATATTTTGTACCTGTACAAGCCAATACATTTATTACGGTTACAACCCGCACTGTGTCATACTTTCAGGAAGTCAGTTTTGCCGGGTAATCCCTAACGGAAAACAGAGTAAACATCTTTCTGAAGGTCCATAGTCCAATTATCTGGTATAAGAAAATGTGACAAGAAGTAAAAAGAAAAACGTTATGCTCTTGTGATCGAATTCAATAAAACCTGTGCCCTTTGATTTTTTCTATTTTCCCTGCAAGAATAGACAGCTTCAAAGGGGGCATGTCATGGTAACAAGATATGATTGAACAGCAATGTGTGGCCGAACAGAAGTGAACTTCATATCTCTATGAACTGCAGAGCTCGTTAGTCAGAGATATGCAGAAAAACAATTGGTTTTGACAAAGAGCATCCTAAAGGCCTTGGAGAAAATCAAGAGGGAAGGAAACACATGGAGAAAAAGGAAAAGAAAGTGGGAGGGTAAAATAATATTGGAAGAGAGGAACGAACATAAGTGATCCCTTCTGAATCCCTGAAGGGGGAAACAGTGCTCAGGCTGAAAGGGGTACGAGATTAAGACGAACCATAACCAGGTGATGCCTGCGCTGCTGACCGTGGCAAATGTGGGGTTTGCACTGTGATTTATGGCAGTGAAAAGGAGAGAAACACAGCTCTAGGTGGGACACACACAAGCCCATGCACATTCACACACATATGTGCATGAAGCACACATGAGAATAGTGGAAAACACGCACAGAAACAAAATCACACTGCAAGGTGAAGCTATAAATCTATTGCATTTGTCATCTTTATACGTACCAGTGGACAAATGTGCTTGGTTCAATACTGAACACGCCTTATATTAAGACAGCTGACAGCACACACACTCTGATAATACCCTGTAAAGAAAGTAATTTCCAAACATTTCCAAATAGCCTCGCACTGAACCAGGCAAACACATCGTCCACGTTGAATCCAAGACTATTTATGCTTTGACCTTCAAGAATTAGGCAGTGTTTACCGGCTATGTAGCCAACTAGCTTACTGCAGCAAAACTGAAGCCAGGGCCATTGTTTGGACTGAAAGAATTCAAAAAACGCAAACGGGCCGAATTTGTTCCACATAAATCCAGTTGTATTACTACAAAGACTGGATTGTGTGCTGCAGATATGGCCACTGAATCTACAAGCACCACCTCACTGCTGTACAAAAAAGGAGAAAGTGCACTGCAAATAGAAGTCATACATATAAGGCTCGGTCCAGATGAAGTGTGCCTCATCTGGAAAGTAGACGGGATCAGGTGGCAGCAGCCGGGGGAGGTGGCAAAAAGCTGCGGTCAAGTTGGACGGTTTCCAGCAACCTTCAAAGAATTTACAGGAAGTCACAGAAATAGTTAGACCCAATCTGTAGGCTACCTGTAGTTTGCAGACCAATATATCTGTATTTGTTTGTGAATGTGAAAGTGTGTGTGTGTATCTGGTATTGTAGTCTATCCTCTTTTTATATCTGCCTTGTGAAGCACTTTGTAATTGTTGCTCGTTTTATTAATATCAACCATACAAATACATTTGTTCACAGACTAAACCTTCATTGCACAACATGAGACTGATATCCTACAATCTAGCGTTAAATATTAGTTATAAAGAGAAAGTTAGGCTTTTCTACAACACATGGGGTTTGTTGTCAAAACTTAGAGCCAATCAACTCTCTGATCAGGTGACAACCAGGCTTTTCCCATCATGCCCTTGGTCTTGAAGTCGGTGGAGAGCAGCTGCGGCGCCTGGCTCTAAAAACTGCTTCTACCTTGATCTTGTGTTGCCCACATTTGCATGACGTCAGAGCAAGTCGCGATCCAGTCGGACACAAATCTACCGGATACGCATTTTGCAGTCCTGGCTCACCTTGAACAAGCTCATAGCCTATCTCAATGGACCTATTTAGTTGATGCTAGGGCTCTGCATTGGCAGGAATCTGGCAATATGTATGGTGTATATGTAGGGGTCACGATTCAATATATTGGGATGTAATGGGATACTGTAAGCAAGGAATATATTGTCATTTTTTAAAATCTAATTTTAAGAAAACTGTCATTTTATAAAGAACACACCATATGTATAAAGTCAGAGCAAAACAAAAATGTTATGCAATTAGAGCAGTGGGATCTGCATTTATCAGGTCAATGTAACACCCATCATCATGGCACTACACTGAGAGGACACATAAATAATGATATTGATATTTTCTTATACCCGTAGTTGATACAAGATTCTGCAAACCACAGTTATCAAATATAATTATTAAAGTTCCATTACGTCATAACAGTAAAACTAATTGTGTTTTAGCAGTGGTCCCAGAAATAACAAGGAGCTCCACACACCTCCATAATGTATTATGTCTGTGACTCTATTAACTGGCGGAGCTGAAGTGGTGTTTCTGTAAGCAGTCAGGAAACTAGTTAATTCCACATTAAAGCCCTCACTTGCAATTTAATGGAACAGGATGCGTTCGGTGATGTAAGCCAAACAAATTACCCCTCTGTTGTCTGGTATTAAATATAACCGCGGATCGCTACAAGCTTAAGACGACTCTCGATTCAGGACGCTCGGCTGGCAAGTGGAGAGAGCACATGAACGTAATCCAATGATGGTAAAACAGCAACTTTTAATTATATTACATAACTGCCATTATATAAGGCAACCCTACAGACAACACTGAATGTGCATCCCAAGAAAAAGGAAAGCAATTTTGGACGTGACAAAGCCGCTTTTGTCTTATTAAAGTCCATCGTACATATTTAGAGGTGGAGGAGGAGGAGGAGGAGGAGGAGGAAGGAGTTCGTGATTTTGAAGAGAGAACAGATGTCTAATTCAAACATCTTAAAAGGACGATGAGAAGAGGAAACTGAGGGAAGTCTATGAAAAAATGTGAGATGAACGGGAAAGAAAATCGTCAAGTACAGAACACAATCAACGTTAAACAATAATTATAAATGTTTTCAAAATGGCTTCTTTGAGTGTTTTACTTTTATATACATTATTATATACAACAGTGGCATCATACCTGATACTATAAAGTAGTTCTACGCTGTACTACAGAACATCTCTGCTCTCTGTTCTCCTACTCCTGATTGTTTCTGAGCATTTCTGTGCCCTTCTCTCAACTTCTGTTAGTACACCTCCATGTAGTACACTGTGCACACTGTGGTCCCACTTGAGCAATGCGTGATTTTGGGCGGTGTTGTTGCGCTCAGGAAGTTTGGTGGATCAGCTGGTGATAGTCAGCCATGGACATCACAGCATTTCGGCAGTAATTCGATTCAGATGGACCAATAATGGCTTCTATCCGACTACAGTATGGTGGTACTGTGTAAAACACATGTATAATTTAAAGCAGCAGTGGGTAGGTTTTATAAAATGGTCACTATATGCTGACAGCAGTGCATGAGACAGGTGATCTAAAAGAAATCATGTGCCTCTGTGTCCTCCGGTGCTCCTAACGGCATCTGCAAGATCTCACAGACCGGAGGAAAACAACCAGTTGAGGAAACACCACAATCGTCACATCACTTCTACAATCCCTATCTTCTTACTCTTGTTTTTCCCCCTTTCCCTTCCACTCTGTCTTCCACCTACTCCTCCTTTCCATCACTCTTACTTGACGTTTTCTGCCTCTGGACCCTTGTTTATCATCTCCCTCCTTTGCCGTCTCACATGCCCTTGGGCGCCTTCTACCTCCCACCCTACTACTCCCTTTCTACACAGCCCCTTTTCTCCTGTTCTCTCAGTTCACCTTTAGTTACTTGTGCTCTCTGTCCGCCATTCCTCATTTCAGTCTTGGCACAAGTTCACTTCTTCTGGAGAGCAGAGCAACAAAACAACTGCTGTCAGAACTGATGGGTTGGCTGAATAGGAGATCAATGGTTCAGTGGTCAGGCTGACCCGGGATGTCTACTCCTGAACAGACAGAAAGACAAGGAGAGAGGGAAAAAACAGAAATACAAAACTGTGGAGGCAAGGTATATACATCGCTCAGTCCACAAAAGTAAATTTAAATGTGAATGCTCGAAAGGCAGACGACAAAAGGAGACATTTGTTTGTAATGAGAGCTGCGGGAGGAGAGGCAATATGCTGATGATATCATGATGGCCTAGAGAATATGTCCCATTCCCATCTCTACCGTCAGCCAGTCTTTCCTCTGGACTGACGAGTCTCGCCTTCGGCTGCTTTTACCATCATTAGCTGATGCCCAGTATTCTGCAGCCTTCTAACAAGACTTAACGACTAGCCCATTTAGATAAACCTGTCACTGTGGTGGCTCTGCAAATGTCCTGTTATGTGACTAACATTATCCTTATTGCAAAAGAACAGCTCGTGGGCTAAAAGTCTGCATTGCTCTGCTTCCACGAGCTGGCCAGAGCCAAGCTTAGCAAGTCATTTTCCGTGTTCTCTGCAACATTATGGACCCAAATGGTAACATCCCCCAAAAGGGACTTTTTCTCTGGTATTTGCATCTAAGCACATTTGAGGTTTATACGGTCGTCATAAGGGGCTGCTTTATATCTTGGTAATTTGTGGAAATCTCATGCAGTGCGACAGAGGCCCTCAGGGACACTGTGCCGTCGTCCAATGAAGTTGAAATGAACAAAGCACAGAGTTCAGTTTGGGGTTGAATGTCATGGACAGAAAAAAAATGGATGTGATGATTTCACTTCTCACATTGAACTGTTGCTTTTCCTTGGTGAAGTAATTATTTTTTATAGTAACACCAGCCAGAAGTTCACTATGCTAGTGGCTACTCCAGTCAGTGATGGCAAATTCTTGTCACTGAAGCAATGCAAATATGCATTTATTTGGGTGCCATATGGCCTATGCTGTATCTCAGTTTGTTTACTTCTGTACTTACACTCACTATTTTGAGTGCATAAGTGCAGTCACAGTGTGAGTGTGGAATGCTGGAAACTGCATACAGCATTAGAGGTGGGTCCCTGTTCATTCCCATGAAAGTTGCTCAGTGGTGCATAAAGTCAAAATGGCTCGACTTCCGACTGAAGAAGTATCCGGTTCTACTGGCACTTTTCCGCATCCATTGGGCTCATGGAGCAGGAGCAGTAGCATACGCTCGGTCACAGGGTCACAACGTCATGCTGTTGCTCCAGCCTCAGTCTGCATCTCATTCACACGAATGGAGGAAGGGCAATAATTTTGGATGTAGCTATTATTACGTTTTACAACTTTAAGGATCTAATGATTTAAATTGGGGCTATTAGAGTGTTCATACTCGGAAGTTGATTTACCTCAAATGTGAGTCCATGGGAAAAATTATTTTTGGGCCCAATGGCATCAAGTGACGGATACAGAAGTTACAACTAAGTAAATATGCTGTACACAGTGTACTACATGGAAGTGTACTAATGGGAACATCTGAATTGAGACACAGCTCTGGTATTTTTAAAAAAAAGCACAAATTGTAAAGAAAAATAACAATAAAAAGTTTTCAGACCTTTTGCTTAAACATTCACTAAATATCTTCACATGGATCAAGTGACTGTGTAATGTGATGAACCCACAGAGAATTATCAACTCTACTTGTATTTAAACACATTTCAATTCACTGTTTTGATTTTACGACCCCTAACTTTACCATTCTGGTTGACTTTCACTGCTCTTGTCAACCCAATTTCCATCTTTAGCAGTGAGATGTTTTCACTAAAACGGTTTTAGAAAATCTCTTCACCTGTATTGCATGAACTGACAGATAAATGCAACTACTATGCCAGCAACTAGGATCCAAGTTGACTTTCTTTAATGTAGCAAATGGCAGTAGGGTAAAACTGACCAAAAAACTGTGTCCAAATTTCCACAAAGGTAAGTATAAGGTAAGAATTAAGTATAATACAAAGTATGCAATACATAATAATTCACACAATACACAATACAATAAATAATACACAACATATATAAATATGTTCCAAATGTATCATAAAGATGGGCTTCTGGTAAACACAATATTACTACGTACAGTGTATCTCATACAAACTAGCCAGAACATGTTGCCATCATCAGTACACCATTTACACAAACCATTCAGATATGTCTAATTTTCAAAAATATGCATATACATCAATAAATGATAAATCCAGAAGACACTTTTACATACCGATTATGCCTTCAAAGACCTGTATGTCAGGATGATGTCGGATGAAACAGTATGAGCTTTTCCTAAGTTTTGACATGAACTGCCTTGATGCCTACTGATGATGTCATCAACTAGAGACACATATCACATTACCTAAATGGCTACTATGCAAAACCACCAGCAGGGGGTACAAATTTAAAATTTGACTGATTAGGCAACACAAAACCACTGCACACTACCTGCCCATCAAACGGTTAAAGTTAACAACTAGCTGATAGTGGAGCATTAAGAAACTAAAGAAAAAGACATTTCTCTCAATAACTGGTGGAGACCAAAACTGAGCTAAAAGGAGAGTAAATATTGGGCTTATATTCATTGGGTAGACAGAAACCCGACTCCAAATTAATGTCTGCTGGATATAGTGACATGCTCGTAACAATGAGGTGATAATATGTTAAAGTTGTTTTTAGAGCTTGTTTGGCTGCCCCCAAGTGGACAAAAACAAATTATTGCTGTTTTAACAGTAGCAAAAGTAATCATTTACAATATCAAGACCTGCAGTATATTCAACAATATATTCCTGTGAAAGTATTGTAAGCAAATTGTACTTGGTGTAGCAAGCATTGATGCTCTAGTGAAGTACCTCAAAATTTTACCTAAGTACAGTACTTGAGTTAATGTACTTTTTTTTCTACATTATGCTCTGTAAAGTTACAGCACATGGACAGAAAACTGCTGAGGCCTCCAGCTTATACCAGCCTGTCTCACTGAGTCATCATAAAAAGGTTGGCACTTTGTGTCATAATACCTCACATTACTGCCTAGTATTTCTCTGTTAAGGACTGGACACTTAAATATAAAATAGCTTCAATTCAGGAAGAGCTTTTGACATTGTATGGAATTCACAATGGCAGCCTTGAAGAGTCCAATTCAATAATGGATCCTTAAAAACATATTAGGTTGTAGGAAGTTCATATTGTTCATTAACAGTTTGTAGCACATGTACTGATGGAGAATACTGGTAAACATAAAACCAATGCCGTTCTTGACCTTGGGCCCAAAGCCTTTATAACAGAATCATTTATAGGTGCACAACGTCAAGCAATTTTGTTTTCCTTGCTGTTTACATGTTCATTTTTTCCTATGAATTGAAGGAGAAAAGCAAATCACAGATCCTGATACCTGGCCAAGTAATCTGTGGAGTCTTCCAAAGGATAATTAGAGAAAGAGAGACAGCAGCCAATGGAAGAGATACTGAAGCAAAGGGGCCGAAAAAATGAGCAAGCAGGGACACGACTAATAGAAATCTCAGGAGATGTGAGTCTGTGTTGTGCTTACTGTTAAGGAATTTAGAGGCTGGAGAATCGGACGTGGCAGAAGGTGCTTTGGATGTGAAAAAGACAAAGTGACTCCACGTTCCCTCTTGGTTGGTCTGGAGCCTCCATCTAGGGTTACCAAAACAAATCAAACGTGGGATAAAGAGTATGTTTGTGTGGGACAATGTAGAATACCCGTTGGGGGTTGGGGGGGGGGGGTGCTGGAGCCGACAACCATTCTCGCTTACATCCACACCTACGGGCAATTTAGAGTCATCAATTAGCCTAAATTGCATGTCTTTGGACTGTGGGAGGAAGCCGGAGTACCCAGAGAAAACCCACGCTTACATGGGCAGAACATGCAAACTCCACACAGAAGAGTCCCAAGCTGGATTCGAACCTGCGACCCTCTTGCTGTGAGGTGAGAGTGCTAACCACTGCACCACTGTGCAGCCCCTTATAATGTCTAACTTAAAAAAAAATAAACAATTCTTCCCCTACCTCTTAACATGTATCCATAATCGACATATCTGTCTTTGTGAGGCTCACATGAACTGTGTCACTTCATGTCCTATTCCTCCTGTGTAAAAAATATCCACCACTTTCACCTACTTATGTTTGGTGTAGTTGCATTTATTTTTCTTTGTCGTAGTTTCCATCATATTCGGACCAAATGTGCATAGTTTGTGACTTTGCGGCGACTCACAGTTTTCCCTGGTATAGCGTAGCAAAGATGACGACAGGTCAACCTGCACTTGACAAGAACAACTGGGATAAAAATGCTGTGCCGTCCCTCGTAAAGTAGGACAGCTGGTCACCCTTCCTCCATCAACCCCATGTGGGGAATGGGAACTTCCATGAGAAATCTTACTGTTATAAATATATTCTGAGCGCAGTAATAAGCTAAATGCAATGCTATTTTTCCTCTCTTTATCAACAAAATTCAGTTCAGGATAACACAATTGTTGGCCAGTGTAAACCTATCCTTCAAGTATCAAATACTCACTGAATTGTAGAAGAAGTCATGAGCTTTATTCAGCTTTGATTCACCAGCCACAATAGATACCAG
Source organism: Pterois miles (assembly GCA_947000775.1). Classification (NCBI taxonomy): domain Eukaryota; kingdom Metazoa; phylum Chordata; class Actinopteri; order Perciformes; family Scorpaenidae; genus Pterois; species Pterois miles. The sequence continues at coordinate 24,547,650 of CAMQGK010000052.1, forward strand.
TAGCCACTGACAGTCAAAGCACATTGTTTCTGTGTTGGATTATGTTGTGTTAAGAAGGGTGATCACTGGTAAGCATTTTTCTGATTTGCCTCTTTTTGTGTATGTTTTGACAGAGCTGCATGAAGTGGGCCTCGGTTGGATTTCCATTCATTCCTGCAGAGACACGATCCATGGACAGACTGTTCAGTGCCTATAAATGGAGTACTAGGAGAAGAGGAGGGCTCTCTTTTCTTAAAAGGGAAAGAAAGGTTTGTACCTGTGACAATAGCAATCCACACAATGCTTTTGTTAAATTCCAATATGTGTCTAAAAGCGCTGATCAACTGAAAAACACAGAATATGGAGAAACAATCGGAGTACAATTCATCCTGTGACTGAGTGGGACATGTCTCCCCTGTGAGGGAAAAAATGACAGACAGAGAGAGGAGGAGGAGGAGGAGGAGGAGGAGGAGGAGGACCAGGCAGAGAGAAAGAGAGAAAAAGCCTCTTCTCTCTGCTCTTCTGCCAACGAGAAGCAGCTTTATTACATAACAGTCTCAGGGCTTGGCAGCTCACATGCTTTTAAGGAAGAAGCACACGTTCCCCTGCACCTGAAATCTCATGGCAGGGTGGGAGAAGATGGGTGGAGGCTGGAGAGCACAGGCGGCAAGAGACGAAGAGTGAGGAGAAAGGCAATGAGGAACAAAATGCAGCTGTCAGTTGAGAGGAGTGGACTAGCTTTTATGAATCAGCCAATTACTGTAACTCACACCGGCACATTGGCTATAGATCGAGGCGTGCAACGGAAATTTTGTTTTGACTCTTTCAAGTTATTTATTGTCATATGCACTGCAGTTACAGAGCAGTTGGCAATGAAAATTTAGATCTCAGGCTCCCTCCAACAGTGCTCATTTATAAAAAGAAAAGCATGCATGTAAAAAAACGGGACTCTAAAACATGAAATAGTGCAATGTTAAACTAGAGGGATAAAATGTAACATATAAAATAAATAAATATCTGTTTGTGGTGGACAGTAATTGCAAAAAAAAAAAAAAAACAAAACTGTAATGTAAAACAGAGAGTTAATAAATGCACCAATACATGCACGCAACAGCAGAACAGTAATTTGTTTGAAATAGACCACAAATTATAAACAAACATCAGAACTGATTATATGAATATCAAAGGAAAAAGTCCTCGCAGAGGCCTTGCAACACTATTAGGCTGTAAATTAATCTCTGGAACTTTGAACCAGTTTCACCCACATGAAAGTCGAGTACAGGGGTCACTAACCTTTCAGAAACTGAGAGCTACTTCAAGGTTACCGAGTGGTGCGGAGAGCTACTTGCTTGATACAAACTTCCCGAATAACATACAGTTGCACAGATCACCTTTTAATGATAATTATATATGAGAACAGACACTTAAATATTATTACTTCCTTTTATTGCCCTGTTTAATACTTAAACAGACGCTTATGATGGAACCAAAGTTTTAAAAAACCTTGGCTATATTTTTCCTAACAGATATTTGCACATGATGATTGTACCTTTTACACCCAAACACCATAATATTAATCACATGTCAATGTGAATTACTCCTCACAATAATAATTAACAATGATTTCACATAACAGGAAACAGATATATTTAAACAGGTAACTTTATTTATTTACGTTCATTTGTTTCAGCATTTGAAAGTCAGAGTTATCACATCTGTGATATTTTGTACACATCTTTCTTGACAGTTTTGTTTGAATAAGCATATTTGTAGCATTTGGTTCGAAATCACACACATTTTGTACAGGTGATTACTTCTAACATTTTGCAAGAGCTTTTGACTTTCTAGCTGTTTTTAACTTTTTGACTTAACTGTCATATCTTCAAATAAGAGACGTCAGAGAGAGCAGAGATCCCGCAACATCGGGACCATTCTTCTTGTCTTTGAACACAACTCAACTATCATCATTTCCTCTGTCAAGACCTCTCCATCCGAAAATGCAGCTCTAAACGAAGCCTCAGTTGATTTTTCACCAGTCTTGTGAAAAAAGACTTCTGTTTGCCCAAACCTGCCTTTACGTCACAGGCTTTTTCTGTTTGTAGTGTGCTAACAGGTGGGTAGTTGAAGTGTCTCTCCACATTGTGCCGCTTTACTGTTGCCATAGCCGTCCCGCAAATGAGACACATGTTTTTCTTTTACTAGTGTGAAAGAGAGCTCTTCTTCCCAATCATCGTGAAAATAGTTTTCTTTTGCTTTTCTGCCATGTTTTCTCTGTTTTGGGGATAAAAACCACATCTAGCGCCTGATCGTAGCTACGCAGCGCCCCTTCCTTGTCTTCTGCATCTGAGCGGTTGTTGAACTTTGACTTCCCACACGGTTAGAGTTCATGTATACGTTACACATTTTTGTTTTTAAAATTTTATATTAAATATTAGCACCTTCAAATTTACATTAATGCAACTCTTTTGATTAAAAATAGCAGCAACACATTAAATACAATACAGATCTCTATGGTGAATAGTGCTATTTTTAGAACATGCCTTAAGGGCAAGTGGTCCATGCGGGCTACCAGGTGCCCACGGTGATCCCTGGTGTAGAAGGAGAACTACCTACAGTTAGGAGATTTGAGTGTGACTTGCAGTAAAATACACTGATGCAATTAATATGTGGTTGGAACCAAAACCAAATGATCTGAAAAGTGGTTGGTTGGATGGTAAGGAAAGTTGAGATTTTAGGGACAAATGGTGCAAGACTCGGGGGTATAACGGTCAAGTTGTACATTTTAATCCTAAATATCATAAACAACGGCTTTTAACATCCAGTGAATCAAATCCAACGGCCTTTGGGCAAAGTTCAAACAAAACTACAACCACCGTAGCAGCTCTGTCAAGCTTCTGCACAGAGTTGCTTTGAGCTAAACGCTAATATGTAACAAGGACAATGCTCACAAGCTGATGTTAAGCAGGTCGGCTATAATATTTATCATGTTCGCCATCTTAATTTAGCTTGTTATCACGTTGACATTTGCTAATTGATAATACATACAAATTGCAGCAGAGGCTGATGGGAATTTAATTAGTTCTGCAAGTATTTAGTCCAAAGCTGAGAAAGTATCAGTCATCAAAAGTCATCAAAAATTTGATCTGACAGTTTCATGGAATGAAACTTTGTACTGTCTTCATCTACCAATCACAATGATAAAGGTGTAAATTGTCCCGCCCTAAAAGCTTCAAAAAACAAGAGAAATTAGCAAGGTCATGTCAATCGATTAGTCTGTACACGCCCACACAGTCCTGAGAGGAGGCCTAGCCAGATTAACTGAAACACCTGTATGGCTTTACAGAGGCTTTAAGATGTTTTACAGAACAGGTGAAAGCTTTGACCTGTTAGTGGTGCTGGAGGAAAATTCAAGAGATGACCAAAGTGATTCAGATTCATCCTCTAGGCACCAATTTTCATAGCAATCTATCTAACAGTAGCGATATTTCAGTCTCACCCAAAGTGGTGGGCTGACTGACTGACAGACTGATATTTTTCATCATTAGAGCAAGAAAAACAAAACAAACAACAGCAAAATAAAGAAGCAGAAGTTTTGTTAAGTTTGGATAAAACTTTTGCAACATCCCTTCAGATGAACTCACATTTGGGAATGGGCCAGTTTACAGTTCTCTCATTTACTCATCATTTACTGGTTGATTATAAGGCTTCATGTCAGAGCTGCTGCTAAGTTAAGACTTAATACACACCCATAAACCCTCATCTGGCATGTTTTAGGGTTGTGGGTCCCCTCAATCATTCATGACTATCCAAAATGGTTTCGTTGTTTTGTGTAAATGCAGCTATTGGCTTCTATATATACCATATGTTGCTTAACAAAGTCTGTTTATTAATTTATTTTTTAATATTCCTTAATCTACCCCGTGAAAGTTTCCAGCAAAGGTCTTGCGTGTAAAATGACAACAGAAAAGTGATACTGAAATCGACACATCTTTAAAACTAGGGCTGTCAGACTTGACATGATACTACCGATTGTAGTGGGCTCAATTTACGTCAAGGAGGCTAAATAACCCTCCAAACTTATGTTGAATTTTGGAGAGGAAAAGCTGGCCATTTTCAAAGGGGTCCTTTGACCTCTGACCTCAAGATATGTGAATGTAAATGGGTTCTCTGGGTACCCACGAGTCTCCCCTTTACAGACATGCCCACTTTATGATAATCACCTGCAGTTTGGATCAAGTCATAGTCAAGTCAACACACTGACACACTGACAGCTGTTGTTGCCTGTTGGGCTGCAGTTTGCCATATTATGATTTGAGCATAATTTTATGCTAAATGCAGTATCTGTGAGGGTTTCTGGACAATATTTATCATTTTTATGTGCTGTGAATAATAAATGTATACATACATTTGCATAAAGCAGCATATTTGCCCACTGCTGTGTAGATAATTAAAGACTTGACAAATCTCCCTTTAAGGTACAGTTCATTTGCGAATGTGATTAACTATAGACAATCATGCGATTAATTGTGATTAAATATTACAATTGTTCGACAGCCCTATTCAACAGTATGGCATATTATTCCTTCTTTTACTGTGATGTAAACAGTTGACAGAGATCTATGAGTCTTTGTCTTTGTCAGGTAATACATAGCACAAGGACAGAGGTGTAGCCACGACTTTCATTTGTTTTCTTTTTATTTAAAGACTAATGCAGAGAATCAGATTCTACAGGGCCATATCATAACCAAAAGAAACAAAAGAAAACATTTACAGAAGGTTCACCATTTCTACATCCATCAGAACCCAGTTTGTCAGTATCATTGGACTACCAACACATTCCTGTGTACTGTATGTGTGTGTGTGTCTGTGTGTTTTGACAGTGTGTGTTTGTCGATATCCATATGTATACAGTCTTTCTTTACTCTTACCTTAATCAACTTTTGTGCTTTAGAAAATTAGTATTTTTTTTTTACATTTCAGTGAAAATCAGACCATATTTCACTTGATAAAAATACAAGAAAAAACTCCAGTAGGTATCTAGGAATAACCAAAGACTCAATGTTGAAAAGCAAGTGCTGCTGAGAACTGCGATGGACCTTGCATCAAACAGAATGAAATAAATGACCGATGTTCCTACAAATGTGATATTTACATGTATGCTCTGCATATGAGTGTGAAGGTAAAAGTTGGAAGCTCATGATTGCACTGTGCCTCATATTTCACATTCTCTCTCTGGAGCAGTAAATGTACCAAAACCAGACCTGGCTCAAAAATACTTGTAAATGGTCTATAGCATTTTGTTTGATCCTGCTTGGAGTACAAGATAGAGGGGCTTAGCAAAGAAACTGAAAAGTTTACAAAATTCACTTGTCAAAGTCAAAAACTCGCTGGCGCTCCCTGTAATGTCATTGAGCTTTGGAAAGCAAAGAAGATAAACAAAAGGATTCGTTTAGCAAAGTAACATTTTCACCTGCCTCCATTTTTGCAATGGCAAACAAGCACAGGAAATGAACAGGAATATTATTAACAAGGTGATCTTGTTACAGTTTTGCTCCTGGTTTTTTCAGTTCAATCGCTTTATTGCATGTCTCTGGAGAAAAAGTGCAATCAGCAATGAAAGCCATTTTCCCTTCAACCACCGACAAATCCAAAGCGCAAACAAAAGAGATAATCCACTGTTTTTCTTTGATGTCACCCTGTTTAGCCATGGTTGAAAGAAAAAAAAAAAAACACACTAGTGGGTGTACAGCTGATATAAAAGCTAAGCTTTTTTTTTTTTTTTTTAGTTCTTTTTTTTTCTATAATAGCTTGTAAATCTGAAACACAATGGTCAGGGAGAGAAGGTCAATGATGTGGTTCAAAGCTGTCCTTGCATAGCACGAAGCTGACTACATAAATGTAATGTTATTGTTCTTCTAAATGTGCAAAATGCATAACAATAGGTTGATAATACAAACAATATTCATCATCATCTTAGCTAATATCTTCATTAATAGAATCAAATACTGTATGCATTATGTATTTTACATATGTATATATATTTTTTTTCTTCATGATAATAAACATACATACAATAGTTTATAATTCATCTTTATACAACTCTTCATTCTGAACTTTACAGTTCCTTGACCCTCTGCTTGTAGGTTTAGGGGCTGTTAACGGCAGCAAAGACGTCTGCCATCAGGGGATAGGTTCAGCATTGGTCGTAATGATAATGCAAATAATAACAATAGCAACAACCACCGATCTCTTTGTCCTTTGGCGATAGTGTGATCTCTTCACCCCAGCGCACAAACACATAGAATTCTGCAGGGTTCTTGCATGCCTTTTAGCCTGTTCAGTGCCCTGTAAAACATATTCAGAACCCATAATGCAATGCAATGCACCCCCACTCCCTCGACAAGAAATGTGATTTCGTGAAATAAGGTCAGAGTGGGAGCCCATGACGGACACACAACGCGATGCCTGTTACCTTTGACCAAATCTAAATAATTTCTAGGTTTCCATGTATGTCTATGAAACTACAAGTAGAGAGGGGTCAATGTAAAGCTACAATGGATATCACCCCCAGACTGAGTGTCAGGTTCAGGTCCTAAGAAAAGCCCTTGCTAATTAATATTGCTACATTAACATAATTTGAAATGGACTGTTCGGAAACCTCAACGTGCCACATCAGAGAAGAAGCATGTCCTTAATATGTTTTCATATATAAGTCAAAAGAAGAAGAAAAAAAAAAAAAAAAGAGCAAGCAATGTTCAAGACAAAAAACAAAAAGCACTCTTTTCACATTTGCGTTAGTTTCTGTTGGTTTTTTCTCGGAAGAGGGATTGACATCATGCTACAAAAATATATTCATCTTCGTCACTATCGTGGAACTGCAAGACAAGTCCTCTGTGCGAAACACAGCGCCGGCTAAAGCAAGATTACAGTGCCACTTCAACTCAACGTCTCCGACTCTCTCTTTGTCTCTTTCTGTCTCTGTCCCTGTCTCTCGCTGTTGCTCACCAACAAGCAGCAACAAATGAGTCCAAACGGGCATGTGATACTGAAGGCAGTGTAGCTGGTACTTTCTGAGTGTTATGTCTCAATTTTCAACGGAAAAGAGATGGGGGGACTATGGCAAACAGGGTCAGGGGACACAGTGGGATGGAAAATACAGACGCGCCATCAATCAACAAAGTAGTAGCCATCACAGCTTCGACTCTGAAAAATGAAAAAGGCACTTCTCCTCCTTCTCAATGTGCCCCACCCGTTTTTTTAAGCGATGCCAACCATACTTTGTTATAAATGGCGTTTTTTTGGCGAATGAGGCCCCACCATAAATAAAACAACCAAAAGAAGTAAATAATGAGTGTTTTAATTCTAAATGTCAAATGCACTCCATCAATCGAGGTGATTTATTTTTTTTACATTCTTACTCATGACTAACCGATCTCAGTTTTACACCGTTGATGTTGTTGTTGCTGTTGTTGCCAGTTGAATAATATGTTGCTTCAGTGTGAAAGCAGCTTTGAATGGAACGCAAACTTGGCGAGAAACAGTCACTTAAGCATGAATTAGACCAGTATATACTCTTTTTTTTGTAGAAAGTATCATAAACAAAAAAATAAATTAATTAAATAAAAAAAGTTTACCCTTCCATGTATTCAATAAACCTTTAGTTACACTTTGCAAAGCTTAAACATAATATTGACATCTCTAAGACTTGATAATATTTACAACGCTGTGAAAGGAAATTAATATTTTTAATGTTGAGCACAGAGATGATTGGATTTTTGTATTTTTTTTAATCCCTAAATAAATGGCGTCCACTGAGACATGTTTTATTGCTATTGCAGAAACCCTATTTTGAAGAATGACATAATTAATCTCATAAAACATCTACAGAGAATTGAAGATATTTTGACAGAGAATGAGCATAGCATTTTGCTGCTGATATCAAATGAATTAAGCTCTCAGTCGATGTTGATCTGTATTTTGAATAAATAAACATAAATGATAAGATGCCCTGCCCATGCATATACACAAGTGCCTTTTACCGTTTCTGTGGTTCCATGTTGAAATAAAATAGAAAAAAAAAGGAAAACAAACACAGAAACAAAAAGCCCCTTAACAAGTTTGGGCTATGTGCAGTTGTAGAATAGCATTCTCTTGGCTATATATTTATAGTAGCATTTTCTTAGTAGCATCATCCGAGACCTGAACAACACCCTCTCAAAAGTCTGTTTTTTTCTCTATTTTGTTTTTTCAAAATCTTCAAACTTTAGGTAAACATAGAAGCAATGCAACAGCTGGGAATTCAAACCAGCATGGACACCATGTTTGTCTGAAAATGAAAATAAACACCTGTTTTAGGAGGAATAAGAAACAAAATGAAATAAATAAAAATTACAGGTATAATTTCAAAGGAATGAAACATGGATTAGTGTGGATTCATCCCCTGCAATTTGGGCTTCTTATTCAAGTAGGTCGCCCAGTAGACCAAGTTAAAGGTTCCAAAGAGCAGAGGGAAGGCTATTCTGGCAATCCTGTCTATCTTGCTCACACTGTTAAAGGTCTTCTTGGCCTCTGGAGGCTTGGGTTTTGGCTCCTCCTTGGGCTCAGTTGGAGGTGGCGGGGCGCTTTTGGCAATAGTGGCCAATCCAGGGTCCCTGGCAATATTGGGGGCGAAGGCTGTAGCAGTGGCAGCTGGGTAGGCTGTGGTGTTGTTCTTCTTCAGGAGGGACTCTTTCTTCTTCTTTTGCTGGTTTTGTTTGTTGGGGAAAGTACAAAGGATAAAGTTCAGATTCATTAAAGATGTATTCTTCATTTTATACAGTTACTGACATTCAGTAGCCTGGTGAATATTCAGTTGAAATATAAATATTATGTTCAGGAATATTAATTCCTCACCTCCAAGTAGAAGCATTAAACTCAGCAATCTAAGAATTAATTTTGGGCTCTATATATTTTTTTTTTATTTTCAAAATCAGCCGGGGATTACAGAGCACAGTGCTGCTAACTGCAGCATAGAGACAAGGGGAGCAGAAAGCACAAGATGAACACTAAACTATTAATGTTCATGTCATGTTACTCAAATTGCATTTTCAATGAGATGAGCTGGCGACAACAGCTAAATGTTCCCTGCCTGACCTGGCTCCCTCAACAGTGAAGTGCTAACAGTCCTGGTGCAAAACCGAATGACTGTGAAACAGTAGTCCATAAATACACCTTCTGGAATAATATTTTTGGTAACTGGTGTCTGGATTTCCCCTCATTTTGACAGGAGGCCCTTTTTGTTGTTATGTTGTTTTGGTAAAAACAAGGGCAGACAATATAGCTCAAGAACTGGGGATAATTTCAGCAGTTATGTGCCAGATCGCCTAAAAGCCATTGATCTGTATTTTATGTTGTTTTGTAATCCGTCATATGATAAAAGTCTAATGTGTTTTATTTTTTTTTTTTGTTGTTGTTGCTTCAATTCACAATACAATCAGGGACAATCAGGGAGCAGCTGAGAACAGCTCGCCCATGTTAGCGGGTGGTTAGCGCTGTTGCCTCACAGCAAGCGGGTCGCAGGTTCGAATCCGGCTTGGGACTCTTCTGTGTGGAGTTTGCATGTTCTCCCCGTGTAAGCGAGGGTTTTCTCCGGGTACTCCAGCTTCCTCCCACAGTCCAAAGACATGCTGTTTAGGTTAATTGGTGACTCTAAATTGCCCGTAGGTGTGGATGTGAGCGTGAATGGTTGTCTGTCTATGTTGTCGGTCTCTATGTGCCCTGCGATGGACTGGCGACCTGTCCAGGGTGAACCCTGCCTTCGCCCAATGCCAGCTGGGATTGGCTCCAGCCCCCTGCGACCCCTAACGGGAAAAGCGGTTGACGATGGATGGATTAATAATAATAATTATAATAAGGAACTTTCAAACTAGCTAGGGATGTGGCCATGACTAGGTTTGGCTTTCGCATATCCTTTGTTTTGCAATCACCCCCCTGATTCCAAGGTGTTCTGCAATTACCTGCCACAATTTATCTTCTATCTCCTTCTCATCTCTGTATTCATTTATTTCTTTATTGTTTAGTGCTTTGTGCTTTTTGTGCTGGGAGATGTGAACTAGTTTATCAGATGTCATATTTGATGATGACATTTGCCCGGACGGTGGCTCTGAGTGGTCTAACAACCCTCTTTTGCCTTTTAATGGATGCAAAAAACACAAAAATCAAACCTGGCCTTTACAAACCAGATTCTGTCAAGTGTCATATCATTTTTTTCTATGTGGACACCTTTGGAGTATAAGTAATATAAAAAGGCTTAAAATACCTTCTCTGGCACGACACTTTTTCCATCCCAGGCATAACCCCTCTTGGTGAAGTAGTTGACTGTAGCGAACTCGATGAGGGCCGAGAAGACGAAGGCGTAGCAGACAGCGATGAACCAGTCCATAGCCGTGGCATAGGCCACTTTAGGGAGAGAGTTCCTGGCACTGATACTGAGTGTGGTCATAGTCAGGACAGTGGTCACTCCTGCAGGGAGACAAGACAAGACAGATATGTAAAATCTGATCAAATCTTAGATTATGCTTGTGTTGTTATGATTACTCATTTGTAATGTATGAAAAGAAAATATGTGAAGCTAAATCAAATAGGAGGAATGAAACACTATAAATAAATGGCTAGAAACAACCACCTTTATAAATTACATGAATAAAACATTTCCAGAGCAGAAGTGTTGTGGCATGAATGTGAATTTACTGTTGATATAATCTGTGCAGGAACCAGTCAAATCAACAGTATATATGGACAATATTTACTAAAATGGAGCAATCTTAACATACCATCATATAGGTACTTTATTTTCCTTAATAAAATGAGCAAGCAGTTCATTCACATTAATCTATGTGAGCAGCTGATACAGTCTTGCAGCTTGTGCTTTTAATAGACTCTGAGAGGTAGAGATTTCCACAGATGCAGCTGGAAGATGCAGTTGGCCTCAGAGATGCTGCTGCTAACTAATACTGGGAAAAATAGGCTTTCACTCTAAATCTGACCTGCACACCACTGCACAATCAGTCGTGAAGCAATGATCAAGCATACATCAATATGCATGTTTTTAACCAAAGGGCCTCATATTAAGGAGCGCACGTCAACCCTAGAAAACCAAAGCGCTAAGCTATATGTCATCAGCTATCGAGAGCTGGGATGAGACACAGAACAGAGAGGGAGAGGAAGTGGGTCAGAGCACAGCTAACGATGCGGCGCTCATCACAGAACAGGCTACTGCAGATGTTTACACACCAAATAACATCAGCGCAAGCAGCAAACAATCCACCAATTCAGCCTGGGTTAACATGAAGGGAGCTGGAGAACAGCTGGCTTGTACAGGAATTATAAAATATGCAGAGAGGACCCTCCTCCACACATGGGGAGAGAGGTGTTTATGGAAAAAACACACACATGTACATGATATACCCCCACATATGTTTAAAAGATCCATCCACTTCTTAAAATCCTATGTAGGCTTTATGTCAAACTTAAAAATAATATATGTTGACCACATAGTACTTTTTCTTCTTCGTACAGCTAGGCATCTTTCAGTCAATAATGATATCTTTTTCTCACTGCTTTGTAACTGGAATGTACTTGTATTTGGTATATATTATAAAAACATGTTCAACAGTTCGATATTCAAGAAAAGTTATTCATCAGTTTCGTGCATTTTCATATGAATGTCCAGCAACACGTGCCAGTTTCCGCTTGTTACATGCATGAAGTCTTTTCAAAATAAACTTCCATCTTCACAGGAAACTAATTGGTTAAGGAAATCATGGTTTGGGTTAAAATAACTACAGATTTTACGTCTGCTGAGGCTTATTGTCAGCTCATCATTGTAAATGAGAAACTGTCAGTTGGTTTTACCTGGTAAAATAAAGGTCATAAATCAAATACAAATTTGATTACAGTGCATTACTTTTCATAGGCATAGCTATGAATGGTGCATAGTGTACCCTAACCGTTAAAATGTTTAAGGCTTTCTTCACTGTATAGTGACTAATGTATCACCATTTGACACAGCAAATCTCCAGCCTCTTTGTACTGCTGTCATTGCTTCATTTGACATCAAAGAATAAAATAAAAATATAATACCTCTAATAAAGCTGCTAGAATACTGTTAATTGGTTGTTAACTTAATGCAAGTTATTTTAAAGTTGTCTGTTTGACTTACAGGCCATGGCATTATAGGCGTATCATGAAAAACTCACTTTTTCAGTGCTTGTGCTCATATAGTAGTGTTTCTGGAGGTCCTACCAACCCAGAAACTGACATAAGACAAACCAGTCAGTTTTTTATGGGCTGTCTAGCTAAAATAAACATGTGATTCAACAAGCCATTCAGATTTGGCTCCCCTTCCTTTGCCACATGCAGGCTCATTAGAATATATATCATATATCCCACAGCTTGAGAACTACCTTTGCAAAAGTTGCACCATATTTTTCAAGCTAGCCAATCAGAGGCAGGGCTATTTTACATGTAAACATGTTCGAGTAGAAACCCAAAACACGAGTATGAACCTGAAAATAATCATAATATGTCCCCTTTAAAATTATTATTTACAAATCCACAAAGACAGTTACAAAAAAAGTGACATTAAGTTCAAAGCTTCATGGTCACATACTGTACATCAAAAAAAAAAAAAAAAAAGAGTTGGTGAACAGCTAATGAAAAAACAGCTGCTGTCAGGTGATCCCAATAATATTTTCTTTACAACATCACCAACCATAAGGTAAAAGAACAACTGTCAAGCTGAATCAACTCTGTCGTGTTTGTAGTGGATTACATTATATTGTACAGCGTTCCTTTTATTGTGTCCACCACCTACAGGCTGCAAAAGCAGCTGGTACTGAGTTATTACAATGTGTCCTTAAATGTTATTTCAGAATATTGAATACTTCTCCGTCCTCCTTGGTAATGATGTAAGTGTTAAGTGATGAATCACATCTTCCCACTCTCTTTTCACATGCTTTTGGCATTACTGAGTTGGTGCTGTGACATGAAGCATAAAGGCTGATTGTTATGTTCTCATTAGTCAGAGCCAAATAAATGATTGGTCATTAGCCATAAGACACCTCTGATGGATTTACTGGATCGGCACAGTAGGTACACATTTCTGGTATTCATTCTGGCTCCAAAGAGACCAACACATAAGTAGGTCAGAATTATTTATTTTGATTTATTGTCAAATGTGTTCCTGAGCTTTTCATTGCATGTTCTTTTATTAAATGTCCCAGATAGATATTTGGTTTAATTAGATTAGAAAATGACACACAGGAATAATCAAGAGTAACACCTGCCTCATCATCACACTTTGCTTTTCACATGAGCACCGCTGAGATTTGAAGCCTAAAAGCCGTTTATATGCGGTGCGATGTGATGTCATAAAATTCACACATGACCATTTTCTGCACTGCACCCACTGCTAAGTAGGGCATTGGAAGGTTTGTTGATATATATTATTATGGGGATGCATGGCAGCAGCAGATATGGAAATATGAAATGAAGCTTAGTCATATATTTATACCAGATTTTGCATCTCACCACAGAATTCTGTTCATACAGAGCTTTAATAACATTAAGGAGGAAGATAGTTTTAAGAAAAATGTCACAAAACATTTATATTAAACTACAAATGTTCACAACCACATTTTTTCCCTCAAGGAAAAAAAAAACATAAAAAATCACGCAGTACAACAAACCAAATTAAGTGCTGGATCGATACTGGTCTAATTCATTTGTTTCCATAAAGCATCTGCTCACGACAAATTAACCATGATTATGGTAGTAATGAATAACTGCAAGGTTAGACTGTGGTGTTGGTTATAATAACTAAAAAGTGAATGCCTCAAGGGCCAGTGTGTAAGATCTGGCAGCATCTAGCAATGAGATTGAGATTACGATCAACTGAAGCCTCGTCCCCGTGCCAAGAATGTAGAAGAACTACATGGCCGACGCAAAAATGTGAACGGTCCTCTCTAGAGCCAGCTGTTGTAAGTAGTGTAGTATAGAGTGTGTTAGTATGTGGGAAGTGAGTGGTGAAGCAAGAGAGAGAGTGGTGGCGACAGGAGCAAGTAACCTCATTGACTCCCAAGCAGGAAACGTTAACAGTGTTTGGTTCATATGTTCTAGGCTACTGTAGAACACCCACTCCCTACGTAGATATAAGTGGTATTAGTACTATTACTTACTTACTATTACTACTACTACTTCCATTTTCTCTTTTGTCATATACTGGTTTAAAGAACGCGATGGGGTGGAAACTCCACTGTCAAAATCCAAAGCTTTGTACGACCTCCTCCCTGCAACGCTTCACCAACCTAGAAAAACTTCTTGCACTGGAACTAAATACTGCCAGTTTACCTAAATTGCTGCTGCAAATTATCTGCATGCAAATGCACACTGTAGAATCAACTCATACATACAGTGTCTTGTTTAGACTACCAGGGGAGTGTAACTCTAACACCAAGCTATCACTGCTTATGAGGTGGGTGTCAGAGCATTCTCCACTGGAGAACAGCCAGTGCAAAGCAATTTTGCCAGAATCATGTGTGCTTATGGTCTCAGCAGGTGCAGAAGACACACAGAACATCCATTGCTTCGGTACTGAGAGCTACAGAGGTAAAATTGAGTGAATGGAGATGAATAAGTGCATATCTGTAACAGGAAACAATTAGATGACCCAGATACATGTGTGGGAGTATGCCTTTGAGCATATTAGAGAAACAAGGGTTACAGCAGTATGAAGTGATGCATGCAGGTAAGGGAAGGTGAATGGAAAGCCGGGTGGCAACAGGGTGGTGTAAATCTGTCAGCGATTTCGTTTGCCAGTAAATCAGTTAATTTTGTGGGGGAGGAGGAAGGCAGCACCACTGGGTATTACACAAGTCCTCACAAAAGCGCCCCGATGCTTGGAATCATATATGCTTTATTGTGTTTGACAAGCTCTGTTGTCATGGAAACAAGTCTTCCAACACCACCAACGTTTTAATACCTCAAGAGAAAAAGAAAAAGAAAAACACTTGGTGATAAAATTTGGAGGGACGCGTGGATTTGACCGATCGTTGAGTGTTGGTTTGCTTTGTCGCTTGTACACACTAATGTGTTGTATGTGTTTCTTCTCACACACTTTAATAGGCTATAGCAAACAGTAAACACAACTACAAGCCAAGTACACCTTTCTGTAGACCTATAAGGCAAGAATACTTATTTATACTTTTTTTTGAATACAGTATATCTTGATCAAAAGATAAAGTACAAGTTGGCCTAAAAGCCAAGTATCCTTGGACCTTTCTGTATAATTGTCAGTATAAGCCAAGTATACTTATGCATACTTTTGTTTAGTATAATCTGATAAGTACATAAAAAGTAAACTGAATAGTCTCTTATGTTAAATGTAAAAGAGGTATACTAATAGCACAATCAAATATATTATACTTGTCTTAAGTATATCTTAGTAGGGCTATAATCCAAGTAGATTATATTTTTCTGTATACTTGACAGTATGAGCCAAATTTACTGAGACTTTTTGGTATACTCTCCAGTATAAGCTAAGTATACTTATACCTTTCTGTATATTTTTAGTATGAACCAAGTATACTTAGACTTTTCTGGTTACTTGTCAGTATGAGCCAAGTATATTTATGTATACTTTTGTTAAGTATATCTCTGATGAGCACGTACAAAGTGAACTGAAAACATACTACTAGTGCACTTGAATAAACTTCTTTTTGGTGAGGGTTTTTCAACAGTAGTCTGTGTGTGTTGTCTTGGTAACAAGGTGGACAGGTATTTGTTTCCTACGTCCTCCAGGAAGAGTGGCTCCCCTTTGAGTCTGTTTAGCGTTAGGCCTACTTGGGAATAATTTAGAACACTAGTAAGTTGATTCATTAGAACGAGACCCCAGAGCTGGTTTTAAGTGACTCTGCTTGACATGTTGTAACAAATAAGGCTTTGAAGGCTGTTAATGAACAAAGCCACTGATCTGGAAAGTTCTAACTGGATTAATAGTGGTGTAACTCAATTCTTGAGAGTCCCTTCCACTCAATTTAGCTCGGTGTGCACAAGCACTGACACTTGATTTATATGATACATACCTTCTAACAAGGTTTTTGCCTCTGTTTGCAGACTCACTTCCAAACACTCACATAAAGGGTGACGGGGGAAAAAAAGAAATGTCAAGATATAGAGAAAGATGGTGCAAGAAAGCAAATTTGGGGGCGACTCAATTAGAGATTTAAGGTGATGAATGACAAGGTGAGGCAGACTATTTCAAGGTGGGAAGTCTACGACTGCTGCCTCAGGTGAAGAAAAGTTTGATATGACTATATGCAAACAGTGCAAATGTACATTTTTGGAGAATGCAAGGCAGATAATGTCCACTTGGTTAATAGGTTTCTGACACAGCAAGGTAGAGCTTATAGTAATCTGATTTAATGTCGATCAGGGTAATCAGTCTGATAGACATTTGGTGCTTGACTGCCTGTAAGGAGCTGCAGATTAAAAAATAAATTGCTCCAGGCATGACTAAAAATAAATTAATAAGGGTTTTGAGCTCATGTTTGTTTGCCCCTTAGCATCATTTTTTTTTCTGCCAAAGGTGCAAAATCATTGCTTATAATTATTATTGTTTTTTTTTTGACAATTCATTGTTTGCTCTATTGATTCTGACTTGACTGACAACCTGTGAATGACAGGCTTCGGGTAATCTGTCCAATCTCAAGCCAGTGAGTAAAACGTACTGCTCAACCACTGGATCCCAGCCAAGCCACAGATCTCAGATCTCTGTGGGGGGAGAGTGAGCCTTCGGGGAAATGGCTGCGCTCTCTCTCTCTGTACTCGTATGCTCCTTGGTTCCAGGCAGACAATTGCCTCTGACAACACTTTGACTGAGTAGGCAACCAATCAAACATGACAATCAAAATGTGGGACGAGGTCAAAAGTACGTTGTACGCCTGTTCACTGAAAGAATATGTAGCTCTTTGTGTGTGACTTAAACCTGGTATACAAGGCTGGTGTTAAAGACAGCGTGCAGTAAAGTTGCTGTAAATGAACTGTTTTACAAACATGCATCTGAACAATGGCAGTACAGACAATTCTTCTTTCATGCTTAAGCCTTTAAGAAAGCTTTTTAAAAGACTACTATGCTGTGTTCACACTACGAGCAACACAGCAACAGGCTGTCATTTTCAGTGGAAGCCGGTGACATGAAGCTACAGACTAACGGCTAACACGTGTCGCTGTGTGATGGTCGTGATGCACTAAAATAAAGCAGAGCTGGTCTCTTTTTTCAGCACTCGAATGACACAGTGGTGCCTCAACTAATCATATGTTTTTTGTTTCATTGTCCGTTAGTCAGTTCCCAGTGCTATTTGATGAAATAACTCTATCAACAAGCGCTTTAGCAACACTTCAACGGCGACTATCCTGACTGTTATGTTGCTTTTGTCACTCACAGTGTGAACTGAGCTTTCAAACACCTCTAGTGAAACTTTTTGTTCCTGCATCAATCATATATCTGATGTTTGGATACTACTAATTTCTAAGTGTATGTCTATGTTTTTATTGCACAGAGGACACACGGAGGATGTGAGTGCGGCAGGTTTGGCATCCAAACGCAGGACTTTGTTGTTATTGCCTAAAAATAACCATAAAAATACTGATTACGTTTTAGGTGCTCGTAGCATAGACTGTGTATAGAAAGTAGTCACTTTGATGTCACTCATTGGTTTGTGGCATTTTGACTGTCGCAACTTTTTTTTTGCAACCAGAAGTGACACAAGAGGGTGGAGCTACAACCAAACGGCGAATATTTTTGGGAGACCAGCACGTTACATTTAACTTTCTGGAAATAAAACCGCAGTGCTAAAGTTGTAAGACAAAAACCTGGACAACTCCCAGACTGGACGTGGTAACAATCTGTCAATGACAAGGTAGTCACGCCCCAAAGCATACCCTGCTTTATAGTCTATTTGACTCTAAATGGGACCATGATTTACTGAATAAACATCATGCTACATTGACGACTTGAAACTACTGATTGAGACCATAAACTCATGTTTACAGTGTTTACTGAGGTAATAAATCAAGTGAGAAGTAGGCTCATTTTCCCATAGACTTCTATACAATCAGACTTCTTTTGCAACCAGAGGAGTCGCCCCCTGCTGGCTAGTAGAAAGAATGACAGTTTAAGGCACTTCAGCATTGGCTTCACTTCTTAGACCTGGAGGTTGCCTACTGGTTCGTAGCCTGTATTTTGA
This sequence comes from Pterois miles, assembly GCA_947000775.1. Classification (NCBI taxonomy): domain Eukaryota; kingdom Metazoa; phylum Chordata; class Actinopteri; order Perciformes; family Scorpaenidae; genus Pterois; species Pterois miles. The sequence continues at coordinate 24,565,913 of CAMQGK010000052.1, forward strand.
CAAAAAATATGTATACTGATGCAAATAAGTTCCATACAATCTTATTTTTAGAAGACAGGTTTGCCTGCCCACATATCACAGATCCTTTTAGACACAGTTGAGTGATTTTCTCACACTTATAGGAAAAATCTTTTACTAATAAATTATTGAGGGGCACCATTGTTGTATAATTTGTGAAGACTGTTGATGAATGAACATGATTTTTGTGTAGAGAGTTGTCAAACAACTTTTTATATTCCCTCAACCAGTCCCAGGAGTGGAGCTATCTTTGTTGGATGTCTATCAACATCTCTGCTGTGCTGCGGCCACTTACTTATTCATGCCTTATCAATAACTGCAGCCTCAGGGGGGCCTGACTCACACACACACAACCCATTCAGCAACACTACGTCACCTCTCATTTACATAAATGAAGAAATAAATTGACATGTTGATTGGCGGGTGAGTTAAATGACTGTGCCAGCTCCACAGCTGTGAGAAGCCCACACACACACACACACACACACACACACACACACACACACACACACACACACACACAGCACATAGCTGCACTGCCTACAATGTTATCAACTAGTAATCATGAATTTATGAAAACCCGCTGGAACAAAACCAGCATGTGGATGTATAGCGAAATAACACATGTTGACACATACACATTCTACACAACCAAACTCAAATAAACACACGCGCACACACACACACACAAGGTGTTATTCCTTAATGAGCACATACATTAAACAGCATCATGGGAGAACCAATAAATACAGAGCCAATCGCTTAATGAGGAGAGGAGGAAGAAAGATAATCTTCTGAGCACTGCTGTCACAGCTTAGAGAGAGAGAGGGATGGAGATGGAGAGAGGAAGTGTGTGAGAGCGAGAGAGAGAGAGTGAGAGTGAGAACGAGAGCGAGAGAGTGAGAACGAGAGAAAGAAAGAGAGAGAGAGCACCATATCAGCACCATCAGGGGCTATTTCAGTCTGCTTTTCATTTGGACCGCAAATAAATACACTACCAACAGTTTTCCACCACACCAGACTGGCTATGAACTAATCAGCCTCTTAATCGGCACAATGATAAATAAGATAACTTTACCCACTGCTGTGCTTTTAAATTGTCTATTCATCTACAGGGAAAGCTTTAGGAAAAAAAGATTTAGTGCGGAGGCTGCGCTTCATAGTCACAATGTAATTTAAACAATGATGTTAATGGGGTTTCTGCGTCTGATTTGGACGTTTGTGTTGGAAGCAAACCTGATCACATCTGTAGTAATAAGAGAATGCAAATAATATTATGGTGGTTGTTTGTTTATTCTCAGTGATTCTGTTCTGAAATGAAAACAAAGAGAAGTCAAGCTGTGGTGTCTGCGGGAGGAATGACTAAAGTGCATTAGTGCACTTTAGTCATTCCTCCTGCAGTAAATATAATATTAAAACACCATATTTTCTTTATGGTTTTACTCCTAGAGCCCTATTCAGGCATGGAATACGCTGCATTGCTGGCTTGTTAAAATAATGGCTATTGTCATTTATACACAGAGTATGTAAATGTTCCTTACAGCTTTGTTCAGACATGACAGGACCAGAATGGAAAGAGTCATAATGGTGGACTGGAGAACAGCGGCACATTGAAAAGTCATACAGTATGAAGGAAGAAGAGTGTTTCTGTTTTTTTCCACAGGCCGTATCAATGACGGATTTTAAAAATTATTTTACTTTTGAAGATTTAATTAGTGGCCATTGTGGGCATGAGTGATGTTTGTCCGTACTTCTCACATTTATTAGAGAATTGTGCCTCTTACTTAAATGAATGACAAGACATTACGTTGGGAGCCTACATTCATTCATAATGGCCCATATGTTGAAGCTTCATTCATTCACTGCAGGGCTTTCAACCAGGAGACCACTGTTTGTGTCCCGTCAAGTAAATGTCGACTTATTTCACCTTATTTTTGTTACGAAACACTTAAAGGGCTGGTCCATTATTTTAGGGTTCTTTGAGGTTTTTATATAATTCTGCAGTGGTCAAACTATGTATGTTTCGGCATCAAAGTGCTAATTTAACAAGCCCCTCTTAAAACCTTTTTCCCACATAATCTGATGTAGTTTTCTGTACGATGAAGCTGCTACATATACTTTATCTACCATATGCTGTATAGTCAGTGTATTAACGTTTCATACAGTTACTTAAATGGTGGTTAGCATGCTCCCAGTTTGGAGAAGCAGAAAGGAGTACCGGCAGAGAAGCTAAGCAACGTACTACTGTGGACGCCATGTTAGTTTGGATCAAAAAGTCACACAGTAATACAAACTAAGCGATCAATGGGATAAAGTTACTGTTTTTGTGAATGGAGTCTGGTGGCTTTCTCATCAGACAGCCCTTTGCGAAGGGTAACTGAAGCCTTTATATCGTTCTCTTCAAAGCCACCAGACTACATTCACAAAAAACAGTAATTTTACCTCACAGAACATGTATACATATAACCCTACTTCAAAAAAATCCAAACCAACCCTTTCAGTTATTCACTTCACTTACTAACTTAACTTACATCACTGTTTTCGCAATGCTAAGTGGGTGTTTCCATTTGAAAAAAAAAAATACCAGTCATGTAACAAGACTTATTTTACATAACAAACATATTTATTTTAACCCAAACCACAATGTTTTCCTTAACCTAACCAAGGACCTTTGTTGCCTAAACCTAATCAACTTTTCAGGTATAATTGTTTCAAAAGTAAACCTTAAAACTGAGTAAACCTACACTGAAAGTTTATTTTGAAAAGACACTATACATGTAACAAGCGGAAACTGACACGTCCACCCTGACTGATGCAAGAGGGTGATAGTTTGAAGCGTAGGGCCAGTGTGTTGCATTTTCTCTGTGAAAAAGAGTTAATAATTATGTGATGAATGTACATTACAGTAAGGCGGAACATTCTGTGCATTTAATATCTCTGTGTATTTAAACTTGCTATACAGTAGCATTTACATTAATGGGATTGCATTTTATTTAGACTTGTATTAGCTGTGTTGCAAATGTTACTCAGCTGCCTGTTTCAAAACTCTGACATCTGCCTGCGTCACATCATACTGAATGAATGTGATATGAATGTGAATGTTTAAAGCACCATTTACGAGCCCAGCTCACAAAATAATCACTGTATACAGCCATATAACCCGCAGCAAGACAAACGGAAGTACAGACACATTTCCCTCCTGCAAATAGCCCACATGGCGAGCAGAGAGACCTTCGCTGTCTAACATGAACACATCATTGCGGAGTTCACACTGAATATTGCCAGGTAGCTTAATAGATTGCATTTTGCACATGATTCACCATGATAAAGACATATACTGTACATGAGAGCTTGTGTGTGAAGACAGTTCAGTGTACTCTTTTACCCTAATAGCACAAGACACATGTACAATGGTTTGGCACACCACATAAATTCTGACTTAGTTGATAGCCAAAGGATTGAGGTGGCAATGAAAGATCCTGATTGTCTGCTATGTCTTTTTAATGGTTCATTTACAGCCATATTGACACTGTAACCTCTTTGAAGAATGGGTTCATTCATCTGCTGTCTCAGACGATGCATATTAATCACATGAATGACCTACCTAGTACACGGGGGATGCTGTGCTGCTCTGCGTCTTCGTGAAAGCGTGTGCTTATGTGAGTGTGCACACGCTGCATGCATGTAATCTCATGAAGCAGAACCAGCAGTGATAGCATGAGGGACACACACATGCCCTAGATAGTTGCTCGAATCTAATCTAGGTCATCCTCATTTCCCCTCGACACGTGACGAGCACCGCAGGTAGCTAGCAGTGACACATGAAGACACAACTCACACAAATAGACACCGAAACATTGCAGGAAGAGTCGAAAGAAAAAAGAAAAAAAAAACACCGCAGAGCTGCAAAATCTGGCGCCTGTAATAATGTTTCTGTGAAAGCTCTTTAACTAGCATAGGCCAGGGGAGACACTGACATCCATGGGAAGGAGAGAGGGAAGAAAAACAAGAAGAAAGAGTGTAGGGTGAGGTAACTCAAGGACATTCTGCCTGCTGCTGTGCTGTGCTGCTACGGAGCATGCTGCAGACTAGCAAGAGCTTTCCTTTTGGGCAGTATTATGTAAGACCTCACTGTGACAGACAGACAGATACACACCAGATACACACAAATACTCCAGTACACATGCGCATAACACACATAGGCCAACTGGTGCACACATATACACACACTGACGAACACTTACATCACACTCAAGCAGGCACGCACACACTTGTAGGCAAACATTCAGAGCACGTAAATCTAAATTCACACTGAGCCTCGTGCTTGAATTTCTACTGCAGCCAGCCACAACTGATTAAAGCTGTTGTTCGCCTCGTTGGTGCAGAGACAGAATAGAGCAGAAGAAGAGAATATTGTGCAATGATGTTTCGACTGATTAGGCCGTTCTCCTTTTTAACATTTAATATCCTTGAAGGGATGAGTTTGACATTTTGGCAAATACGCTTATTAGCTTTCTTGCCGAGAATTAGATGAGAAGATTGATACCACTCTGTCACTGTGAGGTTGCCAGGCAACCAGCAGAGACGGGAGGAAGACGCTGTGCCCTGGCCACTGCTCATGAAATTGTTACAGCATTTTGTCCTTTTTTTCTCATATCTGTTTGCGTACAGATTAGACAAACAAGATGGAAATAAGTGAGCTTTAGAGGTGTTTGTGTTTTTGAACTTTGGACAGAGCCAGATTGCTATGCTAAGCTAGGCTAATCGCCTTCTGGTTCCAGCTCGTACTCTTATGAAAGGAAGCAAATACACACATATTTCCCCCCACAATGTCGGACCATTCCTTCAAACGAATGTTTTTTCTCCAATGTCAAGTAAAGACAGTCATCAGACTCAATCAACACACCACAGCAGTGCCACGAAGCAAACGATCGAGGATCCCATCCTTTTTTGTCAGCAGCGTCCCTCCCACTGAAGTCTCCTCTCGTATTGCAAATGAAGATGTGTTGTTCACACTGTTGTAAATACTGACGGCAAACTGACTCTTTTCTTTTTTTTCAATCTTGGCGCAAAGAGATAAAGCTGCACTCCAGGGTCACTGACTGCTGCGCATCTCACAGTTGCTGCTATTTAGGTCAAAGCAAAGTGTCAGAAGTATTTCATTTAAAAATTCTATCGGATGTCTTTTATCGTAGGACCAAATACATTTGCTATATGTTATTCTTAGAAGGGAAGCAAATCATAATGCAAGAAGTTATGTATTTTTACCAAATTAGCTTTCAAACAATCATGTATTGAATATGTAAGAACATATTATGCTGATATAATAAATTGCTGCAGTGTAATATCACCTAATTATTATGTTAATGATAATTGTGTAATAGAGCTCAACAGTGACTGCCCACTTTTTGAAAGACGACGCGAGGGAGTTTAAGTGTCTCAGGGTTTTGTTCACAAATGAGGGTAAAATGGAGCAGGAGATGGACAGGCGGTTTGGTGTCATTGTACTGGACCATTGTGGTGAAGCGGGAGCTGACCCTGAAGGCAAAGCTCTTGATTTACCACTCCATCTACGTTCAAACCCTCACCTGTGGTCATGAGTTTTGCATAGCGACTGAAAGAATGAGATTGCAGGTACAAGCAGCCAAAATGAGCTTCTGGGCTCAGCCTCAGAGATAGGGTGAGGAGCTCAGACATCTGGAGGGAGCTCAGAGTAGAAAAAGGGGCTAGCTGAGGTGTTTCGGGCATCTGATCGGGATGCCTCCTGATGCCTCCCTTTGGGGGTTTTCTGGGCACATCCAACTGGTCAGAGGCTCCGGGGTAGAACCAGAACACGCTCGAGGGATTATATAGCTCATCTGATCTGGGAACGTCTTGAGGTCCCCCAGGAAGAGCTGAAAAATGTTGCTGGGGAGAGGGATGTCTGGAATTCCACGCTAAGCCTGTTTCCCCCACGAGATGGTCCCGGATAAGCGGAAGAAAATGAATGGACGGATGGATGGATGGTTCAGGAAGCGGATTTCAATTCACTCTCAATTTTATTTGTATAGCCCACAATCACAAATCACAAATTTACCTCAGGGGGTTTTACAATCTGTACAGGATACAATACCCTCTGTCCTTTACAGTACGACCTCTCATCAGATGAAAAAAAAAACACTTTTAGCAGGAGAAAAAAAAATTATTAATTTACCCCACTGATGTTTCAGAAAATCCTTATATAAAGAGTTTTAAGCAAAGAGTTTGAAACAAGCCAACCGCTACGAAATGAATCATGACCATGAAACATTTGATTTGAGCAAAAAAAATCATTGGTAAATAAAAAAAAGGGCAAAGTTACAAGACTGTGTACATAATTTTTTAAGAGTGAATGGCGACTCGCAGCCTCTGAGAAACTCCAGAAAAGCGTATAAGCTATTGTTAAGCTATTTCCCGCCTCAAATGTTTTCAGAAACACGTTTCGGAGAACGTTTTTCCAAACAGGCTGCCATGTTGAGCATGTTGTGTAAGTACCCTCACAAGCTTTTCGCGGATGCGGCACACATGGTAATAGTGAGCTTCACCAATCAGAATATTGCTATTACACTGAGGATTGTGGGTAGTGTAGTACTGATATCATACAGATTTGTGGGTTCTACTGAAGCATATACCATCACATAGCTCGTGGTGATTCTACCTCGGATGGTTACGACATTATGGCTAATAAACAAACCACACTTAAGACTATGAATGGGACTGTCTCTTCCTGAACCCCACTGTTGAGCTCTATTATGGGTTATACATGTTTAATATTTTTTTCAAACCATGTAATAATTACTAAAGATTATATTATAGAATATATATACTATTATATTATTACATTATTCTAAAAACTGTAATAATAAAGCCAATACGTAGTGCATTATTGTGACATAATACTGACAATAAGAGGCTGTATTGTGTTTTTGTTCCATTTCAAGGGACTTTTTCTACGCCTTGCTCAATGGCACTGTAGTTGTGAGTGACTGCCTGACTGTCACACTATCGTATCTTCCACATTTATTTTCCCTGAACAGATTTGAAGGTGTCTGGTGACGGGCTCATGTCTCTACCTCACAGATGTTTAGAAGAGAGAGATTGGAGCAGAGGACTCACCAAAGACAGTCCTGGCAGGGACAGACTCTCTGTTGAGCCAGAACGACACTTGGGAGAGGATGACTGTCATGATGCAGGGTAGATATGTCTGGATCACAAAGTAACCAATTTTCCTCTTCAAGTGGAAGTGGGTTGTCATCACGACATACTCTCCTGTGGCGAGCAGACAAAAGAAGTCAGAAAGAATGCAGGGATAAACGTTGCACTTCAAAATATATATTTAGGACATCTATTGAACCTGTCCCTAGACTAAGTGCTTTTTATTTTTTTTGCTAAATGGTTTGTTGTGTTTTGGCCTTCAGTTTAATTGTGGTTGAGCTTTATTGTAGTATGGTATAGTTATGGGTGTCATTTGTCAACAAACTCAATACCCAGACATGATCCATTTCATCAGTGCAGTTAGACCTGGTCGTAGGCAGAGTATGACAGCACTGGGGTTTTATCTGGCAATAACTATGTTGATACATAAATAACTGGAACAAAAATAAAAAGAAGAATGCATTTATATACCATCATAGCTTATTCAATCTAGCTTGGTAGATGCAGTCACTTGGGAGCTTGTTGCTAATAAAGCAAAGTGTGGATTGGGGAGCTTGAGCTGTCTTAAGCATTACTTTTGCCTGCAGCTATAGCGTCACTGCAAACAGGTCACCCATTTTATGCTGTCACTAATTTTCACCAGTATCAATGGAGAGAAAAAAAAAGGAGGTGGAAAAAAGACGCAACGGCCAGCAGGGAAATTATGAATCTAGGGCAAGGCCTGTCATTTGTAAAGCGACAAACTGATGCCACCGAAAATGTGGATGAAGTGATGCAGCTGCGTGAAAATTAGCAGTTTCAGACCGGTGACGAAAGATGAAGAAGATTGAATGAGTCATGAAGAGGGCTATGTACTGGAACTGTGTACGTAGCTTGGACTGGGTAATGTGACTATTAAATGTGTCAGATTAATAAATTTAAAATTAGGGTTGTCAATGTTCATGTGATGCATCAACACAAATTCATTTTAATGACGCTAGTTTCTTTCAGGCATTAACTCAACTTTGTGATTTTTCAGTTGTAAAGCTAGAATAAAGATAGGTGGTGTTGTATGAAACCAGAAAACCAACCATATTCATTGGTACCAACCATCTCATACTTTTTGGGATTGTTGGGAAAGAGGCTAAATAACGTTCCATACTTACCTAAAATTTTGGCAAGGAAAAACTGGCATGGCCATTTTCAAAGGTGTCCCTTGACCTCTGACCTCAAGATATGTGAATGAAAATGGTTCTCTGGGTACCAACGAGTCTCTCCTTTACAGACATGCCCACTTTATGATAATCACATGCAGTTTGGGGCAAGTCATAGTCAAGTCAGCACACTAACACACTGACAGCTGTTGTTGGGCTGCAGTTTGCCTTGTTGTGATTTGAGCATTTTGTTTTATGCTAAATGTGTGCTAAAACCTGTGAGGGTTTCTGGACAATATTTGTCATTGTTTTGTGTTGTTAATTGATTTCCAGTAATAAATATATGCATACATTTGCATATGGCAGCATATTTGCCCACTCTCATGGAGATAAAATATTAAATACATGACAAATCTCCCTTTGAGGTGCAATCAATGATTGTTCATTATTAATTACAATTAAATATTTTAATCGACTGACAGCCCTAATTAAAATTACAAATCCCCTACAGACATGCATTTATTTCACAGCATATTGTGACCGAACTGAAACCTACCTGTGCTGGACTGCACCACACCAGAGTCCACGCTCTGCCCCATCAGATCGTACTGGTTTAATCTGGACCCATCTTCTGCCACCACCACAGACTGGGCAGCTCCTCTGGTCCACACGTACACCACCTCTGCTCGAGTGTAGGCATCTGAGAGGGATGGACGGAGTGCAAAGTTATAAATTATTTCACTGCTGGTTGTCTGTTGTCACGTGTTGCCTTGCAGGTTATATTTCTGGAGTTGCTAGAGATGTCTGTTGGGGAAAAAAAAAAAATCTGAAACGAGGTCTTCCACTCAAATCCTCTAGTTTTATTTTACCTCATCTCAGTTGTCTTCTCTCATCGTGTCTAGTCTGCTGTCATCACAATTCTGCCTGTCTTGTCTCATTTGCTATTTAAGCATATTATTTTCTTTCACCTTGTTAGAGTGTCTGCTAACCTCATCTCCACTGTTTTAATCTTTTTAAGCTCTTAATTTGTCCTCTCCTTTCGTGATGTGATGTCGCGTCCCGTCATGTCGTCTCTAAGCGTAAGAAAACAAACAAACAGGACAACATGACCTTAAAACAGCCAAGTCAGTCTTTTCTTGCCTCCGGCCACCCAACCTGTCATAGCTGCAGTGTGGCTCGACCACTGCAGAGGAAGGCATGGCTCCACTGCAGACTGCAGCATAAGGAAGAGAGCTCATCACTGAAATATTTAGGGAGTGAGTTCAATTCAAAGGGGGGGTTGAGGCTCGGTCCTCTCACTCATGCTGTGCAGCTGTCTGAAGAATGGCACAGAGACAGTGTTACGCTCGCTTCTCTATCTCTTTCACTTTTGCTGCATTTTTGATTACTTTCTCCAACCCCCACCCTCTATGTTTTTTTTTCCCATCTCTCACTCTCTATTCTTGTATCCAACCTCCATCCCTCCATCTCTTGTTATGTCTTCTCAACGATGATGCCGGGTAGGGGTAGCTGTCAGCGGTGAGCAGCTGGTGTGATGCTCTGGAAATGTTACAAAGAGCGCTGCCTTGGATAAACACAGGTCTGTGCGCTGCTCGCCTGCCAGGGTCTTGCAGGGTCTTGCTGGGCCTGGCAGGGTTGAATGGGGGGGACCAGAGGGGGCCTTGGCGGACAGTTCCTCTGGGAGAACAGCTGTTACCACATTGCCATCCTTATCGAGGACTGGTGCTGGGGTTGCGCTTCCAGTTGGATGAGGTAGCGACACCGTGTCAGAGAGGCATGTGTGTGTGTCAGTGTGCGTTTACGTGCATGCGAGGTTGTGTGAGAATGCAGAAGACACTTACAGCTGCCAAACTTCAGCGGACAAGCATGGGCATCCATAGGGAAGTCTTCCAGGTGCATGGGGCATTCTGCTCTTACTGTGAGCCTAGAGAGAGTCATACAGACATGGGTAGGGAGTTAGAGAAAAAAAGCAAGGAAATAAGGAAAAACGGCATGAGGCAAAGTCAGGAAGACAAAAATCATGGTGACGGTGCTCAAGCTGTTCTCAAACACACCCAATACAACTGTTATCAGGCCATTAAATAGGTGTTATCAGTCGCTATAAGCACTATAGATGTGGGTCATAGGAGCCTATTACATTCACTACATTGTAAAAGTGAAAGTGAAACTCAAACACAACATCTTCTAACATGTAAAACTGAATGAAAGGTCATATTTTGAACATAAACAAAAAGGCTTCTTTAAGTTTGACAACAAAACTACAACTTCTTTAGCTTTAGGGAAAAAAAAACAAAAAACGGTTAACTTTAGGGAAAAACATCTTGTTTTGGGTTACAATAACTACAAATATAATAATAATTCCTCATTGCTTGTTTTACATGGGGTGCAAACTCCTGTCTCCTATGTGAAAACAGTTTTATTTCCTAACCACTTATGAAGTTTCACAATGTCGATACTACAGCGCCTCACTGCTGCTTCTCCTGCTTTCATAATTACTATGGTAGCTAGAGGTCGCTGACGTATTCTTTTATACCTTCTTTTGTTGAACCACCATGTGAATAGATGATAAAACCAACTATTGGGTATAGTAGGGCCCTATTGTCCCAGATTTATGGGACTGATAGCGCCTGCTAAATAGCCTGACAAAAATCTAATTGGCTGTAGCTATACCTATGAAAAGTAATGCACTGTAATTTGTAAACACAAAATCAATTTGTATGTAATCCATGTAATCGTGTACTAAAGAGCGACAAACGCTACTTAGGGAGAAGGTCGAGATGGAAGGGTTTAAAAACATCAGACTTTTACCCAGGAAACCAACATTTGTACCCCATGTGAAACCAGAAATCAACGTTGATCTGTTTGTCACATAACTTCCGTACTTAAATTACATCACCTCTTGAGTTATTTTAACTAATACCGTGATCTTTTCCTAAACCTAACTAAGTAGTTTTTTCCCCTTAACCTCACCAAGCTGTTCCCTGTGAAGATGGAAGCTTATTGTATTGTTGACTGTATGCATGCAACCAGTTGAAATTAACATGTGTTACTGGACATGCGTAAGAAAATGCATGAAAAACAACATTGCAGTGCTGGTGGAGTGGTGAGGAAGAGGACCGGAAGAATCAAGGCACAAGAATGACAATTCAGTAGCGTGTGGCACCAGGAACATGTGGTGCATATTTTTTCCCAGGTCTCCCAGCACCAAACACTGTCAAACTGCAGATTCTTTCCCCCAAACCAACAGAAACGCTCCAGTTCCCTGAACTGTGGGTTTCTATTTCCTGACAGCTTGGTGAAAAACAGCACGTCAGGCCACCCGTGACACACTAATCTCCCATCCATCCCTCATCTCGCTCATCTGTGACAGCAATATGGGCTCCGCCTCTACCCCCTCCCCCTGCTAGTAAACATGCTAAAACAAATGTTTTACAATCCTTGCCTTAGACATCTTACATTAGCATCACTCTGTGTCAAGGTTTGCACTGTCTTTCAGGCTTTTATTTAGCCGCATACCCGTTGAAGGGCGGCTACCGAGGTGCCACGGCTGGTTCTGAACTCAGCTCAGCCGGTCCTACACCTTATCTTCCTGCTCGCAACTGTCAGGTTACATCCCCAAAGTGATAAATCATGACAGGATAAAACTGTTTTATTTTTCCTGGTGAAAACCACAATGGAAAAATGACAAATTGTAATGAAAATTTATGCGATGTACAGAAGTTATAAATGGCTGACCAAAATCTCTAAAGAACAATAAATAAATAAATATAGAGAGATAAAAATGTAGTGGTGTAGTGAATCATCTTTGTGTGAAAAGAACCATATAACGTGGAGAATGGTGTGTATCCATAGTTTAAGGGAGACACTACAGGTGAATAGGGTAAAACATTGAACTATAATAATAGATATCACCATGAAACTTCCCCAATTCAATACTTGCATTAAAACATTTTTAAAATTCATTATGTCTTCTGAAAAATCCTATTTAAATACGATATGTGCTAATGTGCATAATTTCCTGAACAGAAAATCTGGACATCGTATAAAGCCAGATTAAAAATTTGTGTTTTATGTTGTTGACATATTAGAGTCAAAGGTTTTTACAGAGGGAATTTTGGATATCTCTTTTTATCACTCCATAAATCAGAAAATACTGGAATGAAACCAGGCTATCAAGCTAATCAGGCTATGAATTATATATAAATCCCTCTGTAAAATCCTTCAGAACATAGATATGAATGAAACTGGGAAATCTGGTGTATCCAAACCTCATTTTTAGAAAAAGTTACTGTAATGTACAGATATGCATATTTATATTACAAGTTTTATTTTTAAAATATGCAAATGCAGCGGGTGAATATTGGAGAAATCTACAAATGCAAACAGACAAAGTAGTAAAAGAAACACCTAAATGTTGTGTTGTTTTCCACTAGGTCATAAGAAGACATGTTTTGAGAGCAAAATAGCCCAAAATCTTAAAATTGAGCAATGCATGGAAGAACAATGTAGTGTCTCGTCTGAAACAGGATAGAAGCAGTGCACCCCAGAAAAGTTACTCTATAAAATGATTCATTTAAAATGTAAAGCTGGTAATTCCTATTGACAACAAAATTTAAAAAACCAAGACCAAAACCAAAAATAAATTGATCTTACTAACAATTAATGTCTATAGCTAAAGCCTTTGTGGCCCAGATCTCCATTGTTGCCCTAAAACTGTTAAAACCCATCAATACACCACACTTCTGGACTATGTTCCTTTATTCCCATGACCTCGGGCACTCAAACGTATCATGAGTCAATTCCACATACATCATTCTGTTGCCGTAAATACCTAATAGTGCACCAAATGTGTATTAATCCATGGCTGAAAACGGTCTCCAACAAATGCACTTCAGTCTGAGTAATGTCATATAGCTTCAGTGTCAGCTCAAAAACATTTTAGTCTCTGGCACATTCTGAGACCCTTTATTGCAGCGGTGCAGAACGTAGTCATCCTACCTCATGGTGTATAGCAGCGTGCCTTCCTCTGTGATTCGCAGCAGCTTGTTGGGCATGGTCATGTTGTGAGCCACCGACTTCTTGCCGTTGTGGAAGAAAGTGTCGGGGGTCCAGATCTTGCTGGCCATCAGGTTGTTGAGACGCAGCACGGCCATGGGGCCTTTAAACTTTAACCTCTCATCCTTCCAGCTCTGTCTGAAGAAGACATCAATGGTGTACTCCTACAGGTGGATGGTGGGTGGCAGAGAGTAACAGAAGTCAACGGGGAGACAAAAACAGAAAAAACAACAACCCTGTGGCTGTTTTCTTTCCTCCTCCATTGTCTAAAGCTGGCTTTGGGAAGATGCTGAGTAATCCAACCTTTTTTTCCCTTTTTTTGTTCTCACTTTTTTCCTTTTTATCGCCCTTGTGTCACTTTGACTTTCTTATGGTGGTCTTGGCCCAGTTTCCCTGCTGGTAGCTGTCTCTTCATGTTAAAGGCTTTGGCAAATAAAGGGAGGATCTAGTGGACGGAGGTGCTTGGTTCTCTGGCTGGTGTTTTCTGAAAGAAAGCTTCCGTTAAGCATAGTAATCGCTCTCTCTTAGTAACACTCTATGTGTTTTTCCATTTTCTTTCATTCAATTTTTCACCTAATTATGGCCCGCTCAGTTTAATGCGGTATATGCAAATGGAGCATCATTTGGTATTTGGTCATTTGGCATTGCATTGTTAGGTAAGTGCCAAGAATGATCATTGTTTGCATTTATCTTTGGGGGAAACTTCTTTGCTCAGTAATTTAAATTGCATTGGGCACAAAAAGGAGGTGCTGGACACAAAATTAAGAGGACATTTCATTTTGAAGGCAGCTAATCACTCTAGCTGAGAGCATATTCTAATGGTTCCACATGACTGCCCGACAGAGTAAAAAAAGGAGCCTGTAAAAATTACAGTGCAGCCTGTTTTTTGTTCTCGTCTCCCCCCTATTTCCACTTGGGCCACGTAAGATAATTAGCACGAGCTGAAACAGAGCTTCAAGGTAACAGGGGTGGGGGGTGGGGAGAGGCCGGAGATGGAGATGGAGAAAATGTTCTTCAGCTCTTCCTTCTGGCCTTAACACAGCTGCAAAATAGTCCTGGCCCCGCATGTCAGCCGCTGCAATTAACTCAGATTATGTCAAATGGAGTACAACACTTCACGTGCAGATAACAGGAGTCTTTTTTTTTCCCCAAGTGGTAACAGAGAGGCAGTGAGACATTTGGATGAGATTAATTGGTTTCCAGTGCACGGAGTAAAGATCAGATGCTCATGTTTGAACAGCCCACGGCTTTTTTTTTTTTTTTTTTTTTTTTTTTTTAGGTAGCATATTGAAAAAAGAAACCACAAAAGTGATGACTCATATGTCGATGTTGCATTTTAATTTGATATTGAAATGTAGCCATTTTTGTTGTTGTTGTTGTCGAATAATCTCATCAGAGCTTATCAAGAATCTGAAAATGGGATTCAACAACAGCTTGACCTTCCAAATCACAGCAACTTATAACATTAAATGCCACATTTGCTGCAATTCAATTGCATTTCAGGATGAAAGAGACATCAAAAGCCACAAGATTTTTTTAGTAAAGACAGATCAGCATGGATATTGCTCTGAATTATGAATGATCTATCTCCAAGTGAGGCTATTCTCAAAGCTGCAGTGGGTAGAAAAGGAGCTAATATGATTAAATAAAGTTATTTTTATAAAACGATCACTATATCCTGACAGCAGTGCATGAGACAGGTAATCTGAAAACAACCATGTGCCTCTGTGTCCTCTGATGTCCTCCGGTGCTCGTAATGGCATCTGCAAGATTTCACAGACTGGACGAAAAAAACTAATCAGAGATGAGCTGCAGCCTGTCGTGTCTGAGTAGCTGTCAGTCACTCGCTAACTCTGATCAAACAGTCAGCTGTGATCAAAATATGAATCAATTTTCTCTTACTGTCATGCCTAATTCTCTCCTCAAATGTTTTCAGAAACATCTTCTAGTGTACTGCTTAGCTGTGAAGTTTGTGACCTGGCAGTCATGTTGAGATCAGCTTAGGAAATACCAAGCACCACCCACCAGTTGGAGCACAACCAATAGGAATGCTCAATAGTAATGAAATGACTCGTGATTGGTCAAAGCCTCCAGTCATGAGCACGAAAACAGAGCTATGAGGAGGTGCAGAAGTCTAGTTTACAGAAAGTCTAGTTTCTAGTCTAGTCTCTCAGAGTACTTGAATTACAATAAGCTGAAAGGACACTTTAATTTTCCAAAATAAATCGTTTGAGGTTGGAGTTCACAGCATATTTCAGCATCCACATAAAAGGCACATGGAAGCCATATTTACGAGCAGCGGTGGCATTTACGTAGAGCGGGATTACGAACCACGCTCCAGAAAATACATTTCACACGTGACAGTTTTATTAACACATCAGGAGTTAATGGAATGAATCATCAAATTAATAATTATTTTACAGTTTAGTCACATTGTGAGCCCAGAGAGGTTAGAAGACAGGGGTGAGGGTGGAGGAACAGGGACAAGAGCGGGAGGGGAGGGAGCTAGTGACATTTACAGAGGCAGAAAGACTCTTACCATGTCATGGTCCGAAACAGGCCCAATGCTAGTCACGAAAATGTCAGTCTTGACTTCAGTTACACGCTCTGTTGAAGCAGGAAATTGCCAGAGTGAGTGACTATCAGTGGCATTCATTAGCCCCTAACTACCTGTTAATACAAGACCACCTGGCTATAGCTTCTGATCTATTCAATCTATTCAGGGTTTTTTAACACACACACACACACACACACACACACACAAATTGGAAAAAAACACCACCATAAAAATGCTCATTTTGGATGTCGATAACCATTTCTGCTGGTATTGGTTTCAGTGTCAGCTCCATTACCCGGACAGTGGTTCAATCTCTTAATAAATTTGTGCATTACTGCGTTACTGAAAATATGCCACTCTGGTCCCGTAATACTGATAGCCAAAATGGGTCCACTGGGGATTCATTTGGAGGAGGTGGGAGAGGCGATGTGTGCGTGGTCGTTCCTTTTGATTCTGAATCTGAAATGCGACAGCCATGATTTATGAATGATACCCATCATAATCCATAATTTCTTCCCCCTTGGCAGCTGAACTTCTAGTTTTATTCTCCTGTCTGTCTGTTTGATGCCCGCTGCATCACACTGTGCGATCCTCAGTGTCCTTCACACACCAGTTCTCACATTATCACTCTCCCGTTTCTCTTTTAACTCACTGTTTCTTTCTCTTTCTCTATATTTCTCTCCTTTTCCATTTCTGGATTTGTTTCTCATGCAGTCTCCCTGCCATTTTGTTTCCCTCTCCAACAATGGACAGTTGACAATAGAGTGAAGAGCAGCCCACACAATAAAATGTCATTCGCTGTGTTATATTAGAAGAAGCGTTGGCTTTATGAGGATTCATTGTTCCACAAAAGCAGCAGGTGAAGAATGAGTTCTTTTATTTTTAATTCTCACACTCCCAATCTGACACCACAAGCAAAACCACCTCCATAAGATTTAGTCATATGGATATTACTATATTACTATGAGTCATGTAGAGAGTAAGCAAGTCTTTCAGATGATGTCTGCATATTTACAAAAAAAAAAAAAAAAAAAAAAAAACATTGAAACAGTCATTATGAGGGACAAAAGACATTGAATGACTTGAGTTTACTGACCTCCCAGTCCTGGCCGGAGGCGATTGTCATAGCCATCCAGAAGGCTGTCTAAGATCTTGGTGAACACTGTAGTGTTATCTTTCTGTTCATCTGTCATGCCGTTCTGCCCAGAGCTGGCAAAGCAAAGAAGAAGATTTAAAGTCGCCACAGTTAAGAGTCCAAAACCACAGTTGAAACTGCCAAAATAGTAAGAGCACAAAAAACAGAGGATCTCTGCTCTTTATATAGCAAGGCGGTTCTGCTGAAATACTCCGGCATGGCAGAATGCATTGTGGAAAAACTAGGAAACTTCTGCATTTCCCAGTCGTTGTCAATTTATAATTCAGTGTGTGACCATGAGGTTTTAGATTATATTAATATAAGTAAGCTATTGTTAAGAGATGGACTGGAAAGGAAACTATCCCTTTATCCTGCATTATCCCTGTAGAAAGTTTGTCTTATTTCATTGCAGTGTAAAGCCGGGTATGCAGAACACACACGTGTGTGAACACACACCCACACATACTGTAGGCACAATCTCACAGAGAGAAAGAGAATAGAGAAATCATAATCCATTATTTATACCTTAATATGGTCTTTTAGACCACAAAGGCCTTGCTGAATGTGCTCTTTGAACAACATGAAACAAAATGCTCAGAGCAATGCCGAAAACAGTCACAACCAGTGATTCTAAGAGCAGAGTTTGCAGCATCTCCACACATTAATATTTCAATGCATTCATAATCAGGAATACAGCCCTTAATTACATCGCATAACAGCGGGATTCGACAGGAAGTGTGCATGTGTGTGTTTGCATTCCTAGCGTTGAAGCATGCATGCACGGTAGGCTCAGGGTCCACGCCCATATGCAAACTTGTGTGCATATTCATGTTTGCATGTGTGATAATAATCAGATGAAAGTCTCTCTCAATGCATGCCTTTAAGCAATCATCCTCTTTTTTTTTTAATGCCAATAGCGTTTGGTTTGATTGCATGCAAAATAAACAGCAAGTGTCTGGAAACGAGCTCTGCAAGCTGAACCGCTCCAAGGAGAGGGAGAGGTCATCAAGATTATTTAGCAGGGACCTGCAACGGGAGGGAAGGACAAGTAGGAGGGATGGCCGGAGGGAGAGTGGCGTCTAGGGAGACATGCGAGGAAAGCTCCAAAGAAAAGACAAAGAGAGAAAAAAAGATGGAGGTAACGGAGATGGAGGAGGGGGGAGATGAAAGGCAGGAGAGCAAGGTTGGGAAAAGGTGAGGAAATTGTGAAGTGAAACTGGGGCGGGGCGTTTCACAGAAACACGTTCAAAGCCGTGAGATTGAGGCAGATCCTCCAGCTTTGAACGTGAGCTGCTAAACATTTTTGCTTTCTAAATAAGGATGCGGCATCCGACCGCGTCACACATGGATTTGTATGGAAGGTTTAATGCGCGTCTCTCTGCCACCAGTTTCCCTTATTAATTCGCAAGCGTCCCTCTTCTAGCTGCCAAAATAAAAAAGAGCCCTCTGAAAACCAAAGCCAGCATTAAAACTGCAGAAACTGTGATGAGCAATTCTGTTTTGCTTCAGTCTTGGAGGTAACAGCTTGGAAAAGCTCACATTCAAAACAATAATTAATCTGTTTTGTTCAGGTCTGGGAAGCTAATTATGTATAAGTACAGGAAGCAGAAATTGCATCTATGGGATGTCAGTTGAGGCTAAAATAAAACACAATCTCCTCTTCCCTCACTGATTAATATTCCTACTTTCCACATTGATTCATTTTCAATTTACCAAATCAGAGCAAGACACCGAAACAGTTTTGGTCTGCCCCGAGCAGAACAGTCCTGTTGTTATTGTCTCCTCCAACAGAGAAAACAAGCCAGGGTGTCTCTTAGGTCTTTTCAGTTCATCAGTAATTAAAATATACTTATTAATGTGAAAATCCATCTTTGCAAGCTATTAATAATTAGGGGTATAAGAAAATATTGAAAATATAGAGTATTGTGATACTGAATCGATACTGATCAATAATGAATCGATTCTCAAAACCACTGTACTGATTTTTAATTAACAGTTTACATGCAAAGTTTAACTCAGTCAATACATTTGCATCTGTTTGACTTTGCAAATAGTTGCTCCCTCTCAGTTTATGTGTCCTCTAAAAGTAGAGCTATGATGCTGGCGGTTACACATCCCACTGTTTTGTTTGCATAAAAAAGTCAACTTTTTTTTTAACTCTGGTTTTATGCAAATGGCGGTGTGTTCTTGATACAACAGTTTTCCTAAAATTTGATTTAAAAAATTACAATATATCGCCTTCCTTACAGTATCATGATATATTGAGTCATAAACCCTGAATCGTGATACGTATTGAATTGTAAAATTCTTGCCAATACACAGCCCTATCAATAATTAGTGGAAGAAATACTTTTTTTGTTAAAATAAAAGAAAGAATTGATCAAAGGGCATGCATTTTTGACCTTGTGCTTTTCGAATGATAATCTGCTGCATTTTTCCTTGATTCAAGGCAAATTTGTCCTCTCAACTGCATAAAAAACCACATTATTTACTATATAAATGAATGGGTGGAACAATATAGTGCATATCTTTCTTTTAAGATAGACATTTTTTGCCGTGTATGTGGGAATCATGAGCGGTGGGGGAGTGTTGGGGTTGTAGGTCAAGGAAAAGAAAAGAAAATGGAGAGAAAAAAGGTGCTGTGGAAGAATACACATGTTTATCAGCCAGGGGCCACTTCCTCATAAAACATTGTACACCATCCCCATCTACAGGTCATCTGAACAGCAACAGTGCAGTTCACACTGCCAATGTCTCTCTGTCTTTCTCTCTTTCTCCATTTTACTGTACATCCCTCTCTTTCTCTTTCGCTCCCCTTCTCTCTCGCCACTCGGATATCTAATTATAAGACTATTTCTTTCGTTGGCAACATACTGTAGCAGAGTACGAGGTCTTCCTGATTACCGTGTCTTGTTGAAATCCCCCAAGGTGTGTACGAGTGTGTGTGTGTGTGTGTGATTCTGTATTTGACTTCAAAAGGGGGGACTGGATTATACAGTAAATCTTTGGGTGATAATTGCTTTGCAGTTTGCAGTGACAGCTCCTGGGTGAAGTAATCACTACTTTTACATTTTCTCTAATGTGCTCGACACAGAGCGCATCAAACCCAGTAAATCAAACCCTCAGTGCGTCTCAAACCTCAGCCCACAGCCGTGATTAATCAGTTAGATCAAATCAGCGTGCAGCAATGACGTATTGCGGTGCATTTTAAAATAGGACGCGTTCCTTCTGCATGTGCTCAGGGGCGTGCGAGCTGAAACGTACTGTATTCTGTATGCATGTGTGTGTTTTTGTGGTGTTGTCACTGAGAGAGAAGCATGCTGGACCATCTCAAGACATCTGCGTTCAAGTCAACCGTCTGTGACAGTTCTGCTGAATTATTCAACCATGCAGAAAAGCCTGATCTCCCAAGTCCCTCCAGGATTCTCCAGGAGAACCACAATTGGATGATCTTGTATAGTTGCAACAGCTAATGAATTGTATTTCTGGTGTTTCTATTTGTAATCATAACTTGTTTGCGTGTTTATTTACAGTAGGGTTCAAAGTCAAAGTTATCCACATTCATTCAAGCAGTGGGGTCATACTGTGGTGTTTTGAGGTATACTACACATGAATGGCTGGCCAGCATTCGAATCATGTGGGAATTAATGCAGTTGCACATACATGACAGTGGATCAAATTGCTGCCACCTCTTATCCAATCATTTCCTCTCTTTCTCTCTCTGCCTGCTTCATGTTGGGTGACACGCGACACCTCGGTGTTGACATTGAGAAGTGTGTCTGTGCATCGACCCTACTCTCCCCGCAGCTACTGTCAGAAACACATGTGCACAGATCTGTGCCAAATATCCTACACATCATCTACTGTACAAAGCTGAAATCTGAGAAAGTAGATGTAGTCCCACAAGGCTAGTGAACCAAATAAAGTGTAACACTATGGTAACGTGGTTTGTGGCTATTTTGGTTCCCCATCTCCTCTCTCTGCATTACACATCTTATTGCCTCTATGCAATTACAAGCGTGGAGGTGTCCTGTGGGGATGCCCCAGTTAGAACCACGGTGACTGTGCTCTGTAAGGGTGTAAAGCAGTAATCCAAGCAATAGGCTGGAATTTCAGCTCAGCAGGTCTACTACTGTTTGCCCCCCTCAGTAGGCTGCCTGACTGACATATTTACCAGCCAGTTGACCATTTGGTGAGCACTGAGACCAACATTTGAAGGCAATTGCCTTTTTAATTAAAAGTGCATTCAATATTTTTGCCCAGTTCTGTGCGGCCTTCACAGTTTGCCCTCCAAATGTCACCATTTGCAACTGCAGTAATATGGGCAAAATTTAGAATTCATTGAGCGTTTGTCTCAAAACTCTTCATATAAGGCTTTAAAACCAAGTCACGTGAACAGTGTGAGCAATATTTGTGGCTTTTACATATTTGAAAATTTAGATTAAAGTTTTTTCTTACCTTTTCCCACCCAGCACGCTGTTGGCAACAAGCAAGGAAGCCCACAGACACAGAAAGGCCGTCCTGCTCCGTCCACACATAGTTGCAATATGAGGACCTTTCACTGCTGGAGGTCAAAGAGAAAGAGAGAGACAGAATGAACATCACCATCATTACCAAGCCGTGTGAGCCAATGGTCCACCATTAAACCCAAACATGTCATCAGAAACATGTAGATGTGCTAAAAACAAGAGCCAACATGGAGGTGGAGGCAATAGAGATGAGCTTCCTGCTTCTTAACATCTCTTACTGATTCACTGACAGCACATGAATCAAACCAAATGGCCCTGCCACATGCACTGGGCCATCACATGCCACTTGCACCCCTCAAAGATTTCATCATTTTAAATGATGTGTCACACTGACAGAGACATATTCTCCACCCTAACTATGTGGGAGACCAAATTTCCAGCATTAGGATGATCAGAAAGGGACCCCAGTAGAAATACGACTTTCATAACTGACACTTAACACACGCCGCACACGATATGGCTGCATCTGTAGCGCATAATAATTAAGACGAAATAACAAGGCAACACATCATCGAGCACATAACACCCCAGTGTGAGCTCGTAGCACCTGTGCACATCCTCCCCTGCAATGTGAAACGCGCAATACCGCAATATCAAACCGAATCCCCCCCTAAAATAAGAGCATTTGCGTCCTCCTCCTCCTCAATCACTGAGCTATGATGTCAGCCGGGTCATAAAGTATGTAAGCAATTAGCCTGCGCTGCTGTGCATGCAAAACACAAATGCTCCGGTCCATTTTTTGAAGGCATAATCGATGGTGTGTCCACGAGAGGACCAATTACTTACTTATCTTAAACCAGTATTTCACACACGACCACACAGTGAAGCAGCCCACGTAGAAGACAATACCCTTGCTACTTGATGTTCCAAGGTGCAACTGTGTGCGGATGGGAGTCGAGGGGATGGACGCACAGTGCTCTGCTACAAAAAAAATGAAATAAAAATAAAATAAATCCTTTGGTTGACAAGGATTTGACAAAGCGGGGGATGATGCAGATTAACGACTGGAGGAGAAAATCCCGCACAAGCACACTTTCTAAGTTATTCAGAGGAAATGTCACCCCTACTACAGTATATCGGAGCTGGGTAGACATTTAACATGCAACTGGCATCCCTGCAAGGTTGGTCTGAATGCATGCATGGCGATCCAGTTCGTGCGTGGCGGAGTAATTAAGCAAATGTGCGCTGATGCTGTTTTATTCGGAGCGCTGTCCGCGGTGCTGAAACCAGGCTGGCTCCCATTTAAGAAAAAACATCAAACGGCTCTGGTTTGTCGTAAAATACCCATTAAACGGTCCCAATTTCGACGGAAAACTCCCCTCTTTCTCCCCAGTAAAACTCGTCTTCGATTCTAGCGGCGTCCAGCAACACATCCCTCTCTAAATCCGAGTGTTGCTCCCCTCTCTCCCCCTTTCTTCTGCCAGGCGAGGGAAAAATGGAGAAAAATCACTTACAGCAGATGAGTCGGGGGGTATATTCGGTGTCCGCTGGCTATATCCTCAAACTTTTTCAGAATATCTTTTCTAGCCGGACTGAATGAGAAAAATCCTCTGTGATCTCAGATCTGACGAATTCTAGCTCGAGGCTGGAGAAGCGGCTGCTGACGATATGCGCAGGTCTCTCTCACTGTTCATTGGTGGTGCTGTAGTGAGTTCAACTCTCAGTCTGTCAGCAGCAGCGACAACAAAAAAATGTTCTGCTAAACTAACAAATCTGGTGTGCGCGCCGAGGTCTACCCAAAATAAATGACACCAAGCGTGTAAATAAAGTGTCCAAGCGTTTAATTTTGGAATAGGCTGTGCCAACGTAATATAAAGACTAGCCCGCCCATTTTATATGCAGCACAATTTAACTTCCACTGCTGTCGCCCCTAATCTCTTTTCAGTGGCTGCTAAATAAAAAAAATCCTCTTACATTTTCAACTGGCATCCCGTGTTTTTTCATCGCGCTTTCTCTGTCTCGCTCCCTGACTCGTACTGTACGTGATTTCCAAGGAGATACAACTGACATGCATCAAAAGACGGTCTCACCAAGACAGGACGTCTCATGGACAAGAGTCATAAAACGGATAATCACGATGAAGCCAAAAACAGAATGAAATGGATTCTCGGTTACGCGCAAGCAAAACCGGGAGAAAAGACACCTCCAAAAGATAAAAACAAGACAATCGTTTTCCCTCCCCAGCTCTGCACTGATGAGCCTCTCTCCGCAATAAAAAAATCCTCCTCGAATCACTCACCGTCTCCTAAAAGCCTGCGTTTCGCATCGAGACAACAGCAACGCGTCTCTGTTTACGGCTAAATATTCTGCTGCTACAGCCGCGCCACTCCAGACTGAGCTGAGAACGGCGCTGAGGAGCGCTGAGCTGCGTGCATCTGCAAGGGAGGAAGGGAGGAAAAAAATTGGGCTGATGATAACCTACCCGGCGTGTATTTTTGTAGTCATCTGCGTATTTCAAGTTAAACTACAAATCAGAAGACATTTTCATCAGCCAGGACTACAGTGGGAGGCATATAGATGGAAACAATGGCAGTTTATACGACATCAGTGTTAATTCACGGTTGCATAAGCCTTCTATAAATCCCAGCTGTTGATTTTTTTTTAGAAAGAGAGGGAGCAACTAATTTTTTTCCTTTTTAGTTTTGATTGGGGCTTTATTTTCATCAGAGCAGGCAGAGTGAGCTGGCAGTGTAGTCACGTCAGTCTGGTCTGCAGTGCAACGTTTCCTCAGAGTGTTCGTGTTTGGTGTGTGCGTTGCCTCCTCACGCGTGGTTAAAGTAGTGCATGTGCGTGATTAGTTATGAGGGACGTCACGGGCTTATATGCGCCTCTGTATTCAATCTATCCATTTATCTTTTCTAGTCTACAGCAACATTAAATGATGAAAATATGACATGAAATCAACCCAAATATTGGGCATGGACTTCTTCCTCCCTCTTCTTTGCGCTCTTGCTCACATTTCGTCCCCCATAACCTGATGCTGCAGGTGCACGCGCACATTTTAATGACAACACGAAA
Organism: Pterois miles; assembly: GCA_947000775.1. Taxonomy (NCBI): domain Eukaryota; kingdom Metazoa; phylum Chordata; class Actinopteri; order Perciformes; family Scorpaenidae; genus Pterois; species Pterois miles. The sequence continues at coordinate 24,590,531 of CAMQGK010000052.1, forward strand.
AAAAAAACATTCACAGCCCCGCCGAGCTCCTCCCGTATAGAATTAATGCCATTGTAATGCAAGCCGAGTATCATTTCAAGCTGCTTTCCTTCTCCTCTGCGAGCCAGCAGACGCCACCACAGCCGCCGCCGCCGCATGTGACTCGATTTGCTTAGTGCTGTGGGCGCGCGTGCACGTGCGGGGCATGCATAACCAACACGTGCCCGCGTGCGCGTTGGGTTGGCGCACCAGAGACGGAGTGGAGAGGAGGTTTAAAAAAAAAAAAGTATATACGACTCTCGTCTCCTTCTCCTCCTCGTCACGTTGTAGTAACCTGCTCGTTGGAGAATTCTCTTCACACATCAGCTTCTCCAAAATCACTGCATTGATCAATTAAGACGCATATCCAAACAAATAAGGACAAGCAAACAAAAAAAAAAGGTGCTCACAGCTCCATCTCTGGGGCAGGGTGATGGGAGCGGATAGTGGAAGGTGTGTGTGTGTGTGCGCATGGCTAAACGGAGAGAGATGGATGACGGTAATTTAGGTGAGAGATGTGCAGGTTATGGAGAAATAATCACTCGCTGTGAACAGTGCTTTTTGAATTTTAAAAGAAGGGATATTGACGGACTACGCCTCCCACCCCCTTCTCCCTTCTCTGTTTGCGCATCCATCATGTGGTGATAATTTGTTGCTTTCACACAAACGTAAGTACCAGCTGTGGTGAAATAATATTCAGAAGTAAGGTGTGCTAAACTGCAGCCATCTTTAAGTGTCTGCACTTATTTGTGCCTCTGTGTTTTTGGGTTGTGTGAGTGCCCATGTGTGGGTGTTTTGCTCAGGTGCACTATCAACCTTGGACATGTGTGTGCTTTTAGTATTCATCCATTTGACCTTTTAACCTTAAGTCACTCATATTGTAGTCTGTGTGTACACATGCAAGTGCTCAACCATTTGCTTCTTGGGGTGTCCTGTATGTCCGGCACTTAAAGCATAAGGACTGCTGACCTGTGGTCCTTTGAATAGTTGTGACTCTGAAGATTTACTGCCCAGATATCATGTGAAACTAGAAAACCTAATGAATCCATTGGTATCAATCATGTCATGCTTGTAGGGAAGGAGGCTAAGCCCCAGGTAGGCTAAATTTTGGAGCCGAAAAAACATTTTGAAAGTGGTCTCTTGACCTTTGACCTCAAGCTATGTGAATGAAAATGGGTTCTATGGGTACTCACGAGTCTCTCCTACACAGACATGCCCACTTTATGATACTCTAGTCCTGGTCCAAAACCACACAGACAACAGCAGATAAAGTCTCAGTTTCAGTTTATTTGTAGACAGTAAAGGGCATTTTCCATTAATTTGATTTTGTCTGGAGTGGACCAGAGCACGCGTGACAGGGGACGAATTTGGCATGTGATGCCATTCGATTGGAGATTCCTGAGGTTCTCTCTGTGAATCTCTCTGCTCATGGACAGAGGTACGTTAGTTGCTCTGGTTAGCTCCTCGATGAAGAGGTCGCTCAAGACCAGCCTCTGTCCAGTAGGCAAGAGCAGGCAAGCCTCCCATCTGGCCTCCAGCTGAGGCTGGAGCAGAGAGAGAGATAAATCCAAAGTGCAGTACTTCAGTTCAATTACTGCACTAAAGCTTGATTTGTGGTTGCCTTTTTTGCCCCCTTGGGCATATGCATGTCATGGTTCCAGCGGGTTGAAAACTCGACTAATGCTCTGAGCTCTTGAACCCAGGCTTGGGTGCCTGCTGCTTAACAGTGTCTCATTTCCCTCCTGTTGAGCTCCTGGTTTCATCTGTTATCATGTATCCATCCGATCTGGACAGAGCAGGCTAATTGAGACCTTCTACAGGTGTGAATGCGCCTCATTTTCAGTGAGGTGCTACCCATAGAGCAGGAGAAACGCTTACAGGAAGTGAGAATGAAGGCGCCATGGATGCACTGTCAGATGTAGATTCTGTGCTTCTAGCAGTTTTACCGGTGGACACACGGCCACCGTGGCTGCAGCCTGTAGTTCTCTTTCTGCAGAGCATCAAGGGTGACTCGCCTCAATCAGTCGTCCTGAGGAATAAATCAGGGTGTTGCAAAAGACAAAAGAGTGTTTTCCTCGCTGTGAGCTGCTCTCTGCAATCAGCCGAAAGCTGGCATCTCTTCTGACTCACCGTTTCAGGCCAAGACCAAACACACACACACATGCACATTCATACCTACCCATACACACTTGCTCATGTGGGCAAACATGCACACATATGCACGTAACAAAACGTTCTGTATGTGTACACAAATACAGGCCTGCTATGGGAAGTCCTACAACATCTATGGTTTTATTTTAAAATGATGACGGGTATGTTTTTTGTTGTGGAAAAGCTGTGACCAAGAAAGACTGACTTAGGTATTGACTAAAAAAATTGTATCATTTTAGACTCAAAACATAGCTTTACAAAACATGTTAATAAAGGAATTTAAGGACATTGAAGTTTAGCATATTTTAGACAAATTAACAATTATTTTTGTATCAGTGCTGCCAATGTGCAGCATTTATGAATTGCATGATCCCTTCCCACATGTTGTATTGTGCTACAATCTACCAGGAGGCTGGAGACACCAGTCATTACTGATGTAAACAAGCATTTAACAACACAGGGAATCATATATTGGTGTTGTTTACTTGTGTATTAAAGACCTGTCAGTTATTATAGAGGTGGACATAGGTAGGTCTGGTGGTGGATACTGCAGATTGTACCTTTAAAAACCTCACTTTAGAGACAATCTTTTGAGTTCTGACAATTATTCAAATGTAAGTCTGGTACAGGATATTGAATGGCCCTTTCTCTCCTCCATTATGTGACTTTGTCTCTCTTTGGTCTGAGAACATCATTACATTTTGTGGAATATCTTCTATAACAGATTAAACTGTACCCTTTGGCCATTTCACATTTGAAAAATCTGTTTTTTCTGTGTAAGCTTCTGCCTGGTGGAGCTCTCAGAGACGACTCCATCTGTAGGTATAATGGCATCATAAACAATGTATGTTTACTATTGAACTTTACATATAAATCAAATAAATACATAAAATTACTCCAGTAGACACAAATCAACATAGTCAGATGTATGTATTTACATACATTATGTGTGACACACATACAATTGTGTTGTGTTTATATTGTATACACACATCATAACGAACAGTTACAACCGGTCATTGTTGTGAAATAAATCCCAACAGGGTGATGCAGCACTGTCTTGCATCACCATGAAGGGATTTATTTCACAACCATGACCCCCTAGCTGTACATTATTCCGTTTATTACATGACTACTTAAGAAATCAATAATTTGACACAAAAACGGTCCGCCAGTCTGAACTGGCATCGGCCTGTTATACATAGCAGCAGTCTGCCATAACGAAATAACAGACCACAGAACGCTGTTTTTGACCAATCAGAATCGTGTATTCAACAGAGCTAATAAAATATATACAGTATATACTGTACATCTTAACTTAAACTAAAATATTTACCAGTGTATATTATAAAGCTTCTATCCACAACATAAATAAGTAAGTAGCAAAATATAAATTTAAGGACCTAATCTGCACAGTAACAACAGTACTTTGACTAAAGCCAAAGCAAATAGACAGGACGTGTTTGCTAAAGCAAATACAAACAAATCGTGTGTGTATTAACAGACATGCATGCATATGCATACATTAACGGTTGTGCACAAATATCCATTTATATCCCACACTATGCTAAAGGCTTGGGAATTAGCTAGAACCATCCACACACCCACATCCGTCTACTTACACACATGCAAACAAGTAACACATGCATACGCACAACGAAATGCAGGACGAAATAAGAAGGTAAATCCAAAGCTAAAGCTAGAGATAGTCTGCAAATCTCTGCCGACAACTACTGCACTACGCAACCAGTTGATCTTTTAACACTTAAGTATTCCCATTTGCCAATGAAACGCAATCATTTATAAACACTATGTGAATCAAAAGCAGCATGCTGCTCAGCTCTATGTTCAGAATATGTATCTGTGCAAACCTGAGATAAAGTATTCATAGCCTTTCTGCTGCATCTTTGTACCATCACGTACATACCATTGATTTTCAGTACACCAAGATACACGGTGGGCTTATTTGTCATACTTGTTTGTATGTAAACTGCGTAGGTGTGTGGACACTATGTAAATGCTCTTAACTTGCAATAAGCTTTTATTTCTTTCACATTTTATGTCTTTTTCTTTTTACATTGTTCACTTTTTTATCATATGTTTAAACTGCTATGTCTTTAGACAATTCAGCATCTCCTCAGCTTCGCAAGGACACAGACAGTGCTTTTCCATCAAGGTTAAATGTTACGCTGCCTCTTCATGTTATACAATTCAGTGGTATCCCACTCACTGTTAGTAAATTCCACCACAGCGTCCTGTGATGCCATTGAAATGTACAGATACAGATCATCTCAGTGGGCTCTAAACACAATTCACTTAATTAGCCCCCATGACAATAGGAACATGAGTATATGAGCTGCTAGTGGATATACAATACATAATTTATATATGGTCGAATATGTAAAAAGGGAGCTGTGGTGTAACACATCAATAAACGAACACGTTCCAGCCCCAACTCGCTTCTCAGACCCCTCTGCATCGCTGTTTGGTTGCATGTGTTAAATGATTAGTTAAATGCACGTAATATTGTGAATTAAACTAAAACACTTAGGTTTAGGTAACAAAACCACTTAGGTCTAGGAAAAAAACAACATGGTTGAAAGGGCTGCTAAAGCTGTGTTTTTAATGTAACACTAATACACAGGTCCATACCAAGGGGCAGGGGCTAGCACCCCTTCCTCCCAGAAACACCCCTGGTACCCCCGACCAGAGTGAAGCGGTAATAGGTAGTTGGCTTGTTAGTATTGTCAGTACAGTAATTATTGAGCGGGCCTTATGGGTACTAGCCCAGCCCCTGGATGGAAACTCTATATGAAGCAACTGTTATCATTCCTTGTTAGAAAGTCAATCAAACGACTACCACAAGACTGAAAAAGATCACAAAATGATGCAGAATGACTACAAAGTTATGCAAAATGACCACAACAAGACCACAAAATGACAAAATTGACAAAAATTGAAGCAAAATGTCCACAAAGAGACATATAATGTGAGTTCTGCAGCAGCGATAGGGCCCTTTTACATGTCTGTGTCCAGTAGCCTGTTGCCTCATAATCTGCCCATAGCTGAAGGGCTATTTGGAATAAAAAAAATAGGAGGTATTTATTTCATATTAGAATATTTAAATTAGTTTGTTTGGCATCATTTAATTACTCTGTATAAACAGTGTAACTATTAATAATGTACGGTTTATTATTGCCAAGAACCAGGGCTTTAAATGTCAGCGTCAGTATAAATTTACTAATTTTAAAATGGTGCCCCAGTCTAGCCATGACATTATAACATCTCCGTACCAGCTTTCTTTATTCATTCAATACTTAAAGGCTTGCTTGTATTCCTCCACGTTGAGTCTGTAAGACCAGCTCCCAACTAAACTGTTCTCTTGTGAGGTGGATTTATAGCTCCCATGGATATGTTGGGGTTTTTCACAGTCACTTCAACACAGCTTATTGAAGCCAGCCTCTAGTGGCCATCAAAGGAAATGCTTCTGTTGACACTTCTGCATTGGTTTAATCATTTTGTTTGCTGCGATTAATTGATGTCCTCATACTCGCAGGCATCACTCGAATGCCTCTTCTGTAGGAAACGTATTTGAGTTCCACTGGATTCTTTTACTTCTCTTTTGGCTGGTCTTGATCTCTCGCTTGGCTCCTCCATCTCTTTCTCCTTCTTGGTTTACGTCCACACTGGCTCTTCTCTTCCTCTCAAACACGCTGACGTCTGCTAGTGAACACACTCTGAACACACACACACAAACAGCGCTGTGGATGCGAGCGAGCGAGCGGGGCCACTGAGCGGAGGCAGACCGCACAGCAGCAGCAGCGCTTTCACTCGTCAGTTTACATAACACTGATTATAACCCTGAGATTTAGCCAACCGACGTGCAACAGTTTAGTTTGGCCTGGGCATTAAAATCTCACTGACCATCTGTTCCACTGCGGAGTTGCTTTCCTTCAAATACTTTTTCTGGATATTGATTCTACCTAGTGAGACGTTATGCTACTGACACTCAAGCTTCAGACAGCAACACTGTGACTTTTGCTCACTTATTTCTTGCTCAAATGTTTTCCTGTTTTAGTTTTTTTTTTATGAAAACACTTTTAGCTACTGTACATCCCTTAAAAAACTATTATCATTATCAATATAAAAATATGGACGCAAATGATTAGAAAGGCCAAGTAACTGCATAAAAAGCATGAGCATTCAAAACAGCAATTATGTGACAGTAGTTTGGTCTCTCTGGGTTGTTAAGTCTACTTTTTTATTTGGATATTAGAGTAAATAAAGTTTGTATGTTATGTGTAGCTACAAGGGCTGTCAATCAATTTAAACATGTAATTGTGATTAATTGCACGATTGTCCATAGTTAATCACAATTAATCACAAATTAATGGCACTTTTTTCTTGTCTCTTCAAAATGTACCTGGGAGATTTGTCAAGTATAATATGCTCCTATCAGCATGGGAGTGGGTAAATATGCAAAAAATGATAAATATTGGATTTAGCACAAAAAATATGATAAAATCATAACATGGCAAACTGCAGCCCAACAGTCAACAACAGCTGTCAGTGTGTCAGTGTGCTGACTTGACTATGACTTGACCCAAACTGCATGTGATTATCATAAAGTGGTCAAGTCTGTAAAGGGGAGACTGGTGGGTACCCAGAGAACCTATTTACATTCACATGTCTTGAGGTCAGAGGTCAAGGTACCCCGTAGAGAATGGTCATGTCAGTTTTTCCTCCCCAAAATTTAGCTTAAGTTTGGAGCGTTATTTAGTCGACTTTGCAACAAACTAGCTGTCAAGGTAGCAGACTTGTTTTCTGCCAATGAATTATTTAGGTTTTCTAGTTGCTAGCTGCTACAATCTACAAATTGCAAGTTGCGTAAACATGTCAAAGAAATTAGTGGCGTTAAAACAAACTTGAATAAATGAGTTATTTTCACATTAACTTTGACAGCCCTACACATTTTAAGTTGAGTAAACCACTCTTCCATTCTTACTTTGTCAGTAGTAATATTTTGTCCTTGGAGATTAAAGAAACTTTATTTTCAATAAACCACACATGGTTAAATATAAATTTGCAAACCATATTTTCAGTGACATCTTTCTATGTAAGGGACACATTCTCTGCAGGGTCACATCACTGTTTTCTATCATTTCATAGTCAAAGTTGATTTGCAGGACAGATATTCAACATATCAGGAGCTCTACGAGCAGAACCCACTCGTTCACAAATGCTTTGACTTCACCCAGTAAAATGTCCCCACTTTGAGTTTAATAGTAGAGATCTGTGGATGTTTACTTGTAAAGCCACGCAGACTGATCACACTGACTGATCTATCGATGACAGATATATAAACACGCTGTTTGAGAATGAGAAAGAGCTCTATTTTAATGTTCTCATACTGTCTTTATGTTTTAAATGTTATTTATGTTCCTTCATGTATTTAATGTTTTTTTTGAGCTTGTGATGAAAGACACATTTTCATGGTAACTCTATGCCTCTTATGTTTATATTTAGCATGCCTTTATGATGCTTGCTCCTACGTCTGTATCCTCTGTATCTTACAAAATGAAGCACACAGCTGTTTGAATATGCCTTGCTAATATATGATATTAATTTCATAGCTTCCACACTATGCTAACATGTATTATTACAGTGCCATCTTCATGTTCATCCATTTAACAGGGCATGTTTATCAAATCCAGGTTTGACAGGTTATTATCCTGCACCTTCAGATCAGTGAACGTTGCAGCCAGCTCTGGGGTACAACTACACATAACCGCTTGAAAAACGCTATTCCAGCACCAAGCTACGAGGTGTTCATTTCTGTACATTATTTTGACGTTAGCTGACCCTTCAGTGACCATTTGTCTTCCCAAGATCTGTGAGAAATTGTGGATAGGGATGCAGCTGAAGGTACAGTCCGTTTATCTACCTTTTTATGTGTCTCTGTGACTGTAAGCTGACTGTAGACGTCAACGTTATTGAAATCAAACTGTTGCAAGTGTCACTATCTTGCCTGAGAACTGATGTGTGAGCACATCAGTGGATGTTGTGTTATGAAGATCAACAGGATGTTACAGTCGAGGAGCCCTCTACATCTGTAACCGTGACTCAACCTCCTCTGCGATGGACCACAGCGTCCTCCCTTTGTCCGATATTTCCTCTGAGGGCAGTTTACAAGTCAGCGTGCTGACATTAATGCATCATAAACTCTCTCTCCTCTCCAGATGCGATGGAGAAATTGCAGTGTAGCACCATTAATGTAACTACGGCAATTATATGGACTGACAGTTCCTCTCAAACATCCCACTGATCCTGAAATAAAGACAGAGTGAGAGAGAGAGAGATGTTCTCTGATTGTTAGCACAAGGTAATGAAACACTGAAAAAAGGTGACATTATCAACATGTGGGCTGAGAGATTCAGTGAGACTGTTGCTGCCTCTATTTCTGGAGGTGTAGGAGTATTTGTGTATGCTTTTGTGTGTGTGTGTGTGTGTGTGATTGAGAGAGATGGTGTCGAAGTGTGCATGCGTGCGTGTGTGAAAGAAAGAAAGTGACAGAATGAAAAAACAGATAGAGAGAAGGAATGGAGGAAAAAGAAAGATTTTTCACACACCTCCTACCTCATTAGAGCCTATCATTCAGTCACTCAGTAAAACTGTGAATTCGTATGGAGGTGCTATTCTGGGTTGCAGCCACACACAGAGAGAAAAAGTTCCCACGACACAACCAAGACAGGAAATTTCTCTCTGACTCGTATCATTGTGATTAATGCCTTAAGAGTTGTTCTTAGCATATCTCAATGTGTCAGATGGCAAGATATGCAGAACAATGGCCCGCTGTACACACTATTATATATCATAGGAAAAAAAGCATAGAGTGCAAAGAAACATCAATTTCTACAACTGATTTATCTACGCCCTTCTGAAAACCACTATATTGTGCTGCTTTGCCTTGAGACATGCACATATTTCCACCCCCGCTGGTTAAAATTTGTGGAAAGTGGCGGTGCTTTTGCTATGCAGTGTGCTGTGATTTGAAGTTACTCTTGCCATTAGGTAGAAAATGAAACACCTGCTAATTTGGATTAACTCATGAGAAACAGAGTTTTACATTACAGATAAATTTAAATATAGCCCACACTGTGGAAAATCAAGTCAGTTGCATATGCTATATTAGAAAAAATACTCAATTATTAAATTGTAAAAACGGGTGGCAAAATAAAGAATAATATTAACAGCCTACAATGTAATAAAACTGTAAAGTAGGGGAGCCAATCGATTAAAATGCTTAATAACTAGTAATCACATGATTGTCCATTGTTAAGCGTGATTAATTACAATTAATTGCACAGTTATCTGTTCAAAATGTACATTAAAGGGAGATTTGTCAAGTATTTAATACCCTTAACATGGAAATGGGCAAATATGCTATTTTATGCAAATGTATGTATATATGTATTAATGGAAATCTATTAACAACACATATATTGTCCAGAGACCCTCACAGGTACTGCATTTAGTGTAAAAATAGGCTCAAATCATAACATGGTAAACTGCAGCCCAACAGGCAACAACAGCTGTCAGTGTGTCAGTGTGCTGACTTGACTATGACTTGACCCAAACTGCACGTGATTATCATAAAGTCTGTAAAAGGGAGACTCGTGGGTACCCATTTTCATTCACATATCTTGAGGTCAGAGGTCAAGGGACGCCTTTGAAAACAGCCATGCCAATTTTTCCACGCCAAAATTTAGCATAAGTTTGGAGCATTATTTAGCCTCATTTGCAACAAGCTAGCCTGCCAAAGGATTGAGGATGGATACCAGTATCTTCACTTGCTTCAAAACTGAGCCCACTACAACCTCAAAATCCCAAGTTATGTTAATGTGTTAAAGAAATTAGGGCCATAAAAAGAGCACTTTTATTGTCTTATATTGAGAAAATATGGGCCTGAAACGCATCGGAAAGATAGGTTAAGATATAAAGAAGGAAGAAACAGATGAGAAGAAGTAGCAAGGCAAGAGAGTCACTGCTAGAGAGTTCAGTGTGTTCAACGTGACGCCGTAACCACCAGACAAAACTTCAGACATCTTATTATCTACCGTCTATTTTGCCACACTCCAGACATCATCACTTCCATCCCTTGTTGCTGGCACGAGCGAACAGAGCGAACAGAGCGAACAGAGCAAACAGACGCAGACCTACAATTACCCCTCCATGATCAGAGTCTAGCAGGAACAGCGGTGAAAAAAACGTGATGGCTATTTTTGTTTTCACTTTTTTGGCACTCATTCAGCGTAAGCTGCCGCCACTCAGAATATATTAAAACGAGAGAAAGACAGCCTGAGAGAGAGAGAGAGAGAGAGAGAGAGAGAGAGAGAGAGATATTAGGAATAACAGCAAAATAAGTGTCTGCTTGTGTGTCTGCCTCTTAGCTGTCAAATACAGCCGCTGGCCTTCACAGCCCTACTTACATGTTGTAAAGAGAGGGTAAACAGTGTGAAGTGGAAAGAAAGAGAGAAATCATACAGTACACAACAAAGATTATTATGTAAAGTTATTATAAACCACAAATAAGAGGCTTGTGAGAATTATGTGATATACTGTATGAAACTATTTTAATTGACACAGATTTTTTTTATAGTAATACAGCAGTTAAATAAATACTGGTGATTACAAATGTTCATAGCAGAAATAGTGCTTTCCTGAAAGCTTCAGTATGCTGTCACTTTCAGTTACCGCTGCCATTATTGCTGCTTTTCTACATATAGCTTTTCAAAAGCTCCACCTCCGCCATAACATCCACCTGTAGGCTCTGAGTCTGCAAGTCAGTAGAGAAACGTTGCGCTCAACTACAGTGAAGACAGTCTCCCTGGTTTCATTTCTAAAACTCATCTAAAAATGATAATATATAATAACAGAATCAATCCAGAGTCTTTAGGGTGACCCTTCATAGTAGTGTGCTTGTAAACACTGTCATAGCGGAAACACTGCTGTTGTCACAGCTGCTCTGCTAACCTGCTCGCTGTCGCTGATGCTCAAAGTTTAGAAAATAGAAATAACTAATTATGATATAATAATAACTTATTATTGTTGTACCCCATTCCTTGCTGTGGTGTTTTCTTGTGGGGAGTTATGTTATGTCAGATATCACCACTGTACATATTCTTTAGTCACATAAAAATTCATTTCATGTGAGTTTACTGACTGAACCTACGTGATTGGTTATTTACTGCAACAAGAGTAACAAGTAACAAGTAAGGTTGCCTGACCCGAGCTCCATCAGGAGGGTTCGGGTTCGGATCACTTACTGGAATTATGGAGTAATTTATGAGACTGGACTGGAGCATCTTGCAAGTCTGAGATGATTGTTGGATGGTCACGGGATTCCATCACCGAAATCAACAAAATGAAAGCACTACCAGACTCCATCCACAAATCAATAAGAAACAGTGCAGGCCGCGATTCAGCGGAAATGAAAACCAAACTAAGACTTGCTTTCGGGTGACTCTCTAGGCCCCTGTGGACAAAACCCTTAAAGATTAGCATGAGCACCATCGCCTCCCTTCAGAAAGAGCTGCCTTCATCCATGACCTTCAGAAATACAACTGTTTTGGAGGGCAGGAAACAGAAAAGGGTTTTGTTGTTATAAACAGCTTACGGGATGTACTGTATACTGATGAGGTACAGTACAGTTCCCTCTAATTGTGGAGAGATCAATAAGCACTGGAAGTTACATAAAGTAAAAGTTCTAATAAGGTTTTAAGGTGCTCACACACCCATTGCTGAAATATAAATAACGGATTTTGCTCCTCCCTAATTTGACTTTATGAGAATGCCGTGGCCAACCTGCTGCCGACCCAGTGGCAGGCATACGGAATCATAATATACAAACATCCAGTCTCCTCATAAATGATTTTGCTTATGCCAGTCACATAGAGGCATTAACAATATTGTTAAATAGAATAGCTGCTATAAATGATATCCCGATTATATTTCTGTGTTGACATGCATTACTGCCATAATAGTCTTATAAACAAGACTGTTTTTGATATTCTGTAAGAAAGATGCAAGGAAATACAATATGTCCTGTGATTGGGATTCAATGCGCTGCAACAACAACACATGAACATACTGTATATGGACACAAAAACATGCAGCGCACAATGGCCATCTAGCTTTGCACTACAGGTGATATCATCCATGCTTTGCTGGTCACATCCAGGGTCAAATGTTTAATGAAGATGGATGTTGGTGTGATGTGGACTTAAGTTGACAGCTTTGTGTGTGTGTGTGTGTGTGTGTGTGTGTGTGTACAGGCATGAGGAAATGTGAAAAGAGGGAATGAAAGACAAATGTGTGTAAAACTGAGTCTTTATATTGCACAGAAACTGTATCAAAAGTGTAAATTAAATTCCTGTCAGATGTCATATTTGTGTAAACAGTGCTTACAGGCTGTGTGTTTAGACAACATTAGTTTATCCCAGTTGCTTTTTCAACCCCCACCAAGCCTCCATTCAGCCTCTATAGCTAGTTGACCATGATTGATGAAAGGCACCGGACCACGTTGGTGAGGGAGAGGTGACCACTAGAGCTTAGAGGGGTAATAAGGTGTGATGGTGGTTGAGATGGCTGCAGTGGATGTATTAGTGCCACATACAGTAGGATGTAGGTTCACATTCGCTTGAGCATCAATCCCATTTCGGATAAAGCGCTCTGGATGAAAAGACCTTACAGGTTCTGGCAGTTTGAGAGTCAGCTGAGTGGCAATTATGTGTATGAAAATAAATTCTGCAGGTTCTTAATGCATAAAAAAAAAAAATCCTGCCTCTTGCTGTTCAGAATAAGGAGAAATATTTAAAATAAATGAGAGGATGCTCTTAACTATGAGGAAGTATTAGGGCCACGTTGAGGGAAAAAACAGTAATCTGAGATTTCAAGAATAAAGTCATAGGTTTACGAGAAAACATTTATAACAATATGGTCAAACAAGTCCGCCATCAGAAAAATTAATGGAATATTAGTGAAATGTTCATTTTTGATGAACTATGTCATTTGCTTAGTATTAATATTGTCTTTTTTTTTGGAACCATACCAGACGTTGTAGTCTGCCTGGTTGCCTGTGTGAGAATGAATTAGAGTGAAGGTCTGTGGTATGTTGAGCTTTGGTAGAGTGATATAACTTTAAAGTCAGTCTTAGTGAATAAATCACATTAACCTTGTATCGTCAGTATTTTCCATCTCATTCAAACTGTATTTAATAACACATAATTAAAGTATACCTATCATGAATACCGTGGTGTACTATAGCTCTCTGAACAAAGTAGCTGGGACAGGCCTAGTTCATACCTGTCAACACTGGGATTTCAAACTAAGGGAAGTCATTGAATTTTTTTATTTAATTTAATGGTTTGACTGGAGGCGATGCTCTTGACATACACTGATGTTAAATAATCAAACATTGTTATGCTTAAGCATTTTTGTTTCATTTTCCCTAAGAGCAGAATTTTTAATTTTTAATGAGTGACTGATTATATTAATTATTGGATGCATGATGGTTTTTAGATTAATTGTCGCTTCTTTGTCAATTTGAACTATGTACATCTGAGGACCATTTGGACCTGTGGAAAAAAATGTGTATGCCCTTTTGAGAGGGTGATTGAGTCACCATATATCACATCGGCCCTGAAGCCAGCACTGTAATCCTCCTCAGTTGTATCCTGTGTGCTTCCTGCACCTGTGGCGTTTCTCAGGCTATGATTTGGAATTGTCATATTAATGCTTTTTCTGACCTCCAGGGCCAAGACATCAATCTCTGAAGAGGGAATAGATTTGTGTAGGACACCTGGAGCCATTCACTCTGCTAAGATGACCTATATCCACTTTATGGTGATGGCACTTGTGTCAAAGCGGGTGGTATATTCCTGGACATTAGTTTTTTACGGGTTAGTTAAACCAACTGATCGTCAGTACTTTTCTGAGGCAGTGTTATTGACATTTTTCACCACTTTATGGCAAGTTTGGTTTCTGCCTAACCACCAGGCCACAGACTGTAAATAATATAATAAACCTGATATTGCGCTAAGGGAAGGATTGACACTATTTGTCTCTGAAAGGATGGTTGGCTGCCATATTTATTTAAATGTTGGCATGCAGCTGCTCTCACCCAGACCTCTTTAAAATGGGCAGCATCCTGCTCAATGACAGAGTGAACACATTGGCTGCTGAGCCGACAGATGAGGGTTTGAGCAAATATTTCCTGGACATAGAGCTACTCTGGAAGTTAAACCTCAATCAACAAAACCAAATAACTAAAGTAGCCCTGGTATGAACTTTGTCCCAACCCCAAACTACGTGGTAATTCAAAGCAGGTTTTGAGTATGCAGTGTGTTTGTGATAAATTTAAGCATAATCAAAAGAAGTCAGTTCACTTATGCAGCAATACGAGCAGTAATTCTACATAAATGAGGGATTTCAGTGTGGCTGCCTGCAGAGGTAGAAGTCTACACACAAAAAACAGCAGTGGTTTCATTACCCAAAAATCTCACTGAAACACAGTAGAAGAACAAAAGTCCCAGGAGCATTAACAAAACAAACAAGCTGAAAAAATATCTAAAATATCACAGCCTCACAGCAAGCTGCTCCCAACAAACACTCCCCCACAGTTAATGCTTGCATGGCTTTATACTGTATCTCCCTCCTGGCCCCACCCTGTTCGGACTAAACCATTGCACGGGGGTTAGGTAAACCAATGAGGGAAATTCCCACTGAAAACTGATCCAGGAATATAGCAATCATTTGAATACCAACAATATTTCAAGGTGAACGACTATTAATAAATTCTTCCCCTTAAGATGAATGTTATGCTCCCCCACACTTACCTAACCAACAGTCACTGGTCATATACAAGAAGAGGAAGAGTCTCCTGGGCCCTCCTCTTCCTCTTCAGCCCAGATTGCCCATGACTATAATGACACTAGAGAGAAAAAAGAAAATCACAATTAGCAAACATAACCAAGATTAATGCACTCTGCACAGACTAGCAGGTTTATGACCTGTTTAAGGAAACCATACTTAATTTGATATCATTGATTAACTTAGAAATAAATGAACTAATTGACGGCTCCACCCTGTACGTTACTAGACACAGTTGGTCAGATTCAGCCTGATGACAGTGATTGCTGTAGTAAATGTAATGACTCTGAACATGTGACAGGGTATAGAGGGAACCTTTCCACAGCTTACTAAAAACACCTGAGTTCTGACTGTGCTGTCGGTGTAAGCTATTGTCCCACAAAGTACAAATACAAAAGAAGAGCCACTCACAGCTGGAATTACAGTGCTTAAATCAAATTGCAATCGCAGGTGAAATAACTCCAGTAAGAGCTTGGCATAATAAAAAAAATAAGTTATTTGCTGTCTTCGTTACTCTTTTTCATGGAAGACATTTTGAAATCTTCATTTCCAGTTAGGTGGTTCAGTTTCAGCCGTCTTGGCAGTGCCAACACAGCCTAACTCCCACAGCAGGCGCTGACACATCAGGGCAGACAGCTAGCAGCTAGCAACCTGGTGCAGCACCCACCTATCACAGCAGCCAGCCCTCAGCTATGCCGAACTTTAAGCTTTAAAATAATTGAAATAGTTAAGATAAAAATTCACCCCCTGCACAGTCATGAACAGGGAAATTAGCTATAGAGACAAAAAAAAGTGTTATGTACCAGGTTGCAAAAATGTTTAATCTGCTGTAAAGTTGGGCATTTTAACACAGGAGTCTATGGGGATTAACTCACTACAGTTTTTACACACTGGCTTCACTTCTCAGCACCAGAAGTGGCCGTTTGCAGAGGACAGCATTCAACAGATACTGCTGCATGTGATTCAAATGAGAAGATATTTGTGGCACTAGAAAGAGTCTGGTTGGTGTTGCTGCAGTGTTATTATGACAACATAAAACAATGCGGCGTGGACAGAAAGCACTAATGCTTTGGTGAGCATCAATGGATGTATTAAAGAGTGCTCGATACACTGTGTTCCAAGATGGTGCCCATTCATTTCAATTAAAGGTGTTCACATAGAGCATATGCATTAGTGTCTCTCTCTGGATAAGATCAATTACTAATACGGCTCTTTTAGACTTTTACATTCTACTGGATCTAATGGATAAAAAATGGATATTACAAAGGGTAACAGTGGGCCAGTGTCCATCGCATAACCTGCCCCCAAACCCAGCATTGTCCGAGTACTGGTCTAATGCAATGTTTGTAGCTATGCCTACAAAAAAGTAATGCACATCCCACAAAATCAATTTGCATGTAATCCCCATAATTGTGAACTAGGAAGTATAAAGAACAACAAACGTTGTATAAGGAGGACATCAGGGTGGATGGGTGGGTCAAAAGACACCAGACTTTCGTTCAGCAGACCGGTATTCGTAACCCATGTGAAAACAGAAGTCTGCATTGATATATTTGTAATGTAAGTTTTGTACTTAAATGCCACTTCCAGAGTAATTTTAATCCAAACATGATCTCTTTGTAAACCTAACTAAGCAGTTCTTGTCACCTAACTTCCATACTTAAGTTAAGCCATTTTTTATGTTATTTTCTAACCACAATCTTTTCCTAAACCTAAGATTTTTGTTTTTGTTTTGGAGTTGAAATTGACATTCACATTTGTAAGAAATTGCTAAAAACATGAGGAATATCTTTTTGTAAGATATCATATGAACTATATAAGAATACGTTGCCCTGGTGGCTTGTAATTAGCTAACATGTTAAAAGTGGCACAGACAGATTCAAGACTGGCAAAGTACTGATCAAACAAATCCTTGCACGACACATTTTTACATTTATATACCTGCGTAGCTTTTTTTGGATTTGCATTAGGCTCCTCTGTAAAAAAATATTTGGCCAGAACTCCACTTTATGCTGAATACATCAAACCTGTGACCTTTACGTTACTGGGTAGTCTGTATGTGCTAAATTGCCTGGAAGTAATCATTTCCAAGGGATCTATTGTTGGCTGAGTCTTTGTGGGATGACAGCTGTGCTTCTGAGGGCTTTGGGAAGTGGGATGTTTTCTTTTGTTTGGTTTGACTGTCAGCCCTAAAATGATATATGCTGATGTGAAATATGTCAACTCAACATTGGCCTGAAGGTTCTCCTTGAGGCAGGTATTTACTAGAGCACCGTCAGCATATTGGACCAGGCTATAAATTGGGTGATGTGGATGTGTATTTCTGTGGGAAGCAATCTCTGACAAGCAGGCTATCCATGCTGGGAAGACAGAATAGAGAGGCTGGATTTTATGAGGCAAAGCATCATCATCCTCCTCCTCATCATCATCATTATTATTATTATTATTATTTTTGTTTAGCAATAAATGTACTACATTTTTATACTATTTTTCTGTCTCTGCCCTAATCAGACTGCGTTCCTTCACCACTGTCACTTATCTGTTCAGCACACTGACCAAGTTGAGACGCCTCCCTTCTCATTTGTTTTCTCTGGCAACCCTCCTCTTTTGTCATTTATAACCTTCATCCATCCATCCACACACCCACCAAGCCATCATCCCTCCATCCATCCATTCATTCACTCATAGACGTTCATATGCCCATCCAGCCAACTCTTTATCTTCCTCCTACAGTGTCCATTACATCCTCCCCTTATCCCTTATCCCATGTTCACCTGTGCTGTTATAGCATGTCTCTCATCCTTCTGCTTCCTCCCCCCCCCCCTCGTGCTAATTTATTTTCTTCCAGTTCACTCTTTGCTGGGCCCTCTGCCTTACTATTCTTCACTCGTTGTGTCCTCTGCGCACCATTTTTCAGTCCTTTCCTGCTTTCTGTCTTTTCACAGGAACATTATTTTTTTCTTTCCTCCCCCACAAAAAGACAGTTTCCTTTCTCCATTTTGGTTTTGGTCTCTTGCCACTCTCACGACTACTTTCCCATATTGCCTCTCCTTTTACTCCTTAAATCCTAACCCTTAACCCCACACTGCACAACCCTACCTATGCACCTGTCTTGATCCTTTTTTTCCCATATTCCCTTAGCTCATCACAGACTGGATTTTTTTTCACATATTGACTGCGTTTTTCTCTCCGCTGCCACAATTTTTCCTCCTACCTTTCATCCTTTGGTTCTCTTTCCCCACAAATCATTTCACCTTTGATATTTGTCTCCATCTTCCAAATATCATTTGTCATCATTTGGCGTCATCCCCTCATTGCCCCTCTTCCACCTATTTCCACTACCAGCCCCTTACTTACTTCATATAATGGACACATACTCCCTTTCACTTATTTACTGTCCTTTTTCTTCAATGCAACTCCCCTAGTGTGGATTCAACAGTGCCATTTGGGTAATATTAGTAGAGCAACAAATTATTTTAAGCTAGCAAATAAAGTCTACAAATAAATAAATGCATAAAGTCAAGCTCTGGTTTATGTGCTTGTCTTTAGGCAGTCTTTTTTCAGTAACCTAGTTGAGCTATGAGTCATACATTAACACATGAAAATCCCTTTTTTGTGAAATTGCTGGTGATTATTGTAAAACACTTATTGCAAAAGGTTTCTGCTTGCATATCAAGCAACATCATGCCATAACCGGTTACGCAGTGGGGAAAGATTATGACACAAGCAATGTATTGCCAAGAAAAAATACTGCTCAATTAATGTGAAAAAAATATCAATCTTACTCATACCGCAAACTCAACTGGGGATTATTTAGGTTTTGCTTTCAGCTTAGTCATGCAAAACCACCCACCGGTGGGAAACACACAGCTTTTACATAAGACTCATACATCGACTGCATAGCCTGCAGCAAATAGTCAGGAATCAGTGATGTTATTGATTGCGCATAACTCATTGACTTACACCACAGGAACATTCTTTGTGCTTAGAGTTTAATCACATGAAGTCTACAAAGTCCTTACAGTTACTGCTGGGCAGAGGTAAAGTCTCTTTTTGTTTCTATGCACGGCAGTCAAGAAAAATTGACATACTGTTTTTTTTTTTTTTTTTCTAATATATCGTACACAAGCTGCACGGTACAAGACACCACAATAATCATACGGAAAATAACAGTGTATTTCATATGGTTATGTATAGTTTGGTGTTTGATTAAAAAGCCTTTACAATCCAATTTACGGAATATTATTTACATGGAACATTTATTTTTATTTTAACATTGACTATACATAGGAAGTGGCCATAGTCACCATGACTGGTTTGTACTACCCTTTTAAAGCCCAGAATTTGACAATTGGCTGTCGCCATCTTAGTTGTTGATTGCCTCCATCTTGTTTTTTTGCAACCAGAAGTGACACAAGAGGGTGGACCTAAATACAACTGAACACTGAAAAAAAACATTAGACGACCAAAATGGTACAGTTAACTGTCATGAAAATACACTGTGAAAGGGTTAAGTCCTAAGATGACAATATGGATAATTCCCAGACTGGATCATAAACTCATGTTTACAATGTGAATTGAGGTAATACATCAAGTGAGAAGTAGGCTCATTTTCTCATAGACTTCTATACTAAATTAATACTAAATTGTAAATTTCTCCACTGTGGGACTAATAAAGGAATATCTTATCTATCTTATCTTATCTTATACAATCAGACTTATTTTTGCAACCAGAGGAGTCGCCCCCTGCTGGCTTTTAAATAGACTTAAAGTTTAAGACACTTTCTCATTGGCTTCATTTTTCAAACACAGATGTTTACCATTGTTTTTTGTTTTTTTTTTGTTTTTTGATTAAAGATGACTCGTCATGAAAACCTTGAGAACTACCTTTCCATAGATGCACCATATTTTTTGCAAGCCAATCAGAGCAGACTGGACTTTTTTGGGAGGGGGGTATATTCACAGACAGTTTAATGTCCCCTTTAAAGGTACTGTATCATGCTGTGTAAGAGAAAACAGAGATGTTATGTGCTATGGCAGCAGTACTTCAAGCTTGTGAATTTCAAAATAAGTAGTAGTATTGTGGGTGGGAAGCCAGTAGTAGATCAGAGCTGCAGGGATTTTACAGATTGGGAAAAAAAATGAGAATGGAAAAACAAAAGCAAGCTTTAAGCCTTGGATATACGTCTGCAAGGACGGTCGCACGACGTGAGCTGACGTGGACGAGGAAATGTTTGGATCAATTGAACTCCTTACAGCAAAGCAACATCCCCAAAGCTCCTCAAAGTTCTCCATTTTCTCCGCCCATCCACATCTGTATAACTGAAAAAGGTTGGATGTGCACAGACAGGTGAAAAGCAAGACAGTGACGTCACTTTGGCCGTTCTGGACCCTTACGCCAAGAACTAATCATGCTTTACCTTAAAGCCTGTGAATTATATATAGTCTAAGTCAATGCTAAGGTGATCTGGGGCATGTTTGTGTGTTATACACAGGACTATTTTAATGATTAATCTTCATTATTATAAGTACACCACTGCATGACAAAAACCTTTGAACATGGATCAAAAACCCAAATATGATTTCATTTTTCAAATAAGGCACAGAAACTTCTTTAAACAGCTGACCACTGTAGTTTTTGGCAACCATTTCTCAAACAGGAGTAAATAGTACATGTTGATAGGGACTATTTTCATTTGCAGATTAATATGTGCTCGCTGGATCATCAGACTAATCCTTTAAGAGCCATAATACTTTTGTAAACAAAGACTTATGGTGCTGCAGTCATATGAGACACTTAAATTGCTGTGCTTTAAATAACACCACACAGATGACCATCTCGCCCGAACCTGATCTGCAGAATAAAACACTTTGATAATCTTAAGAAAAAGAAATAGACAGCAAGTGCAATACGAAGCTTAGAGGAATGTATTTCGGATACGCTGCAAATTTGAATTTCTCTTTTGTTCTTTTTTTTTCACATCATCAGGGATAGGCAATCAAGACTAGGTCAAGTGTCCAGACAGACAAGCAAACCATTCAACCAAAACATCCACGCATTGACCCATGTGACACAACTGTCTGGTCAGAGCTCATCATTCACTTGAAGGTTTCATATTCAGCGAGATTTGCTCATGTATTTACGTTGAGCAAGGTTTGCTCAGATATTTCAGACTGACTGCATCTTGATCTCATTCTCCCTTTGTTTTGTATTTGTATTTGTAGGAGTCAGTAATATGATTGTGCTGGCAACAAAAATCCACCGTGACATTTGGGGTTTCACATTCGCTACATCTCTGAAAACCATCCAACCATACAGCCAAGAATGTATAAATCCATCCATCCACTCATGTATCCCCCCCTCTCATCCCCTCATCCATCCACCTACCCAACCAGTCAGTTATAGCTAGCCATCTGTTATTTTCTCAACTTCTCCTCTTGCTCCTTACTCTCCTACCTCGCTCATCTATTCTTTCCCTCTTGCTCGCTTTCTCTCTCCCCTAACGCCCATCCATGATATGAATGCCCTGCTCCAGTGAGCTTTTTTTCCCAGACATCCTGACGGAGAGAGACAACCTTGGCAAAAGACTTTATGTAAGCAGTTCATTAGCATCTCAGCTCTTGACCCCCCCAACACTCACATGATAATCAGAGTGGCCGCCGTGATGAGAAATTACCCAGAAAAATAACCATTTGACAGGCATACAGGCTGAAAACACTACCGCAGGAAATGTTATGCAACTGTGACCCTGGTTTCTCTGTGCTGCAGGACTGAAGGCATTGTGGGGCAGAAAAGGCCAGTTGATTAAAAGGACAAATTAATAGGGCTTTATTCCACTGCCCTTTTAAACTGACACTTTAACACAAGAGACACCTCCTAAACTTGGGTTTGGGAAGCCAGCGCTGTGCGGTGATATGATTAAATTCCACAACAGAGGGTTGTTACTGTACCTCACCTGCCACTCGCAATGGTAAACAATGGAGCAGCTGTGGTTGAATGGAGCGTATGTCGCTGAAGTAACTGTGTTATGGGAATAGTTATCGACTCTTAGTGCACTTGATGTAGCAGTCTGTGCAGCAGGAAGAGCCTTCATTAGAAAGCATCTACTACTTTTTATGTTTAGCAATGTATTTTGTTGACCAAATTAACAACTTATTGTATTAGGAAAACTCAGGTATCATAGGTTGAACCATAAGTTCACTTACTGTCACTGCTGGTGTGTACGAGGCAACAGGGGAGGGACCCGAATGCAGATAGCCCAGGCAAAAGATTTTCAGTGATTTAACTTGACTTGAAATTTGTCAAACTGACAGAGTACAAGGGGAAATGAAGCGGTATATGTACAACTGGACTGATTAGGGAAAATGGGAAGCAGGTGAGCAGATGGGCGGGGAAGGTCAGGTGACCGGGACCGGAGGGAAAGGGGTTAATGTCTGGCAGGAGGGAGTGGCTGTCAGTGATATGGCTGCAGCAGCTGGAAAAGTTAAAGGTTCAACAGGTAAAAAATGGCTATTCTGGAGATTTGGAGAGTGGCTAAAGGGAGGGTGGAGGCTCTAAGTGTGGATTTACATTTATTTAAATACTGTACTTTAATATGAATTTGAAGTACTTGTACGTGTCATACTTTACTTAGTGCAATTAAAAGGGAATGTTGTTCTTATTACACAACTCCATTTATTTGACAGCTTTTTTTTAGCACGTTAATATTGTACATACACATGATGCCATTGATTGTACTAACCAACAGTATATAAAGTAATTAAAATTAGCTCCATGTTGACCAACTATAACAACACACTTCACATACAATAATAATAATAATAACAATAATAATAATAACAACAACAACAACAATAATAATAATAATAATAATAATAATAATAATAATGATACTTTTTTTCTGCAGTTTGAGTATTTTTAACTTGGATTTTGTAATGCAGGATTTTACTTGCAGTAGAGTATGTTGGCAGTGTGGTATTTCTGCTGTTACTTAAGTAAAATATCTGAATAATTCTTTCACCACTACATTTCAATGTGTTCTTACTGTATTTACATCAAACTCAGAAAAAAATGCTAAAGGGATCTATGAAAATGTTTGTGGTTTGACCCTCCCCTCGACTCAGCAAGGCAATACTCTTCCCCTAATATCTCAAAATCATATGACAGTGCTGAATTGGAAAAAGCATAAATAAATGAACCGATGTGCCAGAATATAGAATAGAAGGGAAACTGGAAACTTATGTCACATAGGACACATCATGTTTAACTGTTTACCAGATATATCTCTCGTTGAATCAGGAGCTACTAAATTAAGTAAGTAAATAAGTGATTTGGACACAGGCAGCGTCTGAGCACTGTAATTGTTTCACTTTAGCCTTGGAGTCAACATAATAAAACTACATTGTTATTATATCTGATGTGTTAGTTAATATGAGATTAGTTGCCTTACTAGAGGGTTGTATTTCTCCAGATAGCCAAAGATTGTACTGCAAATTTTTATGCACAGTTTATTTTGATTTTTGACTAAAAGTGGACTTTACATGTAACTGTGAAAGGTAGGATACTGTACTGGGATGCAGAATAAAGGAGCGACTGTGTTGGCAAGTAAAATAATAAATGAAGTGCACAGAGAAGATTCAATCACTAATAATTAATACATACAGGGTAGGAATGTCTTCTTTTGTATTTGGTGAATACATTCCTGAGATTCCAGTGAAACTGCATAGCGCAGGATGTTGCTGCTTGAGTGAGCAGATCCTGTGTGACTATAACAACAGCAGCTGGTACGAGGTGTTGGAGAACCGATTCAAAGTTAGCTGAGGAACAGATGGACCAGCTGGTCTCTTCTGGTGGGTTACCATGGTAATGTGGATTTGACCTTATTTGTGTCTAATATTCCTACTGCCCCCCCAACCACCACACCAAATCCTTTCTTTAATATCGTATGAATTTACTGAATGCCCACACTTTTGCACACTCACATAGTTATCCAGCTAAACACGCAGTAAACTTAGCCATCAATGAAAAAAAAACACACCCGTTTTGCCCACACACGTATGTACACACCTACTTCCAGCAGGATCAGGCAGCGCCCGCTGTGCTTCGAGTCACTGTTGCCTCTTTCGTTCAACGTGCTTTCGAAACCCAGGGGAGGTCTCCTGTGGTCCTCATTAGCATAGGTTCTGTCCACAGCATGAGGTCTGTCATCAATCTTCCACTTAAGATATGCAAACTTGAGGCAAAAAAAAAAAAAAAATGAGGAGAAAAAAATCAGGCGGCAGAGAAGACAAATTTTACAGTGGAGTCTAATGTTGGTTGGCAGAGTAAAATTTCCATCACTGGCCCGAAGACTATGTTTAGTACGATAAGGAAAAATGCCACCACATTAATTCTGATTGATCTGTTTGGTCCTGAAATCTGGACATTGAGGAAGTATATAAGAGTAAAACTTTGAAATTAACAGTACAACTTAATTTTATTTTTACACTGCAATTATAATACATTTACAATATGTGCACATCTTTGGTATACATCCGAATACTCAATATCCTTATAGTTCTGAGATACAGACATTTTCTTATCATACTATATTTAGTCTTTGGGTATATTTTTTTTCCTAAAATATGTACCGGCTAGCTGTACATTATCCCGCTTGTTACATGACTACTTACTTAAGAAACCAATAATTTGCCACAGAAATGGTCCGCCGGAGTCCGACCACCATCAATGGTCAGCTGTTTAACCCATAGCGACAGTCTGTTACGACCAAAATAACAGACCATAAATTGTCGTGATTGACTAATCACAATCAAGTACACAACAAAGCAAAAAAGCTCTCTATTTCAATGTTCAGTATCTACTTTATGTTTGATATAATCGCGTTTGTGGCAACGTGTAAAGAAAGGGATGCTGTTTGCAGTGAAACATAACGTGTCACCTGGTTCCAGGTAGCCACGGCATTTATGGCTAAAATCCATGCTAACCCTTACCAAAAAGAAATTCATTCAAGTGTGTTATATGTGTACTTCTTAAGACACTCATTTGACTTTTTATGTACTTATCAGAGATACTTAGTATTACATGCTTGGCTCATACTGACAAGTACACAGAAAACTCCAAGTTTACTTGGCTTATAGGCCTATTTAATCTTTTGATCAAGATATACTTAAGCCAAGTATAATTAAGTATTCTTACCTTATAGGCCTACAGAAAGGTATACCCGGCTTGTAGTTGTGCTTACTTTTTGAGAGAGTAGCCTATTAAAGTATATGAGCTGCTTCATAAAGTCATGATATTAAGTACTTTTCTTTATGCACTTAAAAGATATACGCATCCACAACAGCTAGTGATTTAAATTGTAAAGTTGATGTATTTAAATTAAGTGTACTACTGGTGCTGTTGTTGTTCAAGGAGCCATCAGCCACCTTAAATCTGAACTTTTTAACTTTGTTCACAATCCCCCTTTACTGGCTAATGCACTCTTCCTTCCCTGCATCAGCCTGGTCCTTCACTCCTCCCAGTATCAACCTGCCTTTTTATGGCCTATACCAAAATGCCAAAAACATTAAAGTCTAAATCTATTGATTTCAATGAGGAGTTCTTTAATTGCTAAGAAGACAGATTTTCCTGCCTGTAAAACTCTTTTACCCTTCTTGAGTGCATAGAGCCAGGAAGTCCAGTTGATGTATAGAGATGCTTTAATGCAAAAATCATGGTGCCTAATATACTGTTGGCAGCTATATATTACAGGTTATGTACCGAGTGCTGGTCAGATTAGAGGATGTGTGTATATCTACGTATTTTCCTCCTTTTTTCATGGTGTGCATATCAATATGTATGTAAAAACAAATATAACAAATATATGTAAACCATGTTAGTTGACATTCTGATATATTACACTCAGGACATCAGCTTGTTTCTTGCTTCATGTGGATTAATGGCAGAGTGCATCCACAGTACTGTATATCTACAATATAATCTAGATGTTGAGGTCACACCAAGCTGCTTAATAGCACTGGTTTCTCTATAAGTATACAGATCGGCTTTTCCCATCACCCTCCCCTCTCCAGCTTTCTCTCTCTGTGTGTCTGTCACTCTTTCTCCCCTGCTGTAATCCTCACAATGAATGTCTTTTGCCTAAACTGCAGTGTCAGGAGTAATACTACGCTTCACGCTCTGAATGAATGGGAGATGTAGGTGTACCAGTTTGTGGACAGGGGCAGAGTTAAAACATACATCACTGGACAGCTGAGCAACCAGCAGTGCTGCTTGGTTGCGTAGTGGGTTTCTCAATAATGTGTGCCTACAAGGGTGAATATATGCCATAAATGCAGGTGGTGGACCAATTTACACCTTAATGCCATCTTTTCATTACCCCTGCAATACCAACATTGCAAAGTTCAATTATTGTTAGGGCTATCAAATTGTTTTAATGCCACTAGTGTCTTTAATGCATTAATGCAATCGACCTTGACATTTGACCTCAACATGTGACTGGTATCTCTATGTCTCCCATTTACAGACATACCCACTTTATAATAATCACATGCAATTTGGGACAAGTCATTGTCAAGTCGGCACACTGACTGCTATTGTTGCCTGTCGGGCTGCAGTTTACCATGTTATGATTTGAGCATTTTTTTATGCTAAATGCAGTACCTGCATAATATTTGTCATTGTTTTATGTTGTTAACTGATTTCCAATAGTTACATATCCATACATTTGCATAAAACAAGAAAACATGCATTTTTGTCCACTCCCATGTTAGTAAAGAGTATTAAATACCTGACAAATCTTCCTTTAACATACATTTTGAACAGAAACAAGTGCCCTCAATTTGCGATTAATCACAATTAATCATGGACAATCCTGATTAAATATTTTAATCAAATGACAGCCCTAGTTATTATGATTAATATGTAATTATTAACTTTTTTAGCCAGTATCAGAGACCCACTGAATCAACTCTGTGATCAATTTGTGGAAGTGGAGTAATGGATTGCATGTTATCATAAGGTCTGCCTGTTCATTTGTCCACTGATGTATACATGTCAGTTAGATTATAGCCCTCTGTGATTAATCAATTAAAAAAATATGATTGTAATTAGCTTCTACTTCAATGTGCTGAACTATAATCAGTACAAACAGTTGGAGAGTGCTTTTGCTATTAAAGATGAAATCACAGTCACTATTTTGAATTGGTGACACCAACAATTCCTGGTCAAAATATTAGAGTAGCACTTGAGTGGACAAATCAAATGAAACAAAACAGATGGAAACAGTCATTCAATACTAGCACTACAGTCTTTGGTGATCAATAAAAGTAATCAGGGTTAAATAGTCCCATCCTCAGTACATGTACCTCTGTGATTTTTTTTCCCAGTGAAAAGCTGACAAAGGGGTCAGCAATCAGCACTTTCTGGGTGGCATTAGACACATCATCAATATGATCCATCAAGCTCCTTAAAACACTCCCTCTTGTCCCTTTAACCTGGCTCAGTTCACACATATGTAAAAAGCATACCCTTCTTTTGTTGAATAAAACATGGTGGCAGGCCCATTAGGAATATGTACCAAATCCCATGAACACTATCTATGGTGCTGATCTTACTGCACGACCCAGACAAAAACACGACTTCAGGAACACATCTTGCAGTTCTTGCTGTTCCCGCCAGTGGGTAATCAGGTAGCACCACAGACAGCCAACACAATAATTGTGGGTAACAGCATCATCCTTTATGCACACTACCGTATAATCAATCTGTGCTCTCTCTATACATTGCTTAGTCTTGAAAAATCCTACTTGCAAAACCTTGGTCGTGTATATAAGGTAGCCCCGCCCTAAAGCATCCCCTGCTTCATGGTCTGACTCTAAATGGGATCATAATTTACTAAATGAACATCATGCTGTACTGAAGAAGACTTGAAACTGGTGATTGAGACCATAAACTCAAGTAGGGAAGTAGGCTCATTTTCTCATAGACTTCTATACAATCAGACTTCTTTTTGCAACCAGAGGAGTCGCCCTCTGCTGGATATTAGAAAGAATGTAAGTTCAGCATTAGCTTCAGTTTTTAGTGCCAAACAATTGCAAGTAGTTGTCACCAGATTATTGCTACTATACATCTGGGTACAGTTGCGTAAAGCTGAAACTTTCTCATCTTCACTAAGTCATGGTGCTGGGAGAGTCTTCAGCCATGGTCTGTGGCACCAGGATGCCATTTCAAGGTTCAATTCACAATCAATGGCATCCTGGTGCGTCGTCAGAGTGAGTCAATATGTGAGATCGAGGGGTAAGACTCATACACTGTTAGGATCACAGATCATCAAAAATAACTAAATTTGTCATTTTTTGATAACGTTCAAATTGCGATATTTTTTCTGTTCATTCTGTTGTCTCAACAGCATGTTTCACTACATTTTACAGTAAACCTCTCATCACTTTAATGTACTCATGACTGTTAAAATAGCCACTGACTTTGCATCTGCATTTTTTTTATTCACATGTGTACCTGCACTTTCTTTAAACTGTCACTGTCATTTCCAGGCAGCATGAGTGCATTGTAGACTAAAAAAAGAGATGAGGTGTTTCACAATTTAGCCATTTTGTCTCATACGCAGTCTAAAACAAACACAGTATATGTAATGCCTCACAGTTCAGCCTGCTCGTTGCCCAGGCCACAGAATCACATCTATTAATTTCTCCATGCTGGTCATACAAACTGCTGCAACTTCATTATTAAAATGGAGCCTTCAACTCAGACAAATGTGTTACACTCAGTAGCCAAATATTATGTTGTTAACCTGAAGTACACAGGCTATTTGTAATACTTCTGGTTGAATTAATCAACCTGGGCACTTGCTAATTTGATATTTGTGAGTGCGAAATTTGTGTCTCAGAGCAAAATGTATGAAAACATGAAACTCAGTTAAGAGTTCCTCATCATCTCTGACTACAGAATCTTGTGCAAAAAGGTGTTTGTGACGATGGTGTGAAACGCTGCAAGAGCCAAAATAACAAGTCTGAATGTGGCATATAGTGAGAGCTTCTGAGTGTCTGGGAAATAATGACTAGGATGTAAGTATAACTCAAATAAAGAAACAGATGTATACTCATGGGTAATTTGTTGGAGAGCAGCAAGCCTGATGCAGAAGCTGAGATGTGACCTTTAACCCGCCAGCGTGGGAGACCCATGCAGCCTGTGGTACCCTGCTATCTTCTCTACAAGCTCCAGCTGACCTCTTGCAATAAGAAAAACTTGGTTGCTATGGTATCAAGAGGAATTTTAATGATATGCTGTTGCTACAGTATGTAGAGGCTTTATACAGACCGGTTTGAGGCTGCCAAAGAGTGTACTATACTGTATCTCTGTACCTACATTAGCTTATTTGAACTGCAAGAAGTGACTAGAAAAATGATTCGTTTTAAGTGGTGCCCAGGTGGTGGTGCAAGTTGCATTTCATTTTATATTCATGTTGCACAGAATATCATTTAGTGTTGTACACTGCAATAAAATGAAATTTGAAGATTTAGCCTTCAGAACAAATACAAATTATTCAGTGATTTCTTTGTTCCCTTAATATCTGATCAACATGAGAAACCAATTTTTTTGCACCACTTTTTTTGTGTGACAACTAGGGCTGCCAGCCGATTAATAGATTTAATTGCATATGACTGTCATGACATAGATAATCTCAATTAATCACATATGAATCACTTTTTTTAAGCTCAAAATGTACCTTAAAGGGCATGTGGTTAAGTATTTAATACTCTTATCAACATGGGAGTGGGCAAATCTGCTGCTTTATGCAAATGTATGTGTATATTACTATTGGAAATCAATTAACAACACAAAACAATGACAAGTATTGTCCAGAAACCCTCACAGTTACTGCATTTAGCATAAAAACATATGTATAAATCATAACATAGCAAACTGTAGCCCAACAGGCAACAACAGCTGTCAGAGTGTCAGTGTGCTGACTTGACTATGACTTGCCTAAAACTACATGTGATTATCATAAAGTGGGCATGTCTGTAAAGGGGAGACTGGTGGGTACCCAGAGAACCCATTTACATTCACATATCTTGAGGTCAGAGGTCAAGGGACTCCTTTGAAAATGAACGTGTTAGTTTTCCTCGCCAACATTTAGTGCAAGTTTGGAGTATTATTGATCCTCCTTTGTGACAAGCCGGTATGACGTGGTTGGTATCAATGCATTTCTTAGGTTTTCTAGTTTCATGTAATTCCAGTATTTTCACTCTAGCTTTCCTAAATATCACAAGTTGCATTAATGAATTTGTGGCTTTAAAAAAAATTGTGTTAACACCTTATCATCACTTTAACTTTGACAGCCCTGCTGTCCTGATGCTCATCCTCTTTTGTACCAGACCAATATATTTCAGATTTTATGGGTATTTGCCTGCAAAGAAGACTCTAACAACAAGCATCCAGCACTCTGGAGATGCACTAAGCTCGCATGATCTTGTTTTAAATTTCTTGTTCGTATTTTGATCTTTTCTAAAGTTTCACCAAATGATCACATAAAGCAACAGGGTGTGCGCCAAGCATGCTCAAAGAGAACAATGGGAAAATGTTCTCATTGTAATCTTCTCAGAGACTTTTTTTTCCAGTGTTACACTAAAATGCTTATTGAAGCTCCTCATCTGCCCAGTGTGGTGTTTCTGTTCCAAGAGCGTGTGGAGCGCTGGAGTATATCGAAGGAGGTCGTTCGTCACTGATTCTGCGGTTATTTTTAACCTTCCCTGGTGTGCAGGTCTAATCAGAACAGGATGTTCCTCATCAAATTAAGCAGGAATATATTTTCATGAAATGAGACTGGGTCTGCACATACACCCCACCATCATGTAGCACACTAAGGTCAATTGCACAGGAGGGTTACTGGGGCTAAGTGCAGATCAGGGCTGAGCATTGCAATTTCTCCACTAATAGCTGCAAGGTTAAGCTTATTAGCAACTTTGTAGAGGAGCAATAACCCACAGACAGTGTTTGTGTTTTAAATTAATGAAATCAAACTATTAATTTTATAATTAATGAATTATCATTATTATTATTGTGTCAACACTAGAGCTAAATGTACTTTGTCCATATGTCAAAAACGTAAATACCAATAGGGATCAACACTTAGTAACTGCAGAGTAGCACAGCGCAAAACAACTTTCAGTCAGTCAACTTTTTCAGTAAAAAGATAATATTTTTGGAAAACCCTACCAATGGAAATAAAAACACAGCCTGATGTGAAAACATTTCATGACAAGGTGAAACACAAGCTGAAAGTAAACCAAACCTGTGATCACTGATCTCTGATAGGGAACATACATATAAATTGATTGTAATGTATGATGTAGTATTGGCATCAGTTGCATTGTATTTAAATGTCACAATGCATGTATTGTTCCTGTTAAATAAATTAATGAAAATAAATAAATAAGGTTGTTTGTAATAGATTTAAAATCATTTACGGTAATACAGTCTATTATTTCTTTACACACGCACACAAACAGCTGTGTTTCAGCGACTTTTGAGGACATTAAACTGACTTACATTTATTTCCTGGAATTTACCCTAATCCTGAGTGTAAATGTTACATGCCTAATCCTAACCTTTACCCTAACCTTAACATAAACCTAACCTTACCCTAAACCTAGTCCTCACCTTAAAATTGAATGTTTTACGTTATGGGGATGTGCATTTTGACCCCAAAAGGAAGGCAAGTCTCCACAATGTGACTATGTAAACAGATTCATGTCCCCACAACATATAGTAACACACACCTACAGACACACACACTGCACTGGCTCTGCTGCAAATGACTCTAGAGAGGGACATTCACGTTTTCAAGTTGGCCACCGTTACTTCCAAGATGCTCATCATCTCACCGCTAGATACCGCCAGATTCTACACACTGGACCTTTAAGTCACCTTTGGTCACCTGCGCATTTTATTTGTTGCTAACAACGTTTGCGTCACAGGGGCGAACTGTTCTGCTATTTAAGCATGAAACACATGAAAATATAAACAGCTACAAACTGAAAAGACAAGCTTATTCAATGACGATAACCGATCTGTAGTATTTATGACAGTTGTGGTAACGTATTTTGCCAAACTAAATATGAAATATGGTTACATTTTGTCATCTTATTTTAGTTTTACTTCCTATATTCTACCAACAACTACCAGTATGATCACGTTTAGCAGATGTCCTCCCTGCTGGTGTTTTCCTCATGCAGTATGGAGATCAGTAAATGTTTGTGAAGTGAACAGGTAAAAAACAGAAATCACACATCAGTTATTTTGTCATCAAACTAAAGAGCAAAGTCCCACGTTCAAAATAATTTAGCAACAAGTTGACAGTTAGAAAGTCACTCCAGCTGTGATGAGCCTCTTCAGACCTCATTTACATTTCAAACTGTGACACATTGCATAATATCACTTAACTCAGAGGATTTTCTCCTTGGGTCTATAAAAAGAAAGACTGAACGATAAGCCTTGCTGGATCAACTCTTCAGGCCCATATTGTTCTATATATTCAACAGCTCAAATGTGATATGCCTGGTGGTGGCTCCATTCAAGATGCTCCGCATCAAGTAAGACCTCCTAAGCATCGTTTCATGTACCGTACTGCCACTAAGCAGCAGATGGAATCGGAGGTTCGTGTGCATGACACTGCATTACATCCTTCAGAGGGAAAGGGACAAAAATGAATTCAGATCCAGCCGGCACCTCCGCACAAAACTCTAGTGTTTCCGTGGCTCTTTCATGCAGGGAGAAACAGAAAGAGAGTCTCAGTATGTTTCCCATTTGTGCAAAACTCGGCGTTCCGGGTTATTGGCTGGTTCCCACCATTGTGTTTCTCCTGGAGCACCAGCTTGGCATGTCAAGCACGAGAGAGCTGGAGTTCTGCTTGTGTGCATCCTTTATTTATTTGTCTCTTATCCCAATCCCCCTCTTTCTGCTTATTATGTCTCGCTCCTTCTGGTTGCCTCCGCTACCTCTGAGTTTATTCCTGACTATCCTCTCACCTCTTCCATCTTTGAATCTGCCCCCCTCCCCTCTCTCTCTCCTGCCTTCTGTCTCTCTATCTTCTCCTTTCCTGGGTTGACAGTGTGGAAAGTTGATGAATCAGACGGCATGTGACAGTCTGGCATTTGAGTGAATGTGATGTGGTTAATATGGTTCCTGCTGACAGGCGCTGTGGAAATCGTTCACAGTGGAGGAGACACAGCTCCACTTTGGCCTCTGCTGCTGGTGTGTCTGCATAGGGGGAGCATGTGTCTTCATGTGCATGGGTGTGTATGTGTAAACATTTTTTTTTTTCCTAGAGGTCAAAGGTCAGCAGAATAAACCGCCTTCCTCTTTCTCTGCCAGCACATATACTCCTTTCTCTAACAGCTATTTCTTCAAGAGTTCACATCACCACGACAGTGGAAGCCAACGAGCTTCACCGGACAAATTAAAGCGATACGCAAATCCACCTGCCGTCGTGGTGTTGGGCTCACAGGAAACAAAGTGAGTGCTCACAAAACTCATGTTACATCATGGTTTACTGTCAATAATCATTTCTAAAGAGCGGGATAACTTTCTATCTAAGCTTAATTTACGGGCGAAGAATGTGCAAAGCTTTTGCAAACCAAAAACACTTGGCCTTCTCTTCTCTTCCTTATTCAAGCTCATCTCTACACCTAAAACTGATATTTTATTTGCAGTGACACTCAGGGTTACCTGGAACTGAGCATCACATTGATGTTTTGACACTTTCTTTTCTTGCTCCTGGTACACTGGAAATTGATATATTTGAATTCCATGAAATCTTCTCTCTTATTTTATTGTTTGAAGAACAAAACACAATTGAAAAAAGTGATCATTTCAACACATAATTAGAGATCCTACATACTGTACTAATAACATTTATGCTTACATATAAATACAGTTTTATAAATAAACAGTAAGGCAAAAAGTTATGCAACATTATTTTGAAAATTTCTTCTTTTCTTGCAACATATATTTTGGGGAGATTTATGCCTATATTACAGATCTGACAGTGGAGCGATAAGAGGAAATAAGAGATGGGGAATAACAATACATGTCTACAGCTGCTGTGTGATATTGTGGTTCATGGTTGTCACTTTAAACCTATATAGGCTACTAGAGGGCCCCTTGAGGACAATCTAATTCAAAATCCACTGTTAAATTAAAAAAAAAAATACACTGTTATATTATTCAGTCATGCAATGTTTTACACAACCATAAATGTTTGTCAATTTTAGTATTATGAATGAATCTGTGTGCTACTATTCTGTACATTTTTGTGCATGCACAAGCATCTGTGTGCACCCTTGCATATGCACACACTTATTTCACACACATATTTCTATATGTCAGTCTTTGTGTGCTTGTGCGGTTATTTGTGCTCTCAAACTGTGATTTTCTCTGCGCGTGTGTAAAAAAACATATGGTGAGTCAGTGTGTAGGAGTGCAGCGCCAGTGAGTCTGCGGGAGGAGGGAGAGTGGATAGATAGGTGGTGATGGAGAGGAGCGAGGATTCAGGTTGCGCACCAATAGGTGGCACTCTACCCTTTTGTGATTGGCTACGGTGACCCAGACCGAGACAGGTCTGGAGGCATTTAAGTTTGCATCCGAACTGAACAGGAAGTTGGATGAAAAAATGTCTTTTTTTGTTTCAGGCCTCTGGTTATTTCTGCCGGCCGGCTGCTCTTAGTGTGGAGGGATGAAAGCAGAGAGAGAGTGTGACTTGGGGGGTTGGGGAGCTGGATGAATGGACAGTTAACACTGATGATGTCAGAGGCTCCCTTTGCTTATGGGTTAAATTCATGCCTTTATAATAATAATAATAATAATAATGATCTTTATTTGTATAGCACCTTTCTGAACATAGTTACAAAATGCTTGCACAGATAAAATTCAATATAGACAAAATTAAAACAACAAAATAACAAAACATTAAGACAAAATAATGAGAATACTAAAACCCGTAACCAGTGCTATCAAAATATATGTTGCAGAGACAACGCATAAGCCAAAAGAGCACAATACAGGGTGTGGAAAAGGTGCACGAGGCTGTTGTGGGTTATGTGTTCCTTTAAGTACAAAGAACCCTGAAAACAAACAAACATTGACAGACTGGTTTGTGGGTTGGAAATGCACTTCATGTAATGTGTGTTCATGTTTGTTTACAGCTGCATAAACATGTTTGCGCGTACGGAAATGTCAACCAACACTGTGTCATAAACAAGCATCACCTTTACCAAAAAGAAGTTTATTCAAATGTGCTATTAGTATACTAACTTAAAATAAGAGAGTATACTGTTAGTTTACCTTTTTTCTACTCATCAGAGATATGCTTAACAAAATATACATAAGTA
The DNA here is from genome assembly GCA_947000775.1 of Pterois miles. Taxonomy (NCBI): domain Eukaryota; kingdom Metazoa; phylum Chordata; class Actinopteri; order Perciformes; family Scorpaenidae; genus Pterois; species Pterois miles. The sequence continues at coordinate 24,626,036 of CAMQGK010000052.1, forward strand.
TACTTGGTTTATACTGACAATAATACAGAAAAGTCAAGTATACTTGGCTCATACTGACAAGTTATAAATAAAAGTCTGACCTGGCTCATAGGCATACTTGTACGTAATCTTGTGATCGAGATATACTTAAGAAAATTATGATTACGTGTAATTGCCTTATAGGCCTACAGAAAGGTACACTTGGCTTGAAATTGTGCTTACTTTTTAATAGAGTAGCCTATTACAGTGTGTGAGCTCATTCACTGAATAGAACATATTGAGACTGAATTACATAAACGTGTGAGTCACTGACCAATACCACATCCCTACAGTTGTCTCACGATATCTCATATAACATCATTACTATAACCACTGGGAGCTGCAAAGGAGTCACATTTACTGTATAGTAGCATTCATGTGTGAAATGAGAATTATTGGCTTCATACTGTGTGATCACAGTAACAAATGGGATTGGTTTGATTGTGAATTTCTCCATGAGGATAGACTGTAATAGTTATCCAGAAGTATAATTCTAGGCATCTGTTTGGATAAAAACAGCTTCTTATGTGTCATATAGTGAAAATTGTGGCAGTAATGATAAGAAATGCCCTGCTAAGAAGGGCTACAGAGGTGGCATCTTCACAGTCTTACAACAAAGATTGCAATTTCAAAATCCCACAATGAGCAGTGCCTCAAAGGCTACTTTAAAGACTGTATCTCTCACTGCACAGTGGCAGTTTTATACAAAGTGGAAGAGTGAAATATATATTTATATACATAAGCTGGCTTTATTCAACATAGTAATGTACAATCCTGTGGGAAAAGTGAGTAGGGGTTCACTTATTAACCGGGAACAAGGGACCTGGATATGCAAATAATGTTTTCTGTTGCAATAAAAACAGGCCTTCCTGATGACAATAAAAACTAATGGAGAGCAATGTGTACAAGGATGAACTAATCTGCTAAAAAATACAAAAGTAGTCAGTCTGTCATTCAAAACCAATAAAAATGCAGCAGATCATCAAGCAGGGTCGTACAGTTGGAATACAAATAGCTACCTAGAGAAATACTTTATCATATTCACAAAATATACACAGAAAATAACAATGTAGAGCATTCATTGTCTAAGTTGTGTCCACAATTTCTAGGCATATGACTGATGAAAAAATAAAAAGGGATTAACGCTGGCTAAATCAAAGACTCAATGAAGCCCATGCCTGTGAAATGAAATGACTAAAGGGCAGTTCGTGGTTGCAGTCACCATAGCGATAGAAATCTATATTCCATGGAGTTCACAACCTTCTACATTCAACATCCCTAACAAGCACATACAGGGTCGAAGGTCATGCAAGTACGGCTCTCTAGGCGATGCCATGGAGCCGAGCAGCTAGGCTGGGGTCAGAGGGCACATCAGTCGGGTCACTGATAAAAGCAAATGAGCTCAATCATAGAAATAATTTTAAAAAATACTCACGCACATCCACATACACTCTCTCACCGCAGCAAATTTCTGTTTGACTATTCGAGTGAAGTTTATTTTGCAGAAAACGCCCCTGGAGGTGGGAGGTCGTCAGTGTTCAGTTGGGGTTGAGACAGCAGTTTTGTAGCGGTCTGAGTTCACTGGCAGTCACGTTTTCCCACAATAGAGCCTGACATACAGGGCAATAGGGGCTGAAATACCATCGTCTCATCAGCTTCTGGCTCAAAGAGAGAGGGGAGGATGGTGATGGATGAAGTAGAGAAAGAGGAAGGATATAAAGACAGTTCATACAGTCTGACACCACTACTCTTTTAGTCCTCTGGTGTACATATGAAGGAAAAAGAAAACATGCAAGAACAGGCCTTAAAATCATCAAATCCTTTGACACCAGGCCATAGCCGCATGCCATTTCAGTGACAACTCACCAGAGATTTAAAGCACACCATGAGTCCAAACCTAGCACATCAGATTTTTTTGCATCCTGTCACAAATTTGTCTTTTTACGTTTTAGTAACCTAACCCAACCCTACCTCAGTCACACCGTAGTTGCCATGCAAGCATTTTAAATCCGTGGCACTGCATGTAATCCGAGGTGTTGCAGAATTGTCCGATGTTGATGTTCTTGTCTGGCGACAGAGTTGCATGTTTGCAATCAGTTCCCGAAAGACTTCACAATATGGTAATAAGCAGTGGATCCCAACCTTGAGGGTCCAACCAGAGTCTATGTATATTGCATTTTATATTGCATTGCATATTTGTATTCTATAAAAGCTATGTTTATGATGTTAATCATGCATTACTTATCAGTACTATCAGTGCTGTTGAACTGAGCTCTATCATGCTGGTCTGTTCACAAATCAAAGTGTTTGAGAAATACACATAATCACAACAAATGAAGCGCTTCCGTCAAAAACAAAACAAACAAAAAAATCATAACACAATATTAAAGAATCGGGAAATCATTTTGCTTCTTGTCTCCCTCTCTCTATAGGGCCATACACACTTTACACCAATTGTACAGCTTTTTTAACATAAAGTTTGTGTGAGCATTACCATCAAAATTTCCGCTAAACAACCAGAGGAAGTGTACGGTTTTCAATAATCTTTTGGCACCGCATACAGGTTATTTCCATTTCAAAAAGTGCCTGTTAATAAGAGCCACCTCTAATGAGAACATCCTCATGGATGATGGATGTCATGAGGAAGCAAACACATACCCGCTTATATTTTGACGCTGCATGGCTTTAACGTGTTACAATCTTCACTTAATTAGAAACTGCATAATCATATGCAAATCCACACAAGTGGATTATTAATGAATATGTTTTGGCATTTTGTTTAATTGACGATGATAGGTTTGGGTGTCTATTTTTTGTTGCTTCTTTTAATGAAAACCAGAGACAAGAGCTGTCGGCTCAAGAAATAATTGGCAACCAGTGTAGGGATCCTTTAACTTAAATTAAAACCGTTACAATAAATAGAAACAATAAAAAAAGAAACTGATAATGTTAGCATATGAAGGCCTAAATCTTCTCTAGGGAAGATCAGTTGTTGCCAGGATACAGGTTACTATGTGATATGCTATACTGTATGTGCATGTGTATGTAGAGGGTTAACTGTAGGTTTTCTTTCTTTTTCTCCCTTCACACTTTCCATCCATTGAGTTTACGTTTGTCGTTGCTTTAAATTGTTTTGCATGTTGTACATTCTGCAGCTCAAATGGCTTACATGAAACATCTGGCATACTTAAACTTGAACAACACCAACACATGCCCCCCTCTCTTCTTCCTGTAGGCAGGTACTGTGGGTTTCTGTGATTTATAATAATAAAAAAATAATAATAATATACCAGATGGATTGTAATTTTGAGCCCTAAGTTATTCTATAATAGTCATTTAATCATACACTGATGTTTCAAAGTTTATTTCTGTGTGTAGGAAATTCAGGACATAGACTGTCATGGTAGAAATCATGGAAAGCATAAAGTGAGTGGCATGTGTGCATGTTTTAGCATTTGTATTTTTTTTTCTCATTATGTGCACATTTCTCCATCCGCATATGCATGTGACAGTGAATACTCAATACTCAGGCCATCCGTGGAACACACCATAAAAACCCTTTGAAGATTCTCACATCCAACAGTGGAGGGATATCAAGCCAATGAACCAAAAATAGTGAGTGTGGGGGGAAAAAATGAAGAGTGTAAAGAAGAGCTGGGAGTTCAGTGAGTCACACTGGATCCAGTCAGGACAAAAGGTACACTCATTCCCTCCAGTGTGCTCTAAATATCATAGCAGGGCAAAATCACCTGTCATGTGTGGCGCTGCATGCATGTTGCACGCATACAGAAATAAATACATCAACGTGTCCGGTTCATATGACATCTTACAAAAAGTTGTTCTTCATTTTTAGTCTTTTCATACAAATGTCCAGAACGTCAGCCCCAGTCTCTTCAAAATAAACTTCTCTCTTCACAGGAAACAATTTTGTTAGGTTTAGGCTAGAAAACTATTAAGTTAGGTTTAGGAAAGACTGTAGTGAAGTAATGCCAATAGAAGTGGTTATGTTACACCAAAAGTGGTGTAACTGAAGTACAGAAATTACATGACATGACTTTATTAGGTTTAGGAAAGAAAACTACTTAATTGGGTTTAGGAAAGATCGTAGTGAAGTAATGCCACTAGAAGTGGTTACGTGATACCGGAAGTGGTTAACTTAAGTACAGAAGATACATGACCAAAAACTACTCAGGTTTAGGAAAAGATTGTGGTTTTGGGGTAAAAAAAAAAAAAAAAAAAAAAAAAAACGTATTAAATAGATCAAAGTTGACTTCCGGTATCACACGGGACCCACAACACTGGTCTCCTTGGCAAAAGTCTGGTATTTTTTGACCCAACTCATCCACCCTGACCCATCTCATGTGGCATTTGCCGCTCTTTCTAGTTCCCCATTCATATGTATGAATTGATTTCGTGGGATGTACTCTACATGAATTTAAATGCTTTTACTTTTTGTAGGTATAACTACGAACGGTGTGGGAGACCAGCTGGAGTACCTACAACAAAGTGGCTCTGCCTCTGGTTCTGCAGCTTATTTAGCTTAGCTGTTACATCTTGCCCCCATCCACTCAGGCAGGGATATGGGATGGACACTGAAATAGTGTCATAACTTTTTTTTTTTGTTTGTTTGTTTTATTTAAATATTGGGGAAGAGAAATAAATAAATGAAACAGACAGGGAATGTATTACCTGTTTGAAATGGTTCCAGAGCCTGAGGCCCACAGGCTGTGAGCTCCTGGGTCAAGTTGGCAATAGGAGCTGGTACATCTGCTCTCAAAACACTCACTTTCCAGGGGAGTACTTAAAAAGAAATACAATGCACTGAGGAGGCATAAAAGAGTGCTTGGCAAGCATCTGTCATCTATTTATTTTGTGTGTGTGTGTGTCCGTGCAGGTGTATGAAACTGTGTGTGATTTCCAGGAAGACTTGGCTCAAACGGTGTCCCTGTAAGACAGAAAGAAATAAAGGTAGAATTAGTGGGAAAATTGCATCTACATGTATAGTGATTGTGTGTTAAAAGAGACAGGGAGAGAAAGAGGGGCACTGCGGTACGCTGCCTAGACTGAATAAAGGTTTTCTCTTCAAATTATGGATTTTTTAAAATCATATTAAAACATACATACATATGCATACACCTCCACACACCACCTACTCCATTTCACACGCGTCCACATCTGCCCGCACGAGGCGCATTGGTGTGATGTAACAACACGCTCCTGTTCGGTCTCGCTGTGAAGGCTGGCATCCATTCCAGGCTGAATTTAAAATTTGAATTTATCCAGTCCCTCGCTGCCAATGTTGTTCAAAAAAGACCTTGTGAAACTTGTCTAGGAACCTCTGCCAGGTAGTTCACACCTCCACCTCCTCCGCCTGATGTGTTAAAGCAAGAGACACTTTTGACAGCACTGAGAGGCATTTTCAGCCAGAACTTACATGGCTGCTGGCAAAGAAAAGAGCCAACTTTCTGTGTTGGTTGGTAGGTGAGGAGGCATTTTGGGATACGGTGTCCACGTCTTTTAAAGGGTAAACATGGGGACAAATTCAACTGAATTAGAAAATGTGGGATGCAATGCATATTTCAAGCAAGTAAGAGGTAGCCTGTAATAATAATAAAAATAAAACAATAGTAAACAGAGATGATGGGTGATGTCATGGTGACTATGTCCATTTCTTATATACAGTCTATGACAGAGACTCACATGCACTAACATGCACACATATAGGCCATATCGAAGTTAACCCTGTCTGTAGTCACACTGTACTTATGCACGGTTAGATCTTACTAGACTGATAAATAAGTAGATCTAGCAACACATTTTGAAAAAGAAAAAAAAAATGCTGATATCATTATCTGCAGTTTGATTGTTCTTACTGTATGTACCGATTTTAACAACTGTTGTCTGCAACATTTCACATTATAACACATGCTTGTCAGCCAATCGGAGCAACATTTCTGTGGCCATTGTATGACTCTGTATTGTTTGTATTGATGCATTCAACGCATTATGCGATCTTAATTGTTGACAGGCTTTCACACATGAGTAACATACTTTTATGTAAGAAAAGGCCTCACTAGCAAGTAATTACTCCTAATTGTATCCAGTGTGAGCGAGCAGTGTTCAGTGTCTTGCTCTAGGAAACACTGATAGGTCATTCAGCTGCTGACAGACTCATATTGGTTCTTGTAGTAACAGAACTTGTGACCTTTTGGTGACGGGGCCGTTTGTCTTTAGACGAGGCTGCACTGCTGCATTAACTGTATTTGCCAAAGGAACCTTATGGTCGATGTGCATCTACACAGTCGGTAAAGAAGACTGACAGACGAGATACATGTGCGCAGCTCGACGGTGACAAGATACCTCTTTGCTCTGAAATGACTGGATGATTAATGCTGAGTAGATGAGGTAGAGGGACACCTCTCTGCTTAGCCTGGGCTGTCCTGTCTTATCAAAGACGAAGCAGAGTACAGGCAGATCACCATGGGAGAGAGAGATGGGGGAGTATAGAGGCAGAGAGAGGGTAGCATAAAGAGGGAATGTGTGTCTGAAAGAGTGATACTGAGATAAAGTGAGAAATAGAAAATAATTGAGTGTGTGGGGTGGTAGGAGAGAGAAAATGCATGTATATGTGAGGGGAAAGCAGCATTCTTGTGTGATAATTTATCATATAAGGAACTGTAAATGTTCACATTTCAACGCTTGAGTGGACACCCAGACGTCCATGTTAACACGGGTAGACGTGTGAGAAATGCAAACACACACAAACTAGATGACAAGGGCGGATGCAGCAATTCCCAAGAGGCCATAGAGAGAAACATGATAGATAGGGGATCGCTGTTTATATTGGTCTTCTACGCTCCCTGTCTGAGTGGCCTGTAATTGAATGATCATTACACCAAAGTTATGGCTACTGCCCCACAGTCAAAAATAGGAATTGAGTTTGAAAAAGCATTTAGTGGTTTTGATTTATGAGCAACAATGGGGGAGTTGTTTTTCAAACCTGGCACTCTGATGGGCAATAAAGAGGGGCAAGGCTTATCGCCTGCTGTATCCACTCTGACACACATACACCAGTCAGCCAACAAGCCTGCAACCAGTCAGCCAACCAGCTGGGGCCCTTCATGGGAGGAAGTGTTCTCAGCAAATTTGTTTCCTTCATGTCTCGCCCTGAATGGTGCTATTCATTAAAATAGCCTCCAGTCGGTAGGCACTGCTGCCATGGCACATTTATACACTTGTTCGCCTGTATCCTCACAGAAGTACACACACACAAATCCACCTGCACACACACTTGCACAAACAGATAGTCTTTTCTTCTGGTTCAGCTCATCTTTGCAGGAGGACCTTCTATAATAAAAGCTAAGCTACAAAGAAAGAAAGTGGTCTGTTGCGTGCACTGCTATGTGCTTTCAGTTGGGACCACTGGAGCTGTGTATTTATTTCTCTGGAGTGAAAAGACCTGCCTGCTTTCATTTAATGGAGGTGATATCTGAATTAAGGTGGATCTAACTCACAATCAAGGGGTCAGTAATGTGGGTGGTGCTGCATAAAAATATCTACGAAATGTAAAGTGTTAATTATGGAAGTGTGGAGCATTGTACGATGGACTGTGATTCACCCAGATCTCTGCAGGACTGCTTTCATTTTCATCAGAGCTACAAAGGCTCCGCACATACTTACAGTTCAGCTCAATGGCATGTGTGTTGTTGTAACCTTAACTCTAGTTTACACTCAGTCACTTAAATTCATCTCCATCAGCCAGATTGCATTTTACCAGGATATATGCAAATCAGGGCAAGCCATACTTCAGTCCAGAGTGCTTTGGTAATGTACCTGATGCAGTTTCTGCATATCAGTAACAACCTCACCCACGCAGATCACTGCTCTCTCATCCATACAAATCATTCAAAGGTTGCATTGATGAGAGAGCAGACAGATGTTACCATGGCATTTTACACCTTCTGTATGAATGTAAGTAATGTGTATATGTGACTGGAAGAATGCAGGCTAGTTTCAGTATTATCTGGTCAGTAAAGGTTATCACTTATTTATTTTGTGGTGGGCCTGTTAAAGTAAGTAAAAAAAAAAGTTAAATTTTATCAACACATAAATAAATCATCACTACATCAATAAAGAACAAGTCTTAGTTGTTGAATTCTTAGGGTTTCCATTTTGTGAGTTAAAATGAACTCAACTGTAAATTCGACCACACTTTGTGCAGCAACCATGTGTGCAACATGATCTCATCCCTACTCGTCATATTTTGCTGCTTGGCAGTGGCCATTTGCAGGACGTGGTTAATGTGGTTAACATTGTGAGGCTGTCACGGTTAATGTTGTAACATGTGGTTAACGTTGTGAAACAGTCCTGGTTGAGGTGGTAACAAGTGCTTATCATTGTGAAATGAAACGGTAAAGGTTGTAACACATGGTTAACATGAAACGGTCCTAGTTAATGTTGTAAAACAGTTTGTGAGATGGTCCTGATTAACGCTGTAACACATGGTTAATGTTATGAAATGGTCACAATTAACGTTGTGACATGTGGATAAAAATGGTCGCAGATAACATTATAAAACATAGTTACCATTGTGAAACGGTCCTGGTTACTGTGGTAACAAGTGTTTATCATTGTGAAATGGTAACGGTTAAGACTATAACATGTGGTTAACATTGTGAAACGGTCGTGGTTAACGTTGTAAAACGTGGTTAATGTTGTGAAACAGTCACGGTTAAGGCTGTAATGTGATTAACATTGTGAAACAGTGGCTGTTAGGTTTAGGTAACAAAAATATGGTCAGTCTGTATTGCAGCTTAAGATTTGGCTGTAATGTCATATGACTCAACAATGTAGTGTCACAGGACGTCATGTTACATTATTAGTAAAACTCAAGTTTTGGTTTCATGCGGGACTTGAACATCAGTCTCCTGTGTTTGTTTGACCAATCTACTACACCTCCCTCTTGCCCTTAAATACTATGGCTGTTGCTCTGGGTGTCCAATAATATCATTAATGAGTTTACATTGGAGTTAGTTGAAAGCCTGGTGCATCTCATACAGACGCTAAAGGATGCCTTGTGTGTCTGTGTCACAACGCCAAGGGCTACTGTCCAAGCATCAGTATTTGTTGCCCTAGGAGTGAGACCAGGCTTTTATGTGACAGTTCTTGTCCATGTTAGACATCTTGATTTTTACAGTGAGAATGATGTAACCACAATCAATCACAGTGTCAACCTGTGGTTGTACTTGCTCTTTGCGCTGGCTGGTCGGCTGCAAGTTAAAACACCACTGGGATTTACAGTTATCAGCCCTGAGGCACAGTGTTGTATCACGTCCTCTTTCCTTTCATCACTCTCCTCCCACTCACTGCACTTGTTCAGTCATACACTTGAATGCATTCCTGTGTTTTGCACAAAAAATTATAAAGAAACACGCATACAAACTATATTGTGTGTTATTTCCTTATTTCTAATTCCTGTTGATTCCCACGGCCTGAAGGACACCACTCTGCTGCTTTCCTACATGAAGCGTGTCAGGATCTGCTTTCTCGCTTACAGTCCCTATCAATTAATAGAAACAGTGGAGAAAGTGTCACTAAGAGGGTTAGTCACACAGAGCTATCCCGATGCCTGCCAACACTGTCATGTCATCCGACTTGTCTCAGCTCAGGCCTCGGGGCTATACCCTTTTTAGAGAAAGAGCAAGGCAGGGAATGAAAGGAGCCGAACCCACACAGCTGAAAAGCCCAGGAGTTAGGAGTGGTGGAGTGCATCGATAGCGTGCACATAAAAGCACAAACAGGCATACGCATCTGTTTAGAGCATATGGTTGGGACAAATCAAACACATAAAGTTGCAGACACACACAACATGCATCATAAATAGAGCTTTCTCCTTCAACCAGCATAACCATCAGCGCTCTGTCAAAGTGTCAGACCTAACAGAATCCACAGAGGTGATGTATGAGAGCAACATACATCTCTTGATGTCATCAAAACACAGCAGCAGCGATTTCCTCTCGTGACAGACATATTGCTTTGGCAATAACAACGCCGTGAAGACTGCTGCGAGTTATAACTGTGAATCATATACATGTCTCAGTTTATCACGCACATTTGAGAGACACCACTTGTGAAAATGACATTAATGTGCCTCTGAGCCATCACAATTCACCTTGGCAATGATAGTAGCTGTCTCGCTCGCTTGCTTGCTGTTTCAAGTGCTGACCTTTATTTTGTATGGTGTTTTCATTAAAACCGTACACCAGATGCTACAGATATTATATACTTAAATTGTTCAGCTGCACACAGTACATCGGAATGTAGAAGTAGCAGTTGTGGGAGAGGTACTCAGAACTTTACTTATGCTAAAGTAGTAATATCACAGGGTAAAAATACTCTGTTACAAGTAAAAGTCCTGCATTCAAAATCTTACTTCATATATTTAAACCAAAACATGCTTAAAGTATCAAAAGTAAAATGATTGATTATGCAGAACGGCCCATTTCAAACTAATGTATAATACTGGGTTACTACTGATTTACTAATGGTTATGATGTAATATAACTAAAGCTATCAGATAAATGTAATGCAGTAAAAAGTAAAGTATTTCCCTATGAGATGTAGTGGAGCAGAAGCACAAAGTAACAGAGAATGGAAATACTCAAATAAAGTAGAAGTACCTCAAAGTTACACTTAAGTACAGTACTTGAGTAAATGTGTTTAGTTACATTACATCACTGAGAAGTAGGTTAGGGTTGATAGTAATTTATTATCACTATCAAAGCTTCTGCAGGCAGAAGGTTTTTGGCATCATTGGGCAAAAAAATCCATAATAACCTTTCAGCATATTATAATTCAAGAGGCGCATGATTGTTTTTGTGTCATGCAGTACTGTCAGGATATAGTGACCATTTTATAGAATAACTTTTTAAATCATATTTGCTACATTTCTACTCACTGCAGCTTTAAATACAGTACATGAGTAAATGTACTTAGTTCCTTTACAGCATTGAGAAGTACGGTAGGATTTGATAGTATTTTATTGTCACTATCTTAACTGCTCGTATACTATTATGATAGTGTAATCTATGTCTGGCAAATGGCCCCTTGAAGACAAAAACTAATGCTGCTTGTTCTTGCCATCATTTCGGCTTTAGTCCACTGTGTATGGAAACACAGACACCTACAGGCTATGAATACTGCAGCCCGCTGGCACTGCGCAGTGCTAGACACATTGCAAAACATTGAATGACAAATACAGAGCCTGCCAGTGTTGCCTGGTGGTCTTGTATTGCAATTATACAGTAACGCTTCTACTGTATCAAGCCTGGGACCAACTCTTCGACTCTGCTGACACATTTGGAAAAGCCATACGGTAAATAATTAGAGCTGAATGTCTAAGAGCTTTGTGTAGCTGCTGAATAATATATCAACTCTAAAGCTGGCAAACATACATACAAAATGAATTAATTATTGACATCATAGACTCAATGGGCAATCTAATGTAAATGTGGCCTTTTTGCCCAAAAGTATGAACTGCAATATCATATCCCTGATCACCTGCTGCATGTCTACCTCTGTGTGGATATTTCGTTTGATTATGTTTAATATAACAAAAAATATTCTCTGACAACATTGATGAACTCAAGCAACTCATCAACATCATCGCCAGCTTTGTGAGTTGACAAAGAAAACTGTCAGCAACATGTTGAAACTTTGTCATCTAAGCAAACTATTAAAATCTCCTTCTGTAAACATTTAAGGTGAAAAACAGGCCATGCACTTGAGACAGCTGGTATTGAGTCATTTTCAAACAGCCACATTTGTGAAAATGTGTTCACAACATTAGGAGTTTAAAGAAGTGAAAAGTCTGCGCTCACATGTCATAGGGACAATGGGTTACTTACTGTATAATCAACCTACTTAAAGGAATAGTGTGTAACATTTCATGGGCTCTATTAGCAGAGCTATGACTATGTTTTCTTTAGTCTATCATTGTGTTTTCGTTAGCTTAGAATGAGTCCTTCACATCTACATAGGGAGTGAGTCCTCTTCACGGAGCCTGCCATGTTGCTCCGCTATGTTTCCACAGAAGCCCACAATGGACAAACAAAACACCGGTTCTAGAGAGAGACTTTCCCATTTTTATGTTACCTGAAGGCCACTGTAGTTCTCTGACATACTATTGAAACTGCAGTAATGCGAGGTGCAGAGTGCAAAACCGTGGTACTGGCAGCCACTGTCTGAATTGTGTTGCTCCTAAAGTAGTGTTATTAGAGTAAGGATGGCCTCTGAGCAAGGCGAATGGGGGCTCACATTACCACAGTCATCGAAAGGGAGGAACCACACCACGAGATGTTACCAAATCCTGAACACTGCATATTTAATATATACAAAGCTATGACAGTTGTGGATGTATTGTAGATATGCAGTAGCCTGGTTGAGGTTATGGAAGGTTTACATAATCTAATTTCTGTGAGGGAGCGCTAGAGTAATTCATAACAAACATGCCATCTGGTCACCTGGACATCTCCATCGTGTCCTTGGTGAGATAGACGATCCAGTAGACCAGGTTGAAGGCGCCAAACGAAAGTGGGAAGAGGATGCGCGAGTATTTGTCGATGATGCTGGTGCCAGTCAGAACGTTGTTGGCTGGTACAGCTGATCCCTGCTGCAGGAAGGCCTGGGCATTGACGGGTGGGTTGGGAAATGTTTTAGCAGGGCGGTCAAAGAGCGGGGCGGAGTTCATCCTCTTCTTCAACACGCTGCTGGCATCCACCTTGGAGAGGAGAAAGGGAAAGATATATCTAGAATTTGTACGAGGATATTGACATTAAAGAGAATATTGCATGATGTGATGATATGAGAGTATTAATAATGAAACTGGTGCTGTGCGCTTCCAAGGGAGCCATAAAACCATCATATGTTATGTGCTAAAATTGTTAATACTGAGGTGGAAACTGATTCAGTTTATCAAAGGACAACATAGTATAGTGGAATTTAAGGTATATCAGCAAATTACAAAAATACATCGAAAATTAATCCAGATGTTAGTACCTTATTTGCACAGCTGTGAGTTGATCAGGGCATGAGGGAAATATGTGTCTGCAAAAAACTGTCTGGAATACCAATGAGTAGCACAAGTAATTAAGCTCAACAAAGGAAATCAATGATGTTTTGTTTTTGATTTGATGTGATTTCAATCAACCCCTTCCATGAAGATTGATGCAGTTGTGAGAAGCAAACAAAACATATTAAACAAAAGAGGCTTGCAGTGTATTGACACATGGTTATCGTTATGCCTCATCAACTTAACAGTAAACCAGTGGGATCTCAGCACATGCTCCCTGCTCCAATAGTTGTAAATCAGCTACAGTATGTGTACGGGGAGAAAGAGAGAGTTCATGTGGGAAATGGGTCAAGGAACGCCGTGCTGCCTGTAGGTAGATTCAGCTAGGTAGATTCAGAGAGAAAGATATCCCCTTTTATAAACCAAAGATATCTGTATACATTATTGTTTCAACCTCAAGTACCAAAGAAATAGCACAATCAGTCAGTTCTGGATGGGTCAGGGTAGTGCCTAACAGTGGCTCCATTACAATATAATGGGAATGAGCATTTTGGACAATTAATAAACTCTCTCTTAAGAAAAACATAGTAATCAAGTACATGCAAAGTTTACATATATTGTCCGTTTTTAAACAGATTTCATACTGAACTAGAATTGCCACATCATGGTTGTGCACCTTCGTAAGCCAGTTAAGCTGAAATTTACATATTCATGTCTGTCCAGACTCAAATTATCAACATATTCTCATAAAATGGTTCATATGATAGCTTGTGAAAAACATTTTTGTTAGTTTTTCGACAACTATCCAGCGACACGTGTCAATTTCCACTTGCTACATGCAGACAGTCTTTTTCTTCCTTAGGTTTAAGCAAAAAAAAAAAAAAATACTTATTTAGGTTTAGGAAAAGATCAAGTTGGTTAGGATTTGCCAACAAAGCTACTTATTTAGGTGGAGGAAAAGATTGTGGTTTGAATTAAAACATCTCCGGAAGAGGCGTTACTGAAGTACGTAAGTGACAAATACATCAACGTTGACTTCTGGTTTCACATGAGACACAAACGCTGATCTCCTGCGTGAAAGTCTGGTATTTTTACACCCAGCCATCCACTCTGTCCTCCTCCCTATGCAGCGTTTGCCGCTCTATATTTTCTGGTTCACGATTTCATGAATAATGCACAAATTACAGTGCATTACTTTTTATAGCTATAAACAGTATATGAGATACAACATATGTAGTCAAGACTTTGAAGGAATTTAATAAAAGGCATGAAGTGTATTTAAGCAAAATGAAAGTTATCACTATATTGATAAGCATAGCTCCAGTGAGTATTTCCAGTGAGAAACATGCCATCTTCACTTAGAGACTATTTTTACAGAGGAGTAGAGAGGACTGATGGAGAGCTTCATCACATAGTGCAACGACAATCACCTCACCTCAACATCAAGGCTTGGAGGTCAGCAGACTTAAGCTGTTGAGGAAGGCCAGCTAGGTAATCAAGTTGGAACTGGACAGTGTGGAGGCAGTGCCAGAGCGGAGGACGAGGGACAAAATCGAAGCTGTCTTGGATAAACCTTCTCACGCTCTCTACAACGAGCTGTGGAAGATTGGCAGCTCGTTGCAGAGAGGATGAAGAACAAAGCCGCCAAGGACACAGGATGTTGTTTGCTGTAAAGATTGTGAAGCCCTTTGAGGTAAATCTTTGATATATAAATAAAACTGATTTCATAGAGCTTTGTTGTTCTTGTTCTGCTGTATGTCTATTGTAAGTTCAAATTCCTTGCATGCATTTCTGATTCTGACAGAACACAATGGATATCACAAAATGCTTCATATATGGATGCTTCCACAAAGAAGCTACAAATACATTTACCCGGCAGGACAGATCTATAGTTTTTATAGAGTTTCAAGGTGGGCACCCAAGATAAGTGTCATCAATTCAGCATCCGACCAAATGAGAAATGTGGCCACAATCTCCCCTTCTGTTCCTGTCCTAAGTCATGCCATTGAATAATGACAGGAAAAGTATTTTGGTAGAACATTATGATCATGGTGAAGTTGACCTTTGACCTTTTGGATATTAAATCTCATCACTTCATCAATTTATCCAGTGGTTTGCCTAAAAATATCTTATTCAGCGTTAGGTTATACTTGGCTCCTTCCTCTTGTGTTAGTTCTGGTTGCAAAAGACCAAAGTGACGACGGACAAAAATAAGATGGCAACAGCGAAAATGCCAAACTGTGTGTGTGAAATGTTGTAATAAATAACATATGAATTCTTGAGTTATGGCCAAAAATGTGATGCCAGAGTGACCTTTGACCACCAAATACTGTTCAGTTCATCCTTGAGTTCAAGTGGACGTTTGTGCCAAAGTGAACTGCCTTAAGGAATTCCTGAGATATCATGTTCACGAGAATGGGAAGGACAGACGGGCAGATGGACGGATGGACGAACGGACAACCCGAAAACATAATGCCTCTGGCCTTGGCTGTCGCTTGTGTGGGGCATAGCAACATGACCATCTATATGTTATTCTTGTACTAGTTCAGTATCACATGGATGCATATGGAGTTTTCCTAAATTATTCACCAAAACAGTATTCTGACATAAATCATACTTTTGCAGAATAATGTCCACTACAGTGTAGAGTGTTAAAGAGTTTTAGAAAATAAACTTCCTAATAGTTCACTCACTAGTCCAGCTTCAAGCTGTTGGACTTATTTACTTCACAGTGGTTGTTTTTTTCCAGACGACAGTCCTGCAACAAAAACTGAACTTGGGGGATTTAAGCTGGATTTGTCAGCCCAAAGTGTTACATGCTCCTCTACAGGTTGAGAAACTATCAAACTGTTAAAATCCTCTGCCTGAAGGGAACCCATCCAAAAATGCATACTGGCCAATCTCAAAATAAAACTAGATTACAGTTCATTTCACAAAAAAATCGCCCAACTGTTTAACTCAGACACTTCGCTTAATGCGCCTATAATCTGGTGCGCCTTATAGTGCGAAAAATACGGTATGTTGTAGTACTGTGAGTGATGTATCCTCAGAACAACCCTATCAGTCCATCAGTTGTTGTATGGCAGCTGCCTTGAGTTGTACAATTCATGAAGGCCTGATGTCATGAGCACAACCATGGAAACATAAAATGTAGGAAAAAAAAAGTGGAGGTCTATGGATAGTATTTGCATGATGCCTGGCCTACATATTGCCTGTATATTAAGAAACATATTCCCTTTGGTCTGAAACTAATACAGTTAATATTAAATTTATTTTATTATAAGCTTCCTCCTTTGTGGTAAAAAATAAAACTCTAAATAATCCATGGTATCCCTAAAGCACAAGATCATCCTTCACTGTGGTGTAGTACTGATAGTTGACAAGGACAAAGTGTGACAAACAGAGAGAGGAGGGAAGAGAATGAAGGATGCTGTTTTATAAAATCTTCAATTCTCTTCATGCTTCTGAGGCATTTCTTTAAGAGACTGCAGTCTACAGTAAATATTATTAGCACTTCACTCTTGACACCGACAAGAGTTAAAATGTAATAGGGTGCTGTGAAAGGTCTATGGGGTCAACGAAGTCTTATACAATGGTTCATGGTTTTCTTAGGAAAAATTACTCTTAATTTTTTGTGCCTTTTCTTACAAATGTCATGGGATGCATGTGTCTATTTCTGCTCCAGTCTTTTAAAAATAAAACTGCTTCATTAGGTTTAGAAAAAAGATCAACTTAGTTTCTTAGTTATTAGGCAACAAAATTACTGATTTAGGTTTAGGAAGAAAAAAATGTGGTTTGGATTAAAATGATACCAGAAGTGGCATAACTTCAGTATGGATATTACGTAACAAAGACTTAGTTATGTTTAGGAAAAGCTCATGGTTTGGGTTAAAATAACTTTGGAAGTTGTATAACTTAAGCATGAAAGTTATGAGACAAATCAATGTTGACTTCGGGTGTACGGGTGTTTTGTGACCCACCCATCCACCCCAATCTCCTCCCTATGCAAGGTTTGGAGCTCTTTATATTTCATGGTTTACAGTTACGTGGATTAGATATAAATTGATTTTATGGGATGTATATAAACTACAGTGCATGACTTTTCATAGGTGTAGCTATGAACAGTGTATGAGACCAGCCCGATGAGTAGAAGAAGGGATAAAAAACAATAGATCTGGATTTGTAAAACCCTATGGCAACATGACAGCGGGGAGGGGCTGTGAGAGTGCGTGGGCCCTGGCGAACTAACAGCTGGTCATCCTGAAAAAGCTTACCCATCACTCAATTACAATGTGTGAATTATGTGTGTTTTCTCATACTGAATCACTAACTGCTCATTTGTAGATTGATGCTCAAACAGGAATTTGGCCTTGAAGGTTTGTTTGTTTTCTGTTGGTTGGTGTCCAAAACTCCAAGCTGCAGCTTCAAATCTCAGCCGCCTATCACTATAATGCTTCCTTTTGAGGTAAAAGATCATGCGGTGTGTGTGTGCAGCATCCTGTACTGTACGTACTGTATGCGCAGCTGATCCGCTACACAAGCTATTTTTGATAATGACAACAGGCTTGCTTGGCTTCTTCCTGGTCAAATCCCAGAGGGATCAACTCCTCTTCTGTTTATCCACTGCTCTAGATTTCACCAGATCCACACTGACAGAGAGGCTGGGCACTGACTGCTGGATGTATGGATGTTGCTGGGTGTGGGTATTCATGTGCATGGGTGTGTGGGAGCTACATGTATGTGTGTTTCACAGCGTATGTGTAGGTGTGTGTGTGTGTGAAATAAGGTTACTCTAAGTGTGCACTAAAAATATGGCATGTGAGTAAGTACATTAGGGTTCACCTACGTGGGTGTTGAGTCGGTGTGTATACACTTGTGGATGATTATTAGGTGGTGACATATACGTAAATGTATTTTAAGTAAGTAGTAAGCAGTAAGTATCCTACATTTATCAGCTATGATACTCCATTTCTATTGCTTAGGTTTAAAAAGAAAATTAATACATGATGATTGGGATTAAAAATGCAAAATATCTAGATTATTTTATAAATTTGTGTTTGCATCATGGTCTTAGTTCATAAGTGATGCAAGGAAACAAGTTGAACCAGTAAGACTGGAATCAAGCTGGCAAGTGACAGACAATCTGATCACCAAATATTACTCTACTGTGGAAAAGTTAAATGACTGTTGACTTTTAATTCTGACAAGTCATGCTCTCCTGCCTCTTAATTTTACAAGGTCACACTCCAATTTGAACCATGGAATAATATTAGTCACTTAGCTTCCGATGTGACTTGCTCAAGAGGGAACTATAGAGAAAAAATGATATGGCCTTCAAAAATGCTGGTAATAGCATAGCCCCATTTGCGGTCACATAGTCTTCCTTACACAAAGCTTAGGGGACAAGTCAAAACATTTAATGAATGTCTGCTCTCAGAATGATAAAGTGGTTGCTCAGGGCGAAACTAACATTTAGGTCCAACATTTTTGCAGTCTGAGCCACTCCGCTCTACTCCTTTTCTTTGCTGGACAAATGTTCAGATAAATGCGAGCTCATTGCGGTAAGCTGGGGCATGCAAGAGTGTTAGATTTAAAGGTATAATATGCTGTAGTTTCCTAAAACAACCAAACAAAATCAATACAGACTCATACAAAATAATCCCTGTCAATCATCATTTAAGACCCACTAGAAATGTGTGGTGGTGTCTGTATCTTCAGAGACGCTGCAGCCCTCTGCATCCATTTTCTTTTCACTTTGCTGTCTTCGGGACAGTTCTGGGTGTAAGCAAAGAGCCTTTAGGCTCCACATGGGGATGTAACCTCCAGCCATTAACAGTGTGCAGGCTACGCAGCCTGTATAAAATACTGAAGCTTTGTCACGCCATTTGGTGACTGATACCAAGGCACAAGGCCCCCTTTCGTGTCGCTATGATACAAGGTGGTCATATTTGCGGAGTGGTGATAACAGGTTGTTGCATCGCTGTGTGTTTTTATGTGCTTCAGTGTTTCCACTGTTCCTCTCTCTCTCCCCTGCTAGTGTCTGTTTGACCGAGTGCAGCAGTGAACCACATACAGAGTGGACAGGATTAAGCATGCACTTTAGCTGTATTCATT
Organism: Pterois miles; assembly: GCA_947000775.1. NCBI lineage: Eukaryota > Metazoa > Chordata > Actinopteri > Perciformes > Scorpaenidae > Pterois > Pterois miles. The sequence goes on from CAMQGK010000052.1 coordinate 24,645,237, forward strand.
TAAAATCCAGCAACGTGGCACCTTCCCGCTGGGTTGTGTGGTGGCGTGGGTGTGTTAATTTGTGCTTTATAACATAACCACATGTGAAACAATCAGAAAATAATGGTTAATTTATTTGATTCACCGCTCTGTTCTCACTAATGACGCTCCCTCTCTTCATTCACTTTATAGCTCGCTTGACCATCACCTCTCTCTCTCTGTTTCTCACAGTATGTACAGTATGAAAATTAAACATATCCTGTGGCGCTTTTGATCACTAGTGGTGTTATGGAGCAGTATTTGATAAGCATTTCCATATTTTATTCGCATCTAGCACACAAATGAGGACACACATACAGTATAAGTACATGAGCAGGGGGTTGACATAATACCCTCTCCTGCTGATTGCAGAGGTCAGCAATGCAAATGTGCAGTGCATGCAAGCCATACAACACAAATAAGTATATGACAAAACTGGCATTTATCTCAATGATAATCTATATATGTTTAATATAATTGGGGGTCTCTTGGTTTCACACTATTGCACCTGTCAATTATATCGGTGGGTCTCAAGGATACACGGCATATAATGAGAAACACTGAATCTAGGTACAGTGCATGACTAAACATGAGCATGAGCTTGAAAGTCATAACACTCTGGACTAATTATCAGGACACTGGGACTCCAGGACAAATGCTTGAAAATCAAACCTGTCTCGATTTAATCAGGATGTCTCCCCACCCAATCAGTGATCACCAATCTTGTGATTGCTGGCACCTGTGGTTGGGCCTATAAATAAAGGTCCCGTCTTTCTCTCTCTTTCTCTGGTCTCTTTTTTCCCTTCCTCCTACCAATATTTCTTTTATTTTCTGCACCACATACTGCACCACCTACTCACACACACCACTGACAATGCAATGCAGCACCCTTTACACACACAGATAAAAACACCCCCTTCCCCTTTGTGTTTACAGTTGTATATCTAACTCATTAAATGAAACATTTATCTTGTTGCTGTGAGGTGTCCCTTCCTATTATGGCTTTACCTGACACTCCCGATAAGTCATAGTTTTTAGATTCGTGACTGCTGGCTAGCTATTTCTATTCCCAGTGATACACCATTGTGTTTTTTTGCCCTTTTCTCTGTGCAATGAAGAGTCTTCCCTCCTACATATTTGTTGAAAGCAGTCATTTTCCATGATGCATCCCTCCCACTCTCTCTTTCTCTCAGTGTAACTCTCTCTTTCATGCACATACAACACAAAAACAAACCACAGTGGTCTCTCACATCCATTCCTCCATCTTGCTCCACAAAAACATACTGGGCCAGCTTTCTCAGCCCCCCACTGCACTGGCTGCCCTCCTTCTTGTGAGCCTGCAGTGATCTGCTGGATATTCCCTTAATCTATGGCTCTTACATAATCTGCGGCAACATCGTTCATGGAGCCACTGGCTGTCTCCTCGTGTCACTCTGTGGTTATCACACAGTTACAGGGCAGAATAGAGGGCTGGAGGAGAGGCATAAATGGCTGATAGATATACTGTATACTGTAGATGGATGGATGGATGGATAAGACATTCTATAGAGTGATGGGTAAATTGTATGGATGGGGGGGCAATAATTTACTGCAGATTACGTGTGTGCATATACGCGCCTGTATATGGGTTTGAGTGTGTGCTGCAGATTATGTGTGGATGTGTGTTCTTGTGTGAGGACGAGCGTGGACAAAGTGGAGATTGTGGTGTTTCAGTGTGTCTATGTGGACAGCACATTCAAGCAAAAGGGAGCACGAGGGAGAGAGTGTGTCAAGAATAGAGGGTTCAAATGAAGAGCACAGCATGAGGCTGGGGAGAGGCAGAAAAAGAGGGATGATGTAGCATGTTGGTGCAGTTTTGTGTGTATGTGTTTGAGGGGGAAGGATGGACGGAGGGATGGATGTATGGATGAGATGTAAGCGAGAGTATGACAATCTCTGGGATGAGGATGAGAGAGATTGTAAAGTATGCATTGTTTACATTGCACATGCTGCATGTGGGACTGCAAATAAGCAAATGGGTGAACAGGAGGGAAAAGAGATATTGTGGAACGCACTTGAGAGAAAGTCAAGTGGAAATTATGAGTGATATAAAAAGAAAGTAAACCATCTAAACCAGGCAGAGCCAAACATAATTACACAAAACACTCTCGTGTAATCAGTGGAGAACCACTGAAACAGGCGGCTGATGACCTTCACCACACTGACCAGTACAACCAGTCGGCCTCAGAGCAACAGACCAGTCTCATCCATCAAAACACAAGACCTTAATGGACCATCCCTGTCTCCTAAAAATTGCATTTCCACACAACTAAACTGCATTCCCAACTATATTTGGAGGGAAACGTAATTTGTAGTAAGTATGTAGTAAGTCGTCTGTGTGGTATGATAACAGGTACAAAAAGCAAGAAAGTCCACTATGGGTGGGTGAGAAGGGTGGTGGATGCGTCTCTTACGCCAAGAGACCACTGTTGTGTCTCTAGTGAAACTAACAGTCAACATTCACTAGTCATTTTAAGCTAAACCATGATGTTTTTGTTACTAAACCCAGTGCATCTCTTATTCAGATGGTTCTGTGTGTATCGGCTGGTATCAGCAAGCTTTTAATTATTACTTTCTTATTATTTTATTACTATTTATACATATTACAGCCATTGTGTGAACATTTAATTCTTATGTAAATTTTTACCCCAAAAGAGCAGAATCAGAAAACTTTAAAATAATGTTTCAATAATTAGATTTGATCACAAATAACAAATGTTATGACAGTCAGTTTACTAATTATTTTTCAAAAAAGATATGAACGTAGTATTGATAAATTACAGCACTGTCGTTCTCACCCCTCTGCCCCAGTGCCATGTGTTGGCTCGTCCAGATGCTCCCAACATAGCTTTATGTTCATACGTGGATTAGGCCTACATGAGGTGTGGCGCGAACACCCTGGCACTGAACCACCATTATGAATCTCACAGAAAAGTACCAGCCCACTTTGAGCACTGTCGCAAACATAGCCCAGTACTTGCCTAAACCTAACGAAGTAGTGTTATTGAATTTTTTGTGTTTAAAACTGTTTAAAACTGTTTGAAACTGTTTAAAACTGCGACCGTAATCGGTGAGAAAGTACTTTTCGCTCGAAGCACTATTGACGATTCAGTTTAGTTGTATTAGAATGTAATGTAGGAGACAGGATTGAAAGACGAGTGACGTCCACAATGGAGAGAAGTAAACAAATCACACAGCACCAGTCATTCAACAAAGACGTTCAACTGGTAGAATGTCTAAAAATAAAAATAATTTAAATCTGAATGGAAGCAAAATCTTAACAAACCGATAACAACAATGAGTCGGAGATTGAAAGAGGTTGTTATATGAAATGATGACAACCATCAGAGGAAAGTAACTGCAACCACTGAAACAGAGGTCTTCTGTGTGTATCAAAAACAAACACAAAAGAGATGAATATTATTAAAAAGGCTCAGCTTATTAATCTCAGAGTTGATGATCCTGCTTGATGATAAAGGAAACTTTTTAGGGCATGGCTCAGCAGCTCAGTTTGTGACCCGCTGCCACAAGGCAAAACAGACCAATAATAATAATGTCAACATACATCTGCCTTTAACAACCTATACAGTACATCTATGCATAATGTGTAACACATATGGAACTATCTGAACAGTCTTTTGCTTCATCCACTATTTATTTTATATGCTTTTGCAACACAGCTGTGTTATGCATGTTATGTCAACAACTAAGCTAATAAGCTAATTGAAATTGGAAAAGGAGCAGAACATTGAAGTTGTTATATAAAGGCAAAGGACTGAGAGTTGATGTAGACAGAGGGAGAGACAAACAGAACGAGACAGACAGGAGGAGACAAGCTTAGCAAGAGACAACAACTGAGAAAGCCAAACAAGGAAGACGGAAGGCACAATGAGTGTGAACCAGATATATAAAGAAATGATAGAGAGGTTACTATACAGTAATCCAGAACAGTACCGAGTATGCAGTCTACTGTATACTGGCAATATTCTCTCAAATGACACATATTGCCTCAAAAATCGGATCTTCTTCGAGTCATAACTTAAGTTCATAACACAATCTAACTAGAACAAATAATAAGTCATACATACACTGCTGGTGGAAGCAGTTTCGTACCAAGCCAATGTTGAAACTCTGAAAACCAGCCTACTCGCTTTTCCACAGTACTGTACATACTGTATTTTCCATATCTTCCATCAGTCCCAGGTGTCTCCTTTCCAGGAAAGACAAACTGACCAAGAACAAAGGAAGTGAGGTGGTGTTCATATGGACCCAACTCGTAAACATGGCAATCACAACTCCATCTGAAGGCATCCAGTGAGTGACTAACTGGGGATGTGAGAACAGGTGAGCTAGTGAGGTGAGTGCCCGACTAATGAAGGACAGGTGATACTGATCAGGTGACATCCCTATGGCGATCAGATAACGTTACCAAAGTTGGACTCTAATTTACACATTTCATGTCTGTAAACTGTTGAAATGTTACATAGAGAAAAGCATGTTTAACCAGTAAAGGTTCAGAAAATGAGCACCGGCGTTACAACGACAAACTTTCAGCAAATGGAGCTAAAAGCCCTGCGGAGGGTTATGTTATTTAGCAGCTCAGTTTAGATTTGTGAGAAAAAAGACACAAGTGTGGTGGAGCCAGTGGAGTGGTTTGATGAAGAGATGTAGAGGCACGTAATGAGGCCAAGTGAAGTCCTTTTCCATTCCTGTGAGTGCAGCATCAGCTCTGATCATCATTTATCACAACAGCAACTCAGCGCAATCTGTCAGGTCTGTACCTGTACACAGCCACAGTAATCCTACTGCTGTATGTTGAAAGGGACATAGATTAATGATCTTAATGGGTTCCACACATTGATGTTTACAGATTTTAAAATGGAGAATGAAAGGGCACTAGCATTAGATCGATTGGCAGAGTTTGGGTGTGTGAATTGGTATCAGGGGAGAAGAGTCAGTTTGGTGTGGTGCAGCTATGATTTTGCATCCTTCGAATGATGAACAAATTACATGGAGCATGAATATCAATAACTTTTGCATTTTGTTGACAACAAAACATACTGAAAATCTGGTTCCCTTTCAAAAGTGTGAGTTTACACAGGTTTGAACTTGAGCCAGAACTGATGTGTCAATGCATGTAAACACAAAATGTGTGAAAACAGCAGGGCAGACTTACTGCAGAAACCTCCCCGTCGTTCCCCGCGGCTGCAGCCGGAGGTGCAGCTGCAGCTGCTGCCTCCTGAGCCGCCGCCTTCATGGCCGCCGCCTTCCTCAGCTCGCGGTTGGCCTGCAGGGTGGAGAAGTAGTTGACGGCCGCAAACTCAATCAGGGCAGAGAAGACGAAGGCAAAGCAAACGGCGATGAACCAATCCATGGCTGTGGCGTAGGAGACTTTGGGGAGGGAGTGGCGGGCGCTGATACTGAGCGTTGTCATGGTTAAGACAGTGGTGATACCTGGATGCAGAGGGGACACAGATGATAGGAACGGTACTTACTATGGTACTACGATTGATAGGCTTGTCTTTTTCTTGTGTTTACTGTTTTGGTATAATGTAGCAGTATGTTTGCTGAAGGAATAATCAGACATTTTTACTTTTATTTTCTTAATTGGAGAGACTACTATTGAGAACACTGATAACATTCAGCCACTAGATGTCATGTACTTCCTCCCCCATTCCATTGCATTTACTTCACAACAAGTCATTGCCAGGCACTTACTTACAAAGTTAAAATGATTAATTTACAGAATTAATTGTCAGATTTGTTTTTTCAGGAAAAAACACATGCTTTTATTCCACACTTTTCCAAAGGCTCTGTACATGTTTTATTTTTTTTTTTTTAGATATTTGTCTACATAAAAATGCTATCATAGAAGACCATTAAATACAGACCTACAGAGCCAGATGGAAATTCAATTAGCTTTGGATTAAAAACTGGAAGCTCACTGCTCATCTGCTGTTAGCCAAAAAACAGAAACATGAGCTTTAGAGGTGCTAGTATTTTTTCTTTATTATGGACAGAGCCTTATAGTCTTAATGCTAAAGCTACCTGCCTCCTGGCTGTAGCTTGGAGCCCTTCTGTGTGGAGTTTGCATGTTCTCCCTGTGTTAGTGTGGGTTTTCTCCGGGTTCTCCGGCTTCCTCTCACAGTCCAAAGACATGCAGTTTAGGTTAATTGATGACTCTAAATTGCCCGTAGGTGTGGATGTGAGTTTGAATGGTTGTCTGTATCTATGTGTCAGCACTGTGATGGACTGCCGACCTGTTCAGGGTGAACCCCGCCTTCGCCCAATGCCAGCCGTGATCGGCTCCAGCCCCCCAGCAACCCATAACGGAATAAGCGCTTGAAGATGGAGGGCTGAAACTAATCTTCTCATCTCACTGTCGTTTAGTGAAATGGCTCAGTCAAACACTGTAGTACAATGAAATCATGTTTTTGTCTTCTAGTCCAGTTTTTCCTTTGCTGACCCCTCTCTGATGGGGAGAACCTATTAATGCCTATTACCAGCAGCTTGAATATTTCAGGATACTATTATTATAAGTCTGGTGAAAGAATAAGCAGCTATATATAATACATGGATGGACAGTGGTTATTTACCATGAACTTTACTCTCAGTGTTGTGAAGGTAGATGTTCCAGATAAGCATGTTATGGATGTTAGTAGTTGGTTGAAGAATGGTGATGAATGTGTGTGTAGGTTTTTATTTTTCTGTTACTGAGAAACCATCATGTGACTCAACACCTGTAAATGTTTGTCAATGAATAACAACATAAAGACTTGATTATGAGAGACCAGTGCGATCATCTTATTTTGGACGCACAAACCCACACAATTACATTCAAAGAAATGTAGCGTTGCACTATAAATTAGAAAATATCGTAAGGACAAATAGCTACCATTCAGCCTGCCATTTGACTTCGGTGTCTTTTCTTCATATCAATGGATTAAATCCATTACATCTTCTCACACCAAAGCTATTTTATCATTTAAGCAGCAAACAAAACTGCAGCATCTCTTTAGAAAAAGCCATTTCAACTCTCTTTGCAAAATATACCATCTGGTAAATAACATCTGTGATCACTTCAGCATTGCAGAGATGAGAGCAGTTGAAGCCCTCGTGGCTTCAGCATTTATTAGACCACAATGCTGCAGGGATGATTCAAAGCTACCGCCGAGCGAGGTCTTATGGCAAGTAGCGCATCATTGGCACGCAGCTCTGACAGCTATCAGCACTATGATAAAGTGATTTTCTGAAGGCTCAGTTTGTGAATACAAATGCACAAGTTGCACAGGTGTATGAGACTGAATCTTACTCACAGTGTAGATGCCACTTATAACCTCTTCCAAAAGGGGCTAAATGGGAGTTTTCATGTCTACTCTTTCACTGGAGTACCATGGTTCGATCTAATTATATACATACTGAAGCTGTGGAGTGTTCTGTGTTGAGAAAAGTGGAAAAAGGGTACATTACAGTAACAGAATATTGATTCATATTTCATCAGCGCTGCCTAGTTTTACCATTTGATCAAGTGATAGACAGCTGATCAAAGATGGCAGCTGGATGGCAATGCTCCAGCTCAGCTCTGATTGGATGATTTTCTCTGGTCTATGAAATATTGTGGATGCCATTAGGAGGACCAGAGCACCGGATTACCTGTCTCATGCATTACTGTCAGGATATAGTGACAGTTTTATAAAAACATTTTTTTTTTTATCACATTTGCTCCATTTCTAAATAAATATATGTTTTTCTTGTCTAAACAATTATATGATTACATTTTAAGTAACACAAGCTGTTTATACTATAATGCAGTAGGCATTAAATGTAATTTCATTTAACAAAATCTGAAAAAATGAATTGTAGTGTGCACACAATTGATTTTCCCAAGGATTATCTCCGACACATGCCAGCAGCTCTGTTTGATGGCACATAACTAGAATGTCAGGCCATGTGTCAGTTCAGCCCAGTGAGCTTTGCCAAAAAGTCACTTCAACGGATGCTAATCTGTCCATGAGCAGACTAACCCGTGCCCCCGCACTGGCACGCCGATAAAAAGACACCAAATATCTGTAAACATTCCCGAGAAAGCCATCCGGAGAGAAGACCCAGATATAAGCCAAGACACATTTGCTAATATTTGTTGATCTGTTAATAAGTAGCTCACAATACAAGCTATGGGCTTGACATGACGGAAAGATAAACGGATGGATCTGTGGATAGGTGGGAGAGCGAAAGCAGCATTGGCTTTTGATGTCTTTCTCGGCTGAACCAGGAGTGTACTCTGGTTATCAATGTCTGTCAAAAGGTCTTCTAAACTGACCATGGCTCCAGATTAAAGCACAAAGATTCCTTTGAGCAAAAGCTCAAAGTATAGACTAATAACGAAGAAAGTCTTTATATAGATTGGAGACTGAGGCCATTCATAAATTCTCTTGGATACATGCCAGTTTGAAATTAACACAAAAGGTCCATGGCAGGTGCATTTTAAAGGCACTCTTGAAGTGTCAAACTATCAAAACACACCAACAAATAGATCTGAAGTGCAAGTTCACGTCTAGAAAAATGTCTCTTAATCACAAGAAAGAGATTTTCCTCAGTCTTGCCCAGCTTCCAACCTTATTAAGTCAGATGAAGATGCTGACAACGAACATCTCTTTTAATGGCCCATTAACAAAGTACATATCCAATTCACTTTCATCAAGCTAAAGCAAGCAGGGAAAAGGGCCCGTTGAATGCTGCTTTCACCAAATGTAGTGCACATTTCATTAGTAGCATATAGGAACCTATGGGGGATTTAATGCACTCAATAATGTCTCAAAAGCATTTTCTACACACCACTTCAGCAGTGAAAGCTAACAGCTCTCAAATCCAGCCTCCTCCAATAGCCGGCCAACGCTGACTGTCTCAAGCTCAAGCACAAGTTAAATGATTGCAAAGGGGAGGAGGGACATGGGAAGAAAGCCTGTCAGGGTGGGAGGGAGAGGCAAGAGAAAGAGAAAGAAAGAGTGTAGGAGGGAGGGGGATGAAGTATAAAGACAGGATAGAAGTGAAATGCTTGGGGCATTTATGTGCTTTTACATGAAAAAAGCAAGGTACAAATTAGGCCACACTCAATTAAGTCTGTGAGACTTGTGCTCAAGGGACTTTCAGCTCTTAGAGAGGTTGCTGACAATCCAGCACACAACATACTATGACTTAATGTACTGTCGGGGTGGAGCACATCCACATAGCAATTCATCTTCTTCTCTCTAATTTTCAACTTCTCATATGCACCATTAATGAAACTTACTCAGATAATGGCTTTTTTTTTAATCACTTGCTCTTTGAACCAGAAAAAATGCAACTACATAAGTACTTAAATGAATAAACTTTATCACAGTCAGATAAGATAAAGTCTGGCCTTGTCACATAAAAAAATATCCAATATGTGGGATTTTTTTTCTATACAGCCTGAAAGTACCCAGCATGCCCTGGGTTCCCCTTTTCAGCAACAGCCAATCCAGAGAATGAGCCGTTTTTTAATCCTACACCCAATATTGAGTGAAATGAAAACAGCAGGACAAGTGAGGTTAATGAGTTGCCACAGATGTGCTTTCCGCATGGGGCCTCAACTTTCACGCTAATGATTGGGATCTATTCTCCAAAGAAGTGCACAGGCTCGTTGGACCGCTCCCAAACACAAGCCCAGACTACAGAACCATAATCTACAAGGACTAGCGGCGTTACTCTGCTCAGCTGCAGCTTGTTGAAAATTTACATGAGGGGAAATTGAATGAAAAAGAGGAATTTCGATCCACTTTCACACACTTTTTCCTCTCTGCTTTGTCTTTGCGTCTCCCCCATTCCTCTCAGTCTCATTTTCTCCTCAGTGTCTGTCACCCTCTCTGCTCCCGAGGCTAGAGCTCGGTGGCAACTGTAGCGTAATGTAATGTGACCAAGCGGAACCTGTGAGTGCTCGGAAAAGGGCCAAATAAACATCCTCCCTCTCTCTGCGCTTGCATGACCAATTCGGAAAAAGGACATTTATTCCCAATTAATGCAGCTCCACCACAGCGAAAGAGAAATACAGATAATGAAGAAAGGTTAAAGCAAACTGTGATAACTGTGTCTGTCTGTGTCTCCTTTTGCAGAAGGTTGTATTTTAAGGGCCACTGTGCAGATCGAACCAATCAAAACACAGTAAATAGTGATAAATATGCTTGCTTACAGTTTGCAGACTAAAACTAGGGTCAAGCAGTGGGTGGTGAGTCAATACATTTTCATTTTAGAGTTGGACACTTTAAGAAAGTAAAGTTGAGTATTGAGAGCTAAAAACTTGGGGAAAACAAAAACTTGATATAAACTCTTGCGATATATGAAACTAAGATGTCTTGTTTCCACATAGCTCTGCTATGTTTTCTACAGTAGCCCAGAATGGACAAACCAAACACTGGCTCTTGTGAGAGCTTTTCAAGTTACCTGAAAGCCACCGTAGTTCCCCAAAACACTTGTGAAACTGCGTTTACGTGAGCCTCAGAGTGCAAAACTGTAGTACCGCAAGCCGCCATCTGACTTACGTTGCTCCGAAAGTAGTGTTATTATGGTAAAGATGGCCTCTGAGCAAGGTAAGCGGGGTTACAACTGTTTTTGCACTCAGCGGCTCATGTTACCGCAGTCTTGGAAAAGGAGGAGTGAGTGGAGGGATTCTCAGTTGGTTGCAGTCTGAAACCACACCACTAGATGCCACCAAATCCTGCACACTGTACCTTTAATGTGTAATGTGACTCATCTAGACTGCATGACTAAAAACAGACAAAATTAACTTCTCTCCCATATCTGAGGTGTCATCTCTATCCATCCATAAAGAGATGCATTTCTTCATGTTGAATGTCCGGGGTGTAATCTGTATACTATGCAGATTTATGGGGAAAAAAAAAAACAAAAAACAAAAAAAAAAACTGTGGAAACAAGACGTAAGACTTGAACTACACCAGCTACCACAGCTTTAAAAAATCCTGACTGACTTGTTCAGTGAATTTACATTTTTCAACACATTATAGTCCTCTTTAAGTGATTGCAATCATGCAAAATAACAAGTGAGAAGATTAAAAAAAAACTCTCCATTTGTAATTCTGGCAGCTAAAATGAGAAATTCTTGAATTTTCCAAATGACTCCATCCCAGCAGGGAAGCAATGTGCAGCATGTGTTCTTCCATTTCCTTTAGTCTGCGTCAATGTCCCTTTTCACTTGAAAATAAGCTTGACACATGCACTGGGTTTAGATTTATACAGCGTGTGAGTAAAGTTAAAGAAATCTTACCAAACACAGTCCGAGCTGGAACTGATTCCTTATTAATCCAGAAAGAGACTTGGGCCAGGATGACAGTCATTATACAGGGAATATAAGTCTGAATCAGGAAGAAGCCCATTTTCCTTTGCAGGTGGAAGTGGACTGTCATGATGACATATTCACCTGAGAGAGTAAACAACAAATACATTTGTGTTTCTTTCCAAGAAGTAATTTAAAAGTTTTGATGCAATTATGTTATAAAATAGCATAAATGTATCTTGGAAGAGATGCTATTGATAACATTCAGTCTGTAGATGTGGCTCGTTGCATTGCATTTACTACAAGTCATTCGCAGACACTTGCCTTCAATCTCAGCCATTTATCCATTTTTTCCACACTAACTAATGACCCAGAGGTACCACGTGATACCAGTGTCATTTTACTATTAACTCATAAGCCAAACGTCAGTTATCTTCCACAGAGATAAACAAAACATTTGGAATATCTTATTTCAAGAGAAGCCATACTTCTATTTGGCACCATTCTAAAGGTTCTGTAGATGTATTATTTAAATAAAAGAAAATGTCTTTGACCTTTAAAATAAAGCCCTAGTGATATACTACACAAGGTATTACCTAACTCCAGGGAAATCTCATAAAAAACGTCACACATCACATCAAAAATTTAAACCACTGACTCTGATATGCAACACAGAGCTGTGAAATAGTGACCTGAAAGGGTTATAATCTCAACACACATACTTCACATTGGACACAACAATCCTGAGCCCATTTCTAGAAATCTCCTCTCACCCGTGTTGGACTTTAGCCTCTCGCTCGACACTGTCTGACCAACGAGGTCGTACTGCAGCAGACTGGATGACTCCTGTGGCACCTCCACAGAGGATGAAGGACCTTTTTTCCAAGTGTACACAATCTCGCTGATGGGGTAAGCATCTAGACGGGATGGATGAAGAACTTTATTAATACTTCCACCTTATAAAGTTTTTTTTTGTAATAATTTAGGACACAAAGCTCAAGGAAACTTTGACGCTACAATCTCAAAAATACAAACAAATAACCCTAAAAACAACAAGCTTGCATATGAAATGGCTGAACAATGAAATTGTTATCTGAGACATTTTCCTTGAACCAAAAAAATGGCATATTCATGCTTAATGCCACCATCATTCCAGAGGATAGGAGTAAATCGCTGGTGTTAATGCTGATACAAATTACTGATACTGAATGAGGAACTCCTGCTTTTACGGTTCTCTGAATGTAGCCTACTGTATGAGACATTTCAGATTGAAACCTTTGAATGTATGTTGTCAGACAGTCAGTTACTCGGAGACGGAGTGATCATTTGAGAGTGACACCATCTGTCAGACCAGCGAGGCTTAACACAAACAAACTCACAACTCCCAAACTTGAGCGGGCAGGCGTGGCCATCCATCGGGAAGTTCATCAGACGCATGGGACACTCTGCATTTATAGTTAATCTGTCAGAATAGAGAAGAGTTGAAAGGAGTGTTTGATTTATATTTGATACACCGTTGCTTGCTAAGTCATGACTAGTGTTGGATCCAGTCATTGTGGTGCAGTGGCTGACTAAAAGGAGACAAGCTAACAAGATGGATTAAATAAAGATCTTGAACTTATTCATTCAGAGTTTTAAAGTAAAGTTTATTCAGTCTAATGATTTAAAAAAAAAATGTTTTTGTGCCATCAGTAACTCAAGGGGATTGTTTTTTTCATGCTACATTGGAACAAAGCTGGAGTCATGTTTGTTTGAATTGCTTTCCAGGCCTGTTTTCAGTATCAGATGGCACATATCTTGTTTTTTTGGAATGGTGCTCTCCGTTTCTTTTCATGTCTGTGCATATTCTTGGACGCCTGTTTGTTTGATTTGCTTTCCAGGTCTGCGCTCTATTCCGGTCTTGGCTGGGTTCGGAGCTCACTGTCCAGCACCGTTACCTCATGGTGTAGAGGATAGTTCCGTTCTGCATGATGCGGAACAGCTTGTTGGGGGTGGTCATGTTGTGAGAGATCGACCTCTTGCCATTCCGGAAAAAGGTGTCCGGCGTCCAGATCTTGCTGACCATCAGGTTGTTGAGCCGCAGGATCTCGATGGGGCCCTCGAATTTCAACCGCTCGTCGATCCACGTCTGGCGGAAGAACACGTCCATGGTGTATTCCTGGATGGAAGGTAGAGTGTGGGTTAAGGATGTATTTACTACGACTATCAATCCCACTGCTGGTGCTGCTTCTGCTCCTGCCGCTACCATCTCCGCTACCCCCGATGAGAATGGCAGATGGGTTTGTGAGCCATGTTTTTTCATTGGATCTGCTGGATGGAATATGGCAATGCAGTCATTTTTTTTTTCTTTTTTTTTTTTTTTTTTATTAACATTTCTGGACTATTGCTGCCAGGGTTAGATATAGAGATTTAGCATAAATTTTAGCTTATTTATAGTTTTTACAATCAAGAAAATTGTATTTATGTTTCTTTTAAGGGAGTCCATATGGGATTTTTAGATACTAACAAGTCCATATGGGACACAGACATACTGTAATCTTCTCAGAAAACCCCCAGGATGTTTCTTTATCATTTATGTCAAATTCCTTCAAAAGACAATACAACTCAAACGGATATCAAGATATACAACATACTTATCAGCATACAGTATATGTTGTTATCCTTCATCATATTTTCTATGGACTGCCATTTATGAAAATGAACCAAACATTAAACATGAACACAGCTTATTTCATTTACAGTCAGCACAAACTGTAGGATGCTTTTAGATCAAATGGATGGCCTTGCTGCCTCAAAGAGCCGTGTACACGCATCTCTATAGAGCACCATATCACATGGCAGTTCAAATGGGCTTTAGATGCAGTGAAAGCCTAAAGCCTGAACAGTATATAGTACAACAGACATACAGCGCTCAGCCTATCCAGTGACAGGAGCAGCAAACCTATCCCGTCCCAACAACATCAGCCACATCTCTCTCTCGCTCCCTCTGACTGGGGGGTGGGATTGTCAACCAGATTAAAATCCTAAGCTGCACTAATGACGTCCTGCCCAAATGCTGGAATAGTGAAGGCTGGGAGAGCCATGACTGGATGCTATATGCACAGTTACCGGTAAAAGTGTACATATTCTCTTTTGTGTTCATACATTGACATTAACTTTGTTAAAAAGTGATGAAACACATGCATGTGAGTGACAGCGAGTGAATGAGTCTGTGCATCCTGCATTGGTGTTTCAGCAGTCAGCATAGTTTACATACCATCTCAACATCTGAAACAGGTCCAAAGCTGGTGACAAAGATGTCAGTTTTGACCTCTGTAACTGGACCTACAGCAGAAGGGTGAACAGTTGCTTTGATAAGGACAAAAACAACTTTGGATCAGACATAGAATGTTTTTCAAAAATATAAAGCAATGAAAAATAAAGACAAATTTAATATATAGGCTATAGAGAAAAATGGCCACTGAAAATCAAAAAAGAACATTAAATTAAAATTGATTCTCAAGCTCAGTTTCCAGTAGCTGCTAATTTTGTCATAATTGTTTAAAATAAAATAAACTAATATTGAACTATTACAGTAAAAATGCTGAATGAAAATGAGACACACAATTACTGGAGTAAAACTTTATCTTCTAGGTAAAAGGAACATTGATCCAGTAATTTATGAAGCAATACTGTATAAAATACAATATGACATGGTCATAAGCCTACCTCCAAATCCAGGTCGCAGCCTGTTGTCATAGCCGTCCAGTAATCTATCCAATATGCGCGTAATATTATCCAAATAGATACTGGTATCACCGTGCTGATTTCCCCAAACACTGCTCGCACTGTAACTAAAGTAGATATGCACTATAATGAAAGCTTATCCCAACAGACAATAAAAACAGCTGAAAATAGAGTTTCTCGAAACGCACATCCAGCCACAGTCTTTGTTTGCCATGCGTAAAAAGTCCGAGAACATGCAGAGAAAAAGAGTTGCCATACTCACCAAGACAGAAATAAGCAAGTTAAAAGGAAAGCCATGCCTCGCAGACACCCCACAACTAGAAATCCTTGGTCAACTTTTAAAATCAGCATAGTCCATCATGTATAAGCATGATTAAAACGCGGGTCAGGTCTTCTGTTAGTTGTGAACCGTGCGAGGATATCGCGCGCGCAGTCCAGCACGACTTGACTTCCCTCTCTAGTGCGGTTGCGCCCGCCTCAGAATCGCTCAGTTGGAAAAACCTGAAGAGTTTTTAAGAGTGAAGAGGAGGGAGGAGGGAGGACGGAATTCACATTAACCGAACATGGCGTTTTACAAGAAAATACACCGATCTCAAGAGTAACTTGGGTATTTAGAAAATCTGTTTGATGGAGATAATGACGGTTACTGTGCCTGTTTGATTAAGGAGGCTGAGGAAAAAAAGAGCGATGGAGAGAGAGAGAGAGAGAGAGGAGGAGGGAGAAGTAGAAGAGAGCCTCCACAAATACAGTACTATCATATCAATGGACAGTATACAACAGTGACCTTTTGAATGCAGTATATATATATTTTTAAATGATATAATTTTGTCACTGCTTTCTCAACTTGTGTTACAATGCCCCGTGTAAGGGAGAGAAACCACAAAAAGACAGAAAATTGCTACTAGAAATGAAGCATGATGAACTGTGATTCATATAGTGGTTGGGTGGTTGAGTGGAGTAGGTGGTAGATACATTTAGTGCAACTTCAAACTCAACATTTTCCATAGACCGAGAAGCAAGGGGAAACCACACAAAGTCAGCTATTCCTGCGGCTCTGACACAAGTTTATATCTGTTGCAGTAAAAAACAAAAATCAAGAAATTGCATCATTTTTACTGGTGCTGCTCAGTGAAGTTGATGTTTCTGTGGCACACTTTGGCAGCGTGCACAACCATCCAGTGATGGGTTAGGGCACAGGGAAAGCTTGCTAAGTGCAAAAGTGGAATTTGGTGCATTCAATATGATGATTATTCGCCAACAAGGTTGGTGAACAAGTAAAGCAAACACTGTGTGGGAGGAATCTTTTCACTGCACAACTGACTTAAATGGTAATTATAACCCTTGCACTGAGCAACTAGCCTGACCCTTAAAGATGCAATGAGTGGAAATAATGCAAATATGATAAAAAAGTTATTTTTATAAAATGCTATATCCTGACAGTAGGGCGTGAGACAGGTAATCTCAGTGCTCCTAATGGCATCTGCAAGATTTCACAGACAATCAATCAGACCTGAGCTGGAGCTTGCCATCTATGAGCAGCTGTCAATCACTCACAAACTCCGATCAAACTGTCAAACTAGGCAGCGCTGATCAAATAGAAATCAATATTCTGCTACTGTAATGTGATTTCTCGCCTCAGATATTTTCAGAAACATCTTGTAGTGTACTGTTTAGCTATAAAATGCCCACCAGCCAGAATACAGCCAATAGGAATGCTCGATAGAAAGGCTCTCTCTCTAAAATGACCTGTGATTGGTCAAAGTTTCCCGTCATGGATTACAATTTTTAAAGCCTGAAAACAGAGCCATGAGGAGGTGCAGATGTCTAGTTTTCTCTCAGAACACTTGAATTACAATATACTGAACACACTACTGTGTGTCTCTATTAATCAGTGAGCTAGAAGACATTATTTCAACCCAGCATTACTTTTTCATTATAACTGGTATCATAGTCATGTTATCAATAATTCACATGACGGAGAAAAAATATAGGATATTCCTCTGACGGCATTCAAATGTGGAGAATGATTATGCAACCTAATCCTTCAACTCTGGTCTCTTTGTACTCAAAACACAAGTTACATAATGATCTCAAAATATGATTTAAATCATATGCGGACAACAATGGATCGCTTTTGGATCAAGCGTATCCAGAGCTAGTCCTCGCTAAGATTAGACATTACTGCTACTAATGAATTGGAGGATTCGTCTTGGTTTTCACTGAAAACCTCTAGATTTAGCTCTATAGGCATTGTAAAACAGGAATGTTCAGCAGGATTTCAAGTTTACGTAAGGTAACAGGAATTTGTGTTTTCACACGTTCCACACAAATGAAGAGGGTATGTACTTCTTCAGAGAAGTAGTGAAACAGCTGGTGTGTTGTTCAGGGATATATATGTAGCCTTGCTGGATGTACTGATGGATCAAACCAAGCATCTTTCGATGTGTTTTCTCAGTATCCTCTGCAACCCACCATCGAAGAGTTGAAGCAATAGAAGAAAAACATGTAGGAGTAGAAGCAGCAGTATAGGAGGAATGGTAGTAGCAGTAGCAAGCAAGTAGGAGAAGAAGCAGCAGCAGTATTCTTATATACATTAAAGTCGTACTAGTTGCAACTGAGCATGAATCTTATATAACTTATGAACAATTCGCTGTTTCAGTTTCTCCGCTGCCTTGCTGGTAGACAAAGTAATCTGACCCTAATGCTGTCATCAACTTGATCTTATCAACCGTGAGGTCAGCTCATCTGACCAACCACGGTGCATTCACTAACCACGAGAGGCTCCTGACCTGATTCACTTTGCGGGCACTAGATGAGCTTGTGGACAAGAGTGGACTCATTCCCTCCCTCATTGGTGCGAATGTGCTGCTTAGCATGCTATATCTGATGGCTTCTAATATGACAAACAGGGACCCACATGTACAATATAGTGTATACACACACACTCACATGACATGGACAAGAGCCATTACTCTTTAATCCACCTCTACAGCTGCTAAGTATCATACGCCGGACACACCCACACAGTAAGTATTAATGTCTGCTCTTTAGGCATGTCACTTATCACAAAAGTCTATTCAGTATACGCACAAAATAAGCACAGCTGAGTTCACACTTGACTTAAAGTATTGGTTAGATTAGAGATGATTGCTATGGCCTAAATCAGGATTCTACATGTGCACTCACACACCCGTTCTTGCATTTGTAGCATGTGTGATCTTTGCATTGTGTTATGTAGACACCACAGGCCAGGATTCCTAGTTGAGTTGGTTTATTCTGATATAGACAAACAGTGTAGCCACTGAACTGCTCAGGAACATGTATCTTCACTCATATTACCACACAAATTTTGTAGTTGGCTAACTTGGCTAGCAGCATAGCCAACATGCTGCACACAGTGTCTAATTCAATTCATCTTTATATAGAGTCAAATCATACATCATATCTTAGTACGCTTTTCATATAGAGCAGGTTTAGACCATACTCCCATGAGCATGCATTTTTATGCAACAGTGGCAAGAAACCCTTTAACGGGTAGAAACCTTGGGCAGAACCTGGTTCTGGGTGGGCCACCATCTGACTCGACCGGTTGGGTTTTGAAATTGGGTTCCAATCTATTGGACAATACATCCACAAAACATAATCACTGAAGTGTTCATTAGATTTAGGTCTGAACTGAGATGAAAAAGACGCAGTGATTATGATGGATCGCAATTAGGTGTGCTTCATTCCTTGGAAACAACACACCTCACATGCTAGGGAAGCGATTCAATTATGTACAATTGCATGAAAGTCTTTGTCCATGTCTAGTCCTATCGGCACATAGCGAATGCATTTATATGATGACATTATGAACAAAAATGACCAATCTGCATGGTGTTACAACCATAACTTATCTCTTACATGGTCAAGTTAAATTGGGAGGAACCTAAGATACATCATTCCCTTAAAAGGTCCAGTGTGTAGGATCTGGTGGTATCTAGAGGTGAGGTGAGACTGCTACCAACTGAAGCCTCTCCTGTGTTGGAGAGCTATGATGGCCGATGCGAAAATGCAAATGGACCTCTCTAGATCCATCTGAAACAGAGCCAGCACAGAGAGTGTGTGAGCGTAGGAAGTGAGTGGTGAAGCAAGAGAGAGAGAGAGAGAGAGCGCGGAGGTGATGGGAACAAGTATTGTTATCGACTCTGGCAAAGCAGAAAAAGTTTACAGTTTAGTTTGTCCATTCTGGGCTATTGGTAAAACAACAAGGCAGACTCCATAGAGAGGTACTGCTCCCTACGTTGATATAAACGGCTCATTCTAAAGTAACAAAAACACAATAACTTGTGATTATACACTAAAGAAAATGAAAGACATCAATTGCTCCCCCTAAATTTCACACACTGGTCCTCTGAAGGCAACGACATGTATTTTAAAGTGACAAAACACATACTGTGGATACTACACACCTCTGTTACAACAACAAGTGGAAGCATCATTAATCATATTCACATGCATGTGTCTTGTTGGTCTGACCTGATTTCCTGTTAGTATAGTTATCATTTTCCCAGATATACAGACTGGTTTATTGCCTGACTGGCTGGCTAAATGGCCCATTGATAGAATGGTGTACTGAGTAGCTATAGATGCATCTCCTGAAAGGCTGGAAGACTGACTGGCCGACTTAAAGACAGCTATTAAAATGTAGTGCCTGTCTTCCTGACTGGATCACCGTCTTCTTGGATACCAAGTCTTGAAGCAAGTGTGCTCTGTCAGGCAGCCAGCCAAACATAAGTGCTTCGGAGAGAGGAGAAGCAGATGGTCAGACCAGATAAATTTGGGAGCTATGTAAATGCAGATCATTATATAAAACAGATATTAATCCTACTAACTGAAAGTCAATACAGATAATAGTCAGCTCAGGTGAATCCTTTTTACCAGTCTTATTGATTATCCTGCCATAGCCAACTCATTCTCTATTCCATCTGTCCCGGTTCACACCTCTCTGTATTTGGTCATTAGTGTTTCAAAGCCCATGTCAATGAGACAATGTTAAATAATAGGAGACCATTATATCTAATAGACAATATTTCCACAAAATATAATCACTGAACTATTCATTAGATTTAAGTCTGAATAGAGATGAAAAAGACGCAGTGATTATGATGGATCGCAATTAGGTGTGCTTCATTCCTTGAGAACAATACACCTCACATGCCAGGGTGGTAAGCAATTCAATTATGTCAGTTTAGGAAGCACAATTACTCCGGGAAGATAAGGGGACATACTTCGAAATCCAACGTGTTTTGAAGAAGGAAAAAAAAAAAAAGCCTTCAGTGGGAGTTTGTTAATTAGTTCATTATTCGACAAAATAGGATTTAATTAAACATGTCATGATATGTACTCTGGGTTTGATTCCACATTACACGCAGCTCGGTGCAGAGCTATCAGATTATTGCAGGAAACTTTCCAAAACTCGCTGACCTTTTGAAAGAAGAGGAGCTCTCAGATGGCACAACTAGAAAGGAGGGGGGTTTGTTAAGCTGTTTGCTCAGTGCTAGTCATTAAATTTTTTTTTTTTTCTGCACAGACTGACATACACAAAAGGCATGCTGCGAGGAAGATAAAACAAGCTGCAGAAATGGATGACAAAGAAAGACCGGAAGAAGCAGAAGAAAGGAAAACCTTTTTTTTGCTCAAGATCTGAATATTGTGAATGCCTCGCTGCACTTTCAGCACCACGGACGCTTCATCCAACATCCATCTTATTGTTATTACACTGAAGCACTACAAGCAATGACAATCCAAAGTCACTGCTAACATACTGGTGCACCGCGGCTCACTCTTTCAGCTCTTCATCGCTCGTTATTACCCAAAAAAAGTGCATTGTCTAAACTAATTTCTGGCCACACCACAGTGCCTCTATAAATACATGATAGCTCCCACGTGAGATGGACCCACTGTACTTCATGAGCCTCGCCATGTGGTATCTATGGTAACCACTTACAGTAGAAGAAGCTCAGCATGTGTGGTGGAATGTGAGCGTGTGTGTATGCGTGTGTGTGTTTATTTCTAGACTATTAAAAACTGAATGCGCTCACAAGAATAGAAAGCTGAGGAATTTCTGGTCGCTGCTTGTGAAAGTGACTTGAATGATGCGGAGGGTAAAGTTAGAAGTTAAAGGTCAGCGTATGAGTTGAGGTTCAGTCAGCATGTAGTGGTCAAAAAGGGATGTTTTAGGGGTGAGGGTTGGTAGTGGTGGGCTGCGTGGTGGAGCAGTGGTTAGCGCTGTTGCCTCACAGCAACAGGGTCACAGGGTTGAATGTGTGGAGTTTGCATGTTCTTCCCATTAACTGATGACTCTAAACTGCCCGTAGGTGTGAATGCGAGCATGAATGGTTGTTTGTCTCCATGTGTCAGCCCTGACTGGTCACCTGTGCAGGGTGTAAACCGCCTTCGCCCAATGCCAGATGGGATCAGCTCCAGCCCCCTCACTGTCACCCCTAAAGTATAAGCAGTTGCAGATGGATGGATGGGTTGGTAGTGGTAGACTGTTTGGAGCTAGGGCTCAGAAGAAAATCTAAAGAATCCATTGGTAGCAACCATCTCATGGTAGTAGGAAGAACACTAAATAATGGTTCGAAGTTATGCTAAATTCTTGGTATACTGACAATAAGAGGGTTTCTGAGCAGTTTCCAGAACAGAAGTGGTCAAAATTTTGACACCTAATCATAGCATGGCTTTTCTTATGGTGTCCCTCAAGGTCTTACTTTTTGAATGGGGTATTTTAGAGTGATTATTGGTCATTTTCATTAATTCTTGAGATGAAGAATACGGTTAAATTTGGCACCAAATCTGTGTAACGAATGGTATCAATCATCAGCAATCATCAAAAACGTATGAGACATAATAGAGCGTGAGGATGACCATCACATACAGTTCTTCAGTCTTAATGTTCTTAGCCCTTATACACTTTATTTTTCAATTTATTTTAATCAATTATTTATTTATTTCTGATTTATGACTAGAACATTTTGACAGTGCTGCGCTGAATCTCAAATTAATCTTCCGGTTCCCAGCTTTTAGATGATGTACATCACTTCTATGAGACATCTGCTGTTGACCTGCTATCTCCCCCTGAAGTCCCCTGTACCCCCTAAAAGACTAAAATGGGTCTATAAAAGACAGGGGTGTGGAAACGGTTACATACAGGTTAGAGGTTATGTATTGTGTGCATGGGTCAGAGGTTAGCATGAACATACAGTATGTTTGCTAGTGCTTCTGTGTCAATGGCCTCATTCCTTAAGTCCTTCATTAAACACAGCGGTTGTAGATCTCTGGGATCCAGCCGGGTACAACCTCTCCTCACCCCCATAAAAACACATCCACAATGTACATTAACATTAGTTCTTTAAATCTCTGCTCCTCAGACATGATGTGCTGCACCAGCTCCAGTGGATTCAACACTGGGAAGATTTTTTTTTTCCCACTGCAGTTTCCATGGAGACCAAACCATATCATAGTAAGATAAAATAAATGTTGATTTTGAGAAAACAGTTGTCCTCACTGCCTCGGTTGACCTTTCGCCTGACTGCAGCCAAGAGCTTCACAATGAATTGCGCTGGACAGCTGCCAACAGCCTGCGGTAAAGAGAGAAGGATATGAAGGCAGTAAAAAAAAAAAAAAAACAGAAAGTCAATTCAATAAACTTTATTGCCTCAAGGTTTGTAATTGTTATTGAAATTTAAATGTTATGCATATCATAATTGATCTTTTCTCCAAATGGCACAAGAGCATAAAATTACAGTATATACAGTACATGTATATATATATATATATATATATATATATATATATATATATATATATATATATATATATATATATATATATATATATATATATATATATATATATATATATATATATATATATATATATATATATATATATATATATATATATATATATATATATAGTACATAAAAATTCATATATAGAGACAGCAGATGAAAAACAGCGATGCTACCATTTCTATGGTAACCGATCCATTTTAACTGCAGGACAATTTGTTAAGAAAACTATTTTCTTACTGCCTCAGCTGACCTGTCAGCTATACAGAGGAGGAAAACTTCGGCAGCATAAAACTCAGCCAACAGCCCCCAGTGAAATACACAAAGAAGTTGAAATGAACAATGACAATGTACTTAAGGATTAGGACTTTCATTGTTACAGCTTATATTATATATAAAAATAAAACTGGGTTTAAACTAGGGTTGTAGATGGATGTGTTATGCAAAGGCATGAGTTACATGCCACTTCTATAGTTATTTGTGCAAACATTTGATATATGTTTGTACTGGTTGTGAAAGCACTGGTGTGTATGTGTCAAAATGTGTGTATGTATTAGAAACTATGTTTTTGTGCATAACCACTACATGTCTATTTCAGTTTGGGATGGAAAGCTTATTTACGCTTTTTCTCATTTTCTACAACACTGTTGCAGTTCCCAAAGTGCAATCACCACATGAATTCATACGGTGCACCATGAAACTTCATTTGCCCTGCAAAAGGCACACACTCACAAACAACAACTAATTATTGTGTCAAAATAAAGAAAATCACAAATGACTGCATCACTGCCACCAAAAATGAAACCTCTCATCATCATTGCTAAAGTCAAGACAATCACATGTCTGGCAAATTGTGTCAATATGAAAATCTCTGCAACTGCATTTCATTTCCCATTATACTGTAGGTAATGATATTTACGGTCACAGTGACCTCTGGACAAACATCCTGACTCCAGAGTCAAACTATGAAAGTAACAATAGGTGCATTCAGACACACATACAAATACGTACCAAACCATAAACTACCTTGATGTGCAGGAGACAAGCCATGAATCCTTAAAGTTGAACATTTTCTTCCTGCAGCACTTGTTTCATTACACACACAAATATTTTAACTGATGCTAAATTTGTGCAGTGAATATAATATTCATCCTCCAGCAGATGTAAAAATAGAGAGTTAGTATTCAGTCAGTTATGTTAAAAAATAATCAATGTCATGGAAAAAAAAAAAATCAATGTCAAGTTAAAGTCAGCGAGACTGCAGAGGTGATGCTGGGCCAACTCTGCAGAGCTGCGTCTTCAAACTGAGTTGATCCGATTTAGCTCGACCTGGTCAGAACAGCTGGTTGTCTGTCAAGGTTGCAGTTTATTCACCAGAATACATGCAGGGATTGGTTGACTTTATGTACAACAATCTTAATGAAAACTTTTTATTCCATAATTATAATCATGTGACAATGCACCATTGGACTGCTTGTTGTGTTTCCACCTAAAGAGAGAAAAAATAATCAAGTTAACATGATAATAACACGATAATAAACGTGTGTTGATGCAAAGTTGTTTTAATGTCACTAATTTCTTTAACACATTAATGCAACTTGCGATTCAGGCTGTAGTGGGAATTTAAAGCTAGAATGAAGATACTGACATCATATCGAACTAGAAAACCTTGGTACCCACCATGTAACCAGAAGCTTGTTGCAAAGGAGATTAAATAACGTTCCAGACTAAAACTGGCATGGCTATTTTCAAAGGAATCCCTTGATGTCTGACCTGAAGATATGTGAATGGAAATGGGTTCTATGCAGATTTAGGGCAATTCATAGTCAAGTCACTGACACACTGTTGAGTTTGCCATGTTATTACACTTAAATCACATATCAGATCTTGATGAACAAATTGTTTAAGTTGAAAAGTTTCAGTGATGAACGTTGACATAACAGTGGTCAATGCAAACCAAAATCATCAACCCACGCAACCCACAAAGGCTGCTCAAACTTGCATGAATTCGGCGGATGATGTCCTGGGGAATCTCCTCCCAGACCTGGATCAGGGCATCAGTGAGCTCCTGGACATGTAACACTATTCCCTTTTTGAGGATTGTCTTGCTGTTGTCTCTTCATGGCACCTGTTGTCACTTTCATTTACACCAAAGAAGGTGAAAGTGATTAACAATCACTTGTACTTCCTAAATGGACAGATTGATCTCCCTGAAGTTTAGCTGACTTGGTGTTATACTGTGATGATTAAGTGTTCCCATATTTTTTTTGAGCAGTGTATTTGAATAGATTTTTTATGCTCAAAGTAGTCCGTGTGAGGGTTTCTGGACAATATTTCTCATTGGTTTGTGTTGGTAATTGACATTCGAATAATAAATATATACATACATTTGCATCAAGCAGCATGTAGCAAGCAGCAAGTGTATTAAACACTGAACAGATCTCCCTTTAAGGTACACTTTAAACAGATAAAAAATGGGATTAATTTGCAATTAATCGCAATTATCTATGGACAATCATGCAATTAATTGTGATTAAATATTTAAATCGATTGACAGTCCTTAAAAAAAGTCATTTTGAATGTGTTCAGTAAATACTTTGAGAATAGATCTCCGTTTTTAAATCTACATAACATCTATTCTTCCTTATCTAAATAGCTAACATGCCATGTTGAAGCTTAAGTGCCACTTTGAATGGCATCAAGTGACGGCCTCACTGTGTCACAGCATCTCTTGATCTTTGTAATCTGCAGGTGGCACGGTGAAACAGCGACACCAGAGGCCGACCGCCGCGCTATCATCCTTTGTCATCATCTAAATCATCACTTCTGACGCCAAGACACCAAAAGAGGGGCTTCTGGCAGAGGCCCTCAAAATAATCCTCCTATCGTTCCCTCCTTCCACTCCACCACTCCCTCCATCTTTCCACCCGCTCCAACTGTGGCTAAAGCTGACACTCACCCTGGACTCCTGTCAGCAGTTCTGGCAGTGATAACCAACGTCTGTCAGGGGCAGAGTGAAAAACTGAGAGAGAGATGAAGGGGGACAGAGAGAAAGTGTGAAGGTAGGCAAGGAATCAGCCAGCTATCTGCTGTTTTGGTGGTAGATAGGCAAGGAAGGACGCCGCAACCTTGAGGAAGTAGCAGGTGGTGCCTCTTCTGGTGGAGGGAAGGTAATGAGGCATAAAGGTTGGCCGGTGGACTTTGTTTGTCCTGCTTATCTACACTTCGGAGGTCGAAACCACCACCGTGACATTTTGCCAGGAACAGGTGGAATCCTGGCCAACGGCAGCCCTCTGGTGGTGTCAGGGCCTGCATGGCATTCCCTGCAGCGCAGGACACATCCAGGGGCATTTTGAGGCTATGTTGATAGGCTATGTTGATAGGCTATGTTGATAGGCTATGTTGATAGGCTATGTTGCCTCCAGTAAAGGTGACTGGTGATGAATGGAGTGCAGCCACTGCATGTAGGATGGTGGCCTATGGATCTCTGAGGTATAGAGACAAGGTCATGATCATAGTTGCAGGTGAAAGTGTTAGATCCTCACAGAAAAGAGGCTTGTTTTAGTGTCCTGATTATTCAGTGAAAATTTATGAATGCCATTTGAGCGAGCTGGGAATTGTGAATATAACCGTCAATAAAATCTGATCACATCTTGGAGCGCAACAACACAAAGACAGGTTCAAATGGGGCAACAATCAGGCAGGTTGTAAACAAGCTGACAGGATAGTCAAACCTGAGTGAAAGACACTCACCGTTTTCCTCTGCGATGACACACTCACCATACATCACTGTTGTCTTACTGCCAAATAATATGCTTTAAATGGCAGTTTGTTTACAGCCTCTCTGACTGTCTGACCACCCTAGATTGTTGACCTATTAAACCCATTTTTAGTGATGTTGCTGCATGCTGAGATCCCAGTATATCAATTGTCTAAGTGAATATAAAGTTATGTTGAAAAGAAGTGCCTTTCTTCCTTGTCACTAGGCCCCAAACGCACTGTGTTTTTGTGGTTTGCATCATTATGTTACTTAGCAGGGAGGGGTTGGGCCTGTTAAGGTGTAGGAAGATAGGTAAGTGTGTTCTGCAGTAAATAAAATATTTTTTGTTTGGAAATTCCAGTTTTTTGCACTACATACTGAAATATTCAGATAGACCATTTTAGAATAGGAGGGCATCATATAAAGTGGGCATGTCTATAAAGGGGAGACTCGTGGGTACCCATAGAACTCATTTTCAATCACATATCTTGAGGTCAGAGGTCAAGGGACCCCTTTGAAAATGGCCATGACAGTTTTTCCTCACCAAAATTTAACCTAAGTTAGTGTCATTTAGCATCCTTCCCAACAAGGCGACACTACATTGTACCAATGGATTCCTTCGTTTTTTCTATGTTCATATGATACCTGGACCTTCACTCTAGCTGTAAAAATGAACCTGTTACAGTCTCTGAAAGACAGTAAAGTCAGCCGCGAAGAGTTTATATCCGTGTTTATACAATGCAATGCATTGGTATTTAGTAAATAAATCCACCCAACACAGTTTAAAAAATTATTAAATTTGCTGCTTACAGTGTATACTGCTGTATTGGTGTAATAATTTAACACTGACGGAGGGAACTCTGCATAATGAGTACTTTGTCAGTAATACTAACAGTTGAGTACTTCTTTTCTAATACAAGGCTTTCACTTGTGACACAGTATTTTTACATTGTAGAATTGCAACTGTTCCTGAGACAAAGGATGTGTGTATTTCCTCCACCACTGCATGACTGTAACCCTGTGGCTCCTGTCCAGGAAAAGTAAGCTAATAAATAAAATCAATCATTTCCCAGACAGCTATAATTACACTACTTTGCTGGTCGTCAGTTTTTACTTTTGTATCTTAGAGACCTAAATCCTCACCTTGTCGATAATTAGAAGGCCATCGTTTAAATGCGCCTTCCACGGGCCTCTAATAGAGCTCTCCTGCCGCGTTAAGGAGCTCTAGTCAGCGATGTCAATGCTGTAATTGCAGTAAACCTAAAAGAGAAATACAGGGATATGTTTTAATTTGAGAGAAAGGCAGGGTACAATGTCCATGTCTAGCTGACGTTGTGTTTTATTATACCATAAATGTTATGCAAGTTAACTGTTGATCTTGTTTGGACATTATATTCAAGCTTAAATGCACCTTTTTGAGTTCTTTAAGCTACAGTATAGTATGTACTCTATATATATTTGCTGTATCTCCACACTGTTGATGGTCATTTCAAAGACACAGTCATGACAGTAAGTGTGTGAAATGATGCCTCTGTATTTTGGCCATGTGCTTTGGCACACTGCTGCTCCGTCTCCGCGGGACTGGATGGATATCAGGATACCTGCTGAGACCAGACCAGGTGCAAACTCCACAGTAAGACCACAAGCTGTAGAGGTTTATTAAGCACTGCATAGTAATCCACCCTCTTCCCTTACCACCTTCCCACTGGACACGCCTGAAATGTGTAAATAAATAAAAGCTGATTGCTTTGGCTTTATTAGCTTGCCAATATTTGGCAAGGTTTTACTGTTGCTTTAGCAAGATTAATTGAGGAAACACTCATAAATGAGACATGGTGGGTGGAGATAGGAACTCTACTCATTATGGATAAAACATCACATCATAATAAATATGATTTGTTCTTGTAATTAAATAATTTAGAAATATAGAAGATGCAATTATGTAGTACAGGTATGTGTGTCTGTTTACTCGTATTACGCACAATGTGGGAACCAAAGTCTTTCCATCACTCACAGTGTCACCTGTCTGCCAAAGGTCAGCTATGACAAAGTATGTGCATGTGTATGTGCAGGTTTTGACATCAAATGCTATGCCAAACTAAACACTTGGTGTGTGACATTTTGTGACAATATTGGAGTTTTTTCTTCATGTTGGTTATTTATTGCAAAACAAAAACAACAACAAAAAAAGTCAATGTCACGGCAGAAAATGGACTGAGATGTGTTATCTGTGTACTCAGGCACAGAGTCCTCACTCATACAAACACACACACACACACACACACAGAGCAAAACACAGAGATGACAAGCTTCTTCTCCACACATGCACATTGCCCATCATCTTGCCAAGATGCCAGCAAACAAACCCATTCACTGACATGAAACAACACAAATGCCCCTTTTTTCAGACATTGCAGACCTTTTTATATTCATCAGAGCACGACAACCTGAATATAGCACTGGCGGAAATGTACGGGGTTTCACCGAGGGGCTCAGAAAAGCAGTCATTATACTCCCTCTTAGTGCACAGATGCAGAACAACATAGATGGAGAGTAAAGAGGAGTGCTAGGGCCCTTTTGGGAATGTTAAACAATACAGTAAATCAGGCATTAAGAACAGCAGAGCAGGTCAAAATATTTCCTTGCTTGCCTCAGTGCCAGTTTTAAATGGATGTGAACATCAACCCACTGACGGGTTATAACACATCTGTTTTATACTCTCAATATTGTGGTTGGCAAAACTCTCTATGCTTCCACCATCTGTTTGCCCTTTGATGAATATTAGTGAGGTCATGATATGGAAAGCATTGATGGATGGTGATCATGTCCTTCATGTGCCGCACAACCAAAAAAAAAAAAAAAAAAAAAACCCTAACCCAAAAGCTTGATTCTGACAACAGCCCATTTTGATTACATTATAGATAGAAAACATGATAGCAGATGTGATCTTACTGCATGCCCTGGAGCAAAGGTATAGTTGTTCCTGTTCCCACCAGTGGGTCACCACATACAGCCACCACACTAACTGTGGTTAAAGGGGAGCTATGCCTTATTCCTATAGTCTAAGACAGTCCAAAAAATATAAGTAAACACGAACAACTCTCTCCCAAATCCAGAAACACAGCTAAAACTCAAATTTGTGATGTCATAGTGTATAAAGTGAGCTGCTCGATAGACACTGAATTGGGAGAGGTGTTCTAGATGACACTAAGAGCACCCAGGGGAACACTCTGAGTATATGGGTCTGTTTCTCTGTTTCACACTTTAAAGCACTACCACAGAATAAAGCCATTTAGGTATAAAAATGAAAACAAACATTTTGTGTGTCCACAAAAATCTGTCTCCTATTCATTGTCTATGGAGCAGCTCCAGACAGGTTTGAGATTTACTTCTCTGGCTTTGAGAGAGCTTTGAGTTTATAGTTCAGAGAGAGTGACTGAACTTTCCTAGGCCATGGAAATAACACACTGGAAGTCTTAATTTAGGTGGTGTTTGCATGCAATCTGTACTGTCTCTACACGCTTGGTCTTGAAAAAACATGGCGTGCCAAACCATGGCAGTGTACAGAAGAGCTAGATTAGCACTGGATGGAAAATTTTAAATGTGTATCAAATGGATTTACTAATTTTAACAAAATGCCTAAGAAATAAATCATGTTTATCTATCTTGTTCCGAGGATGAACGGGAACACATGGACAGAACTTATGGTTGTTTATAATCAGGAAAATATACTGAATGTGTTTGTATATAAGTCATTTTGTTGTTTCTACCCTTTCTTACAGAACCATATTTTGTCCCCTCTAAGGGGGAATATCAGACCCTAACCCTGTGATGTCTTTTATTAGTGCTTGTGTAACAATGACTTGATAGGTGATGTGTCTGTGTACACGTGGTGCCTTCAAATGGAACTCATGAACTTGTGTTTACGAGATGAGAAGTCGTGAACATGACATGTGTTGAGAGCTACTAATGCAGTGTGCAGATCCTGTTTTCTGATTTTTTGCAGCGTGTTGATCCAGCACCAGAAGAAACCTTTCGGATGAGCGAACCCCACAGCTTTCTCATCCTTACCATGATAACACTACTTCAGGAGCAACAGGTTAGACGGTGGCTGGTGATACCATGATTTTGCAGTTTCAGAACTATGCCGGCCTTCAGGTAACGTAAAAATGTGACAGGGTCGTGTAGTTACTAAAGTCCTATACTTTTTGCCACTACTGGCTGCTAATTGGTGTGAATACTGGAAACATTTTACGTTAACAGGAAACTAGGAAAGCACCTTGTTTTTCAAAATAAAAGCCCTAGAATGTAATTGTCTTAGCAGGGAACTCAACTTATTCAACTATTACTGACAGTTGAATAAGTTAATTATTCAACTTCTCAATGGCATTCATATGGATTAAGCCCATTCCCACTTTTCCAAGTATTCTGATTATTTAACCTTCTTACAGAGAAAACCCAGCAATACAATGTAGCATCAGCTTTTCAGCAAACCCTAAAATATACCACATATTTCCTACATTACTGGTATTATTCAACTTCATCAGCCTTTCACCATCTAGCATTAACACTGCACATTCTTCAGAAATTACATTGTCCAGTTGGTAAATGTTTAGACATGTGCTACAAACAAATGTTATACAAAGTTCCAATACTTGATAACAAGTTGTTTGACCAATAATATTTATCTATTATCTACTTATCATGTCCATCCGTGGGATATATATTAAATAATAATAAACTGAGACATAAACAGTCCACACTGTCCTTTGATACACACAAAACACAGCCCACAATGTCCTCAGAGCACAGTCAAAAACAGTTTGCTCCTTCCAGTAAGTAGTGGCCACTGGCATGTGGCCTATACTAGCTACCAGAGCCCAGCCTCTGCCTTCAACATACACCCCCCTGGCACTTGGAGGGACATTACACCATATAAAATAAAATGCCACAAATAAAATACATGACTCCTATAGCTCTCGCTAGAACTAACGTTTGGCTGAGCTACTGTAGAAACATGGTGGAGCAACATGGCAGACACTGTAAAAAGGACCAGCTCCCTATGTAGATATGAAGGGCTCATCCTAAGCTAACACACAAAAAAATATACACTAATAAAAAAAATAGATGTGAATATTATATTTAATTTCTGCAAATAGATTCCCTGGAACGTTACACACTGTTCCTTTAAGCCCTTAGTTAATTCAGTACCATTATCAGTAAACACTGCTGGGCTGTATGAGGTTTAATGTCAATCGTCAGCTACAAAATAGGTCTGACATTGAGCACTTTGATATAGAGTGTTCAGAGCTTTGTAGTTGCCAAATCATCTGTGAAGAAGCATCAGTTTGGAAGTACAAAATGACTTAATGTCATCGAAAGCAGACTGGATGACAACATACGCTGTACCAGAGGCGTTGTGAAGAGAGCTAATACTAGCATGTGTGTCCTTGGGTTAAGCATTTCTATGGCTATTTGAAGAAACATGATCCTTTTATAATCCCTAAACAATGTACTGCCACAGATTTCTTTGCTACCTCTCTAATAATGCAACAAAAAAAATCTAGGTAATAAAATGCAATATAGTGTAATTATATTTTGCATACACTTTAATTGGATTTTTGACATGTGTGGGAGCTTATGAAGTGAATTTAAGGCCAAAAATGCAGCTGCTAACATAATATTTGTCTCAGCAATTGCAATTTGATATCAAGCCCCTGCAGATATATAATCAATATGTGCAGGGAAGCTGGAAATCGATTACCCAGTCAAACTGTGTATTATTTGGTATTTAAATTGTTAGCATTTTACAGCGCCTCCTTCAGGTCAAATAATGTGCAGAATTGGATTCTTTATCTGAACAAATCAATAAAAACAATGTGATTAAAATCGTGTTATCGACAGTGATCATGATCTACTTGTGCTTTCACGGTAGCATCTTCCTGGTAGCATCACTCCTGCTCCCGTCCTCTCACAGGCAGCAGAGCCGCTGTGTGGGACTCCCACACAGCGGCTCACTGCTCAAGCATCCGCCTCTGATCCCACCATATCCATGACGATTCGTGTCCGAGTTTACACAGTGGCGCACATCCTGCTCACCAGTGCTTGGAGCCACGAGCGTGCATGGCTACGAGATATGTGCTGAGATCAGGCTTCAGTGCGCGCTGCTGCACTGCTCCATGCAGCCCCGAGGCAGTGCGCTGGCACCGCGCCGCTCACGGTATTAAGCCACGCTTCTCGTTTCACGTCAGAGGCCCGAACAATTGGAGATCGATGCGTGAGCAACTGTTGGTGCAGGGATGCATTTATAAGCACGGACCCCTCATACCACCCCACCCCATCCCCGCGCATTCAGCACCATGGACAGAGTCACCAGCTGATAGTGGGGGGTTTCTCTCTCTTTTTAAAGGAGGAGAGCAAACAGTGAATCTGTTCTGTTCCCTCACAACTTTCCCCTGAGACCCGCCTGACATAAAAAAAATTCAAGAACACTTTAATCTCCCTTGTTCGTTATCTACCTCATGTGCAAGTTCAATATCAGCTAGCATTCGGCAATACACAGAAAATAAATGCACATATAATATTTAGGGCTGTCAGTCTATTAAATTACTTAACCACTATTATAAAGTGGGTATATATAAAAGGGAGACTCATGGGTATCCATAGAACCCATTTTCATCCACATATCTTGAGGTCAGAAGTCAAGGGACCCCTTTGAAAATGGCTGTGCCAGTTTTTCTCGCCAAAATTTAAAGTAAGTTTGGAGCGTCATTTTCCCTCCTTCACCACAACTTGGTATGACATGGTTGGTATCAATCAATTCCTTAGGCTTTCTAGTGTTATATGGTGTCAGTATCTTCACTAGCTTTAAAAGTAAGCCCACTACAACCTCCGAAATATCGTTTGCATTAATGCGTTAAAGAAATCAGTGGCGTTAAAACGAAATTGCTTCAACGCGCTAACTTTAACAGCCCTAGCAATAACATGCCATACAGTATAGCCTAATAACAGACAATATACGATCTTTATCAGTGTCATATTGTCTCACATGTGCGTTACACTGCTTGTAACGCTTTTGGGTTGGTGGTCAGCATGAAAACGCATTGATTCATAAAGTGAAGTTGAACGCTCTCTCTAGCGCTGCTGTGCGTCACGCTAGAGAAGCTCCACACATTTACACGAAGAGCTGTCCAGACTTGAGCTGGAAGCCCCCGAGCAGTTCTGCCGGAGCAGCGGGGTTAAGTGCCTTGCTCAGGGACAACTAGATGGGTCGGCTGACGGAGAGAGACAACCCCACCCACATATTCCACCTCGCCCCCCGTGGATTCGAACCGACAACTTTCACCGCTTCTAAAACACCACACACTAGGTGTAAAGAAAGCAGGGAGACCCCCGTGTGCCCCCCTGAGTAACTTATAGTCTTGGTTCTCCTTTAAATTTCCTCCGTGGCTGCTGGGTACTACATCTGCCACTACCATCAGCAGCAGCGGCGCTGCTTCTTGATGTTGTGGTCGGGAATACGCATGCGCCCGGCATTGGAATTACTGCACTGGCAAGAATAAGTTGGACCTCGTCTGGCTTCACTAATAGAAAAAAAATACACATAACACAAGCATGGCAGTGTTCAGAATAGGGAGAATGAGGTGTTTTTGCGTCTGGTTGTTCCCTCTCATAGTGACCGCGGTGTGCGCTCAAAGGTAAGTGGTCGGGTCGGAGGATGCTCCACTCGCTTTTTTGTAAGTGTGACTGTGTTACAGACGGCATGGAAAATACTTGGATACTTTATGGTCCAAGAATGTCTCTTGTTTAAATCTGCTGTGCACCTTTTCTCTGTTTTTTTTTCTCTCCCATAGTGCTGGTGTCAATGACCCTAGCAATATGTCTCTGGTTAAAGAAACGGTGGATAGACTGTTGAAAGGTTATGATATACGATTGAGGCCAGATTTCGGAGGTAAATGAACTCATTTTATCACCAAACTCTGTTCGACTTTGCGCCTTGTCAGTCTTGTATAATAGCACAGTGTTTAATGCCCGATAACTCAATGATCTTTGCAGTTTCCGAAAGTAAAATAGCATTTCTTATCGGCTTCTGCCACAGTCTGTGATATGATACAGTCGAGGCAAAATAATAATAAAAAAACACCCACGAGAAGCGACATGATGGGGGAACACATGAGTGATGTGGACGATAAAATACACCAGCAGCTCAGTTATTTGCATGAAAAAAATCACTACAGTAAAACAAGGTGCCTGGATTTCAAACAAAGAGCTGCCCATTGTCGTTTATATCCATGTTGCCATCCAGGTGTTCACTGCGACGGAAACATGTTCAGGGCTATAGGTGATTCAATGTCAACAACTTTTAGGGGAATTACCATCACTTCCACCGCAGCCTAGCGCGTCTAATCCTACCCGAAATGAACACTGTAAACTATTATCCGGCTGACAACAGCTACTCAAGTGTTAATCTGTGTTTTAATTTTAAAGAAATGTAAGTAAATCATACAGGCTGCACCTGATATACAGTGTCTGTTGCTCACCGTTGTTTGGATCTGCCCTAGGTCCTCCGGTTGGAGTGGGAATGAATATAGACATAGCCAGCATAGACATGGTATCAGAAGTCAATATGGTAAGTAGGCCATTATCACCTCTACTCTGACAATGTGTGAGCATCCTGGACTAATGATCCCTGCTAAGCATGAAGCTACCAGGGGAATACCCACACAAACCACCGGGGAAACCCCCTCTTAATGCAGCTCTGTGTGATTGTGTCTCCCCCCCATCACTCTCATCGACTTGAGGGTTTGAGAGCTCAAAGGCAATGGTCGCTTTGTTTGAGGGGTTGAGGAATCCAACCTTGGGGCTTTGAAATTAATTGATGGTCGCTTTGTTTTCGGTCTCATAAAATGATTTCTCCTTAATTTGCTGAACAGGCACAAAGCACCACTAACTTCACAAAATCAACGATTCGGGGAAATAAAAGTCCAATCCAGTCACCACTTTCTTATAGGGGATGTCATAGTATTAGCTCAAGGCTCATGATATTTCTAGCTGACATGTATGTTGCTTCTGTTATGGCTGGTTTATAATGGCTAAGTAGAAATAGTGGCAGTGGAAGAACTTGAGAACTGGGGATGTGAGAGGGGGGATTAAGTTTTGCTTCATACAAGTGCACCTCCTAGTGATGAGATAGGAGAACTACACCTCAGTCTAAAAAGACACTCAAAGCTGAATTTGTCATTACGGAAGGTCATTCTTTGACCCTTGCGGTACAGTTAGCAAGGTGAGAAGAAATATTTATGGTAATATGCATGAGATTTTGATAGGTCTGATATCATCTGTGTTTCTTTCTGTGGTTGACCCCTACAGTTCTTACAACTTCTCTTCGTTTTGCACAGTCCTGCTGCTGCAGTTGTTTTGGTGTTACTAGCTGTGCTGTGAGTCATGCTGTGATCTCGGGGAATGGTTACACGCTGCCGGAATATTTTTGGCAGCAGCACCCAAAGGCTGTTGCTCATGTTGTTATCTTTGTGCTCCCATGGACTATGTTGATGTGAAGCGATGAGAGAACAGATGATGCCATGTCTATTTGCATGTGTTTACCCAGAAGACCTGCACAACCATGCATGCACACGAAGCATGCATACACAATACAGGTCTATAGAGCCTTCCACAGCGGCCTTGAACCCTTAATTAAAAGGCACGTATTCCCTGTGCAACCGATGCAAGAACTTGCATGTGCATGTGAGAGTGCCTGCAAGTACAGTATGTGTGTTTTAAGTGTGGACATGAGATGCATTTCCAGGAATCAAATATTAAAGTATTATGTAAGATACTATTTGTATCATCATCATAGTAATCGCCTAATGCTTGAGAGACATTTCACCCAATTTATACATACTGCAGCTTTTCTCACACACTTTAATAGGCTAATCTATCAAGAGGTAAGCACAACTACAGGACAAGTATCCTTTCTGTTAACCTATAAGACAATTATACTTAATTATACTTTTCCTAAGTAAAACTATAAAATATTAAGTACAAGTAGGCCTATAAGCCAATTACACTTAGAGTTTTCTTCTTTTCTGTATACTTGTCAGTATAAGCCATGCACACTTAGACTTTTCTGGATACTTTTCAGTGTAAGGCAAGTATATATACACTTTTCTGTATATACTTGGACTTTTCTGTATAAGTGTCAGTATAAGCCAAGAATTCCTAGACTTTTCTGTATACTTGTCAGTGTGAGCCAAGTATACTTTGATTTTTTTCTGTATACTTGTCAGTATGAGCCAAGTATACTTAGAATTTTCTTTATACTTGTTTGTATGAGACAAGTATATTTAGGCTTTCTATATACTGCTGGTATAAGTCAAGTATACTTCAAATTTTCTGGATACTTGTCAGTATAAGGCAAGTATACATAGACTTTTCTGTATACTTGTCAGTATGGGCCAAGTATACATAGACTTTTCTGTATGCGTGTCAGTGTAAGCCAAGAAAACTTTGACTTTATACTTGTCAATGTAAAACAAATATACTTAGATTTTTATGTATACTTGTCAGTATAAGCCAAGTATACATAGACCTTTATGTATGTGTTAGTATGAGCCAAGTACACTTATGTATAGTTTTGTTTAGTATATCTTGTATAAGTACATAAACAAGTAAACTGAAACTATACTATCTTAAGTTTAAAAGAAGTATACTAATAGCACACTTGAATAAACTTCTTTCTGGAGATGGCAGGAATGAAGGTAGTGAATTTGTTACGTCAAAAGACCACACACTTGTGTGTAGGCAACAAGTACATGTTGATATTCGTTCCGTTTAGACAGCAAGGAAAGGGGACATAAGCAAGATTTGTAGCCATGGTGTTGCAAGTATATGATATATAGTAGTATATGTCCTCCAACTGAGCCAACAGGACACTCCAAAGTTTGTTGTGCTTTGTTTACTACTTGCCGTCCTCTTATCTCCCCTGGGCTACAACTTTCAGAAAAAAAAGTAGAGTAGATCCCAGCTTCATTACTCCTACCCAGAAGTGCGTCAGGGCCGGGGCTTACATCCACCCACACCCACACACATGGCCAAACAAAAAGAAATCCCACTCTTCATCCGTACACACAAAGCCAACGCCGCGCAGCTTCTTTGATCATCCCATTGCTTTTGTCAGCTTTGGCCCACTAAACACCCTCTAATGTGAAGGGGGAGTCATTACCACCTGACCCATTGGAGCCTCATGAAAAGAAGAGGCCACATGTGTGCGTAATGGTTTCAGCATCTTTGATCTGCTCCCCGTCCTATAAATGTAACCACTTTTCAGTATAGCAGCTGGTGTAGAAGCACTTTCCTTTCTTCCATTTCCTCTCCCCCATCTGGCTCTCTGTCTGCCACTTATTTTGGCGTGGGGATGGAGCCACCCTGTGTACTTTCTTTAGAGAGCAGATGAGAAACAGGGTTGAGGATAATGGAGAGATGTCACTGAGGGATGTATCCAATAGTGGCCTATTAGCCATTATAGCAGAGCGGGACACCCATGCTTTGGTGTGTATCAACAATACAGTGTATCCTTCTATCACCCACCATTGCTCTCTGGTGAAGGCTTCGCTATAGAAGCGGAGACATGGACAGGAGATAAGTATAAGTATGTATTAGATTTTTCCAGAGGAGGCATCAAAATAAGGAAGTGCTACGAGGTTCATCTTAAACCATCTGTTTTGGCACTTTGTTGCCAATGTCACAGAGCAGAAACCCATTTAGAAACAACACAGGCCTCTAGTTCACTTTAGATGAGTCACCAAACTAAGTATGCATGCCTTCAAGCCTGAATGGCCCAGAGGACATGGAGTCCTCTCCATTATTTGTCACATAAGCAGTCCTGAAGTTCAAGTGCACAACCTGGAGGGCCTTACCCCCAAAACACCTCTTTCTCAGTTAAAGACAAGTCTCTATAAACAGGTAGTAACCAATGACTGTTTAGATGTTCTAAAGTTAAAACCAGTGGACAGCTCCAGGGTCTGAAAAATGAAGCCAAGGTGGAAGTACCTTAAACTGGCATTCATTCTAATATCCAGCAGGGAGCGACTTCTCTGGCTGCAGAAAGTAGTCTGATTGTATAGAAGTCTATGAGAAAACGAGCCTACTTGTCACTTGATTTATTACCTCAGAAAACATAATAAACTTGAGTTTATGGTCTCTATCACTAGTTTCAAGTCTTCTTCAATACAGCATGATGTTCATTTAGTACATTATGGTCCCATTTAAAGTCAAATAGATGATGAAGCAGGGTATGCTTTAAGGCGTGGCTACCTTGTGATTGACAGGTTGCTACTGGTCGCTGTCCAATCTGGATGTTGTCTGTGTTTTCGTTTTATAACTTTAACACCTTCACAGTGTTCATTAAAGTTATTTAAAACCTTTTTGGTTGCCTAAAAATGACTTACTTAGCATAAGTACTTAGCTCCACCCTTTCGCGTCACTTCTGGTTGCAAAAAAACAAGATGGCGTTGGCCAAAAACCAAAATGGCAATGGCCAAAAACCAAGATGGCGATGGCCAAAACACCAAATTCGAGGCTTCGAAACAGCAGTCACAAACCAATGGTTGCTTTCACATTGGCTCTATGCATTTCTTATACCCAATCTAGGTTAAAACTGTGCACGAATAGCTGGCTTTATTGAGTCATATATGTAGAAAACTCCATTACATGCCACTTAGGCCCGGAGCCAGTCGTGGAATGAGGAGGTTGTGGCTGGTGTTCATTACATACCCATGAAAGGTCACTTGTTCCTGGGTGTCAGGGCCAAAGTCCCAAGCCTTCGAGGGAGAGAAAATGGGTAGGATATGATTGTGTAAGACCTAGGAGTTAAATTTTTCACCTCTGTATGTATGTGACAGAGAGAGAGACATAGGAGAGAGAGAACTCTGACATTAACACGTTGCCATGTGGAGAGCCAGAAGCGTTGCTGGTGTTGGAGAGAAGGTCATGTACCAAGTGCTGCTGAGGGTTCATTCTGTGTGACTCAGAGGTGGACATACAGAGAGGGACACACACACACTGAATACCAATGTCATGTTAGACATTCAACCTAAGGCGAGTAGCTCGGCGAGTCTTAATTCATGCACTGGTCATAGGGAGAATAGATAAAGTTGGCATATAGATGGATTGGTTGATTTCTTTCTTTGTCCCTCCTCATAGCAATTCTCTTTTGTGCTCTTTCTTCCACTGCCACTTAAGTCTCAATATTTGCTTTTGGTTGAGCTCCTGAGCACTTGAATCCTAAGCCAACAGTTTTCACAGGGGAAGAAATACTCCTGTCTGAGGATGAACTAAAGTTCTCATCCTCCTCCAAAAGGCAGAAATACCATTATTGATGCGCACAAAGGTCAAGAGGAGCTTATTGATTGTCAGAGAAGGACTGTGAAATTCAGAGCTCCCCCTATATTTGTACCAAGTTATTCCCATCTCTGCAGCAGAGGATGTTTCTGATGGCATGTCTGCTATAAATGCATCAAGATCACACTGAAAACCTATACCATATATCATTCAAATGGTTAATGGATGCTGGCTGAAAGGCAAGACATCATTGCTTGCCATTTGATAATAAAAAGGAAAGGAAGATCGTGGAGGCACTTATGTGGTATTGCGTAATATCTCATCCGTACCTGAGAGCTTTAAAATGATATTAAGTCTACATCTTGTGTCTAGATCTATTTCACAGTGGACTTCAATAGGCTATTGCTGATGTGGGAAGAATTGTAAATTGATGAGCAATAGGCAGCCAAAATTGGGGCGGCTGTGGATCGGAGGGTAGAACACATCATCCACCAATCGGAAGGTCAGTTCGATCCCCGGCTGTTCCGGTCACATGACGATGTGTGCTTTGCTCTCGAAAGCTGAGCTATCGGTGTGTGAATGAGCATTTAGATCAGATTCTGATGGTTGGCACCTTGCATGGCAGCCTCTGCCATCAGTGTATGAATGTGTGTGTGAATGGGTGCATGCTGACATGTAGTTTACAGCACTTTGAGAGGTTGGACTGGAAAAGTGCTATATAAATGCAAGTCCATTTCCATGTACCAAAATAGTACGTCAAAATGATTTAAATAGATTTTTATGGCAATGATTTAAACATCTAATGTCCGGTTTATGATGGCAATGGTGAGGACAACCACACCTTAATCAGCTCATTGTAATGTAAATGATATTAATCACTAGATGGATGGTATAATTAATCTTTGAGAGGGACACTATTCTCTCTTTTGTCACTGCACTCACACTTTTGTCTGGCTGGGTTTCACCAAAATTATGCACAAGGGCTGATCACCGCAGTCTTTGTCAGTACTCAAATTATCTCCAAACTCCTGCTCCATGATGGTTGCATAGTAACTAATGAGAGTGCCGAGGCAATGTGTGAAGATTCACAGACGAAAACGCATTCTAATTGTTGGGAGAAATAAAAACACTAACTTTTTTGTCCTATTTTAAAATGAACTGTCAAACTTTTCAAATTATATCCACACCAGTGGTGGAAGAAGCACTCAGATCCTTTACTTCAGTAAAAGTAACCACACAGTAAAAATACTCTGCCATAGACTATTACAAACAAAAGTCTTCAATTCAAAATGCTGCTTGTGTAAAAGTATTAATAGCAAAATGTAGTTAAAGTAGCAAAATTAAAAGTCCTAAATATGCAAAATATCAGTGTTTAAATATGGAAAGGTAAAGGTCCTGAAAGATTTATTTTTTTAAATCCTACTGTAAGAAGATCAATAAAATGGTGCAACTTAAGGGCTTCAGGGGCTTTCACAGAAATATGGGCTTTTATTATATAAGAATGCATCATATTAAATCGTTTGTAAATCTAAGTAATTAGTAACTAAAGCTGTAAAATAAATGTAAAAAAGTAAAAAGTACAATAATTCCCTCTGAGATATAGTGGAGTAAAGTTGGATGGAAATATTCAAGTTAAACCTGCAGTTGGTAGAATGTTTTTGGTATCGTTTGTCAGAAAATCCATAATACCATTTCAGCATATTGTAATTCAAGTGTTAGATAAAACTAGTCTTCTGCATCTCCTCATGGCTCTGTTTTCAGGGCTTAAAAAAACTTGCCCGTGATGAGAAACTTTGGCCAATCACAGGTCATTTCAGTGAGAGAAAGCATTTCTATTGGCTGTTTATTCAACAGGGGCAGCTGTCAGTCGCTTGCAAACTTTCTCAGTTTGCAGCTAAACAAGATGTTTCTGAAAACAGTTGAGGCGCTGCCTAGTTTGACCGTTTGATCCAAGTTTGCAAATGACTGACAGCTGCTCAGACGGCAGACTCCAGCTCGGCTCTGATTGGTTGTTTCCGGTCGGTGAAATTTGCATATGCCATTTAGAGCACTGGAAGACACAGAAGCACAGCTTACTTGTCTAATACACGACTGACAGGATATATCTATATAGTGGCCATTTTATAAAAGTAGCATTTTCATCATATTTACTACCCACTGCTGCTTTAAGTAGAAGTACCTAAAAATTGTACACAACTATAGTACATTAGTACATGTATGTAGTTACTTTCCACCACTGCTCACACTATATTTAAAAGATAAGTTTATGAGCAAGTGATCTTAGTCCCCAGCTGGGCGATGAAGCCTTTAGTAGATTAATACAGTTTAAGAATGTACTGTGGATGGTTGGTTTGGGTATCGTGAAGCACAAATATAAATTGCAAACAAAATATGAGCACGACAATACAGATCACTTTGGAAGAGAGCAATGGTTAATCATACCAATCAAATTCTTGAGCTGGCTGGAAACGGTAATTACAGTACTCATAACGGCCACATTAAAAGTTTTAGTTGCTGAGGTCCTGTTGGAACTCTTGCAGCCTTTCTCATCCACAGTCTATAATAAGTCTGCTACCATATAGGGCAGACACGGACATAATTGTACACTTAGGATGTCTCTCGTGAGCATGCAAAGTCGCTCTCTGTCTCTCATGTACATACAGGCATTCTCAAATCCTAATCCCTCGCTATTCTCCAGGCATGCTTCCTCATAAACTGGTGTGTTAACATAGCCTCCAGGAGAAGTAGCTGTTCGAATTATGTAACAGACAGAGCAGAGGCAAACTCAACCAGGGTTCAGCAAGGATTTGACTCGGTGTTGTAATGGAGAGAGCTGGAGCGAACATAATGTATGAAGAAAGCCAGGCTCTAATGATAACAGTATTGATTTATTTTCACTACTTAGGATAAGATGATACATTGGTCTGACTTAAAAGACTCATCTCCGAGCTCCTGTTCCAAGACAATCTCATTAAAAATTGGCTTGAACAGGATGTGAAAAATACTAGTTCACTTGTGGTGCAGTGCATTAAAAGAAGGGACCTCGTTGCATATATAATAACTGCATAACAATTCAGACACAATCACCATTTAAAAATTCCTATTATTTTTAATGCTGCTGCCACATGAATGCAAAACAGTAGGACTTAATCAAGAGTTACACAAGAATAATCTGTCTAACTGGATGCATGAATAACTTTCACCATTTGTTAAACATAAAGAAGTACATAATATATAAAATATACTGTATATATACAGAGTATTTTTTTTCTTTTTTTCTGCCACTTGTGGGCAGCAGAACAACCTGAAAACACAACTTATTATCATGTGACAAAGTTGATATGGCAAATGTGCTCGCAAACAGTTGCCTAATTAACATTCGACAGACACAAAGCAACATTCACATTCATTTAGAGCCATTTTTATGGTCACCCAATTAATGTAAATCCAATATTTACTCTTCCCTTAGCCCTGTTTTTTCCTGAGGGAAATATCTGCCTGTTTAGCTGCTAAATGCTCCACTATGGTCACCAGTGAGTCACTGAATGTGTCTGTTTGCACTTTCGTGCTGGGCAGATTGGTATCCAGTGGGTTTATGAGAGCTTTTTTTTTTTTTTTTTTTTGCTGAAAATATCTGCTCGCTGGTGCTGGAAACAGGGTAGTTGGTAGCAGTGAGACTGAATCAGAACAATATGAGCAACACTTTTCAAGTCACATGTAGTCATTTGACTTATTGTTGAGATAAAAAAGGATTTGGCAGCATCTAAAGGTGTGGTTGCAGAATGCAAATGGAGTACTCCTCCACTCACTAATCCTTTTCCAAGACTGTGGCAATGCAAGTCGTCAAGTCCAAAATCATGCTTGCTTAGAGGCCATCTTTACCATATTACCACTACTTTAGGAGCAACAGAGGTCAGACAGCAGCTGCTGGTACCTCGGTTTTGCATTCTACCGTTCATGTTACCAGTTTCACAATTGTGTCAAGTAGGATGAAAAGAGGAGATGTCCTGCATCATCACTGCGTCAAATTATTGGTGCATAATACATACAGTGTATTATAGTATTATATATAATTATACAACACATGCACACTCTGT
Source organism: Pterois miles (assembly GCA_947000775.1). NCBI lineage: Eukaryota > Metazoa > Chordata > Actinopteri > Perciformes > Scorpaenidae > Pterois > Pterois miles. The sequence continues at coordinate 24,689,358 of CAMQGK010000052.1, forward strand.
ACTCACTAAAATTGAGCCAATAGTAACGTACGACTGTGCGGTTAGAATAGGTCATCGGGCAGCGAGTCTTGCAAAAGTTTTTGCATGTTTTCACAACTTTCAGGTTACCATCTAGACATGACCAAGCCAGTGTTTGGCTGTGCTACTTTAGAAATATGGCAATGCAACATGGCGGACTCCGTGAAGAGGACCTGCTCCCCATGTAGATATGAAGGGCTCATTTTAAGCTAACAAATACACAGCGACTCTTAGTTTCAGGTGATTATACACTAATGAAAACACAGTTATGATGATTATATTTCATTTCTGCTCATAGATCCCTTTAACTGTTACACACTGGGCCTTTAATCCAATGCTGCCCAATGCAGAGATATGAACAATGTAGCATCTGTAACTCCATCTGCCCTGGAGGTCAGCTGAACAGATATCAGGTCCACAGATAGTGGATGATGTTCACTTATACCATTAGTGCTTGTAGGGAACATTTCTATATATTTGTGACTGTCTATTTTAGTCATTTTTTTTTAATCAGGCATTGACATGCAGCGCCTCTTAGGCGGCAAATATTTCTATCCCACTTACTGTGTAAATGTTCCCTTTCATTTTTACAACCTGTTCATTAAACCACATCTTTTCCACCTGGCTTACTCTTTCCCACATGAAGAGATTGTAAACAACCTGCTACACTTATCAACAGATTCAGCAAAAAAAAAAAAAAAAAGAAGACCAGAAGCATACACAGAAGCTGTGTACATTACATATGAAAACAGAGACTACAGCAAGCTTGTGCTGAGGAAAGTCACAAGGGATGTTGGAGGGAGCGATGGAGGAGCTGATGTACTGTGTGAGTGGGGTACTGAAACAAGCCATGTCCTAACTTGCATTATTCATGTGAGTAGGTTTAGATACATGTGCCTCCCTATAGAGTTTCGGTAATCCATTTAGATTACACTGTGTGCCACTTGAATGCAGTAAAAGGACAGGCATTAAGTGGGTTGTTTGTATACTGAAAAGAGGATTTTTTTTATATCAGCAGTGATGATACATAACATATGGGCAGTTGTTTAGTCTTTAGCAGAACCAGTTGACTCAATGTGAATGATGATGAAGGTGAGTTTCTGTGATAATAATGGTGATCATGATGATAAAATAAGGAAGGTAAGAAGACGTTTCTTTCACTTTATATGAAGGATGAGGAACAAGCAGAAGAAAACTAGGATAAATATATAAAAGCAGCAACAAAGTGGCATTTTATAGCCCCCCCCCCATCACATGAGAGGAGCTGTACATTAGATCACTGTGAGCACTTGTCTCCGCCACGGGAATGCTGATAAGTTCAGGTGACATTTATTGCTCTAAGCGAAGACTTGGCATTTTGTTGTGTGTTGCTCACAGCACTTTCCCATCAATTTCCCAGCAACATGGATGTGAGTTCAACATTTACAAATGTGAATGTACAAGAATGAGATACAATAATTTAATGTAAGAACGATGTTTCTGGCAACTCTTTTTGTAAAGTGTCATTATCAAAGTAACAAATGAAGTGGCTGAAAGCTGCGTGTTGGTGATGTTGTCTTTAATTCATATACTAGAGCTGTGAAATAGGAGCATTTATCAATTCTAGCTTGTTCCTGAGCTGAAGACCCCCCTCTGTTGTTCAAGGTCTATTTATAAAAACAATAAATGAGCCTCTCCGAGTAACATGTTTCTTCATTATAATGAACATGAGCTCTGTAAATCTAACATACACTTTCCTGCCAACGCAAATATTCACCACATTTTATAAATGTGCAGCTAAATATAAACCCAACAAATGCACCATTTAGTTGTGTTTGCTAAACAGAACAATTTCCGGCTGTGTTAGGAAATTACTAAAAAAAAAAAAAAAAAAAAAAAAACGAATATATTTGGACCCATTTTCAAAGATTACTTCTTCTCTATAGGAATGAATGGTCTTGGGACTGAGATTCACTATCAAGACTTTAGAAACACAGAAAGCATTGTTGAGTTTTTTTTTTCTTTTCTTTTAACCCTAATCCTACCAACTGGTCCCCGCACACAGCACAGCCTACGCACTTGAGATTTAAAATAGAGTAGTAATTAATGTCATCCTACAGATGACATTAATTACATAATTACATAACAGATGACATTAATTACATAATACATAAATAATAAATACATAACTAATAATGTTTTGAGAAGAAATAAGTTAACATTTTTGCTATGATGGCTGTTTCTTACAGTAGTTTATTCTTAGGATCCCCAGGGACCCCAGTTGGTAGTGTTTGTGTGTTGAATAGTTTGGTGGGATGATGAGGGTTAAGATAAATGGCAATAAACATAAGAATATTTCTCTGAAATAATAAAGATCAGCTCAGATTTACCAATGAGTTAGCATTCACACACTTTCTAAAGCAAAAAAGTGATACTGAGCAGTATCAAAATAGCGATCGTGATATATATACAGTGCAATAACCAACATACAGGTGGTAATTATACTGGAGGTAATTCAGTATTTACTTGGCCGATAACAGCTGTAAACAAAGTCAATCAGATCTGGCTAACAAATCCAAAATACTGATGGTGAAAGGCAGTCAATCAAATGGCAGGCAGATGGCCATATATAAACAGGTGGAAAACAGAACAGTAAAGCAACAAGACAACATATACACACAGTATATATATCCTTCCAGTATACTGGAGATACAAGTACAGATGAGGTGTGACTGGTTGAGAAGGTGAACTCAAGCTGGTGGTTAGGTGAGGAATGGTGCACCTGAAAGAGGTTATATGAATTCAGAAAACAGGGAATAGCAAGAAGGAACTAGAGGCGGCAGAGGAGGGAGGAGAGGTAGACGGAGCAGCTGTCGCCATGACAGGATTACTTCAGGTTTTTGCGCAGTCAAATTCTCATAAGCTGTGTGTACAAAGATGTCTGGGAAAATGGTGACTGAAGCTGTGATGTCTGTTCTCACTGCAGATATATCTTTAAATCTCATCAGTAGTCTGTGCAACAGGTTTCTGCAGATGCCCAAACTATGGCTGTTAATTCTGCGAATACTCTTTAAATGTACTTTTCCTCCATGTTCCGGCATAGCGAGCAGCCTTGTCAAACTCTCTCATATTTTTACTTCACTGGATTGCTTCGCTTCTACAAATCTTTATCTTTCTATCTGCATATATTTATTTATGATCCTCTGACTTTTTTATTTCTTGCCACCAGCTGGGCTACTATGGTTAGGAGTGAAATATCCCCACAGCTATTGGATAAATTACTAGGAAATATGATATAGATTGTCCATGTTCCCAATAGGATGAACTGTGATAACTTTATTGGGCCTCTCACTTTTTATCCAGCACCATCATCAGATTATGATCTCTGGTTTATGATCAAATCCCTGCAAAACTAATGACATTCCCATCAGTGTCAGCTGAATGTTGTGTTTAGTAATTAGCAAGAGTTAGCATGCTAACACACTCAAAGCACCACTTTGCTTAAATATAGCCTCACAGAGGCAACAGCGTGGCTTAATATAGCACCCTTGTGGGTTCTTTCCTGTGAAAGGAATTGTATAGACACAATGTAGAAAGACAATGTGGGAAAATACAATTATATAACTGACAATTCAGCTTTGATTGGGGTGTATGCTCTCTCAAAAGGCTTTTTGAAGCTCTCTTTTGCAAAACAAGCTCTCTGTAACTTTAAAGCCAACTCCATTAAGCCATACTAAGAGCCCTGCAGCTACACTTTGTTGTATGTGAAGTAATTTCTCATGTGTTCAAGATCATCTAAACCTTTCTTGTTATACAGCTCACATTTGGATATTTTTTGAGAATAATACACAACATCCAACATGTGAAATACCAGCCCAATCGCATAGCAGTTTGTGAAGTCATGAAATTTAATGTATTGATACGTGTACATAGACCCAAATGACATATTTTTTGCAATGGTCAGCACAAAATTAATTTGTAAAATCCACGTAATTGTGAACCAGAAAGTACAGGTGCATAGGGAGGAGGTCGGGGTGGATAAGTGTGTCAAACAACACCGGACTTTCGCCCAGGAGACCATTGTTTTTGTTCTTTATTGTCAACAGTGATATGTTATGTAACTTCTGCATTTACGTTACAGCATTTCCAGAGTTATTTTAAACCAAACTGCGATCTTTTCCAAAACCTATCTGGTTTTTGTCACGGAACTTCCACACATAAGTTATGTCACATCTGGTGTTATTTTACCCCAAACGGCGATCTTTTCTGAAACCTAATTAAGAAGTTTTGTTGCCTAAGTCAAGCTACATCAATATTTTCATAACCCTAACTAACTAGTTTTATTTTGAAAAGACTGAGGTGCATCATGTGTTGCTTGACATTCATTGTTGAAAGTCGTGCTAAGCGTCACGAAAAAAAAAATTGTGTCTATGTATACACAAATCAATATTTTAAAATTCATGACTGTGTCACGAACTGTCATGAAACTGTTTAGGAAATACACCAATCACAGTACACACACGTACGCATGCACTTACACTGTCATAAAGTAACAGAGATGCACTGCTTTTGTCATTATTGATATTATAGACTTTGCTGTACAATTTATATCACAGTTCTAAATGTCAGAGGAAGGAAGGCATGTAATCAATTCCCCCAGGTTGAGCAAGCTCACTAGTAAGGCATCCGATTCACTGTTGCCTGTGACAGTGAATGATGGAGTGGATGTTTAGCCATCGGCTGCAGCTGCAGGTCTAACTGTTAAACAGCAGCATCTTGTTTTCTTGCCGGTGGGCAGAGCGTGGGGAATTGACAGCATATTGTCAGTGCACCATTTGCAGGGCAATAATTTCCACACCTGTCCTGTGTCAAGTGGATACATTCACTCATCCCTCTGTTTCACTCTCACTGTCTGGTCTCTCTCATCTATGTGATCTCTTTGCTTGTTTGGTAATGACACAAGGCTGGGGCCGTGCTGTAGGGGCTTAGACAGCAGTACAAACTGAAGTGGGTTAATCAGCACGGCCTACCATTTCAGGAGGCATCCCTGAGTTTACTTGCCCCACCGTCCTATTTGTTTTCGCGCTATTGTAACCAAGTTGTTTCCAATAACGACGGTTTATTTTGAAAAGACTATGTATGTAATGAACGGAAACTGACGTGCATTTTTTCATTATATATCATATGACGTTGTATGAGTATACGTTGTTATATGTACACACATACGTACTGTATATACATGGACTTACGAAATAAGATAAGATAAGATTAGATAAGATGAACCTTTATTAATCCCCGGAGGGAAATTCGGGTGTCATAGCAGCAGCAACAACAGTACAGATGAATACAGTGTAATAAAAAGTAAAAGAGAAGGTGCAATGAAGGAAAAGAAGGTGCAATGAAGAAAATTGGCAATAAAATAAATAAGTAACAGTAATAAGTAAAGTGCAGCAGCAACATCCTCACGAACATATCAAGAGTAACAACACAATCTACTGTAAGCCAACATTTTTCAAAATCTAAGATTAAAATACAATAGTGTTCAAAAGTAGGAAGGCCTAGCATAACAACATGAAATAGGGAAATAGTATAAGGAGCACCACAAATTGATGCAAAGATGTGTCCTTTCCAGCTGAAAATGCTGCAGTTAAAAAACATGCATGTATCCCGGGGCTTCATGAATCTGCTTCATAACGTACATCATTTATATCTATCATATCATTAACAGTGTTGCTCAGTGTTAAATATTCACTGACAATTACATTTGGCTTTGGCAAGTGTTGACTGGAGTATTTATCAGAGCTGATATAGCTCTAGGCCAGGCGCATATTTTTGTATTAAAAGTGTTACATTATCTCTGAGACTCACAGCTTGCTTGGCACAGAGATCACCAAGGATGGGAACATTGTGCCATTGTACTATGGGTGTGTGTCATTGAAGAAACAATGACCTTATAGTTCACAAAGCACACTTATGAATGTATTAATTAGTTTAATAGAAAGGACATGTTGTACGCAGATCAGTGAGGGTCAGGGACAGAGGAATGATCATGAACAGTCAAGGATGAGGAAGTGAATAAGGAGTCAGCATTGTTTTTTTTTTTCAACATTAGCAATAACTGAGACGCTGTTGAGTTTCATTACAATGATCTGCTTTTCATAAACTCCAAAGCACATTAAAGCATCCTACCACTCCTGCCTTGAATGTGCAAGCAGCTGCTCTGTGCTGTGTTGAGAGGATGACACTCATCATTGTGTGGGACCTATTTTTAGATTGTTAATCAAGGTAACATGTTCAGACTGACACACTCAGTATGATATCCCATAAAGTGTGAGTAGAGTGAGATTGCTTCATTTCAGCTCATCCACCCGTAGTGACCTAACAGAGGTCGAAATCACGGGTGTGCGCTTTATGTGTGTGAGTGTGTGTGCAGCAGAGGAGGCTGGTCCACAGAGGTAGAGGAAGTTTTGCCTCTAAATAAACCCTAACCAAATAACTTGCCTAATTTGCATTGATGATTTGAACTAATCATGACAATCGAGGAATAGTTTCAGCCCAAATTTGGTGTAGCTTGTTGTCAATCAATGACAGTGTCTCAACTCCAGGATCCAGCATAGGGGTGTAATGTAGAGCAATTATCTGTGTCTGTATGTGTTCATTTTGCTTACAAAACAATTCTATTCTAATTCTGTATTGGGATTTACATCAAAAAGTAAAAAAAAAAAAAAAAAAAAAAAAAAAAAAATGATTTCATGAAATTTCATAAACATCAAAGAACTTTTTTGCAACTCGGGCTTGTGTTTTGGGGCGCTATGGAGCCTGCTGGGTACGCCCAGGTTCAATCACTGCAGAACTTTGAAGATTTCGGCAGTTCTCAAGCATGTGCCAATTTTTGGGAGTTTTCATTCTTCTCAAGCCCCTCAAAAATGAAATTTCCCCGTAGAACAATAATAATATTTCCAAAAACAATGGGCTTCCTCGCACTTTGTGTCAGGGACATGTTGGGCCCCTGGCCCTTTTGTGCATGGACACTCATGATTCTGAAGTGAAACTAAATAAAGACTGTGTAACTGTTGGTCCAACAAGTTAAAAAGCAGAGCCATCCAGGCATATTCTTTCATTGTGATGGAAGGAGGCCCAGATGAAAATAAAGTTTGTATGAACTGATTATCATAATACACGAGAAAGCTGTTGACAAAGAACTGTGCCATGATAGCTCATGGAGCCATACTGCATAATCAAATATAACAGTTGGAGGCTGTGCATGTATTAGGATGACAGCAAGACGATTATGAAGTGTTGTTGAGTAAAAAAAAAAAATCTTGTCTGCTGTCAAGTCATCCAAAGTACCAGGGTTCAATATAGTGTTACATGGGATTAACTGACTGAACCCAAATGCAGAACACTGAGACAGGAAGCTTCACGGTGCAAATGAAGAATTTATTACCACAATACTTAATGTGAGTGAAAGGGCAGAGAGTGTCTTGGTCAGGGGAGGGCAGGGACTGAGCTGCGAGCCAGAGGATTGAACAGAGCAAGGCAGCGGGAGCCAGGCAGAGTAAGTCCACAAATCCCAGAGAGAGAGTCTTTGGCACACAGGCACATGAAACAAGACTTAGCAAAATGTGGCTGTAACAAAGAAAAGAGTCAAAAGGCTGGAATGAGACTTAGAAGCCGAGTCTATGATCTAACAAGGTGGGGGAGTTGTGAAGCCCAGTACTTAAAGCAGAGTTGATTGAGGATGATTAGCAGCTTGCCACCCGACACCCACACACCTAATCCCACCGCTGTAATCAAGCACACACCATCAAACAGAGAGACAGAGAAGCTCCTGGCTAGGGTGAAGCAGAGGGCATGACACATTAGGGTCATGTGGCTGCACAAGTGCCAGTTTCGACTGTTATCAGGCCATTAAAGAGGCGTTACTGGTTGCTATAAATACCATAGAAGTGGGTCAGTAGGGGCCTAATACGCCTGCTACAGAGATAAAGTGAAAGTGAAACTTAAAAGCAACATGTTCTAAAACTGAATGAAATATTACATTTTGAACACAAACAAAAGGGCTTCTTTAGGTTTAGGCAAAAAAAAACAAAACTTAAGTTTAGGGAAAAACATCATTTTGGATTAAAATTACAAACAGAAAGACAACTACACATTGTTTCACATGGGATGCAAACTCCAGAATCCTTGGTGTAAGTCCTGTGTTTTGTGCGCCATCCATTGTACCGAACCTTTACTTGTTATTAGGCCCCTATTGACCCACATCTGTGTATAGTGTCCGATAACACCTCTTTAAAACACCTAACAGTCTAATCGACTGGCACAACAAAGGATGTAATGTTCAAGTATCAAACTTAAAAAAATATCTAAACCTCCATGTTTTTACATTTGTCTGTTTCTTGTTCCTGTAGTATATTTGTTCACATGGCAAATGCACACTTTAATCTGAAATCTGAAAATTATGAGACAAAATCTGCCGTAATGATTTCTAAGTGGATCCATGGACATCTATCCCCAATCTGGTGATCTCTGAATCTTGAATTTGTTTTTTTTCCCAAGTCTCAAAGACGAGTGAATTACAGCCAGGACAACATAGCTAGCTGCTCCATTTGGGAGTATACTGGGTTGCTTTCGACTCTCTTTCTTACCAAAAAGAAATATATTCAAGTACACTATTAATAAGAGTATAGTTTGTTTACTTTTTATGTATTATGAGATATGCCTTACAAAAGTATACTTGGCTTATACTGATAAGTATACAGAAAAGTCTAAGTATACCTGTCTCATACTGACAAGTATATGGCAAAGTCTAAGTATACTTAGCTCTTACTGACAACTATACAGAAAGGTTGAAGGTCTAGGTATACTTGGCTTATACTAAGTATACACAAAAGTCTAAATATACTGGGCTAATACAGACAAGTATATAGAAAAGTCGAAGTATACTCGGCTTATACTGACAAGTATACACAAAAGTCGAAGTGTACTTGGCTTATAGGCATACTTGTACTTAATCGTTTGATCGATAGAAAAGTATAATTAAGTATTCTTGCCTTAACGGCCTACAGCGGTGGTTCTCAAATTGAGGGACAGGACTAACTATCATGAGCATTTATTGTGATTCATTATAGCCGATTACACAACAAAGGTGTTGGCATTTATATATCTTTCTGCTGCCTTTGTCAAACAACTGTACGAGTATTAAACAGTGATTTGATCAATGCTACCTGTTCACACAGGTGAAAAATAATATCTGGTCTTCATCAAATCACTGTTTGATAAACATGCAGTCACCAACAGCATCATCAGCTGTCAATGACAGCACCTGCTGGGTGACATAGAGGTGCAACTGCATAGAAATACACATCATGTGTTATAATTATGTAGCACTTTTGAATTCCCGGTTTCCCCATTTACATGCAGCTTTAAAAAGGTATCCACACTGGAGAACATTTTCAAAAAGCTGTATTTTGGTGGGTTAGATGATGCCTGTGTGGATTAAACGCCAAAAACAAAGAGAAGATGGTACATTTTGAAAGGTCTTTGTATTTGATTTTTCTTGACTTACACTAATTATGTGTGTTTCTCACAAGCTGAGTAGATTTACTCACATGGCTCTGTTGCTGTACCCTCTCATCAAAGCCTTATAATTGGTCTTGTGGGTCACTGTGGTTTGGCGCATGTCTGGCACTATCACACAGATTTCACAGTGCGTGGAAACCGCCAGATGTCAATGGTGCACAAGACTAGACTGCTTTATCACAGCATGTCACAATACGAGAAGTTGGTAATTGCCAAACAGAAGAGATGACGGGTGTGTATTGTTTTTCACACGGCAGCTGAACGTGACACTGAAAGCTGAAAAGGGGATAGCTTTGAGAGGGATAACGCGGACGTTACTCTTGGTTTGCAATCATGTCACTTTCTTCAGTTATCTTATTTAAGTGTTATTTGAGCTCAATGTGAATGTGCATTTCTTACAGTATAATCAGAAAAAATAAATCATTATCTTCATAGCGTTGCTCCTCAGTGTCTTAGGTTAGAGCTTCCTGGAAGTAGTACAGTTGGGAAAATGAAGAGAGGAGCTAGTGATGCTGTTGTGCTATTAAAAGGAGTTTTACAGCATCTATGCTAATGATAAAGCAGTACATTTGTTTATTATTTAGCCTTGTATTGTCAACTGTGAGAGTGAATTCAAGGAAAACATTAAGAGAAGGGAGCACCTTGATGAACTTCTACTGTAATGTCTCCCACGTGTGCATCTCCCACTCATAGAGATTGCATGCAATAACCGTGTGTCCATTTCTTTGTATTGGTATATGGGGTGTTATTCTGTGCACTGCTGCTCTGAGGATTTCATAAGTGTGTTCTACATGTCTGTGGCATTGCAGTACTAAGTGTTTTATTGCTTGGTAAGTAGTGGGAGAGCTCGCCAGGAGCAAGCAGGAAGAATCAGTCGACTCTTGTGTTTTATCACCCTCTACTCCTCTGTGTGGTGGCAGATCTTATATTTATATATGGAACAATGCAGTGGAAGTTTTCTGTCGTAGCCAGTCTGCCCTCTGTTTGATCGATATCAAACTTTAAACTACAATTACAATAAAGGGGTTCTTGTGGACACACTGTAAGTAAAATTGGGATTGTAGATTTCTTTTATGTATTCATTTTTTTTTTTTTTGCCAATGGCAATGCAATGAAAAACAAGTCTATAATCTTGCTCTCTCCCACCAGTTAAAGGGGTCAGTTAGGGCGAGATGGGAAGAGGAACAACTCCCTGGAAAAACAAATAACATTGTGAAGATTAGTGTTGACCATGATGCATGTTCGGGTTTGTGTAAGATGCACTTTCATTCCAGAGCGCTATGGGTATTAAGGCTTTCTGATGCTCACATCAAGTTATTATTAACTATTATTCTTCACTGTTGCATGTGTGAAACCACTTTTTAAATACTTTAATCAAGGAGTTTAACATGCAAACTCTTTGCAGTAGGACACAAATATGAAAATATTCTCATCACGCAAATGAAAGGACTGATTGTCTTGAAATAAGCGTGTTTTATAATATATACTGTATGTTGTATGTACCTGCACACCTTCATTGGGTTACAGTGCAATCTGCCGATGAGACTTGTGCCACAACTCCAGTAGGGTGAAGGTGAATGCAATTTCATTAAAAAGCTGGAAAGTGACATTTGAAAACCTCAGTAAATGTCAAAAGTCCAGGCATATTCCCCAGACCTCTGTGTTAACTTTTTTTCATTAGGACTATTTCATCTACAAGAAGTAGTCTAACTTAAAGAGGAGGTTTTCCATGGTAAGATTTGCTCATTTCCAGCTCCAACTTTATCACACTTGACCCTCTTGGCACCTTTACCTAAGTTCTTAAAAGCTATATCTGAAGGTTACAGGGGGTTTCATTCAAGACTGTTTGAATGACAGCCATTAAATTAAATGCTTTTAAGGTATGTTTCCTACAGTTAAAAAGAGAAAAAAATTATTTGCTTGTACTAAAGAATGGCTCTACAGTTAGCTAGCTAGCTAACATACCGCTCACATGACGCTGAACTCGTACACTATTCATAGCTACAGTATACCTACGAAATGGTAACAAAATGGTTTCAATGAGTAATTCACGTAATTGTGAACACGGAACTATAAATGGTGGCATACACTATGTACAGAGGGGGTTGGTGTGGATGGGTGGGTCAGATTTTCAGACTGGTGTTCGTGTCCCATGTGAAACCAGAAATCACTGTTGATTTATTTGTCATGTGATGTCTCTATTTAAATAACACCACTTAACCTAATCCTAACCAAGTCAATCTTTTCCTCAACCTAAGTAGTTTTATTGCCTCAACCTGAGGAAGTTGCTTCCTGTGAAGACGAAATTTTATTTTGAACAGACCGTGCACATGTAATGAGTGGGAAAAACATGCATGTTGCTGGACATTCGTAGGAAAATGAACATAAAAGGAGAAATCCATTTTTCGTAATCAATATCATATGAACTGTTGCATGAGAATACATCATTTGTCTGTGGTTTTGGTGGGTAGTACTCTGAAGACGGATTGAATTACTTTCCACGATACCACTCCATTATTATCCTGATATGATTTTCACACACGCACATGCACACACACACACACACGCAGTCCTACATTACAAACAGTGGACTACCATTCTACAACTATTATTTCCATTACACCCTTGCAAGCCAGTCATACTATAGAGGAGTGTGAAAAAAAAAACATTTGTAAGTTGTTCCCTGAATTGTAATGCTCACATACCTGCAGGTCCCATTTTGGCTATACAGTAATTACAATAAATGAGCAAAAGGTTTTAGAGATGATTTAAAGCATGACCATCAGTGGTCCTCAAAAATGTCCCCTGTTGACTGCTTGGTAACTACACAGAGGTCCACTGTTGGATAGGTAGGCAAGTGCGCACACACACACACACACACACACACACACACACACACACACACACACACACACACACACTCGCTCTCTCTGAAGCTGAAGCACCCCTGCGTCTCTTGTAGGTCAATCCGACTGTGAGGAGATATTGCTTCTTCAAGGGTGTCCTTGTTCAAGGAGATACTGTATGCAGGCCATCAAATCTGGACTCACACAACTTTGTACATGGACAAAGAAAGAAAAACATACACAAGACACACACACACACACACACACACACACACAGGATTTGTTCAGATGTAGGTTGATAACCAGTGTTCTGTACTCACTCAGTACGCGCTATCGATCCACAGATGTCTATATATTGCATTATCTCACTGTTGACAATGTGTATATGTGGTGTGTGCTTCTTGGTACTCTGTTTGAATAGCAATCAGCTTCTTCCTCTGTTCCCCAGACCTCCATAATGCATGAGATGTGGGCTCCTCCAGTGGATCAGTGTATTTGTGAGTGAATTGTGAATGTATGGTAGCCAAAGGACAGCTGTCCAAAGATTTAGCAGCACCAGGTAGGCAGACATTTGGCACGTTTGTGGTAAAACAGACATATAGCTACTAGGGCTGTCAATCAATTAAAATGCTTAATCACAAATTAATCACACTTTTTTTATCTGTCTAAAATGTAAAAAGAGTTTAAAGGGAAATTTGTCAAGTATTTAATTCTCTTTTCAACGTGGGCAAATATGATTGCTTTATGTAAATGTATGTATATATTTACCCATAAATTTGCCCAACAGGCAACAACAGCTGTCAGTGTGTTGACTTGACTATGACTTGCCCCAAACTGCATGTGATTATCATAAAGTGGGCATGTCTGTACAGGGGAGACTTGTGCGTTGGTGGTTCCTCACCAACATTTAGCGTAACTTTGGAGCTTTATTTAACCTCCTTCGCGACAAGCCAGTATGACATGGTTGGTACCAATGAGTTCTTTAGTTTCATATAATGCTAGTATATTCTAGTTGCTGGCTTTAAAACCCCTACAACCCCCTTGAAAGACTGATTACATTAATGCATTAAAGAAACTAGTGACATTAAAATTAATTTGCATTGACGTATTAACTTTGACAGGCCCAACAGCTACATATTTAGCTGCACAATAGCTCAAACACACATATACAATATACTGTATGTGCATAAATGACCCCCACATCTACAAGCACACATAATCTCTTCAAACAGGAGGACAAGTAAGCGGGACAAATGACATGCACAGACACAGACTAATTTCCCCCTCCATCTCTTTGGCCAGCTAACCTTCCATCTCCTTTGAATGACAGCTGAGAGTGAAACTTCCAGCAACTTCCTCCCTGTCTTCCAATGGGATTTAAAAGCCACCCTAATAATTTGCGTCATGCTCTGCCCTCTCTTCTCTTCCCCATCAACCCCCCACCCACCACCACCACCAATCGTTCCCCTCCCTCCAATTGCCACTCCACTCTACTCCTCTCCGGGGACACAAAAGGGTCTGCAGATGCTTCAATCGCCTCTAATAAATTGTATGTAGGCAGTTAAGCTGCACGACTGCCAACTGGCAAAGCTGCGAACCTCTGCTTTTGGCGAGCTCTGAGGAAAGGAGTTAAAAAAAAAAAAAGGTGCCTCTAAATTTGATTCACCTTCAGTAGCAAGCTCTCTTGAAGGCAATGTCCAGGCTAGAGTAAATGATGGAAGCACACTGAAGGAAATGGGGATATATAGAGAAAGAGAGGGATGAGAGACAGTGAAAGAAAAAGAGAGAGGGAGACGAGCTCTGTGATGGAAGTGGACATTAGACAAAGTACAAGAAAACAAGTCTGTGTGGGCATTATTGAAATCTGTTATCTAGTCTTTGACAAAAATGGTCTTAAGGGAAAAAAAAAATGCAAGAAGTGCGAGAGTAGTTTCTGTTATGTGAATTCAAACATATCTATCATAGTATTTTGGTCATAAATATTTTCTTTTTCTATTAAGTTTGATATTTTTTAAAATGTACCTTAATGGGAGATTTGTCAAGTATTTAATACTTTTATCAACATGGGCAAATATGCTTTCTTTATGCAAATGTATGTATATATTTATTACTGGAAATCACTTAACAACACAAATCAATGAGAAATTTTCCCTCACAGGTCCTGCATTTAGATAAAAAATATATACTCACATCATAACATGGCAAACTGAACTGATACATTTGCCCAACAGGCAACAACAGCTGTCAGTGTGTTGACTTGACTATGACTTGATCCAAACTGCATGTGATTGTCATGAAGTGGGCATGTCTGTAAAGGGGAGACTGGAAGGTACCCAGAGAACCGCTTTGCATCCACATGTTTGAGGTCAGAGGTCAATGCACCCCGATGCCATGCCAGTTTTTCGGCGCTGACATTTTGTAAAAATTTGGAGCATTATTTACCCTCCTTCATGGCAAACCAGTATGACGCGGTTGATATTAAGGGATTCCTTGGAATTTCAAGTTTCATATGATGTCAGTGTCTTCACTGCACTCGCTTTAAAACAGCCCAGCACAGCCTCAGACTGTGTTGAGACATTATCTTTGACAGCCCTACTATTTCGATATATTTTTAGATTTTGTTAAAGCGGTCAGTCTGGCTGTTGGGTTGAAATATATTTACATTATTTATTTTGGAGCAAAATGGGGCAAAATTAAACCCCTGCAGCCCCTGTATGCGTGTGCACAAGCTGTTCCAGATACAGAGCTGAATCCTAAGGACTTCATACACAGATCTCTCGAGACTGGGGAATATATGTCACTCAGCTCTGCGGGGATAGGCGTGTTTATTATTAGGCCTCTTTGGAAATGCTGTGCCCTATGCCAGGTTCCTCATACCCTGTCGCTGACGGCATGAGGATGGCGTGAGACAGGAAGTTGAAAGCCACTTGTTGTTGGAGGGCTTTTTCGGAGGAACTGAAGTAGTGGGGGGGATGATGTGGTATGGATATATGACTGAGCGGTGGGGAGATCACATTTCCTCCCCGTGAAAGGTATTTCAAAGAGTGGAGAGGAGAGAGGATGACACACACAGAGAGGATAGAGGTAGAGGAGGATTCAGAGGCAGGCAGCTTTCGGATTCAGTCCCACACTGCAAGGTCAGTGCACTATAGAAATCATTTAAAGGAACATACAGTATACCTAGTTCTCAGTATTTGTAAAATATCTGTCCGTGCTTTTTGTGCCAGTGAAATGAGCGCCCTTTTACCTGAATGCAAAATATACCAGTTTTGGAGATGAACACCTTATCTTTTATAGAGGAGGTATTCAAATGTGAACTGGCCCTTTGGAGCCCATAAAACACCTCAGAGGCTGATCCAACACCTGTCTTGTTCTCTAGACAGCTCCCTCCGCTGTGCCTGTTTAGTGGTAATGATCTAAGCCATTCACACTCACCACCAGTGTGTTCCCGCTCTTTTTTTTTTTTTTTTTTTTTTACCACATGCAAATATATGCAACAGGAGGCCCTCTGAGATTGAGATGGATAGTGAGAGAGGGAATATATAGACGAGAGGGGAAGCTATAGGGAGAACTAGATGGAAGGAGATTCGTGTAAAGGAATGAAGGGGAAATGGGAGATGAAATAGGAAAAAAATAAGATGAAAGAGAGGGAAAAGGGAATGGATGGGGCAGATGAGGAAAGGGATAAAAAGGGGGGAGCAGAGGGAGGTCATTGCTGGTGCTGAAATCAGAGACTGGAAGTGAAGAGCTGTGAGAATAAAAGCAATTTGCATCACTGCTCCACTGAGCTTTCCATTGCCTTTCATTTACCCCGTCCCTCTCTAAATCCCTCCCACACCTCCATCTTCAAGCAAACCCACCACACCATACCACAGCTCTCAAATGGAAAACTGTCTTCAAGGGTAGTGGGAAGAAAGAGATATATAACCAGTATTCACTATATAGTCATCCTCATTTTGAACCCTGTCTCTTTCTTCTCTCCCTACAGACTTAACCCTCTCTATCCCCATCTTCCTCCCATCATACCCAATCTCCCCCCGACTCTTCTCAATCTTCATTATCCTGCTTTCCTCAGGCTGTCCACTCTTTCTGCTACTTCTCCACTTCATCGTCCACCTCACACTCTTCCTTTTCGTCTGTTTCCTTTCAAAGCAACAGAATCAGTTATTTGTTCAAGACCTATCTTAATGTTTAGTTGAGAATTACCTCTTTTGGCGACATAAATATGACCCCTGCCTACCTTTCATCTATCCCTGTGTCAGTTTCCACTTGGTACATGCATACAGTCTTCCATCTTCACAAGAAACAACTTTCTTAGGTTTAAGCAAGAAGGCTACTTAGGTTTAGGAAAAAAATCGCCTTGGTAAGAATTAGCCAACAAAACCACTCAGTTACAATTAAGAAAAGATCATGGTTTGGCTTATGTACATAATTTATATGAGAAATAAATCAATGTTGACTTCTGGTTTCACATGGGACACAAACATTGGGTCCTTGGGGGAAAGTCTGGTACTTTTTGATCCACCCGACCCCCCGACCTCCTCACTATGCAGCGTTTGTCACTCTTTACATTTCCTGATTCCTGGTTGTATATTAATTACAAGTCCTGCAACAATTTGATGACCTTAGAATTGCAAAACCAAGAGGTTGGGGTATGTTTTTTATGTTTCCTAACCTTAATCTTTATTGTACCCAGACCACAATCTTTCCCTAACTTTAAAACTGTAATATATTATTCTTTTGGTCATTTGGGGGCAGAGGAAACAAGCTGTGAACACAATGGATATGTTATCATATCTTAGGTTTATACTTGAACTGTTGGTGATTTATACATCCAGCAGACATGCAGCAAAATCAATGTGTTTCTGGGCACCTGGTGAATGTGAGTCCACTTTCTGTTTTTGGTATCCACTATAGACAGAGGGCAAAATCTGGATCTTCGGCAACTACTTACTCCACTGTGTCCACCAGCTAGTTGCTAACTTTGCCTGTCTGACATCTTTGTTGGACAGGTAGCCTACTTTGGACATTCAGAGCTTTTTGGGTGAAAACAGCTGCCTGCTATTGCTGAAAACGTTATGTGAACAGTGAAAGTGAACTGAAACGATTGCAGGTCTCAAAACCAAAACAATAACCTGAAAGATGCTACAAATCTCAGTTTAGAGCTTTGTAGTGGATTTGTCACTATAAGTGACCTCTTTCAAAATATACATAATGATTTGATCCATTGATATAATATAAATTCTTTATTGTAGCCCCTGTAATCGAGCCATTTTTACCTAAACCTAACCAAAGATCAGAAAATACTCTTATGTGGTGTTATGAAAGACATTGACAACAGCTTTAGTTTGTTAGGTTTTTCCATCTCCAGAGACAGCACAAATGATCAATTACAAGAACAAGACCTACAAGTTTGTTGGAGGGCTCAAACAGTCCAAATAAATAAGTCTAATATTAGATCTTCATGCTGTTCTCAGCCCAAGAGAAGCCATGTGGTGCGGGGGTGGACGAGATGTGAGGGGTTGGTGGACAGGACAGCTTGGAGGATGAGTGGGGTTGACGAGGTCAGGGTGGGCAGCTGGAGCAGCTTTTTTTGGTTTGGACTTCCAATTGTTTGTTGTTCTTCACGAGTTTGTTTTTCTACAATACTGGGAAAATAATGCTACACAATATAGGCCGAGACAGGAATAGATTGTTCATATTCAAGGCCAATTTAGGGCACAGACGAGTCTTGACAAGTGCAAAGCATGTGACTTGTTATCCATTTGTGCAATGTGAGATGGTTACTTAATAACACTTTTGGCATTCATGAGTCTCCCCAGCAGTCAACTCATATCAGACTCAAACTGTAATATCCATGGCATGAAATGCCAATATGAGATTTTGCACAATTTGTCTGCCTGAAGGGCTGACTGACAGAGCATATACTGTATATATAGCATTGTCTGGAAACTTTGCCTCTGCCTGACAAATCTGCCCACACACAGTGACTTTGGAAGTAAAATGTGCCCTTTCAGTAATGAAACACAAACTTGAAGTTTGCAGGAGTAGCCTACTTTTGGAAGCACATCATCTGGATGGAAGCATAGAGCGTGTGGGCCGGGTCTTGTCACCGATTGTGGGTTCAATCAAGAAACAGAGCTCCAGGGAGGAACATGAGGTCTTCTGTGCACACACAGATCTGGTGATCACCAGGTGAATCCTTAAAGGTGCAGTGTGTAGGATCTGGCAGCATCTAGTGGTGAGGTTGCAGATTGCAACCAACTGAAACGTCTCCCATGTGCCAAGCATGTAGGAGAACTACTGTGGCTAACTTGAAAACATGAAAATGTGAATGGACCTATTTACAGCCAGTGTTGTCTGTTCTGGGCTCCCGTAGAAACACAGTGGCCGGTTCCGTGAAGGGACCTGTTCTGCATGTAGATATAAACGACTTATTCTAAGGTCATGAAAACACAAAGAAATCATATTTTCAGGCGATTTTACACCAAATAAAACATAATTATTCATATTATATTCAACTTCTGCAAGTAGATCCCCATAAAAATTACACACTGGTCCTTTAAGTACCAGTGGCACAGTGGCACGTGATCGAGCGATCACTTTGAACTTCATCTCACCTACCTACATCTAATTGTTATTGTCTGGCCATTGCTGCATTGCAAGCTGAAATTCACCACTCATCAGCTCAGCTTCTACCTGTTATTTAAGCCGTTTTCCTGACTAATTGTTCGTCAGGTTAACAGAAACACTGCAGTAAATCTTACGGCTATTAGTTTTCCTCATCCAGTGTGTATTTTTCAGTAAAACGGCAATACTTCAGACTCTAATTTCAGATTTTCCAACTGAACTTGAACAGCGCAAAAGTGCCTAAAGGGGCTTTTACCAAGCAAGGCTTTTCCATTTATGTTCCACAATCTGCATATTAACTATATTCCAATCAGTGTAAATATCAGTAACAGGCTTACATTTAGCCCAAACTGCTTTCATATCAGAAGGGACCCTGGTCATTATGACTAATTGAGGCTTTTCAGCCGTTTGTGGCTCGGGGCAAGATGACTCGAGATGATGAGGTCAGAATTTCAATATGTGTTGGTGAACAATCATAGGCCGCTGTATTTGCCTCTCAGATAGCTACGAGCTACTGCAGAGTGGTGATGACGGTGCCTGTCTCAGTGTACAGTGGGTCAGGTGAGCCGAGTCAGCATATAAAATAGAGATGTTCTCACTGTGTCAGATTGTACCCCGGCAGAGGAGCGCACCCTTGCAGGCTATTGATGATGATGTAGCACATGTCAAATCTGCTAAACAGCAGTGTTAAGTGTACTTTATACAGGTGTTTTACATATAGGATTGACTTTTTCTATTGAAGGTTTGGATTATTTTTCAAACCTGCAGACTTCTATAAATTATAGTTTTGGATTGAAAGGTTTTAGAACAGAAAATAACAAAAGGGGCAGATATGATCAAAATTAATCAGACAGGTGATTGATTAATTGTCTGACTGACCTATGAAATAATGTCTGAAATGTTTTTAAACAGATGAACCGTATATAAGAAGTAGACGTAGTCACCGTGACGTCACCCATTGGTTTGTGGACTGCTGTTTGAAAGCCTTGAGTCTGGCCGTCAACATAATGGTGTTTGGCCAGAAATGACAAGACGGTGGAGCCAAGTACAACCGAATGTTGAACAAGACATTTTCATATGACCAAAAATGTTAAAATTAAAAGAAAACACACTGCGAAAGGCTTACATTTTTTAAGACAAAAACATGGACAACTCCCAAACAACAACGCCATGGCAGCGACCTGTCAATCACACGGTAGCCACGCCCTAAAGCACACCCTGCTTTTTGGTCTATTTGACTCTAAGTGGGACCATAATTTACTAAATGAACATCATGCTGTGCCGAACAAGACTTGAAACTAATGACTGAGACCATAAAGTCATGTTTACAATGTTTACTGAGGCAATAAATCAAGTGAGAGGTAGACTAATTTTCTCATAGACTTCTATACAATGAGACTTCTTTTTGCAACCAGAGGAGTCACCCCCTGCAGAAAATTAGAAATGCAAGTTTAAGACAGTTCCTCATTGCCAACTGATTTAACACGATCAGTAAAAAATGTATTTAATTTTAAAAAAGGCAGCTTGGCAACATGGCATATTCTGCACTTATAAATCCAACATCACTCTTCCTGCATCACCCTCTGTCTCCTTTCCTTTGTCTTCCCATTCCTCCCCCCTTCTCTCTCCGACATAGTTTATGTACTGATGCTCATTATGACTGTTGTTATGACAGCCTCCCTTGCACTTACATGCACACAGCCGCTGCAGTTCTTCTAGTGATTTACAACCTCCTCCTCCCACAGAGAGAAAAGAGAGGGGCACACTATAGCGGTCTTTGACAAGAGCTTTATGTTCACGGTCAACTAGCCACAGTGGCACCTCCACAGAGCCCTTCCCACAATGCAAACCGTGACGTCCTCAAGTAGATAGGCCAGCAATAATAGGCTCTGGGGGATGACAATGGAAACATTCACTCTTTAATAATTACGCTCCACATCGCGTACCTTTTTACTCCATCATGGCTGTCAGCTTTTTTTCTAACTTCTCATGGCTACTTAAGAGTACTTCAGATTCAGAAGGTGGACTCTGTGGTGATGAGGAGAGTTGTGCATATGCCAGAATGGCTGATAACTTTTACAAATGATGCCTATTATGTGTGCTGGGGGCTGGCAAGTGATGTAATACATAAGATCATGACTCTTGTTATCTAATCCCTCCTGTTAATACTTTGGACAAAGACATATTGCAATATTACATATTTCATCCACAGTACCACATGGATTGTTTTCTTCTATCCTAGTTCAACCCTGGCTGAAGCACAAGAAGCAAACACACACACACACACACACACATAGCACGTGTCTATACTTACATGCATTTGTGGCAACATATTCTCATACAGCAGTATATTATCTTACAAAAAAGCAATTCCTTTTTTTGTTTGTTTTCTGTCCAGCAACACATGGCAATTTCCGCTACATGCATACAGTGTTTTCAAACTAAACATCCATCTCCACAGGAAACAACTTCTTAAGCAAGAAAACGACATAGACTGGAGAAAAGATAGACTTGGTTAAGTTTAGGCAATGAAACTATTTTGTTGGGCTTAGGAAGACATCAACTTGGTTAGGCTTAGGCAACAAAACTACTTAGGCTGGTGAAAAGATTGACTTGGTTAGGTTTAGGCAATGAAACTATTTTGTTGGGCTTAGGAAAAGATCGACAATGTTAGGATTAGACAACAAAACTATATAAGTAAGAAAAGATCAACATGGTTAGGATCAGACAAAAAAAACTACAAATTTAGGTTTAGGAAAATATCAACATGGTTAGGATTCGGCAGCAAAACTACTTGGGAAAAGATTGACTTGGTTAGGATTAGGCTGAATTACATGCTTAAATATGTCAGTCACATTTCAAATACATCAACGTTGACTTCTGGTTACACACGGGATACGTGACCTCCTGACCTCCCTCTATATTTCCTGGTTCACTATTACGCCAGTTACACACAAATTATATTTTTGGGACTGTGAATGTTCTCATTCATCCAGGTCATATTCATTCTGACAATAATTGAATCGAAGGCAACTGGACTTAGATTTGTCTCTGAAGACGTTTCGTCAGACTAGTGGGGACTAGTCAGACTGTAGCGCTCGAACTGATGAAGCCACTTGGATAAGGGGCGAAACATCTTCAGAGACAAATCTAAGTCCAGTTGCCTTCGATTCAGTTGTTGTCAGAATATATTTTTGGGATTTACACAAATTACAATACATTTCTTTTCGTAGGTACTGTATAGCTACAAACAGTGTATGAGACCAGCCTGATTTCTTATTTCTTAGTGTAGTATCAACTGAGACACTCTGTGTGTGTGTGTGTGTGTGTGTGTGTGTGTGTGTGTGTCCACAAGACAGAGACGCCTCTCTGATGTTTCATACATCACAGTAAACCCTCCCGTTTGATGGCGCCCATTGATGAGTGCAGCGATGGTAGTTTAGGAGGACTACATGGCAACAAGCATCTCTTCAGCCACATGTGCAGCGCTGCACAGCATGCCAGAAAGAGCAGAGTGTGAACTGTTACATAACCGCAGACTAGAGATGGAAGCGTTGGGCGGCCAGCACGTGCAGCCAAGACCCCGTTGGTGCAAGTGGAAAGCCACAAAGCTATTAGATCTCTCCAGTTGTAAAAGTGAGAAAAAAATTACAAGGATATTCTGCTATTTCCATGCTTTTATGCAGGAACTGACTCTTTTTTGTGGCAATCAGCCAACATCTTGTTAAGCCTCTACATACCCCTTCAAGTATTTTCATCAAACTAACTAAAATGAGGCATTTGAGCATTTCTTTCATATATGAAAAAAATGGAAGTGCCATCAATCCCAGACAGCTTTTAGCCTAGATTTTATGAAATCAGTCTATTCCCATTTCAAGTCCAATTATAGTGTTGAACGCTAGAATTGCCACTATTTATGTCTTTTGAGAAACTCAGTTCTTAAACTCGTGGTTGTCAGCACCCCAAGCCAAATAAGGCACAAACAACAACATGACAAAAGCTATTTCAGTCAAACAAGGGCTTTGCCGAGAAAAGCTGCTCCTGTTTTCCTGACTCCATCCAGTCAATATCCAAGCCTCCAGTTCCCAAGGTGCTGTGTGGATGTCAGATCTGTAGCCGACGGGCATATTCAAAAATGCACGTTCAGCCTCTTTGCCAGGAAGTGGATGTGCCAGTCATGACAAAAAAGTTCCCTGAGACAGCAAGTTTATTTCACTTAGTTTTTCATGGATGATTGGTAGGCTCCATGCTTCAGTGAGCTACATGAGCATCTGACTGCTGGCTTGACTGTTTCATCGTGTCCTAGATTCAGCATCAGGGAATTTCACTGCAAGTTATCAACGTCCTCTGTTTGTTTATACATTATTAACCTGTTGTATCAGGTTTCAGGTTTTGTGTGTCATTATAATAGGGGTGTCCCTGACTAAGAACTTACATCTCGAATCTGATTGGTCAAGTCTTGCCTATCGTCGACTGATTGTTGAATCATGTTAATTTATTTACGTTTTTGTTCATTAATTCCCCTCTCTTTAAGCTTTGTTGAGTCTGTTGAAAAATGGTAAAACCAGCAACAGTATTAATATATCAATGTATTGATTTGTGTACATAGACACAAAGTTGCATACAGAGGAGGTCAGTGTCAGGAATGCTCGTAAATTCCAAGAAGGAGAGAGAGAGAGAGAGAGAGAGAGAGAGAGAGAGAGAGAGAGAGAGAGAGAGAGAGAGAGACCCCACACGCAGAAAACCACAGACAAAAGATTAACAAAAAGCGAGCCCTTTAATATCGGACTGAATAATAATCTTAAGGTAATACAAATAATTATAAACAGTAACTCAAAATAAATATAAGAATAAACACAAGGTAACTACAAGAAAACTAAATATGCAGAAACCAGAATTAACACTAAACCCAAAGTACCCAGACAGACAGTGAGGAAATACAACTGAACAAAACACAGACAGGAGAAACACAGGACCACAAGGAGTGCACAGAGAGATATCAAACAGGATAAGAAAAGATACCTGGAGAAAAGAGACATGGAACTATACCGGGGAGAAAGGAGTCAAAGGAGAAATCCAAGGGGAAAAAAAAAAAACCAAGAAGCATACATTAAAGTGGATGAACAACAGAGCACGGGCAGATCACCGGGACTAAACAAATGAACCGTCAAGAACAGAGGGAAAAAAGGTGACTTAAATACACAAGGGAAAACGACCAGGTGGAAACTATCAGGGGTGGGGCAACAATCAGGGAAAGTAGGTCAGGGGGTGTGAACCAAGAAAACAGAGGGAAAAACACACAAGGGCAGGAAGTAAAACTAGAAATGATATGGAGACACAAGACTTTTCAAAATAAAACAGGAAACAACCCAAGACAAAACACCCAGACCAGGACAGGGAGTGAAACACAACTAATGCACTAGAACAAGAACTCAGTATAACAAAACACAACCAAATAATAAACTAATCGAAAAACTAACACAAAGAGTCCATAGTCATGACAGTCAGGGTGGATGGGTGGGACAAAAAATACCAGACTTTTGCTCAGGAGACTGGTGTTTGTGTCCAATGTGAAGCCACAAGTCAGTGTTGATTTATTTGTCACATAACTTACTTGACACGTGTCACACATTGCTGGACAAACAGCATGTAGGAAAATATGTTGTTGAAAGCCGTGCTTCGCGTCACAGGAAATTTGAGACTGTGTTGAACTATTTCTTAGCTGCTGTTTCAGAATAATTGACACTGTTTGTTGTGCGTTGTGTGTGTACACTAGGTACATCACTTTAGTACTGAAACAGAGTTTTACACATGCCAAACAGATTTTTTGAAACCTGTATGGATTACATTAATAATTGCTATTTAGCCATTGTCCTTTCCCCTACTTTTTGCTGGCAACTGTTGATCAGCAAAATTGCATGAAACCATAAGCAGGGATTGCACCACCCACATGTACATGCATATATATTTGCAACCTTGTGCACATGCTTGTAAAGCATGAGGTAACAAGACTCAAAACCAACCAAAGTATATGGCTGAACCGTGTATGGTCAGTCTGTGAATTAGTGGTTAAATTGTTATACAATTAGTTATTAGTCATAGCTTTAATGCTAATCCAGCAGTGCATGTCCACCAGGACCAGCAAGGACACGAGGGAACGCGTTGCTCCACTCAACTGGGCATTCAAGCAGTGACATACCCGCTTGAAAGCACCTGATCAGTCCTTGGTTTTCTGCTCGCAGTTTCAAACCGGACACAACATGGCGGCCTGCTTGTAAACTTTCGGTTATTCCGTCTAAACAATCCACCAAAATCTACTTCTTTTAAGCGAGAAATAGGCTATGCCACTGCTGAATCTTGTCCAAGTTTCATGAGCCGGACATGTTACACTGGACTGTTCTCCGCCTTTTTCATTTTGAAAGACCAACTGTCAGTAGGAAACTCCAACACTTTGGCCCACCAATCATGTAACATCATCACTCAGTGATAGACTTTTGATTATGTATGGCTGTCTCTGCGGTCCAGCCAACAATTATACAGAAAAAAAAACTAAAAACATTGCTCTATAGCACAACTAGTAATCAAAAACTCTACGGGGTACCTCCAAGTGTCCAAAAAAATAAATAAATCCACACAAACTCGCCTCAGTAACACAGCTGCAGACAGGATTCTTATTCATCATATTCATGCATACGATGAAGACACGTATGCATATTAGGTCCGACACACTTTGATGTCTGACTGCTATGTAAAGCAGACATATACAGTCCCTCAACGCGATATGTGCTGTCTGCGTGCGACTTGATGTGATGTGAGAGGATGGTCTATTATTCTGGTTGTGGGAGGACAGAGAGAAGAAAATGGGTGAATATGTTATGCAACTACAACTGTGAGCTCATTTCACAAGCAATACTTAATCCCAGAAAGACAGCTACTGTCTAAGCAAATAGAGCATATAGGAAATATTTTTGTCAAACTGATTTTTGAGGTTTGCTTGGAGGTAATTTTCATTTGTCTGGTACATGTGGTCTCTATATCGCTATCTCTATAGCTATATCTATTTCACATAGATACACACAATAAACCAAACAAGCAAGCCACACATATTTTTATCATATATTAACAGACCCGTACACTCTCTCTCACACACATGGACTCAAAGCATCTGTCTTCGACTCTCCTCCCATCTTTGACACACTGTACACACTCTTTCACACTGTCTGTCTAACCCCTCATGTTTCTATGAAAAGACAGAATTCCCCATTGCGCTGTACTGAGAGTATTTTGGCCTGTACTCCTACTGTTCCATTTGCTTTTAAGTGAACTTCATCCAATATTGAAACCCAGTCTGGTCCAAGCTGAGAGCTTGCAGTGGTGCAGAGCAGCTGTGTGAAATGGGTGATTTTTGGAATAACTGTGTCTTCCGTCTCTCTTTTCTCTCCATCTCTCTCGTTTTACCCATCTCTCTTCCTCCCTCTCCCGGCCACTTTAATCCCCACTTCATCTGTCTTCTTCCTCTCTGATTTTCTGGCTCTTTCCCTATCTCCCTTCCCCTCTCTGTCCTCCTTTGCTCTGTGTGTGCTTTCAGGACTACACACTGACGATGTACTTCCAGCAGGCCTGGCGAGACAAAAGGCTGTCCTATTCTGAGATCCCCCTCAACCTGACTTTAGATAACCGGGTGGCTGACCAGCTCTGGGTCCCCGACACGTACTTCCTCAATGACAAGAAGTCGTTTGTCCACGGTGTCACAGTGAAAAATAGAATGATCCGACTGCACCCGGACGGCACCGTACTGTACGGTCTGAGGTGAGATTTGATCTCTTAAAATAACAATTTTGACTGCACAGCAAGGCCAAATAAAACTGTCTCTCACATACTTGATACACCAGATAATGATAGACAAAACTGCATAAATTGTTGTAATTTCCACTTCATGTTGTCAAACACTTCACACAGTGTGTATTTTGTATTTAAAAAAAAAAAAAATCAAATAACCTCATCGAAAAGAAATCAAACTTCTACCAACTTTAACACAATAAGTCCATGATTGCTGCATCAGACTCATTCTGTAATTAGCTCATTAGAGCCAGATGAAGAAAACTACTGATGTGAGGTGCAATATTGCCCCTGGGCCAAAATTACAATGTAGTGACCTACTTGTATCCTCATTAACAGGACATGTGCACATCACCAACTAACGCTAACACTGTAACACTAAAGTCAACTCTTTCACCAAGTATCTGCATAATTTACATCACCACCAAAAGTGTTAAAAAAAAAAAAAAAAAAAAAAACGCACATAAAGTTCAACTTTCAGTGTTACAGCACACACATTTGCTCCATAAATTGATTTCATGTATTCTACTCTGAGAAATAATCAGAACCTGAAAGAGACAAATTTAGGCTATATTTTATATTCTCTGGGCTTCATGAGTATGACGAATATCTTTGCATTAAGTAGTTTGAATGCTTTATTTCTCCAGATTGCCAGATGGAGAACTTATATTTTACAACCAGTCAAGCTGTTATATTTTAAAGCACCCAAGCTGTTATATTTTAAACCACCCAATCTGACTGTTATCAGGCTATGGGATAGGCGTCATCAGCATATATCTTTCCCATGGTTGTGGGTAGTAGCCTACTACACTAATAGTAGGTTCACAAGGCTGTTATCTATCTATACCGTATATCAACCTACTATGATGTAAAAGGGAAACTGAAACATACACATAACATGTAAAACTGAATGATACTTCACATTTTGAACACGGAAGCTTCTTTAGGATCAGGGAACAAAACTACAACTTTAGGTTTAGGTAACAAAATTACACTCAACAAACACAGGCCTTTCAACAAGGAGACGCTGAGGGTCTGACAAAGCATCAGTATGTGATGAGCTGTGATGAGATGTGTTGTGGCAGGTGGCCAAAGTGGCTAAGCAACCTGCCACTCAAGGGGCAAAGACTGAACAACAGCTCAAGTTACCATTACTGCTTTTGTTTCCTTCGTAACTTACAAACACGTCTTGCCAAATTAATGACCAAACAAACAGGGAGTAGTGCACTAATATAATGTCTGTTTGTAAGGAAGATAGCTAATTAACTGCTCAGCTGCAACACCTTAGATAGCATAAAAACTTTGCTGCAATTATTATTACGGCCACTTTAGAGACTGACGTGATCCACGCTCTTCAATACCACTGATAACAAAACACTGTCTGACCTTGGCCTGTGAGCTAAATCTCCCAGCACAAGTTTGTTTTTTTTGTTCCCCTGTCATTGCTCAATCATATGCCCCTTAAAAGGCTGAACATTTTAGATTTTCTTCCTCCCAATATTAAAAAGCTATTAACAATGAATTGAACAGTGATGCTATTATTGACTGCAAATCCCTAATTGTGATTTCTGTTGGAATTTGAGTGAAGTCTTGTCATATGATTGAAACATCCATTCATCTTAGTCATGTTTCCTACCAGAGAACAACTGAAGAGCATATGGCTGTAATTTTTACAGTCCTCTCAAAAAGTCAGTGTGATGGATGAGTTTCTCAGACAGTGTTGACACGTCAAAGCCACAAAGACTTGAATACTACTTTTACAAAACATCACATTTGATCTTTTCTTTGTAAGCATTACTTTAGATACTATTCTGACAAGACCTGAAACTAGACTGAGATTTTCTTCTTGCGTGATATGTTAATATGACATGTCTCATCTGTTTTCCAGTTGCCAGAAACAAATCCCCTATTGTACCATATAAATTGATTGACCTATTCCACGGAGTTTCAACCTCTCAAAGTTAACATGATTACAGTGCACTTCTCACACCTCACTGATGTCTCATCAGTTCATTTTGCTAATAGGCCTCTGATGCCCAAACTATAAAAAGTTATTGAAAACCATAACATCTTAATGACCATCATGGCAGCTCGTTGGCACTGTTGTGGGAGAGTAGAATTAAATATATATAGAGAGAGACAATGAGACAAAGAAGGAGAGAGAGAGAGGGGTGTTGAGGAGAGGATTAGTGAGTATATTGCTCTCTTTGGTCCTCGTCATCAATGTTGTCTGTCTTAGTTACTCACCCAGTGCCCTGTTAGTGTTCAGCATGTTACACAAGGTTGCATTAGGTCTCTTTTATTGCCTTCATGTCAACCAAAGAAACATCTCTGCCCACGTTTGATGGAAGAAATGTGTCGAAGTACAAGTGGTTCTCCACACTTGAAAAACAACAAAAGGGTAAATAGTTGCTGGACATGGCGAATGTTGTAGCTACAGCAAGAGCAGAGGGGGAAGGAATGAGAAGGAAGAGCAATCAGATTATTCAGAGATGAAGAAAAGCAGGAGATAAAGAAAGAGACGCGTATTAAGGAGATCCTACAGGCAGCTTCTTACCCTCTAAACATTACATGTTCTTGGATTAAAATCCTGATCTCTTTCTTGCAACAACAGTCACATTTTACTTTTCATTGAACAAGTGCTAAGGCCTTGAGTAAAATAAAGAAAGAAAAAGAAAAAAAAAACTGTGAGAATGATACTGAATGCAGTACATTGCTCATATTACCCACTTGAGGACTTTTCATCCAAAGAAAGGCATGGTAATTAGCTCCATAAGTGTATTATTGCAAGGGGCAAGAGACCTTCACTTGAATGCATTGTTCAATTATGCCAGAGCATTCACAAGTGCAAAGTGAATTAAAATCAGATTTTTAGAATTATTTTTTACGCTCTGATGCATTTTATTGCCTTCAGATTACATCAGAAATCCCTTGGTAAAAACCTAATATGCCTGTCCAGCTTACGGTTGGTTTACTGACACAACCATTCTTCCCAGATCATAGTTGGGATTTAAGTAATTTGCAGACACTTGACTTGATGAAAAAGAAAAGCATGACACATCTGATTCCTACACACAGTAAATACAGCTTCAAGGCAGGTTATTTGATGGTGTCGTCTTTTTGTATCTTGTGGGAATAAAGGAGTTTTCAAAATAAAATTGTGACATCTTCAACATACTGTACCCTAAATAGTGTCAGTCCCCTGGGAAATCAATGACATTTAACACTACAGCAACTTCTGCTATTCATTTAATAAGAACTGTGCTTCAAGACATCTGAGACAATATGCTTATTGCCTCAACCATCAAATGTAGACAAAGGCATACAGAAGAAAGCTAGAGAGGCACCAGGAGATTGGGAGGGTCTGATTATACTGAAACATAACTCAAATAGTACAAATCATCCCTGTGTCAGGGCATTTAAGCGAAAACGGATAACCTCAGTATCAGCCCAACCATTGAATCCAATATGCAAATGAAAAATCCATAAGCACTTGGAATATGGTTTTGCATAGTTCCCATTCACTGCAGAAGTTATGCCACAAAGTCGGTGCAAATATTACTTTGGATGAAGTGGGATTAGATTGAAACTGGGAGAAGAAATCCATCACCTTTGACACTCAATATCATGTAAGTAGGATGACCAGATTTTTACAAATCCTAAATTGGGTCATGGGATCTTGCCCATGTCAGTGAGTGCACACAAATCCATGCAACACATGCACATACAGCATATTACGACTCCCTGAAATCCTAATACAAATGATGTAGTTATTTAATTATGCCGATAAATTAGATTAGACTATATGAAAATTTAATGGTCCGTAAGATGAAAATTGGGTTATTGTGGAAGCTAGTAGTAAAACCATGCACCAAATAAGATCAAATATAAATAATATAGGTTATGCATATTATAATAACTATACTGTGACATAATACGGATACAAATGTGAATAAAAATATGTGAAATTCTGAATACATGCATTCATTATAAAGTTGATATTTTGTTCTCAACATTAATTGAATAGTTTGGGAAATGGACATATTTGCTCCCTTGCTGAGAATTAGATGAGAAGATCAATGCCACGCATCTGTGCAACGAGAATGGCATTAGATCCAAGATTAGCTTAGCTTCACATAAAGAGGAAGAGGAAATAGCTCCCTAAAGTTCACAAATACACCTAACACCAAACAAATTTCATGTTGTGTTTTATGAGGAGTTAGTTGCTGGAAGTTTTTCTCGGCAAATGAGGTTGACAGGAAAACAGTGGAGACGCGGCACAGAAGTGGTGGGCGGACGAGTATCAAGAAATACAGTAGTTACACCATGTAACTATGTAAGTGCTGCCTGAGTGCTCTGAGTAAGCAAGGTGAAAAGCCAATGCCCAAAGTGACGACAAGCATTAAGTTACCTGGAAGAAAAGCTCTTATTTAATATAATAATGTGAAGCATATTTCTACTTTCTGTTAACAAAATCTAGAGGATGCATTTATTTTTTGCTTTTCTGAGAGAAATTAGCATATGCACGCGCTGTCTGATTTTAATAATCAATATCAGGTTGGCAAATGCCAGAAGATTAACAGAACATTATGCCTTCCAATATTAAATAGCTGTGATTTTTGTTGAATATCTAATTAATGTTACAGCATCCGAGTGATTTGGTTCTGTGGACATCCTACTCCCTATGTTTTCTTGGTAGGCTGTAGGTGTGAAGCAGCTGGCTATGGGGGATGAATGCTCTCTGAATGCTATCATTATCTTAAATATCAAATAATGCAGCTCTGGCATGTGGCACATTGTGTGTCTGAATGAAATTCATAGAAATCTGCCAGCAGTGGAATGGTTAAGGTATTCAGATCCTTTATGAAAGTAAACATAACTGTGTCACAATGTAAAATAGTGTACTGAGAAAACAAAACATAAGGAACTAATGGGGAATGTGAGCTGGGATTACATGGTCATGACAGAGGTTAGCTATAAAGTTATCCTATGATTTGTACGCGTATATAATGTCAGAATCTGCAAGTGACTAAGAAAACTAGAAATGATTGCTGTCAAATAACTGTTTAGGAGTAAAGCATAGAAATAGACATATGACGTAGCATAACATGACTTCTCAAGTAAAGCACCAGTATGTCAAAAATGTCCAGGTATCCAAAGACAGATATATATGAATATCATTATTTGATCTTTCTGGGAAAGGCAAATAACTGTTGGAATGAACATTATAGAATGGGACATGGGTCAATGGATAGTACAATAAGTGACTAAACATATACTGTAATTATCTTTAAGAACAGTACTTAAGTAAATATACTTCGTTATTTTCCATCAAGCATGTCTGTTCCAAGTATGTGATTAACAGTCAACACATTTGCTTGGGTTGACTCCCAATGCCTGCTGGAAACCCTTAAGGCTACTTGGCCCTAATTTGACCCCACAAGTTTGATCCATCCAGGAACAGAGTCTTCGAGCACAATCTGGTAAATATGGAGGGTCACTGCAGGTGATGCAACATATGGGGCTCAGTCGGTGCAGTTGGCAGTGTCCTCACTCCTCAGGCAGTAACCAAGCAACCAAGGACTATACTAAGACCGAGTGAGAAATGTGGCTGTGCATCATTTAATGGATAGGACAAGCGGGGGAAGTATGTGAGGGTAAATGGAGAGTGAGACAGCTGCAAACACAATCAGGCACTTACAAACATGCAAGCACATCCACGGAGAAACAGCAACATAACAAACATGCACAGGGGCATACATGCACACAAACATGCATAACCTTTACCTTTCCCACACTGTCTTTTTAAAGACTCTGCCAGAGGCACTTGCTCTCAGTTCTACACCGCTGACTCCATCTTGACACAGAGATCAGAAAGTTGCCAGAAAGTAACCGGCAATTTACTCCTTGGTTAAACACTTGGAAGCCACAGATCCCTGTCACCGGCAGCAAATCCATCAGAGAGAAATAAATGCTGACAAAGGCAGGGGACAAGAAGGAGAGAAAAGGAGAATCCATCTAAACCTCTTAGGCTCAAACAACCTCCCTGTCTCACTCCAGGGGGTGGAAACCCCTGAGGTGTGTAATACGAAGCAGCATGTTAATGCTCGAACTCTTCCCTTTGAACTTGGTTATTGCTGTTAAAAGGCGCCGTTATGACAGTCCCCTCACTGTCTCACCTGACATTCTCTGTCCTCAAATTTTCTCTCATCTCCTCTCTTTTCATCATTTCACTCCTGCAGTCTCTTTTGCCTTGCTGCCCTCCCTTCATGTGGATATTTAGAGCCACAAGTCATCAAACCAAAACAACAAAATAGGCCGTTTGTCAGTAAACATTTAAAAAGAGTACAAACCACTTAGGGTTGCAAAAGAAACCATTATATGGGAGAAGGGACATGAAGTTATACTTATACACAGTTATACAGTTTATACTTACACAAGCCCTGTGAACAAACAGCCAATGGACATTCATTATTTGGCTGCAAGAGGTTGCTTGCTAGAAACACATCAACATGTTTTTTTAAAGCCTTTTAATGACCAATAATCATGTTTTCCTCTTAATGGCCACCCACTGTATGTTCCCAACATTTAATTTAAGACCTACTGTAGCTTTTGCACTCTTCTAAAGTAACACAGCAAAAGCAATGATGTGAAACCATTTTTCAAACCCAGGATAGTTTGAGATCTCAAGATGCAATAGGCGAAGACTGACAAACTATAAGTAAAGTCAACTTTATTTATAAAACACATTTCATCTAACTAGAAAGCAAAGAATCTCAGTCTGCCTGTTTGTCTGCCTGTATATCTCCAGAACCATTCATCCAATCTACTTCATACTTGACAGGTATTTTGCGAGGGATCTAAGGACTTGCAGTGTTGAATTTGGTGCAATTTGCACACGAGTCACATTAAATATTAATAAAATCTGTTTTAACAAGCGAACAGTGCTCTAAAAGGCCACATGCTCCAAACAGCTACACCCCGAATGGCGAATAGTCGGTGAATACACTTGTCTAGTCTGCTTGTTAGAAATGTATGGATTGTAATTTTGATAGAAAGTTTTAAAATATTTTAGATTGTAAAAGGCTGATTTTGTGAGATGTAACAATATATAATATACAGAGAATGATTTGAAACCTCAGATGAAGTAATGTCAGTTTTCTGCTGATATTTAGACACTGTGTGGGTGAATCCCCCTGTATTACACTGAGTGTCTTGCAGTCTTCAATTTACACCCACCACCCTCCAACTTGCATTTCCTAAATTTTAATTTAGTCTATAAACTGGAATTAATCGTACTTTGTATCCATCACAAAGCAAACAGCTGATATTCATAAGTTAAAACAGTAATGAATGATCATGTCATGACTTGAGTTATGAGGCACAATGTCTGCTGGTTTTTGTTCTGTTTTTGCTGTTTTGGGGAACAATTTTTTGGGAATTCTGGCCATGTCTGTTTGTGGAGGAGGCCGCTAAAGACCATCCTTGAGGGCGAGAAGCTCAATATTGCAATAAATATTACCCCAGGCTACACCATTTTTTGGTTAATTCCAGTACTCCTTCGAACAAAATTTCAAGAACTGTGAAATAAACATTTCCCTTTGATTTTTGCTTGATTTTGTTTTGACCTCAACGGAGTATATCACAAGGACTGTTTTGAAATGGGTAGGCGTGGTCCCACCTGTTTGCCATATGGTGCCTGTGGTGAACCTGGTTGCCTAAACACAGACACACAATTTACACTGGGATGCTTTTATAGAGAGAGACAAGTTTGCTGACAATTGTCTAATATGCAACTGCTTGAATCTCCCATGGCATGGATTTTAGAAAAAAAATAGGTTATTAGATATTAGTGGCTGTTGGTCTGAGAGAGAGAGAGAGCAAAGAGAGAGAGGTGCAGAGACACACAAGGGTGATTATCTCTGCTGTGTAACACAGAGGATTGGACTCAAGATGAGCCTCTCCTCTGGCACAAATTTATCTATGTTGTCAGGTGCGCCTAGACGATTACCCACCATGCTGTGCTGCTCTGTGGCAACTCCCTCAGTGGGAGTCAAGTTCTCACATAAGACCAGAGCCAGGGAAAGAAAGGAAGCCTATTACTCACAGCCTCGTCCTTATGTTCCCTTCACAAAGTCTGATGGACAACATAACCTTATCTATCGACTCATGGCTGGCTGCTGCTGTTATCCCTTATTATCCATCCCTGTCTATTTGTTTTGATAGACTTTGGGAGGCTAAATGTTATTATGCTGACATATATACTCGAAATATGATAGTGACAGAAAAGCAAAAGAATAGTTCCTTGGCCACTACTGTTTAGAGCTATAATAAAAGCACTCACCATGATAAAACTAGGGCTGTCAAAGTTAATGTGATAGTAATGCATTAACACAAATTCATTATAATGCCACTAATTTCTTTAATGTTTTAACACAATTGTTCTTTCAGTTGTATAACCCTCCCAACATGGCCATTGTCAACAGGGCGTCTTGACCTCTGACCTCCAGATATGTGAATGAAAATGGGTTTTATGGGGACCCACGAGTCTCCCCTTTACAGACATGCCCACTTCATGATAATCACATGCAGTTTTGGGCAAGTCATAGTCAAGTCAGCACACTGACACACTGACAGCTGCTGTTGCCTGTTGGGCTACAGTTTTCTTTGTTATGATTTCATCATATTTTTATGCTAAATGCAGTACCTGTGAGGCTTTCTGGACAATATTTCTCAGTTTCACATTTTTAATTGATTTCCAATAAAAAATACATACATACTTTTGCATATAGCAGTTTATTTGTTCACTCCCCTGTTGAACAAATGCTATTTTCAAACAGATAAAAAAAAAAAAAGTGTGATCAGTTTGCAATTAGTCGCAATTTATCATGGACAATCACACAATTAGGCGCAATTAAATATTTTAACTGACTGACAGACGTAGCTAAAACATGTCTTTTTGAAAAGTAGATTAGATCAGCAATGATTCCATACATAACTCAGATTTAAACTGTTTTGTTTCATTTGCAGTTCATTTCTTACAGTCCATTTGTCCTTTGTCAATAAATTTGCAGTTATACATTTGAAGCAGCTCTTCAAAGGCTCAGTGTGAAATAATTCAAACAATGCTGAAATCACTTCTATAAATGTGTCTGATATTTTCATGCGCTGACTCATGTAGACAGAAACTAAGTTTGATGTCAACTCATGCGGTGCTTCTAAAATAATAATAAAAAAAATAGAAATAAATACTCACTAGAGATAAAGTAAATAAGTCACCTCTGACCTGCTAAAGAAACATTCATCACTGCCTGTACTGAAATGGCATTTACCATAGCCAGGTTGATGACATGTTTTCGTGTCAAAATTGGATTCTGCAAGAACCTATTATGCTCTTCCCTCTCAATACAATCCAGGGGTTAAGAAGTTAAAACCTGAAAAGCGTTTTGAGCGGAGACATACATAAAAGAACCTCCCACAATCTCCTTTATACTTTTTTATGCATACAACATCATGCTCAACAAAAAATGTTCACAAAGCAAACCACAGTTCAACAGACGAAGGGAAGGACAACTGCACCAAAACATTACACTTGCAAAATGCCTTGTAAATCACATAAATAGATAAAGCTTTTTGACATGTTTGAATTTATATAATGTCTTACAGATTTGTTGTAACAGCTATTTTTAGGAATAATTCGTATGAAAAGATGGAAACAATCTTAATTCTTCGTCTTGCGATCTTATTAGTAGCATTTAATACAAGCAGTATCTTGACTTGTTAAGTATTCAGGATGTTGTCAATTTGTAAAACACTCCCTTTCACCTCACACATTTCATGATAATAATGCACTAGTCAGAGTACAAACACTACCACTGTTATCTCTGGCCTATTGCTGCCACCGCTGCCCCACAAAGTTTGATCCCTGCTGTGATTTACATCTCAGGTGGGGCCTGACAGAGGACCCACAGGATTATCCAAACAATGCTAAAACTGGGACATAAGGATTAGCTCTGGCCCTGTAATCCCTAGTGGAGTTCCCACCACTGCTGCCTCCTCCCCCCAAACCCTCGAAGGCTCCTGCATCGATGGGTGGAGGTTTTAAAGATTTCAAGTCTTTAGTTACTCATGGTTAAGTGGATGATAAATGCTCATTGGAATTCTGTGAGATGTAATTATACATACTTTGGTGAATGAAGTTAAACTTAAGTTAACATTTTTCCATAAACATATAAATACTATAATTCATGACACCATTAAGACCAGAACCTAAATTCTACTTGTCCTACTGAAAACATGTAGTTTGCCATCCATAAAAGTCTACCAAACGCCATGACTAAACATATTGCGTTGTTTGTTTTCAGAATCACGACCACCGCAGCTTGTATGATGGACCTCAGACGGTATCCACTGGATGAACAAAACTGTACACTTGAGATAGAGAGTTGTGAGTATTCCCTCTCCTTACTTATTAATTACTTTCTTCTGTCATTGATTATTTTGTTTCTCTTATACACTGGCATGACCTCAGTTTTTATCAGTCACCTATCAGGAGCTATATGTAACTGGGCCCACTGTGGGGCCCAATCATTTGTGTTTTACTGTAGTACAAGGATTTACTCAGAATTTTAATATTTTCAACATAATCCTTCCCATCCAATTTACTGTATTTCCCTTGGTAAAAGTAGAGGCATTATTTCCTTCCTAAATATACCCTCAGCTGAGTTTGCTCCTCAGAAAAAAACATATTGTATCAGTTCAGATAAATCTTATTGAGCTGTTTTTACT
Source organism: Pterois miles (assembly GCA_947000775.1). Classification (NCBI taxonomy): domain Eukaryota; kingdom Metazoa; phylum Chordata; class Actinopteri; order Perciformes; family Scorpaenidae; genus Pterois; species Pterois miles. Next base: position 24,727,040 of record CAMQGK010000052.1, read on the forward strand.
GCACAGAAATTGGTTCCAAGAAGAAAGGTCTTTTTCAGCTACACTGATGTGGCACACAGACTTTGGAAAAAAAAAAATAGTGGGAACATAATTTTAATCAGCCATCTTTTACAGCAGATAGAGTAGCTCCCATTAAATGAGCTAATGGTCATAACTCAATTCGTGCCTCTACCCGAACTGGAGCAGCAGACTGCTTCCTGTAATATGCGCTGTCCGTGGTGCTGAAGTGATAAAGTGGAGCTATTGCTAACGTTGTCCAAGGCTCAAAGCTGCATCCCAGTTTCAAATGCCAGCGATTTACGAGCAGTGCATCATACGAGGTGTCCTGGGAGTGCTGTGGCACCTCAACCACCTACCATTTAAGCACAGCATACTAGGTTTTAAGGTTTGAACGCATCCCAGGACCTTTGCTGTATAGAGAGGCAAAATCACGCCCCTTCTGGTGGACCACCATGGGACCTTATTTTGGAAAAAATGGTAGTCAACAGCAAAAGACAAATACATTTTTTGATCCTGTCTGAATTGCAACATGAATCACACATGATGTTTGTCAATATAAAATGTATTTTTGCAAGTCAAGACAGTTGCAGTTTGTTGTAAAACTGTTAAAGTATAAGACTGAAAATGCCTAATTAGAAAGACTACACATCCAAAGGTGACGTAAGTGACGTCTCTCTCTCTCTCTATGATGCCTGTGTGTTTCATACTGAGATGTTCTCGCATGAGCAATGGGTCTAGCTCATTCTCTCGCTTCCCAGCTGATAAAAAGACCAGGAGTCGCTGGAAAAAACACATCAGGTAAGATAATGTCCCATTTGTGTGGGGAACATAGTTACATTAGCTAGCTAGTTAGTTGGTGACGTATATTGTGCGAGACCAGAGATGTAGTTTACTGAGCGGTTTCACACAAAACTAAATGACACAGACAGACTGATTTTCTTAAGTTGTAAAATTAGCTTTTAAATTGACAAACATATATGTGATTTCATGGCACAATTCATACACGATCAAAAAAATATTTGCCTCTCACCACTGACTACTTCATATTTTTTACAGAAATAAGGTCCCATGGGGGACACCAGAAGGGTTGTCGCACTATCTCCATTAGTGTCTTTCATATTTTCATGATGTTTTTCTATGGGGTTTTTTTTGTTTGTTTGTTTGTTTTATTTTATGCAAAAAAATACATGTTTCATTTAAGATTTTTTCATGGTATTATTAGTTAAACCTAAATTGGTTCTTCTTCCTTTATAACTTGCTATGCTATCTGCAGCTCCAATGGCAAAGACCTCACCTCCTTAGTTTCTTGCACACTAGAGAGGGATGAATGTAGTAGTGAGGTAGAAGGGTTGCCCTCACCATTCATCCACCATCAAGGGGAGTTAAATTTGCTTGCAAACTAAGATAAACTTGATCACTCTTAGTCCACAGAAAACCGCAAATGCATCTGAAAGTAGTTTCCGTGTAGAGATGGTTAAAGGGTGTTACACTCAACTGTGCAAGTGAGCTGGAAGGCCTACAGCTGGTGCACAAAAGGAAATAGAGCATAAGGAGCACAAGAGGTGATCTAAGTTTTTTTTTTTTTTTTTTAACTCAGGATTGTACAATGCAGTCAAACAGTGAAGTTCAACAGAGGTCTCATACTACCAGCAATGTGGTTGTATGCTGCACTTGGTTTGACTGTTATCAGGCCATTAAATAGGTGTTGTCAGTTGCTGTAATCACCATAAATGTGGGTCAGTAGGAGTATGCTACACCTACTATGGTGTAAAAGTGAAAGTGAAACTTTAAAGTACCATGATCTAACTCATAAAACTGAATGAAATGTTATGTTTTGAACATGAACATGAAAGTTTGTCAAAAAAAAAAAAAAACAGGTTTAGACAACAAAACTACACTTTCTTTGGGTTTAGGCAACAAAACAAAACTGTTAAGTTTCGGAAAAACACTGTGTTTTGGGTTGTAATATCTACAAACACAAAGACAATTACACATTGTTCGTTTCACATGGGATGCAAACTCTGGCCTCCTGGGTGAAAACCCTGTGTTTGTGTCCCATCCTTTGTCCCCAACCTCTGCCTCATATGGACTTTCACACTGTCAATACAACAGTACTTGACTTCCGCTTCTGCTCCTGTCATAGTTAATACAGTCAATAGAGGTTGCTCTTGTGTTCTTTTATTCCTTCTTTCAGTGATTTACCATGTGAATCGATGATAAAACCTACTAGTGGGTGTAGTAGGTCCCTATTGTACCCCATCTAATGGGTTTATAGTGACTGAAAATGCCTATTCAATAGCCTGGCGACAGTCTAATCGGTAGTAACAGTTCCTTTTTTGAGATTTTTTGCATGCTATTGTTATAAAGATATCACTCTGTACTAAATGTGAGAATAAGACCTGATACTTTCTGTATGCAAGGCTAAGGATGCATACAGCTTCATTACACAATGTGCTGTACCCAGATACAGTCCACTTGTCCAGCAGCAGCCTGCTGACTTCTGTGAAAATATGGTTACAGAAATGCATGAAGGTTCTACTGCACATTAGTCAGCTAATGGACTAGAACATGTTGGTTTTGCTTTGTGCATGATGTGCACCAAATGTGATATCAAATGTTGACTTAAAACACACATTACATCCATGTTCAATATGAAGAATTGAGGGCATCAGGACTTGAGATAGGTGTACAGTCGGGTTGGCAGTAGAAACTACTGAAGAGGAAAACTTAAGAAGGAGAGAATGCCAACAGAGAGGAAAAAGAAATCAAGCTGGCAGATTAGTGTGAAAGTTATGTGGAATAGGATGAGAAATATTCTTGTGTAAGCTGGTAGGCCAAATGGTTGAAGGGAACCAGGAAGGGGCAAACCAATTAAACCTGTTTTTCAACAGACTTGACAAGGTGACCCCAGGGAAGCTACATACTGTAGGCCTCCCTCTCCTTTACTGGTGACAGAATAGTTGGCATTGCAACTCATCAAATCTAAAGTGTCTAACGCATCACTGACCCTGGTGACGTCGCGCACTTGTCTTTGAACCCCTTGTGAACCTGAAATTAGGGACCACTGTCCCCAAAGACCTGCTCACAGCACAGGCCTGAGGAGGTGCCTCACGTCTCTTAAAAACAATATAGCAGTCATGTTCCTATTGTACACGTTTTGTTTTTCTAAAAGAGGCCTCTGGTGATAATATTTGACTTGATTTCTCCAAAGATTCAAATGTCCTTTAACCCTTCCTGTTTGAGGTTGGATGTAAGCATGGTGGACAGTGTCAGGAATAAATAATATGTTTTACACAAGTATTGCAAATATTATATTTAGAATAAGGACTGTCAATTAACATATCTAATCTTGATTATTTGCATGATTGTCTAGTTAATCGTAATTACTTGCAAATTAATCAGTTTTTATTTGCTCAAAATGTACCTTAAAGGGAGATTTGTCAAGTAATTATTTCTCTTATTAAATGGGAGTGGACAACATGATGCTTTATGCAAAGGTATGCATATACGGTATTTCTTATTGGAAACCAATTAACAACACAAAACAATAGCAAACATTGTCCAGAAACCCTCACAGGTACTGCATTTGCCATAAAAAAATATGCTAAAATAATAACATGGCAAACTCAAACCCAACAGGCAACAACAGCTGTCAGCAGCCACGTTTACATGCCCCAAATTTCTCCAATTTGATCTGAAAACCCCTGTTTACATGGATGCTAAATAAAATGATCCGATCAAGATGTATGTAAATATATGTATATATTTACATGTATATTCGGAATGAAATTTCCTTCCAATCGGGCCGTATCGGATCTGAATCTTCTGATTTCTGTGTTTAGATGAAACATTTTTAATCCGATTGGGCCTTTATTCCGATTATTTGTGTCCATGTAAATGAAGCAAGTGTGTCAGTGTGCTGACTTGACTATGACTTGCCCCAAACTGCATATGATCATAAAGTGGGCATGTCTGTAAAGGGGAGACTCGTGGGTACCCATACAACACATTTTCATTCACATATCTTGAGGTCAGAGGTCAAACACTTTGAAAATGCCCATGCCAGTTTTTCATCACTAAAATTTTGAAAAAGTTTGGAGCTTTATTTAGCCTCCTTCACAACAAGCGAGTCTGACATGAAGAAGAAGAAGAAGAAGATCAACCTTTATTAGTCCCACAATGGGGAAATTCAATTTACACTCTGTTGTTTTTTTTTTTTTTTTTTTAACTCATACATGGTACATGCAGACCTGAAACACACATACATGCATTAATGGAGAGATGTCAGAGTGAGGGGGCTGCTCCTGACAAGCGCCCCGAGCAGTTGGGGGTTTGGTGCCTTGCTCAGGGGCACCTCGGCAGTGCCCAAGAGGTAAACTGGCACCTCTCCAGCTACCAGTTCACACTCAGTTTTTTGGTCCATGTCGGGACTTGAACCGGTGACCCTCCGGTTCCCAAGCCAACTCCCTACAGACTGAGCTACTGTCGCCCCCAAAAATGGTTGGCACTAAGGTATTCTTTAGGCTTTCTAGCTTCATGTGATGCAGTATCTTCACTCTAGCTTTAAAACTGAGCCTGTTAAAACCTAAAAATTGCAATTTGTATCAATGCATTAAAGAAATTGGTGGCATTAAAACAAATTTGTTTCACTGTGTTATCACATTATATTTGACAGCCATATTAGATATATTAAAAAATAAGAGACATTTTCTATATGTGGAAGAACACCATTTTTGCTGACTAACCTAGAGGAAAAAAAATAGCCACCAGGAAGGAGGAACATATTGCAGCGGTAGTCTGCAACTCATGCTACTGTTCAGAGGATGACCTTCATTTCGACATACACAAGACCGCTCACTTGTCACCTATAGTTTCACCTGCAATTGGGTGCAATGAGCAAAAAGGTCTTAATCAAACTTAAGTGGGAGCATGATACGCCTCTGGTAAGATGGTATAGACCTTGTAACTGCAAATGTTACCTCATGCTGTGCAGCGTCCATTTCAACTACTTGTTTGACCATGGTTCAGGGAATGATGGCAGCAAGGGGGGAGACAGAGAGGACACTGGCTGTTTACAAATGAGCGCTTCACAACACAGCTAGTCATCAGCACCCCGAGCACACATCCTTCTCCTCTAATTTGGTGACAGGCTTAAAGTTTAAAACACACTGGCTGGGGAGTTGTAACTGCAGCTGTGTGTGTGTGGGCATGCATAGATGTGGATGTCTGTGTTTGTACAGTATATGTGGAGATGAAAATTTGAGAACAAAATGCACACACACATTGTCCTTTGTGAGCACCAGAAATTAAGGGGGGGATCGCTGCTGTCTAAAATCTAGTGTTGTCTTTAATGACTTTTCTTATTATCCTGGTATCTACTTGTAATTCTCTACCTCTTTACTCACTGTCTCCCCATCTCTCCTCTTCTTTCACACATTTTCCAGTGTCATAATTTTGGCTCTTTTTCTGTCTATTGACTTGTTAGTGAATGTGACTGCTCCAGTGTCTCCTAATATCCCCGTTACTGAGCCACTGAGTGATGCCTGTGATTTAATAAACGTTGACAGGTTGAACATAACGTCCAAGAACTTTTATGGATCAGGATTTTATCCCTTTGTGCTGATCTTTTCTAATTATTTTTGGCAAAAAGTTAAATTGCTGACCCTGGTTTAATTATGAACTTTTAGTCACGTAATAAAAAAACTGTTTCATCACAGTGATTGCTGTATCAGCATGGTTATTTTGTGCGAAGAGGGATGGAGCCGCCGTATTGTTTTCAGTTCTACAAGACAAATCATTCATCTGCTATCATTATGAAGTTATCACACAGAAAAAAAATCTCAATAGAGAATAAATCATTTTGAAATTCCTCTTGATTCCCAACTTGCATCTGTCACTTGTTGAATAAAGGATAATTCGAGAAATATTGCAAACACTTCTGAAGCCACAAAGGATATTACAGTTGTTCTGAGTCTGGAGAAAACAGCATCTAATGTATCAACTGCACTGTTCAATATATGCACTTTGTCTTTGCAATTCCTCCTTGTAACTGTACCATTTTATTCTCATTTATGATTGTCCATCACATCAGGACTTGATGGATGGACATGGATCGTGTCTCGTGTCTCGGGGGCGGCAGTAGCTCAGTCTGTAGGGAGTTGGCTTGGGAACCGGAGGGTCACCGATTCAAGTCCCGACATGGACCAAAAACTGAGTGTGAACTGGTAGCTGGAGAGGTGCCAGTTTTTTTGCACTGCCGAGGTGCCCCTGAGCAAGGCACCAAACCCCCAACTGCTTGGGGCGCTTGTCAGGAGCAGCCCCATCACTCTGACATCTCTCCATTGTTGCATGTTTGTGCATGTGTGTGTTCGGGTCTGCATGTACCGTGTATAAGTTAACAACAGAGTGAAAAAATTGAATTTCCCCTCGTGGGACTAATAAAGGACTATCTTCTTCTTCTTCTTCTATACGTTAATCGCTCGTAGCACGTTTGACATGAATTGGAGGTTCACACAGAAACGGGGATAGGAAAAATAGAAAACCTCATGCTTCTAGTGGCGGGGATGGAGAGATGTAAATGATTCATTCTGGATAGCCCAGGGACTTTTCCCACCCTGCCTGTGACTAATGGATTGGTGGATTCACAAATTGCTCACCCATTTTGATTTTCGAGCTTTGCAAGAATAAATAAATAAAGAATAAGAATGATTAACGAATAAATACATAAACATTTCACAAGTGTGTGAAAGAGAGTCTGCCTGTGGATGGAAAGAGTAGGCCTACTAGAATACTGTTACTTTGGAGAAATTTTAAAATACATTAAGTAGCTCTTACTGGAGAGGGTGTTAAATTTATAGTAGAAAGTGGACTGACATGTCAACATGTACAGATCGCACCACCAGAGCCCTAATGTCCAATCAAATGATAAATTCCTTTCCTATAGGCACTTCGCAGCATGTGCATACAACTGATTATCAGTTACACAGCTGTCCTGCTCAGCCTAGCTGAAAAGAGGATAAAACTCAAGACAATTAAACCAAAATGGCCAACAATAAATACAAAGAGCTATGGACACTGCTGCAGGAGCAACAAGCCTAATTAAACTGCAGGAATGAAGAAATCTGCCACTTTAACATCAGAATAAAACATCACACAGGCAACCAACACAGAAGTAAAGACAAGTTAAACTCCACAGCAGCTACAAGCCACAAATGTGGAGCAAATAGAGAGCCTGCATAGGTTTTGCATATATAGTGCACATATGTGCACACAACACTAGCAACACTGACATTCGCATCTGGAGGGAGAGTTTATCACAGAGTAATTTACTACCTACAGTTTTACCTCTGCTCCCCCAAACAGCTGAGAGTTGTCTTGTAGGCAAACAAAAGCTATTTTTATATTAAGTGTTGTTCACAAAATGCATTGTAGCATGTAACCTTGAGCCATAGACTGTATATAAGAAGTGGACGTAGTCACTGTGATGTCACTGCAATTTTGAAGCCTTGAGTTTGGCGTTGTGGCCATTGCCAGCTAGGATTTTGGATGTCGCCATTTTGGTTTTTGGGGCTACTATCATGTTTGTTTTTTTGTTTGTTTGTTTTTTTGTTTTGTTTTTGCAACCAGAAGTGGCATGAGAGGGTGGAACTAAATACAACCAAATAAGACATTTTTAGGCGAGCAAAAAAGTTGTAATTAACAGGCACATTGTTACGACAATAAAAATAAACACTACAAGCAGACAACAGTCACCACTAGTGAAGCATGACTGGTGAGCATGACATCCATTTTGTATCCAACACAAAAACAGCTACCACGTAAATAACAGGTCAATATCAAAACAATTGATTAAAAAAAATTGAGAGCAATCACATCGACCTATAGCGCCACTTTCTCAATCTTTTAAAATGGACTTAAAGCATATTTAAAAGCTTTTTTGCCTTGCTCCATTCTAAACCTAGGTACAAACATCTGTAGAACATCTGTAGAGCGCAGGCCATACTGATTGTGGTTTGTGCACATGTATGCACACAGATACGAAGGAACCAGTCCAAGGAGCGATTTATGTTTGAAAGCCAAAAAGCAAAAATGCAAAAGTCTGTGGACGTACACTGATTTTCTCATAGAATTTTACACAGACTTCTTTTATTGCAACCAGAGGATTCGTCTCCTGCAGGCATTTCCAGGCTTCATTTTTCAGACTCTGGAGTTGCCCACAGGCCCTAACACAGGCTTTGCATGCACTCATAGAAAGAAAACCTCTTAGTGGAATGTTTCAAGATATTGCCAAAACACAGCAAAGAAAATGTTGTGAAACAAAGGATGTGGTTGAAAGATAAGTTGTACCTCCAGCTTAAGAAAACGTCACTGGGTTCTCATCCCTTCATTCCAAGTTTATCAATAGGGCAGAGCTTTGAGACAGTATATTAGAGCTTTGCTCATAATCCAGATCTACAAACACAAGCCATAACTAAGATAGATGCAAGTCATAAGAACTACTACGCCCTGGATATGAATATATTATATCATAGAAGATACAGAGAATATTTCCTTGTTCCTCCGACTCTGCTGTTATCTATAATGTTGTTACAGCTCCAAGGACTTCATAACAAAAATGCAATGCTATTGCTGTCTCATTTTTGATATGAGCCTGTAAACTTGGCGTTAATGCCACACTACGTCAACCTCACGTTCAGCAGTACTGGTTAAGGGTTGGGTTTATAACCTCTCAAGCTAAGGCCTGTCAGCCTGTGTTTGTTTTGTTACTACTTGCTCAGCATCTCTATAATGCATGCGTAATCCAGGACTTCAACTGGCGTAGTAGACCACACAAGGTTTTACCTCAGAGCAAGGAAATACCATTACGTGCATTATTCAAGAGGGTTAAACCTCCTGATGTTCTGGGTCACTATTACAGTAATGCCATTTACAATGTACAATATATACGCTGCTGTGCGGTAGCCCTACATTCACTGGAAGCTGATTCTAGTTAAAGATGTAACATTGACTTCACAAGTAGACCAGCTGTGCACCTTTTCAATAAATCATAACCAGAGTAGAGTCACTGAGTCGTTAAACACCGAATACCACACAGAAGCATTTTTGCCCTGATTAGCTGCTGTAGCATATGTGTGACTGCAGATGGCTCTTCAGGAGAGGGATTTGCGAAAGCATCGAGAGAGACGACAAATTAAGACAAACTTGCACACACATGCACAAAACGACAAAGACTTCCCTGTTTGTTTCTGTACACGGCGAGATGGGAGTGAGAGGCACATTACGACTGATATTTCACACAGCCGCCGTGCACTCGCAATGAAACTATCATTTCATTACAGCATCTCTACCAAGTAATAGTCATATTTTCTGCACCAGCGATCCACATCATATGGACAGAGTTGCTTCCACAGTCTCTCTCTCGCTATCAGAGCCCGTTTTTAGAAACTGCACAAATCCTCCAGGGTGTGAATGGTTTTCCTCACTCAGGTTTGCAAGGCTTATTTATTTATCTTATCTTTTAGATGTTCTGTCCCTGTCCGGGCATGCAGTCGGCTGCAGCTTTCTGTGTAAAAGTTTCGAAGACATTTTTTAATTGGACACCAGGAATAACATTAAAGTCGCTTTGAATTGCGCGGAATCAAATATTCATCTGAGACATATTTGAGAGTGGAGTAGTCTTCTCGGTTCACAGGGGGTTTGATATGACATGCCTGTGTGTTAGGACTTCTGTGTGTCCATACGGGCATGTGTTTTTATGTGTGCGTGTTTACCTGTGGACATGCACCACAAATCGTTGGCTATTGAGATGCATTAAACTGACATGCATTCCCTCCAGGGTGACCACACCCCAACAATCCAAATGGTTGTGTGGGAAACGTTACCAAGGCTGAGAGGCTGTCTACAATTTTTGATGAAACATCTATCTGACTTCAATAATAAACATTTCTATTCTGCCTCGTATCTTTTAACATCTTTATACTTTGTCTCAATGTATTCATAGATCAGCTCATCTCTTGTTGATCCAGTTTCCCCCTGTGTGAAACTGAAAGATAACTGCCAAATTTCACTTCCCTTCAACCTTAAATACTTATAGGTAGGTTCAGTCTTTCTAGTAGCCGCTCTTCCTTGTCTTTGTGGTAGTTTCCATCAAATTCGCCTAAATCTGTATAGCCTGTGACTTTGTGGTGATTTTCTCCGTTTAGTATAGCGTAGCAAAGGCGGTGAAATGTTAACCTGCACTTGATCCACTTGTGTGCAGTTTGACCGCAAACATGGCCCTGTGATGACAGCTTTCCCTGCTTTCTTCAGAGGTACTGGCTAAAAGCCAGAATTTAAAAAAGCATCTGTCCTGCAGTGGTTTGACTTTTTAAAACTAGAGCCAATGAAAATGTGGGACATTGTCTCAATATGTGGGACATGGGACGCGGGACAAAAATACTGTGCAGTCTCTCGTAAAGTGGGACACCTGGTCACCCTAATTCCCACCTGTAAAGTGTGGAAACATTCAGATTTCCCAAACCATACACTGTAAACGCTACAGGTCTGGTTAGGTTGAACTCTGTTTTAGATTTTCAGTGGGCATTATGTATAGTAGGATTCATCATTTACACACACTCCAGACTCCTTGTGTGTTTCCAGGACTAACCTAGAGGCCTGTACTATACATGGTGAATAAATTAGGTTGTTTGTGACATCTTTTGATTGAGGTTTGTAAACACCATAATCATAAAAAGCCTATGATGTGAAGAAAATCAGATAAAAAGGGGTTTTATGATTGTTGTTAGTGTTTCTGTGTGGCCTTTAATATGTAAATCATATACACGTTTTTATGACATATTAGAAATAGCATGCTACTTTCCAGGTTTTATTACAGGTAGACAATGATTCATAGCACCATTTAGAAGTAAAATACAAACTTTGTTGTCCCTGATTATATTTTGCCCAGGGCAATATCAAAGCCAGTGTTTTTATCTCCCTCAAAAATCCATCTTTGCCCATTAAAACAAATCAACTGAGACATTATTTCATAAGCTTGATAAAAAGGCCTGGAGTCAGATTTGGTCAGGGAGATATGCCAGAGTCCCAGTTAAATAGCTTTAGTATTGTATTGCTATCTCCTCTGATGCTATCGTGAACAATTTCATTTATTTTTGGCCTGCCAACGCTCCCGGACTTTGGAGTCCATGAGAGGAGCCTTTGTGCGAGCGTAAAATACATATTGCCACACCCTTAGTTTCTTTTTTTATACTGATGGGATGAGTTTGCCTCTTGTGCCACTGAGGAATCAAGGAGCTAATTTCTTCTTTTCTCATTTCATTGTTTCATAGTTAGACCAACTCTCTCTCTCTTGTCGGTCATGTGTTGCAAATCACGTCTTTCTCTCTCTTTCTCACTCTTTTGAGTTAATTTCATGGGCATCAGGACAATCTATCTGTGCCAAATACTATGACGTAATGTTAGTATTAAAGCGAGGTGATGCAAAATTGCAAAATCAGCCTCATTGACATAGAAACAATGGAGTTAAGTGGATTGGTTAGCTGGACACTCAAAAATATGATCAAATATATGACTGTGATGTGTGTATGGACGTTCACTGTGCACATGTCTGTCAACTCATGTTAGCTGCCCCCGGAGAGGCTGTAACGTACATTACACCCAATGGTACAAAAATGTTGACTAATTGACCAATTTGCTCTTTTCTTTTGCTTTAATTGCCTCTTATGAGGTGCCAGAGGAAAGGCCATGGGGTCATTAATATCAAAAAGTTTTATTGCATTGGGATCGAGAATATGCATTTTAATCTGCCTGCTATAAATATTGAGATACATCATTGACAGAGTTGAAATTTTAGGTGGGGCAAAACAGAAAGGGTTCATCCTCCAGGAAGATTGATAATTGCATGTATCCTCATACAATGGTTTGTATGATATCTTATGAAAAAATCAGTCCTTTTTCGTTTGTTTTCCTATGAATGTCCAGTAACTTGTGTCAGTTTCCAATCAGTACCTACATAATCTTTGCAAAATAAACTTCCGTCTTCACAGAAAACAACTTGGTTAGGTTTAGACAACAAAACTACTTAGGCTTCGGAAAAGTTTGCAGTTTGGATTAAAATAACTTGAAGAAGTGGCGATACTGAAGTACAGACGTTACATGACAAATAAATCAACGCTGACATCTTGTCTCACACTGGTCTCCTGGGTGAAAGTCCAGTATTTTTTGACCCACTCGTCCCCCCGGCCTCCTCCCTACGCCGCGTTCGCTGCTGCCTATATTACCTGGTTCACGACTACATGAATTACGCACAAATGGATTTCTTGGGATATACACAACTTACAGTGCATTATTTTTCGTATGTATAGCTACGGACAGAGTACGACACCAGTCTGGAGCTGTAAAATGTAATAGAAATCTCCCTTACATGTTGATACATCCTGTGTTCGGCCTCATGGTGACACAAGGAGAAATCAGGGGGTCACCAATGAAATGAGCTTTTACCCTCTGGGACAGAAAACATTGACTCAAATTTAAATTTTGAATCAGGAGGTGGTTCAGTCTCGGCTTTATCACTTAAGAAATGTATCCAAAATTAAGTTATTTCTGTCTGCCCATGACCTGACCTGCCTTTATTTCATCCCATCTCAACTAATATAATTTCCTTATACTCTGCACTTAGTAGAGAAGCACTTAATCGTCTGCGAGTTGCCTCAAAATGCAGCCGCCAGGCTTTTTACTGGAACTGAGAGAGGAACACAATCTCATTTTCCCATCCCTCCGTCCTTTGGCTACTTATTTCCTTTGGAATACATTCTGAGAAGTTACTGATTACCACTTTTGTGAGGTGATGATGACGATGATGACATATGACAACCCAGACTACACACTGCACACAAATGTTTTGGAAATCCAGTATTTCTGAGAGAAAAAAATGAGTATATCTGAACCCACCCAACTCCACTTCCGTCAAGAGGACAAAGAGATGTCAGAGTGTGAGGGTGCTGAGAGCAGCCACTGAGGAGTCTGTGTTAATAATTCAGAGCAACTAAATAGGTCACACAAGTATTAATTAAGCAGAGCAGGGTATGGAAGAGGGAAGGTAGAGTGCAAGATAGGCGGACATGTAACAGTAGTTATGAGAGAAATAAAAGAAGAGAGAAGTGTAATCAAATGGAAAGAGGGGTGGGAGAAAGGGAGATAGAAACAGAACAAGTCAGAGAGGAAGAGTGTTGGAAAAAAGCAGAGACCAGAGGAGGAAGAGGAGAGGAGGTGTGACGTAACGGTCTATATTATATGCAATGAAACAACGTGGGAGTTGGCTCTAAATTGGCTCTAAATGTGCTTTCATTCGTCATCACTGCCATCCCACACATACTGTACATAGACATGCAAATCAAACAATTTAATTCATTTTCTAGCCGCTAAATCTCCCCATCATCAGTGTTCGACAGAGTAATGGTCATATGCACCAGTGCAAAAAAACTGGCATGCATGCAACAATAATCGCTCGGGCAAATTCTGCTAGCATGCATGCAAATCCCCATTGCAGCAAACATACAGTTTTAACAACTGTTGCAACCATCACAAAAGGTTATTATGTTACTGAAAACAATGACGAGTTGTTTTTCAGTCCATCTCCGGCTGTTATCTAAAATGCAAAACTACACATCCCCACCGGGAGCAACTAATAGATCAGTTTTATGGTTCTGTTGTTTGTCTCGAGGCAGCAAAGTGTATTGCAAGTCTTGGCCTCCTGCCTCTTAGCTGAGCAAGTTCACACTTGGATACACTCACGGTTATGAGCTGTCAGAGCTCTGAGACAATCTGTAGCACTTCTAGCTTGCTATATATAGAGTAGAACAATCTAACTGTGTTGCGCTATAGAAATGAGCTCTGTGTCACCTCTCAACCCTTGTGTTGCCCTAAAGAACGCCAATATGGAGAAGCAATAATGCTGTCTGTGTTTTAAAACAAGCTTGTCTGCTGTACATACGGCTTTTTTTTATTTTTTTATTTATTTTTTTTAACAGCATGGTTTATTATTATGGTGACTACTGTTGTGGCATAGGGAGGCCTCAGTACTTTATTACTTTTGAAAAAGGCATACAAATGCGCACACAGGTTCACATACTAATATAAACACTTTTAATATTTTATGTTGCATTTCTGTTTTAATCACCCAATTTCACTGTTATCAGACTATTAAATAGGCATTAACTGTCACTATAAGCACCATAGATGTGGGCCAATAGAGCCCTACTACACTATGTTGTAAAATTGAAACTCAAAAGCAACACGTTATAACACGTAAAACTGAATGAAACATCATGTTTTGAACACAAACATAAAGGCTTCTTTAGGTTAAGGCAACAAAACTAGAACTGTTTTAATTCTAGGTGGGAAAAAAATTAGGTTTAGGCAATAATACTACAACTTCTTTAGGTTAAGCACTTGGTTAACTTTAGGGAAAAATATTGTATTTTGGCTTAAAATAAACAAGAACACAAAGATAACTACAAGTTATTGGTTTCCACATAGATGCAAACTTTTCCTGGGCGAAAACTCTGTTTGTGTCCTGATCGTGGCCGACCTCCACCCCATATGATGTTTTACTCTATTTATACTACAGCACCTGACCTCAGACCCCTGACCTACAGTCGCTAGAGATTGCTGTCATGTTCTTTTATACTTTCTTTCAGTGATCTACCATGTGAATGGATGATAAGAGTGGGTGTAGTAGGCCCCTACTGACTCACATCTATGGGGCTTATAGTGACTGGCGGCGCCTACAGTCTTTAATAGCCTGACAGTCTAATTGGCTGTTTTAATTGAGTTTCCCCCAGAATTAGCTTGGCTTTACTGGTGAACACGCCTTCTAAAGAAGCCGTCTCCTTCCTCTCTGTGACCAACACTCCTCTGCCCTGAAGTCAGACATGTCTACTGCACCAGAGCAGACAGTAGGCAGTGGATTATGCAAGAGCCAAGTCTCATGGTCTAATGAAAATTTTCTACTTTTCTCCTTGCCTTTTTTTTTTTTTTTTGTAATAGTACTTGTCTTCAGTTCTACAGTAACTACAGAGTAGCATGTTACTCAATCATTTATCGCTCCTGCCCTCTAGCCGCTTTGCTGTCCATGTCTCCACTGATTGGGCCAAAATGAGAGCAAAAGAGCGAGTAGGTTTGGTTCAGATTAATATTAATGGACTTGCTTTTATTCCCTTTACAGATTTTACTGGGTTTTAGAGATGAAAATGGATTCCAAGTCTGGTTATTTAATCATTATGGCTCTTGGTATTTAATTATTTACTTGCTCATGGGGCAAAACATAATAAAGTTGACTCATATATATTTAGTTACATATATAAGGGTTTCCATCAGCTACTATGTGGCATGTCGTATGTTTAACTTCATTTCATAATTTATAGTTTTAACAGGTTTTTCCATAATTCAGATATTGTTAAGAATACAGTACCAAGGCATCAGTATGTGCCTTGCATTTGTGTAGCTCAGAAGTGCACGTGAACTAAGCAGAGAGCTATTATGGAAATGCTCAGTGGCCGCCCATAGACTGTGGTTGTACTGGGCAGCTGCATGTGGAGTACTTCAGTTAACAAAATTCATCACCGTGACTACCCCAGCCTCATCTTATTTTCATTAATGTAGGTACGTGACTGCATTTATGTCACAATCATTTTAACCCAAACCACAATTTTTTTACTCAACCTAACAAAATAGCTTTGTTTCCTAACCTAAGTTTAAAAAAAAAAAAAAAAAAAAAAAAAGGGTCCTGACAAAGAATCCATATGTGATGACTCTGCAAACAGGTTGAGCTATGACAAGTGAGGGATCAAGGAGATTCAAGAGCACACAAATGGATTATTTTGCATATAAAATAACAGTAATGAATAATTACAGTAACATAATCAAGTCATGCTCATTTATAGAGCACATTTAAAAACACCAAAGTGTTTTACAAAGACATTACATAATTGGGGCAGCAGTAGCTCGGCCTATAGGGACTTGGATTGAGAACCAGGATTTCAAGTCCCTGTAAGTCAAGTATGGACTGTGGATCAGAGTGAAAACGGTGTGGTCAGGAATGTCTTCATGATGATGAAGTGTAAAGATCTAACTGTTAGTAGCAAACTAGTCCACAATTTAGGGCTAACAAGTGAAAATGCTTGATCACCTTTAGCTTTTAACTGGTTGGATGGAGTGGAGAGCTGAGATGCTACTTGGCAGTGTCATGACTTTTAGATGCCAGGTTCACTGACTTCCATTCATTTATTACCAGTCTAGTTCAATTTAGCAAGCACCTTTTTTCTCTGTATATACATTATGCAAGTATGTGTGGGATAAAAAGATGTGGTAACACTTAAATCAGTCAGTAGTTTTTTGCAAACAAGCAGCTGTATTCATACTGTACATGCATATACACAAATTAGGATATAAGAGACATCATTTCTTTGTGCATAACCTTATATTTGAAGTCAGTGAACCAAAGACCAATTACTGTGTCTGCTGTCAGGACAATGTAAAATGGTGACTAATACAAACCTAATCAGGCAAAGTGATTAATTAACTGGACAGTATGGGATCCAGATGGGGCACGATTATGAACATATACAGTAGACTGTACAGACCATTAACAATCCCCAGTAATTCCTGTGCTTTTTCTCAGATGGCTACACTACAGATGACATTGAATTCTACTGGCGAGGAGGAGACAATGCTGTGACGGGGGTGGACAAGATCGAACTGCCCCAGTTCTCCATTGTGGATCATAAGCTCATCTCCAAAAATGTCGTCTTCTCCACAGGTAATGGAAGGAACATTTGAAATGCGTGAATCGTAGTTGATTGGTTGAACACAATAACAGAAACACTGGTATATCATAATGAAATATTATTAGCACTGAAGTAGAAGCATATAGAATATGTTAAATTTCCACTTAACTTATTCCATTAAAAGAGACTTTTAATTTTTTTCTGTCTCTTAGGGTTATGTCGTTTCATTATCATTATGCTGCTACAAAGAGAGCAATATGGCGATTCATAAATATTGACTGTTTTCACAGTTAGCACGTACTGATATGAAAAATAGCATCCACTAATTTCAGAAAAGAAAAATGTTATGCAAATTTTACAAAGGCACATACAAACCCTCTAATGAAGTGCTGTCCTGGGAGACAGAAGACACCATGACTTATTTAACAGCAATAAACAAAAAGAATGCTGTCTGATACAATGAAATATTCATCTCTTCTGCATTTTCATATTCATGAACTTGCAAGCAAGCGATTGTTAGCGGGACAGCGGTTCTGCTGCACCGAATGAGAGCAGAACACTAATGCAATAAGAACATAGAGACTCCACCAATGAGAGGGCTTGGTTTGTCTGCAGAGGTCACATGCTCCATGTAACCTTATTAATAACATAATGCTTTCTGGTGAATGCACAACGTTTGTGTGTGCATGCATGTATGTGTTTGTTATCTAGCCAACTGTGTCCGTGCAGTGTGCCTGAATGCATTGCATTATACAGAGACATGGTAGATGGGGATTCCCCTTTTATGTGCCGTCTACTGCGATATGGAGTGAATGACCTGGGGGGCACCCAGAGATGCAAACATCAGCACAAGTGCCTGGGCATTCGCCCAATACGAGTGTCATGTTTCACTCCAAGGATGGCCAATGTCATTGTCGCCCTTATGAATAATAAATATTCACAGTTGCACCTCCATCCTGTCATTTTCTACCCAAGCTGTTTCCTCACTTCATAAAGAAATAATTCTGGGAATGTCTCGGTGGCTTGTGCTAACATTAGCTAAATGAAATAGCAGATCTGAATGGCAACATTCCAAGATGAGCTGAGGCTGGTGGGTTGTTGGTGCTTTCATTAAAAAGACTTAATCTTCCTCCCTCATCCCTCTTCTGTTTCTGTATGACTCTCCAATACACTGTATAATGCAGCTTATTCTTGTGGTGTCTTTCCCTATTCAGCTGTAATGCAGCTCAAACCAAAATACAACCAGTTCCCTAAGGAGAGAAATATGTGTGCTGATAAAATTTGCCATTACCAAAACCCCTGCTGAGGGCTTATTTCAAATAGAGCAAGATAAGCAAAAAGAAAGAGGACCCTCAACAGACAAACCATCAAACCTTTTGCAATATTGTGTATAACACAGGCAGTGGAGAGCAGGTAATTCTGGAGAGCGCTGATGCTTCAGTTCAGTGGACACGACACAGTTAAAAAAAAAGGCTTTTTACTGAATTGATTCTGCAATGGACAAAGCAGGGATGAGACTATTTTTGATAAAAGAGCTTGGAAGAAGAACTGCTGAAGGAGTGTAATCTACATCTTAGTATACCCTCCTAACACCGTTAACAATAAATCAGTTTATCAAGCCAACGTGCTAAACAGTCACTGGTTCCCTTTTCTCTCCCCTTTTACCCAATGTGGGCCCAAGGAAATTGTGATGATGATTTTACACTCTTTACTAAAAGGTTAATGGATTTACCCCAAAAAATAACTAAAGTATTTGTTAATTAATAGGATTTCTGATAGACTTTTCTCACCAGAATACCTTGTGATTACCATTTTACAAAACTATATATTTGCATTCAGTAGCAGGCAGATGTACCATGATGTTGTTTTCCTGTGGTGCAAGAAAGACAACAGTAGCCTTGTTTCCATTAATATTTTTGATACACATTTTGAAGCATCCCATTAGAAACGCCGCATGGAAATAGTGAAATTTTATACAACTTTCTCAATTGTGAAAAAAAAAGAAGTTTTAACGCTTGTTTGAGGTGATTTTTGTCTGATGCATTTAATGTCTTATGGCCATGCCTTTGCCGAATACTGACAGCTTGAAACATGGCCAATACCAGCTGACTTGACAGAGAAATTAAAACTTTTCAAAACAAATTAAATAAAATAATGATGGGTGTACAAAACAGCTGCCTACAACAGAAACTAGCATTCTTACTCCATCTTCTACCAATAGTCATCTTTGGTTGCTAATACCCATCAAAATGAACATTCCCAAACATCAGATAAGTACGATTTAGTGCCTATACCTTTACTATAGAGAAGATCAGAAACCGTCACTGGTTTCTGACAAATCACCTTGTTTTTTTTTTTTAACTAACGCTGAGGTCTCAGGACACAATCAGACACAATCAGAAAACATAAAGCTCTTGAAACCTGGCAGCTTTGACAAATATAGTGGGAACCTGTCACCTAACGCTGCTTCTTTGGTTTTCCTTCCCCGTCCCCTCTCTGCAGGTGCTTACCCTCGTCTGTCCCTGAGTTTCAAGCTGAAGAGAAACATCGGCTACTTCATCCTGCAGACATACATGCCTTCTATACTTATCACTATCCTCTCCTGGGTCTCCTTCTGGATCAACTATGACGCCTCTGCTGCCAGAGTGGCCCTAGGTGAGGCCTGCAATACAAATATAGACAGATTGACAGCACATTGGTGTAGACGCTTTAAAAGTAGATTGCACTGGCGCTGAAATAGACTGACCAAGGAAAGCTATACGTAGATGTATTTTCTTTCATACCAATTTTACCTAGGAACATTCACATCATTCACTTGAAGGGCAAACAGAGACGAGAAACCTTGATGGTGACAGGTTGAGGAAAGAAAGATTTACAGCATATTTAACATTAAGCCAGGCAAGAAAATCTGTAGCAAACCAAACATCGAATATACCAACGACGAAAAAAAAAAAGCATAGTTTGAAGAAGACCTATTTGACCTGTGTCCTGTACAACATATAATGTCTTGCAAGAGTTTCTGATGAATCGCTAAAACTTTTCCTTCAATATTCATCATCACAAATGAACTTTGTAGTGTTGTTAGGGCTATGACTTATTGTAAAGAATCCTATATCTACAACCCGGTCTCACTCCCAACTCAAACACCACCGACGTCCCAACATTGGAAACAGACATGCGAAAGGTACCCCTTCAGCAACCCCTTTATGACGAACCAGGCTTTTAACTAACTTAAATGTAATCTCAACCACGGTGTTATTCGACGTTTGGAGCAAGTGATGAAGTATTAATGGCGCAATAAGTCCGATAATTGAAGGGAAAGGTGGTGGATGGGTCAAACAAACAAGACCGATGTTTGTGTCATAAAGTAATGTTGACTTATTTTGTCACATCAGACATTAGTATTGTGACTCCACGACAGTTTCTTACAAGTGGCAGTGTTGCCTAAACCTATCTTCCGCTGAAAAAGGAAGTTTATTTTGAAAGGACACAATGTATGTAAGTGTACCTTGACACGCCATCCCTGGTCTGTCCAAGAGTAAGGAAGAGGGGTATCCTGTGCTGTGGTCTCCAGTGCCGAGGGCGCACTGACCAAGCAGCTGTATTTGATGAGTTGGGAGTGAGATTGTGTTTCATTCTACAGGTCTTCAAATTTTATGTGAAATTTTTTACCTTTATAAATGGATTAATTGATTTCTGTACTGTGTGTATTTATTTGTTTTAGACAAGGTCCTTATACAATCATTAAAGAATAGCACTGCATAAATCGTTTAGTATTTTTGTCATTTGACAGGGACAGTGCATATTAATAACATTTTGGAAAATATGCCAGAGTTACACAGAAAGGCTTATTTTCATCTGTATCAGTTTCACTTCTTTTAAATCTCTGTGGGTGTTAACAGGGTCAGATTCCCAGTACAACAAATGTTGCTGAATCCCACAGACGTATTATGATGGATGACCAGTTTGATTTGTTTCCACTCTGACTCCAAAGCCTCTGTGCTTTTCTGGAAGTCACAATTTCCCCCCCGTCATCCTCGATTATGTAAACCCTGTGTAGCCTGTGAGGTTTGTATGGAGCTTCAAGCTTCCTCTGTGTTTATCAGAAGCTCCCTGTCTTATTTTCACCCAACTCCATCCACCCAGCTTCATCCATCCGTCAACCCATCCCTAGCTTTAGTCGACAAGGCAATTTTGCTGATTGACGACTGAACTGAATTTAGTGAGCTGGGATTTAATGAAAAAAAAAAAAAAGGTAATGCTCCATAATGTAGGTGGGTCAGCAGAGTTGGGAAATGTTAGGTCACCCCCCAGTCTACACTACATTCAGGAACCACTTTACTCTGACCTGGTTTCAGGCATTAAAATGGACCTGTAATGGCTGAATCACATGGTCACTGTGCTGCGGGAATTCGTTGTTGATATTGTTAAGCTCTTGCAGCAACAGCTTGGGAAAATTGCCTGAATCCTATTTTGAATGGTGGTCACCTGACAGCTTTGTGACAGCTGTAAAATAATTTAGTAATTGTTGACTGAGACTCAGTAGTGCAATAATGCTTTCAGAGTAGAATATACAGGTGTGCGTGGGAGGATTTGTGAGCGCTATAGGAGCTGAGAACACAATTATTTAATCCTGCAAGGAAAAATTATATTTAAGCTTTAGAATCAAGCCTCTCATGCCATTTATGATTCCTGCATATGGATAATACCATAGACACACATTATTGTAAGCACACTACAGCCAAGAGCCAGTGCTTTGCTTAAAACAACAAGAATATGAAATGAAATCACTACCAGCGAGACTTAGCATGTCACTCATAGTAAGCAGAAACTCAACATATTGTTATGCACCGTCAATCTGACAGTAACTATCCCCACAGCTTGCTGGGCGAGGTTTTTGAAAACTCTCTACAACATTTCTCAGTAGGAGTTTTCCACTAATGAACAAGACCAAGGTTGACATTTGAATTTCAAATCGCTGCAGCACTTCAGGTGCACGTCTTTTTAGCTCGTCTCCCGATGCATGGTTTGAAGTCATGGGGGTAAGCCCCTTGGGTTCATTGATCCTGGCAGGATTAATCAAGCAAAGACATGGTATCAAGTAAAGATGTCTCGCAGTCAGAAGGATTAAAACTGTCACACGTTCAGTCAGGATTCTACAGTAAGTAGGGGCTTCAGGTGAATGTTGCTATTGATTGTGTTGTCTTTGTGTGTCTGTACACTGCTGGAATGTGTGAATTTCCCCTCGGGGATGAATAAAATATCCATCTATCTAATACAAAGGATAATGCAAGAAGTAAAAGTGTGAGTGCATTACATAACTTTTAACTGCAACGTTCTTGAGTCATACCATTTCTGTTATAATGTAATGAATACGGTTTTTCTCCTTCAGGTATTACCACGGTGCTCACCATGACTACCATTAACACCCATCTGAGGGAAACCCTCCCTAAAATCCCCTACGTCAAGGCCATAGACATGTATCTCATGGGCTGCTTCGTCTTTGTCTTCCTGGCTCTGTTGGAGTATGCGCTGGTAAACTACATCTTCTTTGGACGGGGCCCTCAACGTCAGAAAAGGGCAGCTGAGAAACTGACTACAGCCAATAATGAAAAGATGAGGATGGATCCAAACAAGGTAATACTTCAGTTCAGAGGTTCCCTTTTCTTCTCTTTTTCTTATTCTTGAGTAAACTGACTAACTGACAGGTTTTAATGGATATTTCATATTATCAATGCATAACAACTTCCTGATACAATTAACCAAATGCTGTAATAGTGAACACAGTAACTGTTGGAAGTTTGGGTAAAACAAGCCATTTAGATGAATTTTGAGCAGATTATTTCCTATCTATTTTATTGATTTTTTACCAATCAGTCACACTTAATACTCTTCTTTTTTGACAAATTCAATGTTTTCAACTCCCTGATGCTTGGTCATCGTTCTGTTCTCTCTTTGGTTGTTTTAATTGTTTACTTTTCAAATGCAGGATGAGGCTGTTTAGCAGAGAGGGGAGGCTCTGTGAACGTAGCATATGTTAAGGTCTTCACTGTGCTCCTGTCCTGTAATAATTAAATTTTATTCTCAGAAATGACTGAAATCCTGAAATATACTGTAGGCTAACTGTATAGTTTTAAAAAGTTTTACACTCAAGAAGGCCTTGCGACCCCCTGTGATGCTTCAGTGACATCTAATTGGGGGTTGGGACCCCAAGTTGGGAACCAGTGCCTTAGTTTGCCTGTGTAGTTTGTCAACCTGCATTTCCCCAAATTCAGAGTATTTCCCTGAACAATGCCTCCATGAAAAGCAAATTCTAGATGAGCTTCCACATTACCACATTTTCAAGTGAAAGCAGTTTTCTTTGCTCTAGATTCACAAAATCACACATTTCTTTTACTTTGCAGCAAAATTGTAATTTAATTATTCATAAAGCTGTCTAAGGAGCTCAGAATAATTACTAGCAAAGAAAAGAAATGTCACCACTTCAAATGGAGGGTTGACCTAATGTTTCCTGCCTTCACTGTGCCAAGGAAAGCCAGCCTAATAAGCTTGTACTAGCCCTGTTTGAAATCCAAATGAGACATGTTGCCAGCTGAAACAGAGGGAAAGAAGGTCTCAGAGCCACTTGGCTCTTTGTCTTGATAGAAGAGTTGCGTTCACATTCCCAGTTCATGCTCCCTGCAGACATGAACCAAATACTTAACTAGCAGAGATGCAAAATGGCCACCATAACATGGCTGCACATGGACGTGGTGATATTAGTGGAAAAATTAATATCCTGTAAAATTGAGTGTAGGCAAAGGAGGAAAGTAATCCTCTGAAAACATGATTTATTCTGCACTGCAGTTCATGTCCACTCATATTTGCATTTACTTTTTTTTTTTACTTTCAAGTAACCATGGCAATTCTGCTTACTTGCTTGCAGTGGCTGGTGGGGAATGTAGTTGGCAGAGATGATACTCTGTATGCAAGAATGAAACAAAGGGATCTTGATGGTCATGACTCGATGTGGGAACCAATCTTTGTGGATGATGCAGCAATTGGACTTGGTGATCAAAAGAATAAGGTACTGCAAAAACCTATTTCCAAAATGTCAAACTGCATTGAACTGCTACAATACACTACATTTCCATTTAGATTGTTTTTGGCCACTTAGAGGCAGCAGAACGAAATGTACACACAACACTGATATATTATCAAATTACACAGTTGATCATGGATGTTTTGGAGTTGTGTTTTTGTCCACCAGGATAATATTAGTTCAATATAATAATAATAATAATATGGCTCTTTAGCTTCCAGATTTTCCATTATGTTCATGAACTAGTCACTAACATTGTCTATCTGCTGTTTGGTGCTGGGCAGGTAAAACCAAAACGCCTGTCAAAAACACTAAAATACTCCACAGAAATGATAATTCTCTGTGGGTTTGTCATAGGAGCTACCCATTTCACATTACATGTAATCATTTCGCCCCAGAGTTGATGATAAAATGCTGTTGCTGGATATTAATACACTAGACAAACCCGACTCTTTTTCTTGGGCAGATGGACCCGCATGAAAACATCCTTATGGGCACGCTGGACATCAAGAATGACATGGGCATATCAGAGCTCGCTCTTGGTCTCAATGACCCACGAAATACCATGCTGACCTACGACAGCTCAACTCTACAGTACCGCAAAGCCGGGTTGGCCAGGCACAACTTTGGCCGAAACACGCTGGAGTGCCACATGACTCAAAAGAAGAGCCGACTACGGAGGCGCGCTTCACAGCTAAAGATCAACATCCCAGACTTGACTGATGTAAACTCTATTGACAAATGGTCGAGGATGATCTTCCCAACTGTCTTCTCCTTCTTCAACATTGTTTACTGGCTTTACTATGTCAATTAATAGAAACAAAGGGCATAAGTGAAGGCAAGAACAAACAACAAAATATGTTGCTGATTTGTTGTTTGTATCTGGTTTGTTTCATTTTTTTTATGTGATCTTGTAAAACTGGACTGAATCACTATATTCAGGACTGGATCCATCATATCTTGGAATACTGCATTTGCTGGCTAACACGTGAAAACCTTATAGAAGAGAGATTACAAACATATAAGGTGCCTGTTCCTGAGTTATTGTTTAAATTGTACATATTTTGTGGATTGTGTATCTTGCCATTTTTTAAAAATGTTTGTTTGCATAGATTTTTATTATGTTAGATTTACAGCATACATAATTCATTGCCAAAATACCATATCAATTAGGTACCAATTGACAAGTAGATATATGACAATGACCGTTTACTTTCACTGACACTACTTTAAAAAGAACTGAAGCACGTTTCAGGTCAGCAGGGTTTTCTAAGATGTTACTAGAATTAATTTCATACTAATAATATAAGGGCCTGAAGTTCACAATTTACAATATCATGTAATGTGAACGGAATTTCAGATCAACCTTTTTCTACTTTAATATACTGGGAGCACTATATTATTTCTTTCTAAGCATCTTCTTGGTTCGTACACCATTTTAATAGGGCAGTATTAAGTAACATCAACTAAGAGCATTCCAAAAAATTCCAGGTTTTAACTCCAATTGCACTCAAGATGCCTGTAGAAGGTCAAAATGGCATAATGTAAAGAAGCATAAAGCTATTACAGCCATTTGGATTGTCACTAGTGTGTACTGTGTCAAACTGTTGATAGTACAGAACCCAAAGAGAGAAATATGTAAGAAAGAAAACAAATGATGTTGTCTTTAGCCAAATTTGCTTTGTTTATATATTATTATAATTATTACTTATTGGGTTCTACCCTGAAGCACATACTACACAGTATGGATGTCTTTGGGGACAACTGTGTCTTAAGAAAGTAGTTTAGGATGTTTTTAACTGTATATGTATGTAAATATCACAAGTATAGAAGTTATGATAGGAATAATATGACCTACAAAATTCCCCTTTCAAATCTCTATTCTCACATTATTGGATATACATTTACCACGTGGTTAAAGAAAATTGCTCACAACTGCTGAAAAGGCACTTTATCAGCTATGATTATTCTTTCATGGTTCAACAGGAACACAGATGGTAAAACTAAAAGGACAGAATGCATAAAAAGCACAAAAAACCCTTCAAATATCCACTTTTGACACCATTATTTTAATATAATTTTTTCTATGCAGATGATGTTCTCTTTTGTTGCCAGTGAGTTTACGTATTACATCTGCCTCCAAGCCAGATTATTATAATCATTATTGGTTTAGTCATGAATTGTTTCCAGATTGAACTATGGGTTGATGATCACAAACGACATAGCCGTAAATCCAAAATGAACGTATAACAGATAATTATTTACTAATGATGATGTGCTTCTGACTGTATGTACACAAGGTAGATTTTATAAAGAGATTTTGCACACACGTTCTTAAAAGCCATAGAGGCTGTACCGAAGTTCTTCTATTACCTGGTGCTTATGGGAACAGTTTTAAGAGGAAATTTATTACTATGACATAATGATCATACTTTACGTTTCAGTAACGAGGTTAAAATGCAGACGTACAACTAGGGCTGCAATACACAAGAGCGTCATATCCCTCTCTCCATAGATTTTCCTCGCTGTACGTGTGAATGAACTCTGGCATTAAGGCCTCTCTTCCACATATACAAAGTACAAAATCATTCATCTAACGAGTCCCTGGAAAGGGACGACAAAGTGACTCCAAATATCTTTCAAAAATCACTCTACAATGAGAACTGGAGCATTTGTCTCGCGTGGTTCTTTGGAGTTCACCCAATACAACAACAATCTAACTCAAAAGGGTTAATTTCTCCTGGTATGCCATTCATCTTGCTTGTGAAGAAGTGAGTGGTCACTTGATCATTAATATTTTAATTGTTTACTTAAAATGTAGCCACAGACCGTTTTGTCTCACTGCATGCTTTGTACAGTGGTAACTCCTTGATATTCAGTTTTTTGCTCATTTTCTCTGTTCTCACTGAATTGTTTTGTGCTTTTTTGTGTTTAATTCACCTCACAGATGAACATACATAAGTCTGTAATTACAATTTATGAAAAGTATGTCTGATTGGTATTTCAGACATTGCTGATGTTATTAAGAATATTTACGTTTTTCTAAAAAGCATTTACGTAACGTTACTGTTTTCACAATGACAAAATGATGCATTTTCACAAGCACTGCCCAACAAATGAAATGTACACTTTGATTGAACATTGTGCATAGTCCTAACTTACAATAACCTCACTGCTGTTTACACGTCACCCATCAAAATGAACCATTGTCACATTGTGTTGATCTAGGTATTGAAAATTACGCATAGTAAGTAAATTGTTATGTTTTATTTTGGGAGTTTTTTAATAGTTCTGGTGATTATGTCAAACTAAATTCTTCTCATCTTTCTTGTTTTTGATGTTTGTTTATTTTGTAAGTAACTTTAAAAAAAAAAAAGCATACACAAAGGGATCCAGATAGAGTCTGAGATCTACTTAAACTGATTACTGGCATTGTAAATTTTTCTATAGGTGAGTTGACCTCAAATTTGGGATCATGTCCCAAAAAAAAAAAAAAAAAAAAAACATATTTAAATAAACATGTATATATCAGAGAGTATATTAATAATCATCAATTGGAACATATAATTCCTGTAAATAAATAATGATGAGCTTTCAACGGAAAAGACAAAGCGGACATTTTCAATATAATTTATACTGTAATGTTAAGAGAATGCAAAGGCTGATGTTAAACTCTGTAAATAGTCTATTTTACAGTGTCACCTGATCACTTCTTGTTTATTTTTTGCTCCATTTGTCAAAGCACATTTCTTTGGTTTTGCCAAAATGTAACATATACTGTATTCATGAATGTAGTTGATATTCTTTTGCAGCATGTATTTGCTGTAATGTGTCAGCAAAAGTATTACAATATCTTGTACCAATGATCAGCAAAATACAGCTTAATGTACACCACCTTTTCAAACACACACACACACACACACACACACACACACACACACACACACACACACACACACACACACACACACACACACACACAGGGCCAAGTGATAAAGAGGTTAGCAATGCCTTTGTGTCCGCCCAAAAGTCAACCAACTCAGGTCAGCACAATTCACACTACTAACAACACTACAACCACCAACTATGACTTCAA